>CM071924.1:69903808-70503808 GCA_016081115.2 Rehmannia glutinosa | reverse complement strand
GAACTTGTGTTTGAATATTTGAAGATGTGAAGGAGTGGTACTTGAAGATATGAAGAACTTATGTTGAAGATTTGAAGATGTGAAGAGTTGGTGTTTGAAGGTTTGAAGATGTGAATGATTTTGTGTTTGAAGATTTGAAGATGTGAAGGATTTTTAGAGAGAGATTAGAGAGAAGTTGGAGAAAAGGCTTGAGAATTAAAATGTGTTTGATGAAAAAATGAGATGAATTTTTGTGTAATAGGCCATTTTGGCCGTCCACCATGGGGGGGAGAGGAATTTTGATTAATTTTGTGTCTTGCAAATTGTCTCTTGCATGGAGACAATTAGACTAGTCAAAGTATGGGCAATGTATGGAAAAAGAAGGAATGTTGGGAAGACTCCAACATGTTGGAAAAAAATAGTATTAAAGAATTGATGTATGATATTGAATGTTTGAATTAATGGTATAATTATACACAAGATGACTAATATAAGGTGTAAGTGTACAAGAGTTGGATGATATTTCTACTCCAAAATCATCACCATGGCCGTCCATTATAAGGGTATTATGGTAATTCCATATATTTTTTTTCCCAAATTTGATGATAATAGATGAAATATATCAATCTCCAAAATAATTAGTGATTTCTTTGATCACTTATAAGTCTCATGATCACTTGTACTTAATCAAATTCTTAATTCTATAAGGTAAAAGTCTCTAAAATAAATAGTCTCTTAAAATTCTAAGGTGACTAATTAATACAAAAATATTAATAATGATAAATCAAGTGATCATAAATGTGAAATAGAATTAATAAAGATCATGATCACAAGTAATTAAATAAAATGAAATAAAATACAATATATATATATATATTAATGATAATTATCTGTCAAAGTGACGCGGTAAAATAGTCGATCAAATACATAGACGACAATAAGAATCAATTATATGTTCGGAAAAATCGGGGCTTCACATCCTGACTCGGAACAATTATGACCCCAAAATCCTTTCAAAGTTAGGGAGGTATTTTTCTTAATGCAATCCTGAAATGGATGAGTCTGGTAGGGATCGAACACAAGAAAGTACAAGAACCACTTGCGTTGCGCCACACTCAATCCCTAGTTATGGTGATATTTTTTACAAGTCGTACACAAACTTTTTGTGGGTGCTCATAATATTCTCAATAAATTTCTTGTAAGGATTAATTATCTAATAAATTATATATCGCTAAAAATATTTAAATTTACACTAGAAAATAATATACTTTTGTGGAAAGATTCTAAAAAAATTCATAAAAATTATTTTATCTAAGAAATAAATATTAATCATAAAAAATAGAAAGACAAAAAAATATAGGGATAATTCTATGAAATAGGAAAAAACATTCAAGAATAAATCAATTTGTTAAAAAAAAGTTCGGGAAGATTTTACCATATTATTATTTATAAATAATATATATGAGATTTCGAATTCGTATGAAAATATCGTGTTTTGTATGTATTTGATCAGGGTTGGTTGTTGTCTTAGGCCAAGGATTCGGTCAACTCGAGCCCAAAAAAAAACCATTATACGACTAGCAGAGTAACAGTACACAGAATATTATTGAACAACTTGATTATATTTAAGTAATAGTTTTGCCTTAAAAACTGTAAAAATGAGTTGTAGATGGATGTCATAATATTTTAAATATAATAGAATTGTATTATATATATTAATTGCACATTAACTATTCTTTCTTTTGTTGTGTTATGTTGCATTTAAGTTTGTATTATATTATGAACTTCTTTTCATTTTCAAAAAAAATAAAATAAAAAAGCCTTATGCCTGGTACATACATATATATTCCATGTAGAAAATGATGATCAAATATAATAGACGAAAAATAAAATATGCATTAGCGATATAGTTGAGATACAGAAAAACAGATTCATTTAGTATACGAGGGAGGTAGTTTGGGGTTAATGAGGCGTGTTGTTAGTTCTGCCGATTTGGGAGGAGTAAGAGTCTTAGGACTTATCCCAAAACCTTTAGGCACCTGACATATTACCAGTCAAACCATTGGAGATAAGTTAAGAGTGTCAAACATGCAAGATAGAATGGTGAATATGATGCATAATGTAAATGCCTTTATCACCCTACCTGATGGTTTTGGTACATTTGAATAGTTATTCCAAGTGGTCTCTTGGGTACAACTCAACATTCTCCAGAAGCCTATAGGTATTTTGAATGTTAATGGTTTCTTTGATGGTTTGTTCTCTTTAATAGATTATGCCGTCGAGAAAGGTTTTCATTCACTATTTGTCAGACGAATCAAAATTTATGCTACAACACCAAGTAAATTGATAGATCAAATCCAAGCATACATTACTAAACCACATCCAACATTTGCTCATGTTGTTTGGTTCGAAAATAGAAGTCAAAAACGCAAACTGAATTTGTCTCTAACGTTGTAAGATTTATCCTTCATGGGTATAACTATTATTGTGTTTCTTTCAGCTTTATTTCAATAAATCATACATCATGTGATATCTTCTCAACTTTACTTTCCTATTTATTTTTTGACATTGAGGACAATGTTTCAGATAAGTTGGGGGGATGGATAATTGATATTGTCTCTTATTTGGTAAATGTGTATTTTTCTAGTATACAATGTGTGATTTTATTAAAAAAACTGATGGCAGAGTAAATAATACTATTTTGATATTTTTCAGACTCATCTATTATTATTGATGATGTTGTTGTTATAGTAGTAGTTCCCTTAACAAAACCTGGCATGTAGTGGATTTGTTTTTAAAAAAAATTGTGAATTGTCAAAACATGAAAATAGTCTTATTGTTGAACTCAATGATGCAATCTTAATTAAAAAAACAAAGAAATAAAAAAAAAATGAAAGAGAAAAAAATGTTTTTATGCACATTCTAAGTTTTGTGGAAAGATTGGTTGTGATACATATAACTTGAAGTTTGATCATGATAAAATACTTTATTTTCAATATTCACACTTCTTTTGTGAATAAGTGGTGAATTTGAGAAATAAACATTCTGAACTTCAATTTGTCGTTTGAAATGGTTATGTTGTGATTTGAAATGCTTAAATAATATATGATTGTGTATTATATATATTACATTTTGAATGGCTATAGTATTCCATATAAATTTCATATATATGCTTGTGAGATATGTATGAAAAGCTATTGAACTCCTATTTTTCAAATGATTATGTTACAACATAACTTCTTATAGCTAAAAAAGTTATATGACATAAAAAATAGACTTCTAGTATTTGGCAAAATTTTGGAGTATTAATGGACACTTGAAATTATATTTAAATTGTATTATTCAAGTCAAGTTTAGTTATACCTTCTTATCACACTATTTGATATCTACTCATTTGATTATAATAGTTACATCAAAAGTTTTAAGAAACCTTTTTAAGTTATTCACACTTGTGTAGGTGATAAAGTATAGATAATTTGTATCATAATTTGCATTATTAATCTAATTACGATGGTCAGAATTTCGCAAATTCACAGACATGGTTTATATATATTGTGTTCATTGTAGATATCATTTTTCACAAATAGACAACGATTGGGAACTGTTGTCTTTGGAAAGTAGTTTAAACCCGCTTTGGTAAATCGATGTCTGTTAACGACGTACAAATAACAATTGTTACCCGACATCAAAAGTTTTCCCAGTGTCTTGGACAATGGGTTTTTTTCCATGTAAACATTGGTTCTGAATCTATGTCTATTGTAGAAAACATTGGTTTTGATCCTCTGTCAAAAGTGTGTAGCAATTTTATCTCAAAGAGAAAGAATTTAGTCATTGATCAACTATAACTACAAGTCGTCACTCAGCCAAAAGTTAACTAGTCATTTTGATATTAAAGCTTCCCGACTCGGAACAATTATGACCCTGAAATCCTTTCAAAGTTATGGGGGTATTTTTCTTAGTGCAATCCTGAAATGGATGAGTCTGGTAGGAATCGAACACAAGAAAGTACAAGACACACTTGCGCCACACTCAGATGGAGATGTGAGCCACAATCACAACTACTTTTCTGTCACATGTTAGCATTTTTTTTACTTTCATGCTTTTATTTTCAAACTTTTTGACAAACAAAAGAGTGAGAAATACATTTACTGTTGTATTCCATGTTCATAGTTCAATAAATAGCGTTGCATTCACCCTCTTATTACACCATTTTGTTTATATCAAAAAAGAAAAAACAAAAAGAAAAATGAAGGTATCTTCATCCCATAGATTAAACTGTATTGTTGTATTTTGTGCTTCAAGTCTTGGGAAAGATGGTTATTTTCTTGAGGCAGCCGATAAACTCGGCAAAGTTCTAGCAAAAAAAACAGATTAACTTAGTATACGAGAGAGGTAGTTTGGGGTTAATGGGGTGTGTTGCTGGTTCTGCCGATGTAGGAGGAGTAAGAGTCTTAGGACTTATCCCAAAACCTTTAGGCACCCGACAAATCACCGGTCAAATTATTGGAGATGAGTTAAGAGTATCAAACATGCAAGATAGAATGGTGAATATGATGCATAATGTAGTTGCCTTTATCACCCTACCTGATGGTTTAGATACACTTGAATAGTTATTCCAAGTGGTCTCTTGGGCACAACTCAACATTAACCAGAAGCCTAAAGGTATTTTGAATGTTAATGGTTTGTTATATTTAATAGATTATGCCGTCGAGAAAGGTTTTATTTCACCGTCTGTCAGACGAATCAAAATTTGTGCCACAACACCAAGTTAATTGATAGATCAACTCCAAGCATACACTCTTAAACCAGATCCAACATTTGCTCATATTATTTGGTCCGGGGATAGAAGTAAAAAACGCAAAATGGATTTGTCTCTAACGTTGTAAGATTTCTCCTTCATGGGTATAACTACTATTAAGTTTCTTTCAGCTTCATTTCAATAAATCATACATCAGGTGATATCTTCTCAACTTTACTTTCCTATTAATTTTTTGACATTGAGGATAATGTTTCAGATAAGTTGGGTGGATGGATAATTGATATTGTCTTTTTTTGGTAAATGTGTGTTTTTCTAGTATACAATGTGTGATTTTATTAAAAAAAAACCGATATCAGTGTAAATAATGTCATTTTGGTATTTTTTTTAGACTCATCTCTATTATTATTGATGATGCTGTTGGTATAGTAGTAGTTCCCTTTTCAAAAAATGGCATATTGTGGTTTTTCTTTTAAAAAAATTGTGAATTGTCAAAACATGAAAATAGTCTTATTGTTAAACTCAATGATGCAATCTTAATTAAAAAAAAAGAAATAAAAAATGAAAGAGAAAAAATTGTTTTTGTGCATATTCTAAGCTTTGTGGAAAGATTGGTTGTGATACATATAACTTGAAGTTTGATCATGATAAAGTACTTTATTTTCAATATTCAAACTTCTTTTGTGAATAAGTGGTGAGTTTGAGAAACAAGCATTCTGAACTTTAATTTGTCGTTTGAAATGGTTGTGTTGTGATTTGAAATGCTTAAATATATCTACCAACATGTGGAGAAATAATTTGATTTTGCGTTTTCAAATTTAGTTAAAATACTCCATTACATAGTTAGTCTATGATGAGTATTCTTTATTGTTATGTTATCATGTAAGTCATGTTGTAAAGAAAATAAGGAAAAATACAAAAAAAAAGGAATAAAAAAATAGATAAAATGTAAATACATTTGTTCATAAAGTACCATAAATTAATATACGATTGTGTATTATATATATTACTTTATGAATGGCTATAGTTTTTATATAAATTTCATATATATGCTGATGAGATATGTTTGGAAAGCTATTGAAATCCTATTTTTCAATTGATTCTGTTATAACATAAAACTTCTTATAGCTCAAAATGACAGAAAAAATAGACTTCTAGCTAGTATTTGAAAAACAAATTGGAGTATGAATGGACGGACACTTGGAATTATATTTAAATTGTATTATTCAAGTCAAGTTTAGTTATACATTCTTCTCACACTATTTGATATATACTCATTTGGGTTATAATAGTTACATCAAAAGTTTCAAGAAACCTTTTAAGTTATTCACACTTGTGTAGGTGATAAATTATAAATTATTTGTATCTTAATTTGTATTATTAATCTAATTACGATGGTCAAAGTTTCGCAAATTCACAGACATGGTTTATATATATATTGTGTTCTATTGTAGATATCGTTTTTCACAAATAGACAGGGATTGGGAACTATTATCTTTGGAAAGTAGTTTAAAACCGCTTTGGTAAATCGATGTCTATTAACGACATATAACAATTGTTACCCGACGATGTCAAAAGTTTTCCCAATTAACATCAGGGTTTTTTTCCTTGTAAACATTGGTTCTAAATCAATGTCTATTGTAGAAAACATATTGGTTTTGATCCTCTGTCAAAAGTGTGTAGCAATTTTATCTCAAAGAGAAAGAATTTAGTCATTGATCAGCTATAACTATAAGTCGTCACTCAGCCAAAAGTTAATTAGTCACTTTGATATTAAAGCTTCCCGACTCGGAACAATTATGACCCCGGAATCCTTTCAAAGTTAGGGAGGTATTTTTCTTAGTGCAATCCTGAAATGGATGAGTCTGGTAGGGATCAAACACAAGAAAGTACAAGAACCACTTGCGTTGCGCGACACTCAATCCCTAGTTATGGTGATATTTTTTACGTAAACAAGTCGTACACAAACTTTTTGTGGGTGCTCATAATATTCTCAATAAATTTCTTGTAAGGATTAATTATCTGATAAATTATATATCGCTAAAAATATTTAAATTTACACTAGAAAATAATATATATAATGAAGAAAATGATGATCAAATATAATAGACGAAAAATGAAATATGCATTAGCGATATAGTTGAGATAAATCAACTACAAAATGATATCAATCATTACACAAAGACAAGAAGGCATATAATGAAGCATGCCTGACCCCGAAATCCAAAAGAAATTAAAGAAACAAATTAAAACGACACATAACAGCAAATATAATTTATGGTTCCGGACCGCGTCAATCAGCTTCCATGAGCATCTCCCTTTAAACACTTGTTAAGCATCGCGATATATCTTCAGACAGAGTAGTGTCGCATATACTTGTAACATTACGCAAAGTGATAAGTGAGTTTCGTCGCTCAACATCACTTGCACGAAAAAGAAATCTTCTGAGCAGATACAGCCGAAGTTGAAGTCTCTGGCATTATTGCAGCATTCATCAATATTCAAAATTTCCCGGTAGTAGTCGGTGAGCACAGCGAAGCAATGTTTGTAACATTGGTCCTGATAGTACTTAGGAACAATCTGATATTTCCTGAGCCTCGGCGGCAATAACCACCATTAACAGTACAGTTATTGCGGTTGAAACTTTCTTCAGATCAAGAATATTAGCCATTTTCATTAACTGTCCTAGCAGTGGCAGGAATTGTGTGTTTGTGTGTGTGTGAATGTTAATTTATTGATGTGAACTGATGATGGTAAATTAACATTCATGTGACATTTTATAGAGTTGAGGGTGTACGTACATTGATGGCAATTCCTAATTTGAATGTTTATAAATTAGACAACGTGCGGGGAACTAATTAATTGGTTTTAGTGGATATGCTTAACTAGCACATGAATTGGACAGTTGGATATGGAGATTTTTCAATCTTTCTTTACTTGATTTTTAATTGTTATTATTATTTTAGGAGATATGCTATATGATTAAGCTAGTTGGATGCAGATTTTGTGGTATTCCCAGAGATACTAAAGAGATTTTTTTTTTTTTTTTTTTGTTTCAATGTCATGAAAGCTTCTACTTTAATTAATTGTAAGAGGAAATACCACAAAATACCCTGATTTTTGAAAAAGAGACAAAAATACCACCCTATCACTAATCTACCCCATCCGGTCCTAAACTTCCCAAATATACCCACCCCTTTACTTTTCTTATCAGGTTTTTTACCCTCAATCTCGTAAATTGTTTGCAGTCCTGGAATTATTGAAACCAATCTAGAATCCATTTCGTCTTCATGATCTGAAAACACAAAACCCAGATCCATAAAAACTTTTAACTCCTCCAATTCAAGCTCCGACATACTTCGACTGCTCCTATTTTTCCTTCTGTTCTTCCTCGTGTCATAGATCGATGACCCACAACAACTCCTTGTGTTGTTAATACAGGGGTTCATTTTTTCTTGGTGTTTTTTTGATGAAAAATCCTGGAAACTCTCAACTTGTTTGCCAGAAAGTATGGTTTGAAGCTGAGGCCCGAGGACCGATTTAGGCGACGGGGAATTTAGGGTTTTGGAGGTCAAAAGCTGGTCATCACTGTAATCATCATCATCAGCTTCTTGATCTTGTTCTTGCACAACTGAACTGGTTTTGGGTGTAATAGACAAAGGGGGTTTTGGTGTGAAAACTCCATATTCAAACCAGTATGAATCAAAGAGGTTTAAGATTATTGTTTGCTCATCTGACATTTTCTTTTTTCTGTCGGCAATTGATGATATTACAGAGTATAGATAGTGAGTGGTGTTGGACACTACGAGAAAAAGTGTTGATGTCTTTAAGATTAATGTTTGGCATGTGATGATGGTGAGGGACACTTGATTATATATACTATGGATGAAATGTTGTGGGGCATTGCATTATTGTTTGGCATGTGATGATGATGATGAATGTTTCGAACGGGGCGACGAGGATTAGGGTGAATATTTTGTGGTTGATTTCGAGTTTTCATCCGACGGGGTGAGGCTCTGCACAAGCGAAGACTCAAAGGTTAAACCCAATTTTATGTGTTCTTTTATTATTTTGTGATTTGAAGTTTTTCGTTTGTTTCGATGTTGTTTCGAAGTTGTTTATTTTATGTTTCTGTATTTCCATTTATTTGTTAGGCATTGCATTATTTTTTATTGTTTTTGATTTGTTGTGTTATGTATCTGACTGTATATCTTTTTTTATTTCTTTTGTAGTGAATGTGGGATTTTTTGTTGCTTGTTATGCCGAGCACTTTATTGGTGGGAAGACTATGGACGTCGAAGCATTTGAGATAGAGAATAAACAAGCAAGGCTTAGTCATCTGCTTTACAATCATGCTAAGTTGAAGCTGCAAAATGGTGATGACGATGACAACGACATTGAGTTTCTACCTCCACTTCCTAATGATTTTAGAGAATTGTTGTTATGTAAATCTTAATGATGATGTAATCAGTTAAAACATGTAAGGAACATAAATGAAACATGTAAGAAACAATTGTGAAACAGGGGATCATGTGATAAAAGTTTGTAGGAAATTGCTTTTAAATTTAGAGAAATAGTGTAGTTTTTCCCCATATACTCTTCAGTTTTTTTTTTGTCACCCTTGTAAATGTTGATCTTTGCTTCATTTCGATGTCTGCATGTCTAATCTTTAACTAAAGATCTCACGTACTCTAGCAAAGTTGTTACTAGTAAGTCTTTTCCCGCTACAGTTGATGCATTCAATAATTCTTCGATGTTGGAAGTCAATACAAGGTATTTTTTGGTCTGACAGTGGAGTCATGTCCATTTCTCGTAGCCGATGATGGACAAGTAAGCTCAAATTTTCTGAATTGAATTTGTTGTTCGAATATTTCGTTTAGGGTGCTGAATGTGCAGTCCATTGGAATCAGTATTCTTGTTATTTCAAAGTTGGTATAGTGTCTATTTTCTTCCCATTGTCCATTGTGGCATACCACAACTGAGATTTTCTCTATGCAACTGTGGAATTCAATGAAAAGTTGACTAAGTGAAACATAAATGAAACAGGTATGAAACAACAAAGAAACAACAAACATGTTTAAAACAACAAAGAAACAATAAAGAAACAAAAAAGAAACCAACGCAAAAAAATCAGCGGAAATGGGTATTCTTATCAAAAATCAGCGGAAAATGAGTATTTTTGTCCAAATTTAGCGGAAAATGGTATTTTTGTACAAAATCAGCGGAAAATGGACATTGTGCAGGGATTGGGTATGGAAAATAGGGTATTTATGTCCTTTTCCCTAATTGTAATTGACCGGCCAAATGGGACAATTTATCTGTAAACCAGATAACAAATGTGTGTCACGTTCAATGAAGTTTGCACTGGATAATTAAAGATCTTCAATTAAGTTACATGTTTGTGTAAAAGTTTGTTTTGTTTCAATGTCATGCAAGCTTTGATGTGTATAAAATATACGTGTATTTTGGGGCTTAAAATGATATATAATTGATGTGTTTGCATGCATATTTTCTATGTTTTAACTTGGTTTCCTTAAAAGGGCATGATACTGCGTATTCTTGTAATTCTTGCAGGAAACGGAGCTTAAATTGAAGAAATATCAGTTAGAATGCCCGGATAAGATTGACGAATGCGAAGAGAAGATCAAAACGATAGAAAAAGTGGACAAAAACACTGCACATGGTCGGACCGTGTGGTGTCACAAGGCTGTGAGGAAGTGCCGGTATGGAATCACACGGTTGTGTGAAGTTGTATTAAAAACAGAGGATGGAGCAGGCCCACACGCCCGGACCGTGTGAAGTCACACGGCCGTGTGGGAAAGGGAAGCCCATCACACCAGCAGCCCGTGCAAACTCACACGCCCGTGTGAGAATGGCCTGAAGGCAGGACCACACGACCAGGCTGTGTGGGACTCTGTTTCAGCGCGTTTTTCAGAGTTTGCTTCCCGTTCCAACTCTATAAGTGATCTCTCCAATCATCTATAAAAGAGATCCAATGCTTACACGAAAATACATCACTTCATACATCAAAAACACATCAAATAACACAAGAACGAAAGAATCGAGGAGCTTCTGAGAGCAGAAGGCTAGGTCGTGAAGTACACTACAAGGCTTTCGCATCTAGGGAACACAAGTGCTTCGAGGGCTTGGAAGGGGATTTCATCCTGACAAGAAGGGATTTTCTTTCTATGTCAAAGAACTTTTGTCTGTGCTTATATGATGTCATAATATTAATTCAAATTTGTCTATGGGTTTGTAATCAATGTTTGGCATATTTTTCGAATCTTAGGGGCACAATAGAAACTATGGATTTGTATTAAATATGATTACTTGTTTTCTTAATTAAGTCATGCTTTTTATTTTATGAATTCGAGTGCTTATTCTATAATTGCTTTTTATCTGATCAATAATTAGCATGTCATATTTGTTAGTGCAAAATTTCGGACGATGAGTTCTAACAAAGACGGAAATCGGATTCAGACATGCAATTGTAATGAGCCGGGAGGTCTACAATTGTTATTAATCAATTGTTTATTCACCGCCCGGAAAGGGGAGTAGACTAACTTAGGAATTGAACCCATAGAATTCATGAATTGGTTTTTAAAATGTTATTCGCATTTAATATTGAAGAAGCATGCTGAGATTATGTGCTCCTAAAGATGTTGAAAATACTTGTGGGGTTCGCAAAATTTATTTTATTCTTCCCTATTTTTGATTTTTTTAAGATAATATAACTTGATTTTCAGTCGTTTCAATAAAATTGGAATACGATGTTATTATAGTCTAAGTGTTTCGAGATTAAATTCCTGAGGAATACGACCTTGCTTGCCATTATTCTATAAACTACACTGTACACTTGCAGTTGTATGAACCAAAATATTTTTGGCGAACACGTTTTTGGTGTCGTTGCCGGGGATTGATTAGATTCTACTTAGATATAGTAATAAGTAGTTCAATCTTAATTGAAGCTTATTATCTATTTTTTTTCTTTCAAAATTTTCGAAATTATTTTAAAAATTAATTTTATTTTTATTTTTTTCTTCGATTCTAACATTGTTTTTGTTTATTGCAGATAGTGCATAATCACGCGTTCCAGATCGACCCAGCCAATTCCCATTGACTTGGTAATCAAAAAGACAATGAAACAACTAAGGAAAAGAACCAAAGCAATGGCGGATGGGACTAATCCAAACGTAGTGGAAAACAGAAACAATGAGGAACGCCTACCAGGGGCCGGCATCTAAGATACGATTGTGGAAAGGCCGGCGAGAAGGGCAGTTAGGGATTACTTCTAGCCGAGGTAAGTTAAAATTATGGAGGTGCGGCCCATCTTCCGATCAATGCAAACAATTTTGAACTAAAACCGGCATTGATCCAGATGGTGTCACAAAACCAGTTTGGGGGTAGAGCCGTTGAGGATCCAAATGCGCATGTGGCGCACTTTCTAGAAATTTGTGATACTGTTAAGATGAATGGTGTTTCTGAGGATATCATTCGATGCCGCCTTTCCGCATTCTTTCTACGC
The DNA here is from genome assembly GCA_016081115.2 of Rehmannia glutinosa. Lineage (NCBI taxonomy): Eukaryota > Viridiplantae > Streptophyta > Magnoliopsida > Lamiales > Orobanchaceae > Rehmannia > Rehmannia glutinosa. Next base: position 70,491,548 of record CM071924.1, on the reverse strand, counting down.
GATAAGGCTAAGGGATGGTTATTCTCTTTAACACCACCAGCCGCAAATTGGGCAGAACTAAGTCAGCGGTTTCTAGCCAAATACTTTCCCCCCAGTAAGACGCTGCAACTGAAATCTGAGATCACCCAGTTTAGGCAATTAGATGCTAAGCCGCTATATGAATCATGGGGTAGATTCCGCGAATTGTTATGGAAGTGCCCTCAACACGGATATCCCGGCTACCAACAGGTTCATTACTTCTATAATAGTTTGAGTGGCAACACAAGAAATATTATAGATGATGCATCTGGAGGTGCATTACTAGGGAAATATCCTGAGGAGGCACTAGAATTATTAGAGGAGATGGCGAACAACAGTTACCAATTGCCATCTGAGATGCTGAAATTGAAGACCTTCAGTCACACGATGATGTGACTTTACACGGCCAGACCATGCGATAGGAAGAGGGCAATTAACATGGCTGTATGATCTCACACGGCCAGACCGTGCATTCAATGTCCGACAGCCCAAGTCCACACGACCGTGTGGCTTCACATAACCCGACCATGTGACACGTGTTTTCAGCTGAAAATTCGACAAACGAACCCATGGGTTCTTCAGAACTTAAACCTCTTTCGGACCATCTCAAGTATGCATTCTGAGGCGATAAAAAGACCTATCCGGTAATAGTTTCTTCTTCCCTTACTGAAAATCAATTGGGAAAATTACTACATGTCTTATGGGAACATAAAAATGCGATTGGAAGGTCAATTTCTGATTTAAAAGGTATAATCCCTTCAATTTGCATGCATAAAATAAGAATGGAAGATGATTGTAAACCTTCTGTGCAACATAAACAAAGACATAACCAAATTATGCAAGAGGTCGTTAAGAAACAAGTACTTAAATGGTTAGATAATGGAATAATTTTTGCTATATCTGACAGCAATTGGGTGAGTCCAGTACAAGTCGTACCAAAGAAGGGAGGAATGACGATAGTAAAAAGTGAAAACAATGAAATTTTAGCTACTAGAGTTATTATAGGATGGCGTATTTGCATTGATTATCGAAAGTTAAATGTCGTAACTCGAAAAGATCACTTTCCCCTCCCTTTTATGGATCAAATGTTTAGATCTCCTTGCAGGATATGAATATTATTGTTTCCTGGATGGGTACTCGGAGTATAATCAGATTGTGATTCTTCCAGAGGACCAAGAAAAGACATCATTTACATGCCCTTATGGGGTTTTCGCATTTTGTAGATTACCATTTGGGTTATGTAATGCGCCTGCAACATTTCAAAGATGTATGATGGCGATATTCCATGGAATGATTGAAAACATCATGGAAGTTTTCATGGATGATTTTCTCAGTTTTTGGTAGTTCGTTTGATCATTGCTTGCACAATTTAACCCTTGTTTTGCGGAGATGCGAGGAGAGGAACTTACTACTAAACTGGGAAAAATGCCATTTTATCAATGTTGTAAAAAGCGCCTAGCGCCTTCTAGGCGGCAGACTGGGGCCTAGCGCCTAGGGAGAGCCTAAGCGGGACCTGGGCGGGATTAGGCGGGACAAATCGGAAAAAAAATCGTAGGCGGACAAGGGGGCCTAGAGCCTAGGCGGGGATTAATCGGGGCTAGGCGAGGATTTTTACAACAGAGCATTTTATGGTAAAAGATGGCATGGTACTCGGTCATCGTGTTTCTTCTGCAGGTTTAGAAGTTGACCGAGCAAAGGTGGTGGCAATCGAAAAACTTCCACCCCCAAAGAACGAGAAAGCAGTAAGGAGCTTTTTGGGACATGCGATAGACGCTTTATTAGAGATTTCTCAAAAATAACCAAACCCTTTTCCCACTTACTTGAAAAAGATGTACCTTTTGATTTCACCCCTGATTGTTTACAGGCATTTGAAACACTGAAGAAGGCTCTGGTGACCATACCAATTTTGATCACACCGGACATGAGTCAACCATTCGAGATAATGTGCGATGCAAGCGACTATGCAATAGGGACCGCACTGGGACAAAAATGCGAAAAACTATTTTGTGTTATTTACTACGCAAGTCGAACATTGGATCCGGCACAACAAAATTATACCACAACTGAAAAAGAATTGTTGGCAGTGATGTTTGCATTTGACATGTTTCGGGCCTACTTGATTGGAACAAAGACAATAGTCCATACAGACCACGCGACAGTCAAATACCTATTCACAAAGAAAGATGCAAAACATAGGCTCATTCGATGGATACTCTTACTACAAAAGTTTGATATCGAAATTCGAGATTGAAAAGGGTGTGAGAACATGGTAGTTGATAATCTCTCACGACTTGAACAAACAACTGAGAGAAACACAAAGGGGGCAACAATCAAAGAAACATTTCTGGACGAATTAATCCTGATGGCCAAAACAACCATCCCCTGGTACGCTGATATTGTCAATTATTTAGTAAGCAGGGTTTTACCACCAAATATCACATATCATGCTAAGAATAAATTTCTTCATGATGTGAGATATTTTCTGTGGGACGAACCTCAATTATTTAAAAGATGTGGAGATTCAGTTATTAGGAGATGTGTACCTCAAGAAAAATGGGCAAGCATTCTAGAACTACGCCATTCATCATCATGTGGAGGCCATTTTGTCCCAACACGCACTGCGGCTAAAGTATTACAGTCCGGTTTCTTTTGCCCTTCCATTTTCAAAGATTGCTATAAATTTGTTTTGTAGTGCGATATGTGTCAACGTATGGGAAACATTTCAAGGCGACACGAGATGCCATTAACTCTAATAATGGAAGTGGAGTTGTTCGATGTGGGGCATAGACTTCATGAGACCATTTTCAACATCAAATGGGTACTTATACATTTTTCTTGCAGTGGATTATGTATCCAAATGGGTAGAATCTATCCCTACTAAAACAAATAATGCTAGAATAGTTTTAAAATTTTTGCAAAAGAATATTTTCACTAGGTTAGGCACACCACGAGCCCTAATTAGTGATGGAGGGTCGCAATTCTGTAACAAAATGTTCAATAACATGATGGAGAAGTACGGAATAAAACATCCAGTGGCCGTCGCGTATCATCCATAGACAAATGGGCTAGCCGAGGTATCCAATAGGGAAATTAAACAGATTTTAGAAAAAATGGTTAGCATAAATCGAAAAGATTGGGCTTTAAAGCTCGATGATACTTTATGGGCTTATCGTACGGCATACAAAACACCTTTGGATATGTCCCCGTATCGATTAGTTTTTGGGAAATCATGCCATCTTCTGGTGGAATGAGAACATAAAGCATTTTGGGCAGTTGAAAAGCTTAACTTCAACATGACTGCAGTAAACGAGAAGAGAAAACTGCAAATAAGCGAACTGGAGGAATTTCATCAAGATGCATACAAAAATGCCAAAATTTACAAAGATCGCACAAAGTGATGGCATGACAAAAAGATTCTGAGACGAGAATTCCTACCCGAGCAAGTAGTACTGCTATACAACTCAAGATTAAGACTATTCCTGGGTAAGCTTAAATCAAGATGGAATGGCCCTTTCGTAATCAAAAGGGTGCTATCACCGAAGAGCCATTGAATCAATTGCAAAGAATGGTCGAATGTTCGTCGTAAATGGACAAAGAATTAAACAATACAATGGGCCAGAAACTCCACAAGAAGTTTCGACCATCTTCTTGTTGTGAACAATCTCTGTAAGTACTTATTACGCATTTCTCTTTCTTTTGATAATTTCCTCATATGTTCGAGATGAAGCATATTTTAAGTTTGGGGGGGATTGTCAAGAATGCGTAATTTAGTACTTTCTTTCATATTGCATTTGCATTTAGGATTGCATGTAGAGCACTTTGCATTCTAACTTTCGGAAAAAAAAAATCGATTTTTTTGTTTATTTTTATTGTTTTAGCATGTTTACTGCTTTTGCATGTTTAATTGCTTTTATGTGTGGTTAATTCATTTCGCATGCCCATCTCCCTATGATTTTACTATGAATATTTTATAGCATGTGATAACATACTTGTGGGAATAATGTAATAAATTGTTAGGAGGAAAGTTATTTATTTGCTTGGCATGTGTTAAGAAAATTGGGTATTTGAGAATGTTGTGAAAAATAAGCCTGTGAGCTTTTGTGCCTTAAACTGCTTTACATTATGCAGACTTATTTTTTCCTTGAGTGTGTCATTAATGATTAATAGAAATCCAGAACTTGCTCTGATATCTTCATTGAAGCCATGTGTGTGTGCAATTTTTGAGAATAATTTAAAGCCATCTTTGTTTTAGCCTACTTAGCCTAAAAAGCCTACCTATGAACTCATGATTCCCTAGTTAGCCAATTTTGAGCCAAAACTATTATTCTCAGCCACATTGATCTTTTAAATTTATATATTTTTATCCCTAAAATTTCTTGAGCTTATAGAAAATGAATAAGTTTGGGGGAGATGTGGTGAAAATTTATGAAAAATAGAGGAAGTTGGTAAAAGAAAGAGGAATGAGCAGTATCTGAGTGAATGAAAAAAAAAATGATGAATTACATGGTTTCTTTAAGTATGAAGTCAAATGCTATTTAATGTTCATAGTGTTCTTAGGTGTTCGTTCATTTTTTCCCCTTATATTATTTTTCTAAATTTGCTAAAGGACGAGCAATGCTTTAAGTTTGGGGGATTTGATGTGTGTAAAATATACGTGCATTTTGAGGCTTAAAATGATATTTAATCCATGCATTTGCACACATATTTACTATGTTTTTACCTGATTTCCTTAAAAGGGCGTGATACTGCGTATTCTTGTAATTCTTGCAGGAAACAGAGCTTAAAATGAAGAAATATCAGTTGGAATTCCCGGATAAGATTTCCGAATGCGAACAGAAGATAAAAACGACGGAAAAAGTGGACAAAAACACTTCACACGGTCGGACCGTGTGGAAGTGCCGGTGTGAAATCACATGGTTGTGTGAAGTTGGATAGAAAATAGAGGACAGAGTAGGCCCACACGGCCGGACCATATGAAGTCACACGGCCGTGTGGGAAAGGGGTGGCCATCGCACCAGCTGCTCGTGTAGACTCACACGCCCATGCGATGAAGGGCTGTAAACAGGACCACACGGCCGTGTGGTGCCACACGACCAGGCTGTGTGGGACTTTGTTTCAGCGCGTTTTTCAGAGTTTGCTTCCCGTTCCAACTCTACAAGTGATCTCTCCAAGCATCTATAAAAGGGACCCAAGGCTTGCACGAAAATACACAACTTCATACAGAGAAAACACATCAAATAACACAGAAATGAAGGAATCGAAGAGCTTCTGAGAGCAAAAGGCTAGGTTGTGAAGAACACCACAAGGCTTTCGCATCTAGGGAGCACAAGAGTTTCAAGGGCTTGGAAAGGGAATCCATATTGAGTTATTCACATTTGATATTGAAGAAGCATGTTGAGTTATTTGTCTAAGGTTGCTCCTAAAGATGTTGAAAATACTTGTGGGGTTCGCAAAAATTTATTTTATTCTCTTTATTTTCGAACTTTTTTAGATAATATAATTTGATTTTTGGTCGTTTCAATAAAATTGGAATACAATGTTATTATAGCCTAAGTGTTTCGAGATTCAATCCCCGAGGAATACAACCTTGCTTGCATTATTCTATAAACTACACTGTACACTTGCAGTTGTATGAACCAAAATATTCTTGGCAAACAACAACACCACTTAAGTTGCTTATATCACATTCATTATGCTTGAATGTTCACGAATTATTTGCAAGCGGTTAAATTTCTGTTATATTATTTTTGGTACATTGTACTGCTTGTGGTTGGTGTGTGATTCACATTTGATTCAAAATTAGTACTACAATATAATATTTCTTCAGAACACAAAGTCACATTCTGACTTGGTCAAATTTGAAAAATCACACAAGTTGCTGCAGTGATTAATCCCGCAGTCTAAAAAATCTCAATGTTCATATCTTGGTCCATGGTGGTTGGAATTCAATGAAACCAGATGGAAAATCAAGCCAACATATGGGAGGATTGATTTGTGGAAGGAAATTGTACAAATTCAGTAGAAGCCATAGAAAAAATGGTCAGTCAAAGAATGTGACAGAGTTGGTTTGTACTTTCAGATTTTCTTACCTGTAATATTAATAAAGAATAAAACAGTTCCAAATTGATATTATATTGACTATAAATAGAGGGAAATAGCTAAAGAAGAAGTTTTTGTGGAGAAAGAGTTTGATGTTCAAAAAAAGTGTTTTATTTTTCCTAAATTATAGTAAGTTTTCATGTATTATATAAAATATTTTCTTTAGTTTTTCTTCAATCTTTTGTTTTCTCTACTTTCTGCATGTCATATAAGTTTATTTTGTTGAGTAGATAAGGTGAAACTCTTAATGGAGGAAAAAGAATGATTGCAGATTTACATTAAATTTTATTATTTTGTTCGTCAATTTGTTTTTAGATTATACCCTTCTTGTTTAGTGGTGTTTCTTGATTTATGTCTATCTATTTGTATAACAAATACTTGGTTCCATTTGGTTAAATGTCTGGTTTTATTTCAACCGACTACTAATGTGGATCGTTGATTCATTGTAGATAAGAGAATGCATAGATACTTGATTCCATATTCTGTTATGAGATAAATTATAATTGGTAATAGAACATGTTCACCTCATTGCATGATTTATATTTATAATATCTTCCCATATGAACCTTCATTGTATATGGATTTCAATAGTGGCAATTTAAAAGGTAAGAAAATTATAATTATTCCTTTATCTAAAATCAAGAGTGAATCCCAATCCTCAATATTTTTATTACTCATATTTAGTATAGCAAAAAAAATTACTAGTTTAAAATACACCTATTTCTTTCTCAAAAAATATTTTTCTTGTAAACTTCTATTAACTTCTCTGTAGATCGACCTCGGACTCAAGAGAAATTTATTACTTGAGACAATTGGCACTTGAGTTTGCAACCTTAATGTTGTAGCAAGTTTTTGGCGCCGTTGCCCGGGTATGCAAGTTATGTTATGTCACGCCCCAAAAGTGGAGTCGCGATACAACGGTTAACTTACGCCAGTTCTCCATTCTAAGAATATAATCCACCAAGTATTTGAGCAATATTAAATTCCAAATAGACATAGTTCATCATAACTTCTTGGAAACAGAGTTAATAGTCGCAACGGAAATACTATTACAAACTAATTGTCTAAGCGAAGGGGTCCTACGCCCCTCTATTACATCAAACGAAATAAGTTGTCCATTAACAGAGCATAAACGACTTTTATGTCTAGATCGACGGACTAAGTATAGGGATTACTCCGTCGCTTGGTCGTCTTCGTTGACGTCTTCTTAAAATGGTGGATCAACAGTTGGCCATTGGAAAAGGTGGGGGAAATTCTCAGTAGATGGGTGATCGTGTGTAAGTGTGGCTTATATAGATGCAGGAAAACAATTATATGAAAAATGCATGATTCATGATGCGTGTGTCACACGCGATTCACAAACAACATGGTATTCAAAATAATATAGTTTTATATAATTTGATGAAATAGTTCATGATCAATCAAGCACTATGAAAGCATTGCAAGTAGTTCACGTAGTGGTTGCGTACGAAGTGTGACCAACCCAAGCAAGTAATGGTTGCGCACGGAGAGTGATGCCAACCCAAGCACGTAACATTGGAACCGTGTGGATCAGACAACGATTCCTATGATCTACCTTATGACTCCCCAAGCACGTTTGACACATAACCATATCTACCTTTTTACATCCCGGGCGAGATAACTCCAACGATTATGGTTAGCAAGGCCCAGAGTGTCATAATCATGATTATGCCCATACTACAATCCACTACCCTTGGACACTCCGTCCGCAATTGTGGGAATAGATTGGTGGGGCCGGTAAGGAATCGCAATCGCACTGGTCGGTTCCAAAACACGACTAGTCCACTCCGACTGTGAGTTCGATGCACCAAGTTGAATCAAGCGCAATTAGATTCACAAAGTTAATATCATATCAACAAGGCATTCGAATAAAGATTGCGGTACATATAAAAGTAGCACAAGATATCCACACGTTAAGTTTAAATTGTCTTAAGGCCAGGAAGTCGCCAAGCGTAGTGCGTATGGTTCAGGATTTGCATGAAAATTTTTGAATATCAATTTAATTATAACTATGGCAAAATGGTACGTATCGAGTTTGAAATTGAATAAGTCATGGTCTCACCCTCAAAAATGGTACTCATCGAGTTTGAATTTGAATAAGTCATGGTCTCACCTCCAAAAATGTAAGGCCAGTTTCTAAATTCTCCAAATTATTGAAAGATTCAGTTTTTCAAGGGGTTTGGGTTGATTTTTAAGAAAATTTCAGTTTGGTCCCTTCTTTTGTCAAAATTGTCAACTTGAGATGATGAAGGTCAGCCCCTAAGCTCCAAAAATTCATATTCTTGAGTCGATAATTAATTCTTCATGTTGTCAACAGGGAAATACTCAAACCTCAATTTCTTACCTTAATTGTTGGAATTTTCGGTCCTATGGGAGCAAGATGAAGAAGAAATTTATGTGTTTTTTTTTTGAATTAAATTAAATGATAGATTAGTGGTAATAATTGGCCAAAAGCTTTGTTTAGGGGGGGATTAAATTTTGTTTTGTTTGACCAATGAGGTAGTGGGAATTGTAGGGTGAATTTTTGTTTTAAAATTTTTATAGGCTTGGAAGGAAAAAAGATGAAACCATTTCCCCCTAATTTATCCTGACCAATTTTTTTCTAAGAGAGGAATTATCAAAAAAAATTGTCAAATAATTATCTAGTTGGAAGATATAAAATAAATAAAATAGTAGTAGGAGAAAAAGAAAATGGTCGAAATATCAAGGAAATAAAATAAAAAATATTTGTTTTCTTTTCTTTTAAAAATATTGAGGGAAAATAAAATGTATAAATATTCATAATTAAATATTTTAGAAATTTAGATTAAAGATGTGAAATAACAAATGTGTATTTCGAAAACAACAAAAAAACAAAATTGGAAGTTGGTTGGGAATGAATTATAGAAGTGGGTGAATTATTTGGATAAGGATTGAAATGTACTCCTAAGTTATCGAGGGTCTAATATTTTTAAAGCCGTAGTCAATTGATCAAGTATATTAATACTAGAGGAGAATATAATTGGTATGCTTGAAATAGAGAAAGAGTAATCGTCGTTGGAAGAAATAATAATTGAGTAACATATCTCGTCTCTAAAATAGATATTGTGACACTTACCCAAGATTTTGTCATTATACATCATCGTAGAATATGTTGGAAAAAAAATCAGGGCCTCACAATTGTCAATCTTTTTGATTGGTAGGAAATGGGCTGACTTTGTGAGTCTGTCCACTACAACCCATATAGTATCATGTCCTCCTTTGGTTCTAGGCAAATCCATTATGAAATCCATAGTGATATGTTCCCATTTCCATTCAGGAATTTGTAATAGTTGCAGTAATCCTGACGGCCGTTGGTGTTCACCTTTGACTCGTTGGCACGTCAGACATCTCGCCACATACTCGGCTACTTGATTTTTCATGTTTACCCACCAAAAGTGTTGTTTCGGATCTTTGTATATCTTATTACCGCCAGGGCGTATGGTGTACCTCGAACATTGCGCTTCGCTTAAAATCTTATTTTTCAATTCCACATTGTTTGGTACGCACACCCGATTCTTAAACCTCAAGATTTCATCTTCTGCTATGGAGAATTCTAGGTGATCTCCCATCGAAACCTTTTCCATAAGCTCTCGGATCTTTGGGTCTCCCTCCTGTGCTATTTTGATTTCGTCCAGCAACTCAAGTCTCACTGAGATATTAGCGCAAAATATTTTGGTGTTGGTTCTCATCGGATTCCATACGCTCAACTCCTCCAGGAATTTCCATTCCCTAATCATTAGTCTGACGATTCTAGCATTCCTACTGAAGGCATCTGCCACCACATTGGCTTTTCCAGGGTGGTATTGAATATCAAAGTGGTAATCTCCGATTAATTTCATCCACCTTCTTTGCCTTATGTTGAGATCCTTCTGGGAGAATAAATACTTCAGACTATTATGATCCTTCAAAACTATGAAAGTTGCACCATATAAATAGTGTCTCCATTTCTTCAAGGCGAATGCTATAGCCGCCAGCTCGAGGTCATGTGTAGGGTAATTTGCCTCATATGTTTTTAGTTTTCGCGAGGCATATGCAATTACCTTTCCCTCTTGCATGAGTACGGCTCCTAGCCCTTCTTTCGACGCGTCTCTATAGATGACAAAACCCCAATTCATTTGGAAGGGCCAGAATAGGAGCAGTGGTGAGTCGTTTCTTCAGTTCTTGAAAAATGGACGCACATTTGTCGCTCCACTCAAATTTGACTTGCTTTTGAATCAATCGTGTGAGCGGTCCGACGATCTTAGAGAAGTCCTATATGGATCTTCGGTAGTATTCGGCTAATCCCAAAAAGCTTCGGATCTCACTCACTATTTCCGGTTTTTTCCATTCAACAATTGTTTGTACCTTTGATGGGTCCACCAAAATCCCATTTTTAGATATTATATGACCTAAAAATGTGACTTCTTTGAGCCAAAACTCGCACTTACTGAATTTTGCATAGAATTTATGCTCTCGTAGCGTCTCCATCACGAGCTTCAAGTGACGTTCGTGGTCTCCTATTGATTTAGAGTACACGAGTATGTCGCCAATGAATATTACTACAAATTGGTCCAAATAAGGTCGGAAAATTTGGTGCATTAGATCCATGAATGATGCAGGGGCGTTTGTTAGGTCGAAGGGCATCACTACAAACTCATAGTGACCATATCTAGTTTGGATTTCTGTTTTAGATATGTCTTCTTCCGGATTTTTAGTAGATAGTATCCTTGTTGTAAATCGAGCTTTGAATACACTGTAGCTCCCTAAAGTTGGTCAAATAGTCAACTATCCTCGGGAGGGGATACTTGTTTTTGATTGTCACATTGTTAAGCCCACAATAATCTATACACAGTCTCAATGTTCCATCATTTTTCTTGACAAAGAGCACTGGAGCTCCCCAAGGGGACGTGCTTGGTCGAATGAATCCTACCTCCATCAATTTCTGCAACAGACTTTTCAACTCCTGCAATTCCATGGGAGCCATCCTATACGGGGTTCTTGCTATGGGTGTTGTCCCTGGTAAGACCTCAATGGTGAATTCAATTTCCCTATTTGGAGGAAAGGCGGTGAGTTCTTGTGGGAATACATCTGGGTATTATGACATTATAGAGACTTCGTGGATTTGAGTCTCTATCTTAGGTTTGTTAATACAAATGCTAAGTATCCACGTGCCCCCTTTGTGATTGCTTTCCTAGCCTTAATGGCAGAAATGGTTGGAGCCACCTTGACTCGTGCTCTTCCCGATACTTCCACTATAGGTTTTCTAGGTTCACATAACTTAATGGCCTTGTGCCGATAGCTCACTTGTGCATGATGTGCAGATAACCAATCTATACCCAAAATAACATCATACTCAGACATAGGCAACAAAATCAAATCAGCAGGAAAGTTCACATCACCAATCATTATTTCGCATGCCTTATAAATAACATCAGTTAATTGGTTTGTGCCCATGGGAGTTGACACTTCCAAGCATATAGGCATACGTTCCATGCATGCATGCACATGTTGTACATAATGTGGTGCAATCAATGAGTGTGATGACCCGGGGTCAAATAGCACTTTAGCATTGTGGTTGGATACCATAAGCGTACCTTCCACCACATTGGTTGCTTCGGGAGCCTCATGTCCCGCTAAGGCAAATACTCGGGCTGGCACCCTTGCTCGATTTTCCTGCCCGTTTCCTAGTTTTTGCGGTTGAGCTAATCTGTTTCCACCATTAGCAATTGACGGACAATCCTTATACTTGTGTTCTACACTCCCACACTTCAAACACTTCCCCTGTTTCCGCCAGCACTCATCAAGAGTATGTTCGGCTTCTTTCCCTTATCCATCTTTCCACCATGATCCTTCTGAAATTTAATAGGAGGCGCAGATGTTTGTCCCACAGCTGGCCTCTTGAATCCACTAGTTGGCCCTTTGTTAACATTCCGGTTCTCTCAGTAGTCGTCCGACATTTATTCAAGCCACTCTCAATGCGGGCAAACGCATTGATGGCATCGGCGAGTAAGTGTCCAGATCCATCGTCAGTAATTTTTTCTGTAACTCAAGCCTTAAACCTCTTGTGAATTTGTACATTTTGTCATCCTCAGTGTTGATGGAGCCTAGGGGCATACTTAGACTATCTATGAAATTCGGACTCATATTGAGTGACCGTCATGTTCCCATGTCTTAGACGATGAAATTTGTCTCTTCGTGCCTCTCTAACAACTTGCGGAATGTAATGGTTTTAATTGTCATCAAAATTTGCCCATGTCCGCATTCTCCTCTCCCGTCCCCATTTTTCGTCATCCGACTTCCATCGACTTCCATCGTCTCTTGCAAAAGATCAAAAAGCTGCTAAAGTAACTTGTTGTTCATCAGTGTAATGCAGGGCGGAGAATTGCTGAAACCGTTCAAGGGTTCTATCATGAGCCTCTCAGGGAGGTTCTGGCATATTCCTGTTCGGTCTTGTCTGCTGCTGCATGAATAGCAAGATTTGCTGAAGTGCCTGTGCAGTCAGATCGGGCACGACATCTGGTGGTGGTGGCGGAAGTTCGGGCGATGGGGTCCTCTCAAGTGGAGGGTCAACGTTCTCCTTGTCTACGTTATGCGACCTCCCTCTGCCTCTATGACCAGCCATCTGTGTATAGAGAAATCAACATCAACTCACTTATGTAAATAAAACAATGAGCTATGGTACAACTATTAGTTATGCATGATATTTATTCGACGAAGTAAATGGGGAATGTAAGTATAATCATATAAGATTTGCAAGAGTTGTGTTACAAAATACAGCATTTGAAATTACGGTTTAGTCCTCAACTTTGCAAAAATTCCATAAATGGCATATTTGTTCAAATTCGAGTACAATGCCATATTTTCCAGAATATATATCAATTATAGAACATGATTTTGATCACATAACACATTCATTTACACATTAATCAAGATTTGAACAAGAAATTAAGATATATATGCAAGTATGTCCCAATTGTGCAAGAAATCAAAATCATGCTCGTTTTGGTGAAACTTCTTGAACTTGATACATATCAAAAAGTACATTTAATATATATATTAATTTAAAATATTTTCATGTACTACATACATTTTAACAAAATTATGTGCCTATTTTTGAAAGATTTTTCACCCACCTCATATTAGTTTTTTTTTTTTGGGGTTGATCAAAAATGGAGTCTTCTTCTTGCTATCAACTTCTTGACTCAAACTTTTGATGGTCAGCCACTATATGGCATCCAAACCATATTTTGGTGTTAAAATTAAAGTCTCAAATTTTAAAGGGATTTAATAGGATTTAATGGCTATTATTTACCTTAATGTCTTCAAGTAGTCTCTAAAAGTGGAATTTTTCCATGAAGCTTATAACTTCAACTTGAGATGATGTAGATCAACCCCTAAGCTCCAAAATTCATATTCTTGAGTCAAAAATTAATTATTCATGTTGTCAAGAGGGAAATACTCATACCTCAATTTCTTACCTTAATTGTTGGAATTTTCGGTCCTATGGGAGCAAGATGAAGAAGAAATTTTTGTGTTTTTGTGTTTAAGTGTTGAGTGAGATTGTGTTGGGAGAGTTTGGGAGTTGTAGGAGAATGAGATGAATTTTTTCTATCTTAGAAATGATGGTGGCCGAAAATTATGGGGTTTGGAGGAGGATTTTTGTTTTTCGAATTAAATGATACATTAGTGGTAATAATTGGGGAATTAGGACAATAAAAATTTAACTAGGCTCCTTTCTTAGGGACAATTGGCCAAAAGCTATGTTTAGGGGTGGATTAAATTTTGTTTTGTTTGACTAATGGAGTTGTAGGAATTGTAGGGTAAATTTTTGTTTTAAAATTGTTGTAGGCAAGGGAAAAAAAATGAAACCATTTTCCCCTAATTCATCTTGACATATTTTTTTCTAAGGGATGAATTATCAAAAAACAAATTTGTCCAATAATTATCTAGTTGGAATATATAAAATAAATAAAATAGTAGTAGGACAAAAAATTGAGTTATTTTCCCCATTTTAAAAAGAAAATGGTTGAAATTTTAAGGAAATAAAATAAAAATATTTGTTTTCATTTCTTTTAAAAACATTGAGGGAAAATAAAATGTATAAATATTCATAATTAAATATTTTAAAATTTTAGATTAAAGATATGAAATAACAAATGTGTATTTCCAAAACAACAAAAAAAATAAATTGGAAGTTGGTTGGGAATGAATTATAGAAGTGGGTGAATTATTTCGATAAGGATTGAAATGTACTCCGAAATTATCGAGGGTCTAATATTTCTAAAGTCGTAGTCAATTATCAAGTATTAATACTAGAGGAGAATATAACCGGTATGCTCGAAATAGAAAAATAGTAATCGTCGTTGGAAGAAATAATAATTGAGTATCATATCTCGTCTAAAATAGATATTGTGACACATAACCAAAATTTTGTCATTATACATCATCGTAGAATATGTTGAAAAAAGATTGGGGCCTCACATTTTACCTAGATTGTGAATTGTTTTCACAGTAAAAATTGTGTGTTTGTATGGTTACATTGTGTAGTAGTCCAAATTCTCATTGTTTTGATAAAAATTACTCAAAAAATTTGATAGAAAGTTTCGATTCATCCCACACACACACCAACTATAGCTGAGGATGAAATAGTTCATAATAAGATGGAACTAGCGAAAAATAAAGAAGTGTGTAACATGTGTTACTACTTGCAACCTACTCGAATTATACTCCTTCGTGTTTTATTTTTCCACTCAATCCAAACAACTCTCCATTCAAGCCAGGGATGATTCATTTACTTCCTAATTTCCATGGTATGGATTTTGAAAGCTCGTATTTACATTTAAAATAATTTGAAGAAGTATGTGGTGTCACGCACCAAACGGGACGCGACGAACGATCCACAACTTAAATACAATAACCAAACAGTCCAGACAAAATATCAACGAGAACCCAATGAGACAGAGTCTAAATAGCGTGGAAATAAATAACTTGAGATACAAGTTACAACTTAAAGTCTACAATCCATCATCCAAATTACAACCCGAAAATCAACAAAATAGCAACTTAAAGTCAAAGGGTCCTACGCCCTTAATTACAAACCGAATGGAACGAAATACAAAAGTCCGACAACAACATAAGAAAAGAGTCCAATCAACAACAAGAAATAGTAAATCCAACAAGCGTAGTACAAGGTCTCAATCCAGAGCCGGTTCAGCATCTCCAACGAAATCCTCATCTAAAGTTTGAAAACAGGTGGGGATGAGACAAAAATCTCGATGGATGGGGTGATCGTGGTAATGCGTGTGTGGCGCAATATAGTTAATGTGAGAAAACAGATTATATGAAAATGCGTGAGTATGATGCATGAATTCACACACGATTCATAAGCGTCGTGATAAAATAATACAATAGTATATTTATACGATTCAAGAAAATAGCGATTCATGGTCACACAGGCACTATGTGATTCGGTCAAGACAGTAGGATTGCGTGCGGAAGTGTAACGCCAATCCTATGCAAGGCAAATAATGGTTGCGTCACGGATTTGTAGCGCCAACCAATGCAAAAATGCAGTAAGCGGTTTGCGTGAAATGTAACGCCAACCAAAATGGGTCCGATAACTCCGGAATCGTGTGGATCGAGACAATGATTCCTTCGTTCTTCCTTGTAACTCCCGATCGAGAATGGTCCAAGATCGGCACCTTATCGCTCCGTAGGAAAGACAAAATCCACAAATGGAGCTTGCAAGGCTCGGATGATCCGTCATAATCATGATTATACCTCGATCACTACGACGCTTCCCTTGGACAAACTCCGTCCCTCGATTTGCGGGATTAGGGCGATGGGGCCGGAAGAGTGGAATAGCAGCCGAGCTGCCGGTTCCATCCCCGACGTATCCATTCTCGATTGTGAGCTCGACACACCAAGTTGACTCGAGCGGAAAGTAATTACAATTACAGACAACCAGCAATGAGTATTATTGATTCAGGGAAGCGATTTAGGAAAATTTTTGAAAATTCGCGAGTAGCAATTTTGGCGTTGGTGGAGTTTTTGGATGAAGATGATTATCGAAAGGATAAGAAACCTTCCATATCTTGAAAGATTAGGTGGGACATAAGTCCGTTATAGATTCAATTCGCGAGGAAAGTAAGCTCGCGATCGGGTATTAATCGGTCAAATTGATCCGATAAGTCAAGGGTTTTTGGGAAAGTAAAATACTTAAATTAAATCTCCAAGTCAGAGAGTCCAGGGCTATTTTAGTAAAAGAGAAAATAATTTGAGTTAGGTCCTTTATAAAAGAAAAATTGTAATTTAGCCCCGTTTTGTAAAAACTAACACTTTTGGGGTTAAAAATTGAATAATTAAATATCCCGACCTTGAAAAATTATGAGGTCAGTTCCTAAATTCTCCAAATTGTCCAGAGATTCAGGTTTTTAATGTTTTGAGGTCGAGTTTTTATAAAAATCTCACATTGGCCCCAAATTTGTAAAAATTGCCAATTCGGACCTTAAGTTTTAAAAAAATTCGGAACTCACAAACCGGAAGGGATTATAATGAGATTCCAGTTGAAAAATGTCACTAAGGTTAGTAGGATATTGTGACAAAAGCAGTTTTTAAAAGAAATATGTGTAGGTCCTTAACTTTTGAAAATATCATTTATGTCCCATTTTGAAATAATTGCCTTTAAGACTTTTAGGGGTCCAATTGTTATGTAATTTGAACCTTGGGTCCAAAATATAATTAAGTTATAGTTAAGTTAGTATTTCCAGGTGCATGGGCTGCATAACTCCTGGAAATTTCATATAGGTCCTCAAGTTTAGTATTTTACACATTAGTCCCTCAGTTTTAATAAAATTGCTTTCCAAGCCCTAACCACTTGGATTTTTGGAATACTTTTAAAATATGTAATTCCCAGTACCTTAAGAGTAAAAATTTCAAATTTTAAAGTTAAGGTCGGGTACAGTTTTAAAAATTGCAAAGTAGCCCTTAAACTTTCAAAATTTTACAATCTAGTCCTTGGGCTTTTAAAGGTTGATTTTATTTATCTTAAAACTCTTAAAACTTTATTAAAATGTCCAAAAGTCATTTTTGAACCTGAGTACAGTTCCAAATTTCGAAATTTGCAGAGGGGTCCATAACTTTTATTTTCTTGCAATTTGGTCCACCAATTTTCCATTTTTGCATTTTTAAGTCCAAAATTGAAATTTAATCAATTATGCTCGACTTTTCCAGGTTATAAGTCATCCAAAACATAGATTTAAAGATCATACACATGCATGTCCAATACATACAAGAATTCATCAATTAAAACATTAAAGTGTACATGCATGCACCTAAAATTCAATAAATAGCAATTTTGAGCAACTCTTGAGAATTTTCATGATTTGATATATAAATTTGAAATGCAATACATAGATTATATATATCTCAAGGCTCATGATCAAATTTTCTACATGCATTTAATCAAAACACCTAAAAGTTGGAAAATATTTTTCCACCCACCTTAAATTTGGAAATTGTGAAATAAAAGGATAATTTCACAATTTTTGGATGAGGCTTCTTAGGTCAGCCCCTAAGTCAAGAAAATATCAAAATTTGGAGTTAGAAAAATGAGAGAAAAATTAAGGAGAAAAAGAAGGAAATAAGGAAATGAAAAGGACTACACTTTACCTTGTGTAGTAGATGTTTGGAGACTAGTTGAAGCTTAAAAATTGGAAATTTTGGCTCAACTCCAGAATCTCCTAAGGTCAGCCCCTATTTCTCAAAAATGAAAAAGGGGTGTTAAAAATTGAAAAAATAGGAAGAGTAGGAAAGAAGGGGTCTAGTACTCAATTCTTACCTTGTAGTCTAATTTCTCTACTATTTCTTCTTCAAGCTTGAGGTCCTTCTTCAAAAATGTTGTCAAGCTCTAATCTTCAAGGTCTTCTAAATGTACCTCCAAACCAAATTCAAACTTAAGTTAAGAAGGTGGAAGAGATGAACAATGTGATATCCAAAAATGGATTGAAGATAAAATTTCTTACCTTGTAGTAGTTTAGTTCGATTTTTGTGAAGAATAGGGAGGAAAAATCTTGAAAATTTTCTAAGTATGGAAGAAGAAAGTGAAAGGAAGAATAGAGAGAAGTTGGGAGTTTTTAGAGAGAATGGGGAGGATTTGTGCTTGAGAGTAAATGTGTTAGTGAAAAATGAGATGAAATTTTGTGTAAAAATGCCATAATGGCCGTCCAAGTGAGAGAGGGAGAGAGGAATTTTTGTTCAAATTTGTGTCTTGCATTTTGCCTCATGCATGGGAGACAATTTGAGGGTCAAAGGTATGGGCAAAACTTGGTTTGAATGGAATGTTGGAAGACTTCCAACATGTTGGCAAAAAAATATTAAAGAAGTAATGTGAGAGATGATGTGTATAATGTTTGAATTAATGGTATAATTATACACAATATGACGAATATATGGTGTAGGTGTAAAAGAGTTGGGTGATATTTTTACTCCAAAAATACCATGTTAGCCGTCCACTTCAAGGGTATTATGGTAATTCCATATATTTTTTTTTGTCCCAAATTTGATGATAATAGATGAAATATATGAATCTCCAAAATATTTAGTGATTTCCTTGATCACTTGTAAGTCTCATGATCACTTAATCTAAATCAAAATCTTAATTCTATAAGGTAAAAGTCTCTAAAATAAATAGTCTCTTAAAATTCTAAGGTGACTAATAAATACAAAAATAGTAATAATGATCAATCAAGTGATCATAAATGAGGAATAGAATTAAATAAGATCATGATCACAAGTAATTAAATAAAATGAAATAAAATACAAAATGTATATAATATTAATAATTACCCGTCAAAATGACGCGGTAAAATAGTCGATCAAAAGTATAAACGATAATAAGGATCAATTAATAGCTCGGAAAAATCGGGGCTTCACATGTGGCACATTTGATGATCGAAATTGTAAGAATGAAATTGATAAGCTCAAATTATTTCCTTTTTCTTTAAAAGATAAAGCAAAAACTTGACTTAGCTCTTTGAAACCTAGATAAATTGGTACTTGGCAAGACATGCAAACTGAATTTCTCAAAAAATTCTTTCCAACTCATAAAACTAATGCTTTGAAAAGACAAATCCAAGTTTTTCTCAAAATCCTAAAGAAGTTTTCTTTGGATATTGGGAAAAGTTTAAAGAGTTCCTAAATTCGTGCCTATATCATGTTTTTGAAAATTGGTGTATCATCAGTTTTTTTGTGAAAGTTTAACTCCTCAAACAAAGCAATTTATTGAATGAATGTGTAGTGGTCAGTTTCTCGATAAAGAACCCCATGAAGTGCTAGAATATCTTGACTACTTGGCAGAGAATTCTCAATCTTGGGATAGTGTTGATGATAATAAAGGAAAACTCCACCTTAATCAAGAGGATAGTCTGAGTGCTAGGCTTACACTTTTAGCTAAAAGAATCGATGACATGGAAGTTAAGAATGTAAAGAAGCCAAATATGTGCAAGATAAAAAAGTTTGTGACATTTTTCGACTTAAAGAACACTCCACTAATGATTGTCCTCACATTTCTGTTGAAGCAAATGTCATGAATGCATTCAAAAATCCTTTTCACTCTCCATATTTTGAAACTTATAATCCACAATGGAGAAATCATCTCAATTTCAATTGGCGTTACAATAACCAAGCTCAACTAATGAATTCACAAAAGCCACCGAATTTTCCTTCATATCCAGCCCCACATGTAAAACCCCTTGAGGAGACTTTACAAGCATCTATTCATGAGCTAACACTCACAACTTCTTTTTGGACTTCAGAAAAGGGTAAGTTTCCTGCTCAACCTCAACCTAATCCTTTTACACAGTGTTGTGTTTCTACTTCCTGAAAATCCACCAATGAAAAACTAATTCAAATGACAAAATTAGAAGTGGGAAAATTGTTGACAAAACACCTCATCCCAAGAAAGTTATTAGTTCATCTTCAGAAATAAAGAATGAATATAACAATGATGAAGAATGTATGTTGAATGGATGTAAGTTTGAAAATGATAAATCATATTCACCTCCTGCTCCTTTTCCTCAAATATTGCAACCAACTCAGAAATTAAACTCAAATTCTTAAATTTTGAATTGTTTAAACAAGTCAAAATTAATATTTCTTTGTTGAATGCAATCAAACAAGTCCCACCTTATGCCAAATTTTTAAAAGATTTGTGCACAATCAAAAGAAAGCATCATTTGATGAAAATAACATTTTTAACTGAAAGTGTGAGTTCAATTATCCAATAATTTACTCCACCTAAGTACAAAGATACAGGTTATCCAACAATTTCATACATCATTGAAGACACTAGAATAGAACATGCTTTATTTGATCTTGGTGCTATTGTAAATCTTCTACTTTTTTCAGTCTATGAAAAACTAGGTTTGGGCGAACTTAAAGAAACTCCAATTGTGCTCCAACTAGTTGAATGAATGATTAAAGTTCCAAAAGGAATAGTAGAAAATGTGTTGGTACAAATTAATTTACAAGTTTTACTTTCCTGTTGATTTCATTATTTTGGATACTGAGCCTGTTGAAAATACAAAGACAAAATTCCTGTTTAGGTAAATCCATTTTTTGCAGCTTCAAATGCTTTGATTAATTATAGGAATGGTATTTTGAAGTTATCTTTTGAAATAGGACTTTGGAATTAAATGTGTTTAATGTTTCTAAACAACCTGCTAACGATGTTGAACTGCATGAAGTGGATTCAATTGAAGAACTTGTTTATGAGAATTTTATTATCAATAATTCTTTTGAATTTTCTGAAACATGTCTTGAAAGTCAAGGTATTTGTGATAAGAAATCTTCTGATGTTCCTACAGAATTTTTACAAGCATTGGAAAATCATTTTGGAAACGAAAAATTGTAGAGTTGTCATCATCAAAACTGCAACCTGTTCCTTTAAGCATGAAATTGATGCATCAAAATTTGTAGAGTTGTCATCATCAAATTTGTAATAATTGCTTCCAACCTTGATGCATCTCAGGAAAATAATTTGATTGGAATTCTGAAAAATGCATAAAAATATCTTAGGGTGGACCATTGCTGACATAAAAGGTATTAGTCCTCTAATTTGCTCACATAACATATATTTACAGGAACATGTAAAACCCTTTAGAGAAACGCTGCGGAGAATAATCCTAATATGAAAGAAGTAGGGAGAAATAAAATCATTAAACTCTTCGATAATGATATCATTTTTCCTATTTCTGACAATAAATTGGTATGTACCCTATTCATGTTGTGCCTAAGAAGTATAGAGTTACTATAGTCAAGAATGAAAATATGAGTTAATTCCAACTCGAACTGTTACTAGTTGGCGTGTGTGCATTGACTACAGGAAATATAACTCGGTTACTAGAAAAGATCATTTTCTGTTGCCCTTTATGGATCAAATCTTAGAAAGAGTTGCACATCATAAATTCTATTGTTTCTTAGATAGATATTCTGGGTATAATCAGATGGAAATTTCACTTGAAGATCAAGAGAAACAACTTTTACATGTTGTTTTGGTACATTTGCATATAGAATGATGACTTCTGGATTATGTAATGCACCAACTACATTCCAACAATGCATGCTTAGCATTTTTAGTGACATGGTTGAGATTTTTCTTGAACTTAAAAGCATGCTTACATCTGCACCGATAATCCAACCTCACTTTACCTTTTGAAATAATGTGTGACAATGGTTACTATGTTGTTGGAGTTGTTTTAGGGCAAATAATAGAAAAGAAACCATATGTTATTTATTACGCAAGTAAAAATTTGAATAGTGAACAAATCAATTATTCAACCACGAAGAAGAATTACTTGTTGTGGTATTTGCATTGAAAAACTTCGATTCAATTTTGTTGATTTACCAATTATTATTTCAATGATCATGCAGCTTTGAAGTGCCTTTTGTCAAAAATGATTCCAAACCTAGATTGATAAGGTGCATTCTCTTACACCAAGAATTTAATATTACCATTCGTGATAAGAAAGGAGTGGAGAACGTTGGAGTTAACAATTTATAAAGACTTATATGTGATGGTTCATTTCCAACTCCCACCTATCAATGATACTTTTCCTGATGGACAATTATTCAATGTCACAATGGCACCTTAGTTTGTGGTATTGTTAATATTCTTGTGACATGAATGATACCATCGAATTGGAGTTCCCAAGAGAAAAATAAGTTTCTAATTGAGGTAAAAAAAAAACACTTTACTGGGATGATCTCTACCTTTTCAAATATTTTCCAAATCAAATCTTTGGTAGATGTGTACCCGACAATAAGATAGGTAGCATTATCAAATTTTATCATTCTAAAGTTCTTGCAGTATTTATTTTATTGTCCAAATCTTTTCAAAGATACTTAGACTTTTTGCAAAAGTTGTGAAAATTGTAAAATGTTAGGATCAATTTCAAAACGAAACATGATGCCGTTGAATCCTATTTTGGTGATTGAAATCTTTGACTATTAGGGTATAGAATTTATGGGGCCATTTCCAGTGTCATTTGGTTTTGTTTACAATTTAGTCGTAATAGATTATGTTTCAAAATAGATTGAGGCAATTTCTTGTTAAAACAATGATCATAAAATTGTGATAAAATTTCTGAAGGAAAATAGTTTGAGTCGATTCGGAATTCTTTGAGTCATTATTAGTGATGGGGGAACACATTTTCATAACAAAGCTTTTGAAACTTTAATGAGAAAATATGGAATCACATAAGCCACAGACAAATGGACAGTTTGAATGTCACGCCCCAAACGGGACCATGACGTGATCAATAACTTAAACAGGAATTAAGCTAGATAAGTATAGACAATCATCAAGAGTAATCCCAAAACAAAACAGAGTAATATTTCAGCCGAGTAAATTACAGTCCAAAATGTCAAGTAAGACCAAATTACATCCTGATTACAAACTAAACAAAGTCCAAGGGTCCTACGCCCTTAAGATTACAACTTAAGAAAAACAGTCCAACAAAGCAAGTAAATGGAAATTCATGAAAGTCGAATAGCACGAAAATGGATCACTCTGTGGTCTGGTCTTCCCTATCCACATTATCATCATATGGACCTTCTTCATCTGGCCGTTTAAAAAGGAGGGGATGAGACAAAAATTCTCAATGGATGGGTGATCGTGTGAAAGTGTGGCGATATATATAGATGCAAGAAATAAGTTATATGAAAAATGCGTGAGTTATAATGTGTGCATCACACACACAGTTCACAAGGCGACATGATATTCAAAATAATATAACTTATACAGTTTTGATGAAAGTAGTTCCTGAAGATTCAGGTACTATGAGTGATTGTCAAGCAAGTCAAGTAGTGGTTGCGTACTAAAATGTAGCGCCAACCCAAACAAGCAGTACGGACCGAATAACTCCAGAATTGTGTGGATTAGACAGCGATTCCTTCGTTCTACCTTATGACTCCCCAGTCAATTGGCACAAGGCCTCCCCGTCACTCCATAGGGATGACAATCCAACATAAATTGCTTGCAAGGCCTAGATTATCATAATCGCGATTATACCTCAGTTCTACAACCCACTTCTCCAGTTGGACACTCTGTCCGCCAAGGGTGGGATTAGGACAATGGGGCCGGAGAGTGGAATAGTAGTCGAGCTGCCTGGTTCCATCCCTGACTGGTCCACTCCGACTGTGAGCTCGACACACCAAGTTGACTCAAGCAAATAGATATACGTAGATATAACATGTCAACAAGACAGTCGAGTATAATAACATTTCAGGAAAAGCGGTACAAGTACAATTACACGAAAAGTTTACACGCGACAATTATCGATATTTGTGGAGTAGTTATTGAATGAAGTTAATTATCGGGAGGATAACTAATCTTTGATGTATTGGGTATATAATGTGGGAGATTTGCCCTATTATAAGTGTTAGATAAATGTTTTTATCAAGATTTTGATGATTTTGTTTAAATGAGTTTTTATACCAAAACAATGTTTTTATATGTTGTCCAAATACTCCTAAATGATTTCAAATATTTTTACTAATTTTTGGAGTATTTCTTAGAGTTTTTAATTTGATTAAAATTGGACAACATTTTTGATGATTTTGTTTATATTGGTTTTTACACCAAAACAATGTTTGTAAATGTTGTCCAAATACTCCCAATTGATTTAAAATGTTTTTACTAATTTTTTGGAGTATTTCTTGAAGTTTATTTTTGACAAAAATCGGACAACATTTCAAATTGAAGGTCGACCGGTCGCCCAAAGCGTCGACTGTACACGAACACAAACTTGAAAGCGAAACAATTTACGTACAAAAAAAAGAGGGGGATTGGTCCACCTGGGGCGACGGTCGCACCCGAGCGACCGGTCGCACCCCCCAGTCGACCGGTCGACCCCCTCCGACCCGTACCTGGATCGCACTATCTTTTACAAACGTTCGAAATCTTATACAGGGCAACCGGTCGCCCTATGCTATTTTGTGACAGCAAAATTATACCGTTTGAATTCTTTGATAGCAAGATTTACTTTTCAATTTTGTACAATATTTCTACATCTTGTGATCCTCTTTTTGTAGACAAAAGTGAAGATAGAGGAGCCTATGTTGGGAGCCTATGTTGGTGAAGACTTCCCTATAAATAGAGGATGAATTGAAGACACAAGATACAACAACACAAGCAAATTCACAACAAGAAATCTGCAAATTTCCAAGCTTTCATATTCAACACTCTTGTTGTATTTATAGCCTAAGGATTTCACTTTCACATCTTGAGGTCTAGGCTTTATTTCTTGATTACACTTACACTCAAATTGTAATATTCATTATTGAGTTGTAATATTGATTTTTGTCATCATTCAACACAAGACATCCTTGTGAGTATTCTTGTGGAAAGAATACACTTGGGTGATCTAGGTGATAGGTGTTTCAAGAGTGTGGTGCTCTTGAGGTGTTGAAGAATTTGGTATTCTTCAAGATTGAAGATTGTGGTGATCTTCAAAGGTGCCGTTGAAGGAAGATTGTGGTAATCTTCAAAGGGAGATTGTGGTAATCTCCAAAGGTGGTGTTGAAGAAGAGTGTGGTGCTCTTCAAAGTGTTGTAAGTTGAATTTGTATTAATTGTGGTTATTAATAAAATTCTTTTTCTTTTTGAAATCCATCCCGGATATACTGGGGTGGTAGAGGATTAGGCCCTAGGTGGGTTGAACCTCTTTAAATCGACGCGTGTTGTTTACTTCCCGCACCTTTATTATTGTCTTGGCGTATTTGTTTCGAAAAAGAGGGCATAATCGAAAAGATGGAGATAATCTATTCACCCCCCTCTAGATTATCGTAGTCGCTTGGACTTACAAGTGGTATCAAAGCCAAACTCTTTGGCAAGCTCGTTCCACATCGCGAGTAAAGAGGAACGATCATCGGCTACGAACGAAGTCTACCTTACCGGCGCCTCCACCACCAAGCCACCACTATTTGATTCCAAAAATTATATATTTTGGAAAGAAAGAATGGAATGCTATCTACAAAGTTGCGGGTTTGATATTTGGAACACGGTCTTAAATGAAGAATCCATTCCAATGATGGACACACCACAGAAAGGCCTCAAAGAGCTCAATGATGAAGAGAAGAAAATCATATCTTTAAATGGTAAAGCTCTTAATGTTATTTATTGTTCACTTACCATTTTGGAATATAATCATATTGTAGGAATTAAATCGTCACATAAAGTATGGAGAAAATTAGAAGAAGTATATGCAAATGAAAGGAGCCACTCAAAAGCATTTACTTCTCAAATGGATACAAACCCAACATGGGATGAGCTTCCTACAACATCCGACGTCGATGAAAATGAACGATGTCTTATGGGCTTCGAAGAAGAAAACGAGGTAAGTTCAAAACCCTCCACTTCTTATGATAATGAATTACAAAATGATTATAGTGATTTGCAAAATGATTTTGATGAACTTCAAAATGAATTCCAAAGCTTACTTGTTAAATACAAAAATTTGAAAAAGGAATTTAATATTTTGAAAATTGATAAGGATAATTTATTTTCCTCTTATGAATCACTTTCATGTGATCACACCACCACACTTGACAAGGTTAGAAATCT
Source organism: Rehmannia glutinosa (assembly GCA_016081115.2). Classification (NCBI taxonomy): domain Eukaryota; kingdom Viridiplantae; phylum Streptophyta; class Magnoliopsida; order Lamiales; family Orobanchaceae; genus Rehmannia; species Rehmannia glutinosa. The sequence goes on along the minus strand of CM071924.1, from coordinate 70,465,289 downwards.
TGAGAAAGAAAATAGTACTCTTGTTGAGGATATTAATTGCATGAAAAATGATTTATCAAAATCCAACTTGAGTACCGATAAAATGACCGATGTTATTGATGTTCATAGTTGTGATAAATTGAAACAGGGACTTGATCATAAGCCTAGTGTTGTTAATTATGTGAAAAGAAATCAAGTCCCTATGCATGTTGGTCATTATGCTCCAAAAATTACTACTTATTTTTATTGTGGTAAAACGGGTCACACGGTTAATATTTGTCGGGCTAGAAATATCTCTAATTATTATTGGAGACCTAAAAGTCTCAAAGCTAATTCCAAAGGACCCAAACACTTGAGGGTACCACAAAACAATGTTATATTAGGTACCCGACGGAATAATAATCGAGGAAAATACATACCGCCAAGAAGACATCAAATGACCATCTCATTTGATCAAAAAAGAAGACACCACCAAAATGAATTTCCAAGAAAGAAAAATTATCAACAAAGGAAAGGATATAATCCTTGGAGATGGAGTAATCGGAGAATCCACCATCAACATGAAGATTTTCAAAGGGGAAGATATCATCAACAATGGGAACGACACAACCCATGGAAATGGCATAATTGGTAACCCGTATTTCCCCATTTAAATATGCATTTTATTTTGTTATTATGCATGCTTTTATTTGTGTCTTAATTGCAAATGAGTTTTCAAGTATTTATCTTTTAATTAAGGTCTTCAATATATATTTGGGCTTTTAAAATATTTTTGAAAAAGAAGACCTTATATGATGTTTTTAAAACTCATGTGCATTTTTGTAGACTAAAGTGTGTTATCATCTCTTATGGATTTTTATGGCATTAGCTTACTTGTGATATCTCTTAGTCTACACTTTTATCATTATGATTTGTGCTAGATTTGTTTTAAGAATTGTGTAGGATTTACATATATTCACAAATGACCATTTACGTCATTATTTGTCAAGAAAGGCATCAATTATCGAGGTACGTTTACTTGTGTTATTCTTACTCTTATAGACTCGATATATGTATTGTCATGTGCCTATGTGCTTGTTTTTCATAGTATTTCATACAAGTGCCATTAAGAGGATTTTTAGATTCTTTGAAAGGCACTATTCGATAATTGATTGCACATATTTGATTTGTCAACTCTTGTTCAAATACTTCTTTTAAATGAGGTTTCAACTATATGCTATTGGATTTTCAAATTTCAAAAGAGACCTTTTGTAGCCTTCTTAAGCTTATTTGAACTTGCATGATTTAGTAGACTCTTGATGATCTTCTAAATGCATAGTATGTGTTTCTTGCTTCATGGTCTATATATATAGTGTCTATTTCTACTATGCTCTTATGCAAGATATTTTGTGATTGATGATTGAGGCATGTTTTTACACTTGGGCTATTTTTTCTTGCTTATATAAGCGATGCCGTTAATGAGTTTGTTAAGTTGTGTAGATGAGAAATGAAGTACTCCAAATATTAGTTACCTCAAAATATTTGGATGTAAATGTTCTATTATGAACACCTTAGATCAATTGAATGCCCTATGGTGATAGTGATGAAGAAGACAAAAAGGGTATTCCGGAACAAACTCGATGACTAAGGCAACATTGGTCGAACTAAGGCGAGGTTAGTAGCTCGAAGGTATTTTCAAGAAGAAGGTAATTGATTTTGATGTAACATTTGCACTCATAGCACATTTAATAGCTATTTCCATTTTACTTGTCAATTCTTGTTTTAAGAAAATTTCAAGCTTTACCAAATGGATGTTAAATCCAATTTTCTAAATGGTTTTATTCAAATATAAGTCTATCAGAGTTTAAAATTTTAGGCCAAATGATTTTTATAAAAGGCCTTGTACGGTTGATAGACTTAGCTATTTTTGCAAAATGATTTTACAAAAGGTAAAGTTGATACTACACTTCTTGTTTTGAAAAAGGGCAAGGTTGTTTACTTGTGCAAATTTATGTTGAAAATATCTATGGTGCTACTAATAAATATTTGTGCCAGATATTTTTCCAAGTCAATGCTAGGTGAGCTTGAGATAAGTATGATGGGGGAGCTTAATTTCTTGCTTGGACCAAGAAGATGGCTATATTTTAAAAGAACTCTTGAAGGAGTTAAGCATTGAAGAAAGAAGAACCATCTCAACCTCTATGGCTAAAGATTGACAAAGGTTGAGAAAGGCATATCGGCCGACTAACAAATTCCAGGTATGTTTTCTTGTATTATTCCCATAGACTCGACATTTTATATGTCTTATGTCTATATGCTCGATTTCAAAAAACTATCCCAACGAATCTCATTAAAGTGCCGTTAAAAGAAATTTTCAAATATTTAAAAGGCACTTCTTCTTATGACTTGTTGTATCCAAAGTATTAAAATGTTCTTATTTTTCCGGGATAACAAGTTCGGTGTTAACAATTTCTCAAAATATGGTTCGTCATAATCGAACTAAACATATTGAGATTTGATATCTTTTTAAGGGATTGCGCTTTTTTTTAAAAAACTTGAGATGTGTTTAAATCCGTCTCAAAGTTAACTCGACATTTGTTCATTTACCACGAGTCTTTTTACCTCATTTCGAGCTTGATTATGACATAATGTATATTGAATGAGATCTATGTTTGCATTTTGCACGTTTTAAAACTTAGGGCGAAAAATCGGATTTTTGGATCAAACTTCGGATTTTTAGATAGAACTCAAACAATTATCGACTGGGGGGCAAGGCCGACCGTCGCCCATGCCGCCGACCGATCGCCCGCCCCATGACCGGGTCACCCTGATGAGTTTTTTGGTTAAAACTTGTTCTGTCCTTAGTTTTCTTATTTTCACAGGTTTTCCTCTATATTTCGTCCCCTTTGACATTTGCACACACATTTCACTTCAAATGTGTTTTGTTGCATAAATTACATAGTTTGGAGATTATCTAGCTCGATTATCATCATCATTGTTCATCTTTACCGATTAGATGGTAAGAATTTCTCCTTTTAATCTCAATTGGGTTGAACCATTGAGAATGTGCTTGTATCTTGATATATTGTTGAAATTCTTGTATTAATATGTTGTTTATGATGATTGATGATGAATGTACAATGTTGTATTGCAATTAGTGATGAAAATTTTTGGCTTAAATGAATCGCAAAGGCGTTATATTCTTCTAGTTTTATTCGACGCACGCCAAGTGTTCGACGAAATATTTCAATGAAAAATTCATCACCTACATGATTCTCTCGATTTGAAAAGTCTTATAAGTTTATAGAGATCATGTTTTATCAATAAAATGAGCTTTTGCAAAGTCAATTGTTCAACTTTTCCTTTTTATTTGGAATTTAAGCTTCAATTTTCAAAAAGCTCGATAAATCGATAAATTTGCGCACTTTGATATGAATATATGATGTTTTTATCGTGCTAACATTCTTTTTGATGATTCCAAAGGCGGAGAAACAGGAAAAACGCTCATACGCTCAAAGAAGCGAAAATAAGCTCGCAAGAAAAGCTATAAGCTAGGGCTCTTGAAAGCCATAAGTTGTGAACAATACTTAGTCCATGTGATGTATTATGGACTTTTATGTTGGACTAATGATGTCTTGTGACTAGGGGAGCTTATAAGCTCATGGAATTCAAGCTTAAGTTGTAAAAGATAAGCTTTTAGTTTTTAGTTCTTGCTTGTATACTTGTTCTTGATATGCATATTGATTGGGGAAGCTTGTGCAAAAATGATTTTGAAAAATCTTTGCTCCTATCCTTGTGTGTTTGTACTTATGATGAATCTTGCTTGAAATGGTTGATGCTTTAAGACCGGAAAATTGGTTTTGTTTTAAAATCAACTTCCTAAAATTGTTTTGGTTTGTAATCATCAAAAAGGGGGAGTTTGTTAGATAAATGTTTTTATCAAGATTTTGATGATTTTGTTTAAATGAGTTTTTATACCAAAACAATGTTTTTATATGTTGTCCAAATACTCCTAAATGATTTAAAATGTTTTTACTAATTTTTGGAGTATTTCTTAGAGTTTTTAATTTGATTAAAATTGGACAACACTTTTGATGATTTTGTTTATATTGGTTTTTTACACCAAAACAATGTTTGTAAATGTTGTCCAAATACTCCCAATTGATTTAAAATGTTTTTACTAATTTTTTGGAGTATTTCTTGAAGTTTATTTTTGGCAAAAATCGGACAACATTTCAAATTGAAGGTCGACCGGTCGCCCAAAGCGTCGACCTGTACCTGAAGAACACAAACTTGAAACAGAAACAATTTACGTACAAAAAAAAGAGGAGGGGACCGGTCCACCTAGGGGCGACCGGTCGCACTTCGATCGACCGGTCGACCCCCCCTCCGACCCGTACTTGGATCGCACTATCTTTTACAAACGTTCGAAATCTTATACAGGGCAACCGGTCGCCCTATGCTATTTTGTGACAGCAAAATTATACCGTTTGATTTCTTTGACAGCAAGATTTATTTTTCAATTTTGTACAATATTTCTACATCTTGTGGTCCTCTTTTTGTAGACAAAAGTGAAGATAGAGGAGCCTATGTTGGGAGCCTATGTTGGTGAAGACTTCCCTATAAATAGAGGATGAATTGAAGACACAAGATACAACAACACAAGCAAATTCACAACAAGAAATCTGCAAATTTCCAAACTTTCATATTGAACACTCTTGTTGTATTTATAGCCTAAGGATTTCACTTTCACATCTTGAGGTCTAGGCTTTATTTCTTGATTACACTTACACTCAAATTGTAATATTCATTATTGAGTTGTAATCTTGATTTTTGTCATCATTCAACACAAGACATCCTTGTGAGTATTCTTGTGGAAAGAATACACTTGGGTGATCTAGGTGATAGGTGTTTCAAGAGTGTGGTGATCTTGAGGTGTTGAAGAATTTGGTATTCTTCAAGATTGAAGATTGTGGTGATCTTCAAAGGTGCCGTTGAAGGAAGATTGTGGTAATCTTCAAAGGGAGATTGTGGTAATCTCCAAAGGTGGTGTTGAAGAAGAGTGTGGTGCTCTTCAAGGTATTGTAAGTTGAATTTGTATTAATTGTGGTTATTAATAAAATACTTTTTCTTTTTGAAATCCATCCCAGATATACTGGGGTGGTAGAGGATTAAGCCCTAGGTGGGTTGAACCTCTTTAAATCGACGCGTGTTGTTTACTTCCCGCACCTTTATTATTGTCTTGGCGTATTTGTTTCGAAAAAGAGGGCATAATCGAAAAGATGGAGATAATCTATTCACCCCCCTCTAGATTATCGTAGCCGCTTGGACTTACAATAAGTCCAAAGTCATAAGGCGAGGAAGTCGCCCCACAAAATGCGTATTATGCTGTTAAGGGGTCCGTTAAGGCACGGATAATTTTTAGAAAAAATAAATTTCATAATTAGTTATATAAGTCAGTAAATACCAGGGTTATAATATGGAAAATAATTAATTTAAGGTCCTTGGGAAAAGAAAATTTTAGAATTAGCCCCTTTTTGGAAAAACTAGTCTTTATCGGTTTGAAATCGAATAAGTTTTTGTCTCGACCTCCGAAAAGTATAAGGTCAGTTCCTAAATTCTCAAATTGTCCAGAAAATCAGGTTTTTAAAAGTTTGGAGTCGAGGTTTTGATAAATACCCATTTTGTCCCTAATTTTGTCAAAATTGTCATTTCTGGCCTCGAATTTAAATTATTTGGATCTCACAAACCGAAAGGGCTTTTGATGTGATTCTAATTTTAAAACATCACTTAATTAGTGGGTTATTGGGAAAAAGCCGTTTTGAAAAAGTGTTAGTTTAGGTCCTTTAACATTTTAAAATCCCATTCTAATCTAATTTTTAAGTTTTTGCCCTTAAGGCTTATCTGGGGTCCAATTGTTACGAAATTTGAACCATAGGTTCAAAATGTTGTAAAATTATGGTTAAAATACCTTTTCTATGTACATGGGCTGTAACGGAAATCAGGAGTTTCCTACGACTAGCTGGATATTATCGAAGATTTATCCAGGACTTCTCCAAGATAGCCGGACCACTCACTCGACTAACCCAGAAGCAAGTCAAGTTTGAGTGGAATGACAAATGCGAGGCGAGTTTCAAGAGTCAAGAAACGACTTACTACGACTCGCCTTAGCCCTTCCAAAGGGAACCGAAAACTTTGTCGTCTACGGTGATGCATCAAAAGAAGGACTAGGAGCAAGGTGCTCATGCGGGGAAGGAAAGGTTATCGCTTATGCATCACTTAAAGCTCAAGCCGTATGAAGCCAATTATCCAACGCATGACTTGGAATTGGCGCGATAGTTTTCGCGTTGAAGAAATGGAGACACTATCTCTACGGAGCAACATTCACGGTTTTCACGGATCATAAGAGCTTGAAGTATCTATTCTCCCGAGAAAGATCTCAATCTGAGGCAACGAGATGGATGGAGTTGATTGAGGACTATCACTTTGATATTCAATACCATCCCTGAAAGCTAATGTTGTAGCGACGCTCTAAGCGAAAGGCGAGCTTAGCCGACTTATGATTCGAGAGTGAATCATTAAAAAGTGAGCAATTGGAATCGACGAGAACCAATACTCGATTTCATGTGCTAACATTTCGTTACACCCAATCTGCTGAATGAGATCAAAGAAGCACAAGAGAAAGATACACATCTTCAAAAACTCGAAGGAGAAGATACTTAAAGGAGAAAGATCAGAATTCTCGGTACCTAATGATGGATTTATCGGGTTCGGAATCGAGTGTGTGAACCGAATGACGAAAGCGATTAGGAAGAGAATCAGTAGAGGCACACCGCTCGAAATACGCTATACATCCTGGAGGAAACAAGATGTATATGGATTTGAAACGGAGTTATTGGTGGGTAAACATCAAGAACCAGGTGCAGCGAGTTCGTTGCGAGATGTTTGACTTGTCAACGAGTAAAAGCGAGAACACCAACGACCATCCGTTTACTAAAACCGTTGAGAATTCCCAGTGGAAATGGGAACATATAACGATGGACTTCATGACGGATCTACCAAGGACCGAGAGGAGGCCATGATGCTATCCGGGTAGTTGTAGACCGACTCACGAAATCGCACATTTTTACCCATCAAGAAAACGATAGCTTGCTGAATCGCACAGACTTATATCCGAGAAATCATTCGATCAATGGAGTACGGTCGATATAGTATCCGACAGAGACCCGAGGTGTGTCTCCAGTTTTGGAAGTGCTTACACGAGGAATTGGGTACCTCACTAAGTTTCAAAGACAAAGAAGACATCCACAAACCGATGGACAAATCCGAGCGAACAATTCAAACCCTTGAAGATATGTTGCGAGCCCGCACCTGGATTTTCAAGGAAGTTGGGATTCGCACTTACCATTAGCCGAGTTCGCCTACAATAACAGCTTATCGTGCCACGATTGGGATGGCACCCTACGAGGCATTGTATGGGCGAAAATGTAGATCCCCACTACACCGGGAGATTGATGACCAATGGACTCCGAAAGAGAAACGAAAGTCGCCCTCGATTCCAAAGGTCGACTTAGTTCAGGAGGCCATGGAGAAGGTCAAGCTGATCAAGGAGCGGATTCGCACAGCTCAGAGCCGCCAAAAGAGTTACGCGGACAAGAGAAGAAAGGATTTGGAATTTGAAGTCAGTGATGAAGTATTTCTCAGACTCTCACCATGGAAAGGATTGATTAATCTGAAGAAAGGAGGCAAGTTGAGTCCGAGATATGTTGGACCTTACAAGATTTACAGAGAATCGGGAAGTTAGCCTACGGACTCGAGTTACCAAAGACCATATGCGGGAATGCACGATGTATTCCACGTGTCGAGATTGAAGAAGTATCAACCGGATCCCGAGCATATCATCACCGGACACTCTTCCTCTAATGGAAAATCTATCCTACACCGAGAGGCCAATCCGGATCATTGATCGCCAGAATCGACATTGCGTAAGAGAGAAATCTCGATGGTTAAAGTGGTGTGTCAGAACCACAACCGAGACGAAGGCGCAACATGGGAGATGGAAGAAGACATCTGGGGTCTATTCTGAAGAGAATTTGGGAACCAAATTCTTTTAAGGAGGGGAGGATGTGAAGCCCCGATTTTCCCGAAGCTATTAATTGATCCTTATTGTTGTTTATACATTTGATCGACTATTTTACCACGTCATTTTGACGGGTAATTAATAATAATATATACATTTTGTATTTTATTTCATTTTATTTAATTATTTGTGATCATGATCTTATTTAATTCTATCCCTCATGTATGATCACTTGATTGATCATTATTACTATTTTTGTATTTATTAGTCACCTTAGAATATTAAGAGACTATTTATTTTGGAGACTTTTACCTTATAGATTAAGTGATCATGAGACTTACAAGTGATCAAGGAAATCACTAAATATTTTGGAGATTGATATATTTCATTTATTATCATCAAATTTGGGACAAAAAAAGAATATATGGAATTACCATATTGCCCTCATTGTGGACGGCCAACATGGTATTTTTGGGATAATAATATCATCCAACTCTTGTACACCTACACCATATATTAGTCATCTTGTGTATAAATATATCATTAATTCAAACATTATACACATCATCTTATACACCAATTCTTTATTACTATTTTTCCCAACTTATTCCATTCTTCCCAACATTCTCCTTATTCCTCTCAAATTCCAATTTGACCCACACTTTGACTTGCATTTTGTCTCCAAGCAAGAGACAAATTACAAGACACAATTTGATCAAAATTTTCTCTCCCTCTCTCTCATACTACACGGCCATATGGCCTATTACACACAAAAAATTCATCTCATTTCATCTAACACATTTATCCTCTAACAAAAATCCTCCTCCTTCTCTCTAAAAACTCCCAACTTCTCTCTATTCCTCCTTTCACCTTCTTATTCTATACTTGGAAAAATTTTCAACATTTCCTCCCTATTCTTCATAAAAATCGAACCATCATCATACAAGGTAAGAAATTTTAGCTTCAATCCATTTTTTTGATATCACATTGTTCATCTCTTCCACCTTCTTAACTTAAGTTTGAATTTGGTTTGGAGGTACATTTAGAAGAACTTGAAGGTTTGAACTTGACAACATTTTGAAGAAGGACCTCAAGCTTGAAGAAGAAAATAGTAGAGAAAATTAGACTACAAGGTAAGAATTGTGTACTAGACCCCTTCTTTCCTACTCTTCCCATTTTTTTTCAAATTTTAACACCCCTTTTTCATTTTTGAGAAATAGAGGCTGACCTTAGGAGATTTTGGAGTTGAGCCAAAATTTCAAATTTTTGAGATTCAACTAGTCTCCAAACATCTACTACACAAGGTAAAGTGTAGTCCTTTTCATTTCCTTATTTCCTTCTTTTTCTCCTTAATATTTCTCTCATTTTTATAACTCTAAATTTTGATATTTTCTTGACTTAGGGGCTGACCTAAGAAGCCTCATCCAAAAATTGTGAAATTATCCTATTATTTCACAAGTTCCAAATTTAAGGTGGGTGGAAAATTATTTTTCCAAATTTTAGGTGTTTGGATTAAATGCATGTAGAAACTTTAATCATGAGCCTTGAGATATATATAATTATGTATTGCATGTCAATTTTATATATCAAATCATGAAAATTCTCAAGAGTTGCTCAAAATTATTATTTATTGAATTTTAGGTGCATGCATGTACACTTTAATGCTTTAATTGATGAATTCTTGTATGTATTGGACATGCATGTGTATGATCTTTAAAATCTATGTTTTGGATGACTTATAACCTGGAAAAGTCGAGCATAATTGATTAAATTTCAATTTTGGACTTAAAAATGCAAAAATGGAAAGTTGGTGGACTAAATTGCAAGAAAATAAAAGTTAAAGGACACCTCTGCAAATTTCGAAATTTGGGACTGTACTCAGGTTCAAAAATGATTTTTGGACATTTTAATAAAGTTTTAAGAGTTTTAAGATAAATAAAATCAACCTTTAAAAGCCCAAGGACTAGATTGTAAAATTTTGAAAGTTTAAGGGCTACTTTGCAATTTTTAAAACTGTACCAGACCTAAACTTTAAAAATTGAAATTTTTACTCTTAAGTTACTGGGAATGACACATTTTAAAAGTATTCCAAAAATCCAAGTGGTTAGGGCTTGGAAAGTAATTTTTCTAAAATTGAGGAACTAATGTGTAAAATATTAAACTTGAGGACCCAAATGAAATTTCCAGGACTTATGCAGCCCATGCACCTGGAAATACCAACTTAACTATAACTTAATTATATTTTGGACCCAAGGTTCAAATTTCATAACAATTGGACCCCTAAAAGCCTTAAAGGCAATTATTTTAAAATGGGACAAAAATGATATTTTCAAAAGTTGAAGGACCTACACATATTGCTTTTAAAAACTGCTTTTGTCCCAATAACCTACTAACCTTAGTGACACTTTCCAACTGGAATGACATTAAAATCCCTTCCGATTTGTGAGTTCCGAATTTTTAAAACTTAAGGTCCGAATTGACAATTTTTACAAATTTGGGGCCAATGTGAGATTTTTATAAAACCTCGACCTCAAAACTTTAAAAACCTGAATATCTGGACAATTTGGAGAATTTAGGAACTGACCTCATAATTTTTCAAGGTCGGGATATTTAATTATTCAATTTTTAACCCCAAAAGTGTTAGTTTTTACATAACAGGGCTAAATTACAATTTTTCTTTTATAAAGGACATAACTCAAATTATTTTCTCTTTTACTAAAACAGCCCTGGACGCTCTGACTTGGATATTTAATTTAAGTATTTTACTTTCCCAAAAACCCCTGACTTATCGGATCAATTTGACCGATTAATACCCGATCGCGGAGCGACTTCCTCGCCTTGCGAATCGAATCTATAACGGGACTTATGTTCCACCTAATCTTTCAAGATATCGAAGGTTGCTTATCATTCCGATAATCATCTTCATCCAAAAACTCCGCCAACGCCATAATTGCCACTCGCGCTTTTCAAAAATTTCCTAAACGCTTCCTGAATCAATAATACTGATTGCTGGTTGATCGCTGTAATTGTAATTACTTTCCCGCTGAGTCAACTTGGTGTGTCGAGCTCACGAATGGAATGGATACGTCGGGGATGGAACCGGCAGGCTCGGCCGCTATTCCACTCTTCCTACCCCATCGCCCTAATCCCGCAATCGAGGGACGGAGTTTGTCCAAGGGAAGCGGGTCGTAGTATCGAGGTATAATCATGATTATGACAGATCCGAGCCTCGCCACCTCATCGCGGGATTTTGTCTTTGCCTACGGAGCGATAAGGTGCCGGTCTTGGACCATACTTGACCGGGAGTTACAAGGAAGAACGAAGGAATCGCTGTCCGATCCACACGATTCCGGAGTTATCGTCCCGTTTTGTTGGCGTTACATTTCCGTGCAAACCGCTACTTTTTGCATTGGTTGGCGCTACAAATCCGTGACGCAACCATTATTTGCCTTGCATAGATTGGCGTTACACTTCCGTGCGCAATCCTACCCGTCTTGGGCCGATTCACATAGTGCTGTGTGACCATGAATCGTTTTCTTGAATCGTATAAATATACTATTGTATTATTTTATCACGACGCTTGAATCGTGTGTGAAATCATGCATCATACTCACGCGTTTTCATATAATCAAGTTTTTCTCACATTAACTATATTGCGCCATACTGCATTACGATCACCCCATCCATCGAGATTTTTGTCTCATTCCCACCGTTTTCTAACCTTAGATGAGGATTTCGTTGGAGATGTTGAACCACTCGGATTGAGACCTTGTACTACGCTTGTTGAATTCTCGCTTCTTGTTGTTGATTGGACTCTTTTCTTATGTTGTTATCGGACTTTTGTATTTCATTCCATTCGGGTTTGTAATTGAGGGGTATGATCCTTTGACTTTAAGTTGCTACTTTGTTGATTTTCGGGTTGTAATTTGGATGACGGATTGTAGAATTTAAGTGGTAACTTGTATCAGTTATTTATTTCCGCTGCTATTTAGACTCTGTCTTATTGGGTTCTCATTGATATTTGTCTGGACTGTTGGTTCATTTGTATTTAAGTTGTGGATCGTCGTCGTGTCCCATTTGGGGCGTGACAAAGAAGAGTGGTATCGAGCTCGGCTAGTAAGATGGAAACTTACACCGAGGCCGACCCGGATAGGACCCTCGCCTATGTTTTGGGTAGTACCGCGACTTGACCAATTAAGTGTGAAATCGATTTCAAATTGGCATAGAACCGTCTTATTGATATTTGAACTAAGTTAGAACGCATACTTTGAGATTTCATAATCATACTTGACTTGACTTAGTTGATTTTTGACTGATTTCCCTTATTCATTCTTCTTTATTCTCTTCTTATCTTTCCTCTACCTTTGACTGATCCGCCTTAGTTTTGTTGTTACTTTCCCTACGATATTCCTTGCTTTACGCGAATAATTATTGTATTCATTTACTCGCGAATCGCAACTAACGCTTCAAGATACAGAATGACAGAACATCGAGGACGTGGGAGACCTCGTCGCGTTCCACGAGGAGTCGATGATGTACCCAGGGATCGGGTACCCTCTCCGGAATTACCACCACCTCCACCACCTGCTGTAGGAGACAATCTGACCACACAAGCCTTACAGCAAATACTGGTTTTTATGAGGCAATAGGCCGAGCCTCAACCCCGTGCTCCCGAACCCGCCAGAGAGGCGAACGATCGCACGTTGGAGCGATTCCTGCGGTTCGACCCACCAATCTTCTTGGGAGAGCCGGACGATGTGAAAGCGAGAAGAATGGATAGAGAAGTGAAAATATCTTCAATGCTCTTCAATACTCCGACGAGCAGAGAGTCACACTCGCCGTATTTAAATGCTGAATCGGCTAGAGAGACTGGTGGAGGGCGATTGAAAGGAGATGGGAACAGGACCGGTAATCGTAACATGGGAAATTTCTTGGTTGAGTTCAATGAACAGATATTCCCAGTCGTCGTGAAGAAAGCGCCACGATGAATTCCATAGAGTGAGGCAAGGAACTTTGACCGTGGCTCAAGATCAGTCGACACCGATTGTCCAAGTATGCTCTGGGGACAATCGATGCATCAAGAGGATAAGCTTTACAAGTTCACTCGAGGATTGAAACTCGAACTTGAGCTTGTTGCTGATCGTTGAATCGACAACCTACTCACCAAGGTAAAGGCACTCTTCGCATTGAGTCGGGATTGAACCGTATTGGGATGATTCAGCAGAATAGGCCATCGAACAGTCTTGAGAGGACAGTCTGGGGACAACCATCTAAACCTCCCCGCTAAGTTTCGAAGGACCATTAATAAAACAGACAAGGAAAGAGACCAAAGTCAAGGAAAGTCGGGTCAAGAGTGTGCACATTGCCGTAAACCGAGACATACCGCCAACAATCAATGTTGGCGTAAACAAGGAAGGTGTTTGCGTTGTGGTAGTAATCAGCACCACCGCAAGATTTCCCAAGTACGATGACCGAACTAAACAAACGCAACCACGAAGCGGAAACAGCCCGGGGTAATCGGGCAAGGATGCCCGCTCGAGCATTTGCACTAGCCGGACGAGGCTCCGGAGGCAACAGACGTGGTGGAAGGTACGCTTCTAGTATCTAACCACTACGCTAAAATATTGTTCGACCCTGGATCAACGCATTCATTTGTTGCACCGCATTTTGTACACAAACTGCATGCATGCATGGAACATATGCCTATATGCTTAGAAGTGTCAACTCCTATGGGTGCAAGTCAGATAACAGATATTATCTATAATGCATGTGAAGTTAAGATTGCTGAGATAAATTTTCCTGCCGATTTGATCTTATTACCTATATCCGAATACGACGTGATATTGGGAATGAACTGGTTATCTGCACACCATGCATAAATGGACTGCCATAACAAGTCCATTAAGCTATGTGAACCCGGAAAACCCGAAGTGGAGATTTCGGGAAGGGCACGAGTTAAGATTGCCCCAATTATTTTAGCAATGAAAGCGCGAAGGGCGATCACTAGAGGGTCTCAGGGGTACTTGGCGTTTGTAATTAACAAACCCAAGGTTGAGACACAAATCAACCAAGTACCTATAATATCAGCATATACGGATGTATTTCCACAAGAACTCACCACTGTCCCTCCCCGATAGGGAAGTCGAGTTCACCATCGAGGTGTTGCCAGGGACTTCCCCGATTGCCAGAACACCGTATAGAATGGCTCCTCTTGAGTTACAAGAGTTGAAAACGCAATTCTGGCCGATGGATGTGGGATTCATCGACCGAGTACGTCTCCGTGGGGAGCACCTGTGTTGTTCGTCAAAAAGAAGGATGGCACATTAAGACTATGTATAGATTATCGTGGTCTTAATAGTATGACCATCAAGAACAAATATTCCCTCCCGAGGATAGACGAACTATTTGATCAACTTCAAGGAGCAACGGTGTACTCGAAGTTTGATTTACAACAAGGATATGACCTACTGAAAATCCGTGAAGGAGACATTTCCAAAACTACATTTCAAACCCGATATGGACACTACGAGTTTGTAGTAATGCCTTTGCCTTCGATTTAATGCACCAATGCACCCGACATTTATGGACCGATGCATCGAGTCTTCCATCCTTATTTGGATCAATTCGTAGTGATATTCATTAATGACATACTAGTATACTCTAAGTCTAGAGAAGAGCACGAACGTCATCCGAAAATCGTTTTAGAGACACTACGAGCATAAGGTTATGCCAAATTCAAGGCAAGTGCGAATTTTGCTTAGTGAAGTCGCGTTCTTGGGACATATAGTATCCGACCGGGATTGTAGTAGATCCTTGAAGGTCAAGGTACAGACAGTGGTTGAAATGAAACAACCCGAGTCGTAACGAAATCAAATCGGGAGTTTCTAGACTAGCCGGATATTATCGAAGTTTTATCCAGGACTTCTCCAAGATAGCGGGATCACTCACTCGACTAACCTGGAAGCAAGTCAAGTTTGAGTGGAATGACAAATGCGAGGCGAGTTTCAAGAGTCAAGAAACGACTTACTACGACTCGATCTTAGCCCTTCCAAAGGGAACCGAAAACTTTGTCGTCTACAAAAGATGCATCAAAAGAAGGACTAGGAGCAAAGTGCTCATGCAGAAGGAAAGGTTATCGCTTATCCATCAAAGCTCGGTAGTATGAGGCCAATTATCCAACGCATGACTTGGAATTGGCGCGATAGTTTTCGCGTTGAAGAAATGGAGACACTATCTCTACGGAGCAACATTCACGGTTTTCACGGATCATAAGAGCTTGAAGTATCTATTCTCCTAGAAAGATCTCAATCTGAGGCAACAGAGATGGATGGAGTTGATTGAGGACTATCACTTTGATATTCAATACCATCCTGGAAAGCTAATGTCGTAGCGCACGCTCTAAGCGAAAGGCGAGCTTAGCTAGACTTATGATTCGAGAGTGGAATCATTAAAACAAATTGACCAATTGGAATCGACGAGAACCAATACTCGATTTCATGTGCTAACATTTCGATTACACCCAATCATGAATGAGATCAAAGAAGCACAAGAGAAAGATACACATCTTCAAAAACCGAAAGAGAAGATACTTAAAGGAGAAAGATTAGAATTCTCGGTACCTGAAGATGGAGTTATCAGGTTCCGGAATCGAGTGTGTGTACCGAATGACCAGCAGATTAGGAAGAGAATCCTAGTAGAGGCACACCGCTCGAAATACACTATACATCCTGGAGGAAACAAGATGTATAAGGATTTGAAATGGAGTTATTGGTGGGTAAACATGAAGAACCAGGTAGCAGAGTTCATTGCGAGATGTTTGACTTGTCAACGAGTAAAAGCAGAACACCAACGACCATCTGGTTTACTACAACCGTTGAGAATTCCCGAGTGGAAATGGGAACATATAACGATGGACTTCATGACGGATCTACCAAGGACCAGAGGAGGCCATGATGCTATCTGGGTAGTTGTAGACCGACTCACGAAATCTGCACACTTTTTACCCATCAAGAAAACTGATAGCTTGCAGAAACTTGCATAGACTTATATCCGAGAAATCATTCGATTTGCATGGAGTACTAGTCGATATAGTATCCGGCAGAGACCCGAGGTGTGTCTCCGTTTTGGAAGTGCTTACACGAGGAATTGGGTACCTCACTAAGTTTCAGCACCACAGCACATCCACAAACCGATGGACAGTCCGAGCGAACAATTCAAACCCTTGAAGATATGTTGCGAGCCTGCACCTTGGATTTTCAAGGAAGTTGGGATTCGCACTTACCATTAGCCAAGTTCGCCTACAATAACAGTTATCAGGCCACGATTGGGATGGCACCCTACGAGGCATTGTATGGGCGAAAATGTAGATCCCCACTACACTGGGAGATTGATGACCAATGGACTCCGAAAGAGAAACGAAAGTCGCCCTCGATTCCAAAGGTCGACTTAGTTCAGGAGGCCATGGAGAAGGTCAAGCTGATCAAGGAGCGGATTCGCACAGCTCAGAGCCGCCAAAAGAGTTACGCGGACAAGAGAAGAAAGGATTTGGAATTTGAAGTCGGTGATGAAGTATTTCTCAGACTCTCACCACGGAAAGGATTGATTAATCCGAAGAAAGGAGGCAAGTTGAGTCCGAGATATGTTGGACCTTACAAGATTTTACAGAGAATCGGGAAGTTAGCCTACAGACTCGAGTTACCAGCACCATATGCGGGAATGCACGATGTATTCCACGTGTCGAGATTGAAGAAGTATCAACCGGATCCCGAGCATATCATCACTCGAGACACTCCTCCTCTAATGGAAAATCTATCCTACACCGAGAGGCCAATCCGGATCATTGATCAGCAGATACGACAGTTGCGTAAGAGAGAAATCTCGATGGTTAAAGTGGTGTGTCAGAACCACAACCGAGACAAAGGCGCAACATGGGAGATGGAAGAAGACATCTGGGGACTATTCTGAAGAGAATTTGGGGACCAAATTCTTTTAAGGAGGGGAGGATGTGAAGCCCCGATTTTTCCGAAGCTATTAATTGATCCTTATTGTTGTTTATACATTTGATCGACTATTTTACCGCGTCATTTTGACGGGTAATTAATAATAATATATACATTTTGTATTTTATTTCATTTTATTTAATTATTTGTGATCATGATCTTATTTAATTCTATCCCTCATGTATGACCACTTGATTGATCATTATTACTATTTTTTTATTTATTAGTCACCTTAGAATATTAAGAGACTATTTATTTTGGAGACTTTTACCTTATAGAATTAAGATTTTGATTTAGATTAAGTGATCATGAGACTTACAAGTGATCAAGGAAATCACTAAATATTTTGGAGATTGATATATTTCATCTATTATCATCAAATTTTGGACAAAAAAAAAATATATATGGAATTACCATATGGCCCTCATAGTGGACGGCCAACATGGTATTTTTGGGATAAAAATATCATCCAACTCTTGTACACCTACACTATATATTAGTCATCTTGTGTATAATTATATTATTAATTCAAACATTATACACATCATCTTATACACCAATTCTTTATTACTATTTTTCCCAACTTATTCTATTCTTCCCAACATTCTCCTTATTCCTCTCAAATTCCAATTTGACCCACACTTTGACTTGCATTTTGTCTCCATGCAAGAGACAAATTACAAGACACAATTTGATCAAAATTTTCTCTCCCTCTCTCTCATACTACACGGCCATATGGCCTATTACACACAAAAATTTCATCTCATTTCATCTAACACATTTATCCTCTAACAAAAATCCTCCTCCTTCTCTCTAAAAACTCCCAACTTCTCTCTATTCCTCCTTTCACCTTCTTCTTCTATACTTAGAAATATTTTCAACATTTCCTCCCTATTCTTCATAAAAATCGAACCATCATCATACAAGGTAAGAAATTTTAGCTTCAATCCATTTTTTTGATATCACATTGTTCATCTCTTCCACCTTCTTAACTTAAGTTTGAATTTGGTTTGGAGGTACATTTAGAAGAACTTGAAGGTTTGAACTTGACAACATTTTGAAGAAGGACCTCAAGCTTGAAGAAGAAAATAGTAGAGAAAATTAGAGTACAAGGTAAGAATTGTGTACTAGACCCCTTCTTTCCTACTCCTCCTATTTTTTTTCAAATTTTAGCACCCCTTTTTTATTTTTGAGAAATAGGGGCTGACCTTAGGAGATTTTGGAGTTGAGCCAAAATTTCCAATTTTTGAGCTTCAACTAGTCTCCAAACATCTACTACACAAGGTAAAGTGTAGTCCTTTTCATTTCCTTATTTCCTTCTTTTTCTCCTTAATTTTTCTCTCATTTTTCTAACTCCAAATTTTGATATTTTCTTGACTTAGGGGCTGACCTAAGAAGCCTCATCCAAAAATTGTGAAATTATCCTTTTATTTCACAATTTCCAAATTTAAGGTGGGTGGAAAATTATTTTACCAACTTTTAGGTGTTTTGATTAAATGCATGTAGATACTTTAATCATGAGCCTTGAGATATATATAATTATGTATTGCATGTCAATTTTATATATCAAATCATGAAAATTCTCAACAGTTGCTCAAAATTATTATTTATTGAATTTTAGGTGCATGCATGTACACTTTAATGCTTTAATTGATGAATTCTTGTATGTATTGGACATGCATGTGTATGATCTTTAAAATCTATGTTTTGGATGACTTATAACATGGAAAAGTCGAGCATAATTGATTAAATTTCAATTTTGGACTTAAAAATGCAAAAATGGAAAGATGGTGGACTAAATTGCAAGAAAATAAATGTTAAAGGACCCCTCTGCAAATTTCGAAATTTGGGACTGTACTCAGGTTCAAAATTAATTTTTGGACATTTTGATAAAGTTTTAAGAGTTTTAAGACAAATAAAATCAACCTTTAAAACCCAAGGACTAGATTGTAAAATTTTGAAAGTTTAAGGGCTACTTTGCAATTTTAAAACTGTACCAGACCTAAACTTTAAAAATTGAAATTTTTACTCTTAAGTTACTGGGAATCCCATATTTTAAAAGTATTCCAAAAATCCAAGTGGTTAGGGCTTGGAAAGTTATTTTTCTAAAATTGAGGGACTAATGTGTAAAATATTAAACTTGAGGACCCAAATGAAATTTCCAGGACTTATGCAGCCCATGCACCTGGAAATACCAACATAACTATAACTTAATTATATTTTGGACCCAAGGTTCAAATTTCATAACAATTGGACCCCTAAAAGCCTTAAAGGCAATTATTTTAAAATGGGACAAAAATGATATTTTCAAAAGTTGAAGGACCTACACATATTGATTTTAAAAACTGCTTTTGTCCCAATAACCTACTAACCTTAGTGACATTTTCCAACTAGAATCACATTAAAATCCCTTCCGGTTTGTGAGTTCCGAATTTTTAAAACTTAAGGTCCGAATTGACAATTTTTACAAATTTGGGGCCAATGTGAGATTTTTATAAAACCTCGACCTCAAAACTTTAAAAACCTGAATCTCTGGACAATTTGGAGAATTTAGGAACTGACCTCATAATTTTTCAAGGTCGGGATATTTAATTATTCAATTTTTAACCCCAGAAGTGTTAGTTTTTACATAACAGGGCTAAATTACAATTTTCCTTTTATAAAGGACCTAACTCAAATTATTTTCCCTTTTACTAAAACAGCCCTGGACGCTCTGACTTGGAGATTTAATTTAAGTATTTTACTTTCCCAAAAACCCCTGACTTATCGGATCAATTTCACCGACATAATACCCGATCGCGGGCGACTTCCCGCCTTGCGAATCAATCTATAACGGGACTTATGTTCCACCTAATCTTTCAAGATATCGAAGGTTGCTTATCCTTCCGATAATCATCTTCATCCAAAACTCCGCCAACGCCATAATTGCCACTCGCGCTTTTCATAAATTTTCCTAAATCGCTTCCCCCGAATCAATAATACTAGATCGCTGGTTGATGACCGCCGTAAATTGTAATTACTTTCCGCTGTGTCAACTTGGTGTGTCGAGCTCACAATGGGAATGGATACATCGGGGATGGAACCGAGCAGCTCGGCTGCTATTCCACTCTTCCGCCCCATCGTCCTAATCCCGCAACCGAGGGACGGAGTTTGTCCAAGGGAAGCGGTCGTAGTAATCGAGGTATAATCATGATTATGACGATCCGAGCCTCGCTAGCTCCACTGTGGATTTTGTCTTTGCCTACGGAGCGATAAGGTGCCGGTCTTGGACCATCTTGACCGGGAGTTACAAGGAAGAAACGAAGGAATCGCTGTCGATCCACACGATTCCCGAGTTATCGTCCCGTTTTGGTTGGCGTTACATTTCCGTACGCAACCGCTACCTTTTGCATTGTTGGCGCTACAAATCATACGCAACCATTATTTGCCTTGCATAGGATTTGCGTTACACTTCCGCACGCAATCCTACTGTCTTGACCGATTCACATAGTGCTGTGTGACCATGAATCTGTTTTCTTGAATCGTATAAAATATACTATTGTATTATTTTATCACGACGCTTGTGAATCGTGTGTGTGAAATCATGCATCATACTCATGCGTTTTTCATATAATGTTTTCTCACATTAACTATATTGCGCCACACTCGCATTACGATCACCCCATCCATCGAGATTTTTGTCTCATCCCCACCTGTTTTCTAACCTTAGATGAGGATTTCGTTGGAGATCTTTGAACCTCTCGGATTGAGACCTTGTACTACGCTTGTTGGATTTACTGCTTCTTGTTGTTGATTGGACTTTTGTATTTCATTCCATTCGGGTTTGTAATTGAGGGGCGTATGACCCTTTGACTTTAAGTTGCTACTTTGTTGATTTTCGGGTTGTAATTTGGATGACGGATTGTAGACTTTAAGTGGTAACTTGTATCTGTTATTTATTTCCGCTGTTATTTAGACTCTGTCTTATTGGGTTCTCATTGATATTTGTCTGGACTGTTGGTTCATTTGTATTTAAGTTGTGGATCGTCGTCGTGTCCCGTTTGGGGCGTGACATTTAGTCCGATTTTCGCCGGAAATATTAAATCTCACAGCAAATTGCTGAGGTGGACTAGATTATGCTGACATGGACAAACAAATTAGGGATTTTTCAATTTTGGAGGGAAAATTGCACATGTGTCATCCATGTAGGGAATTAATAAAAATAAAAAAATAATCGAAAATATAAATATTCAGAAAAATAAAATTATGAATACCAAAAAACCAAATTAAAAATTAGTGAAAAATACAAATTACAAAATTTATGAATTTGATAAAAAAAATATAATTCATCAAACGTAGAAATTTAAGGAAAAATATCAAATGAATAAATTTACAAAAATATAAAAAAAATTGTATTTTTTTATTAATTAAGCAACACAGGGGATTATTATATTACTTATAATATAATATTACTATATCCCCATTTCTCCATTTTCATAAACAAACATATAAAATTTCACCCCACAAAAAAAAAATTATAAACATTTAAACCCCCAAAAACAAATGAAAAGAGAATATCCAGAACAAGACCACCACCACCACCATCAGTCTAACCCCATCATTTACCACAAATTCCACCTCCATTCTCAGCCATCGTCGCCGCATCTCCGCCACCCAACCACCGCGCACGACTGGCCCCCACCTCTGAAGAAGCCAACAGCCATAGCCCCACCTCCTACCAACCAACCGATAGAAACGACCCTTTCGAATTTTTCCTACCATCGAGGTCGTCCGCCGCCCTAGAGGATGGCCGGCCGAATCCAAAAACAAACCCAAACCTCAGGTCAACATCACCAGAGACTCATCCCAGCCGTCGATGTGTTAGATAAATATTTTTATCATGATTTTGATGATTTTGTTCAAATGAGTTTTTATACCAAAACAATGTCCCTAAATGTTGTCCAAATACTTCCGATCAATTAAAAATGTTTTTACTATTTTTCAGAGTATTTTCTTGAAGTTTATTTTCGATAAAAAATTGGACAACACTTATATTTCAAGCTCGACCGGTCGCCCTATAGGGCAACCTGTACCTAAGTTGAGTGTTGAAACAGAAAACGGGACGGAAGAGAAAAGGAGGAGGGCAACCGGTCGACCCTTTGGGCGACCGGTGTCTGAACGTGCCTTCTTGAGAACAGAACTCTCTGTTTCATATTTATGACATCCCCGACCGTTCAGCATAGGGGTCGACCGGTCGGACCCCCCGTCGACCGGTCCCCCTATGTAAAATTCACAGAGAACTCATTTCCAACTTATCTCTGCGCGACCGGTCGCACCAGTTGTGTATCAGCAAACTATCCGTTGCATTTTCAGACAGTTTTTTCCCTAATTTGTGGGATTGATTTCTAACAGCTATAATCTTGATTTTAAATGGTTTCTTTTGCAGAAAATCACTCCCCAAGGAGGAGCCTATGTCTGGAAATCAAGCCAAGACCTCTCCTATAAATAGAGGCTTCATTCAAGCAACAAGATACAACACAACATACAAGCAAAAGCACACAAGCAAACTCACTGTCATAAATCTTGTTGTATTAGCCTAAGCACTTTCACTTGCACATTCTTGAGGTCTAGGCTTTCAATTCTTGATTACACTTGTACTCATATTGTATTATTCATTATTGAGTTGTAATCTTTATTTTGGTCATCATTCAACACAAGATATCCTTGTGAGTATTCTTGTGGTAAGAATACACTTGGGTGATCTAGGTGATAGGTGTTTGAAGAGTGTGGTACTCTTCAAAGGTGGTGAAGGAAGATTGTGGTGATCTCCTTAAAGGTGTTGTAAGAGGGTTGTGGTAATCCTCAAGGCGGTGTTGTATTAATTTTGGAAATTAATAAAATCTTTTTTCTTTTTGAAATTCATCCCGGATGTACTAGGGTGGCAGTAGATTAGGCCCTAGGTGGGTTGAACTACTATAAATCATCAAGTGTTGTTTAATTTCCGCATTTACATTCTTGTTATTTGCTTGTTCACTCGAAAAAGAGGGCAAAATCTGAAAAACCGGGATAATCTATTCACCCCCCCTCTAGATTATCGTAGCCACTTGGACTAACAAGTGGTATCAAAGCCAAACGCTTTGGCTAGCTCGTTCTGAGTAAAGAGGAAAGATTCATGGCTACGAATGACGCTTATCTCACAACCGGCACCTCCACCAACAAGCCACCACTATTCGACGCCAACAACTACACATTTTGGAAAGATCGTATGGAGTGCTTTCTACAAGTGTGCGGGTTCGACATTTGGAATGTGGTCATTGAAGGAGTTGATCAACCAACCAAGAAATTGGAGGATGGCACCTCGGCTCCTAAACCTTTCAAGGAGTTCGATGAAAACGACAAGAAGGCGTTCTCTCTAAATGGTAAGGCCTTAAATATTTTGCATTGTTCTCTTACCGCCACCAAGTACAATCGCATAAGAGGCATAAGGTCGGCACATGAGGTTTGGGAAAAATTGGAGACTACATATGAAGGGACAAAGAAGGTCAAGCAAGCAAGAAAGACCATGCTTGTTAAAGACTTTGAAAACTTTAACATGCATGATGGTGAAAGCATCTCTAAGATGGTGGAAAGGCTTGACAACATTGTCAATCCTCTTGTGGCCCTCGCTAAAGTCATCCCCGAAGAAGACAAAGTGACTAAGGTATTGAATGCTTTTCCCGGCTCATGGTCCGAAAATGTGACGGCAATCACGGAGGTACAAAATCTTGAGACACTCAAGTTTGACGAGCTCAGCGGGAACCTCATCATCTATGAAGTCTATCTCAAGGAGAGGAAAAATTCCAAACCAACCATCAATCAATCGGGTATGCAAAATATTCCTAAAGGTCTTGCTTTTCTTCTAATAATGCATACTATGATAATGATGATGATGATGAAGAGACGGCCGCACTTGTTCGAAAATTTGCAAAATTTGTAAATAAAAATAAGGCAAGAAAACCGAGAGATAATGCTTGCTTTAAATGCGGAAAACCAGGGCACTTTATTGCCGATTGCCTAAAACTCGATGAGGAGGAACAAAAGAAAAAGAAGCCTTTTTCGAAAAAGAAGGCTCTAAATGCGGAGGTCAAAACTTGGGATGAACTACTTGAAACAACCGATGAGGAAGGAGAAACCGAACATGGTCTTATGCCCATAGACGATGAAAATAATGAGGTACGCTCTAACTTTTCTACCTCCTCCTTAGTTGATGAATTGCAATGTGATTTTGATGAATTGCAAATTGAGTTTCAAAATTTGATTGTTAAATACAAGACTTTGAAAAAGGAGCATAAAGAGCTTAAAATTGAAAAGGAAAAATTATTTACTTCTTATGAATCTCTTGATAAAGCTCATGCTATTACTCTTACTAGAGTTCATACTTTTGAAACCGAAAAAGAATCTCTCACCAAAGATCTTGAATGTTTAAAAAAGGATGTGCATCGTTTTAACATAAGCACGGACAAAGTTACAAAAATTTTAGATGCACAAAGAGGTGAGCATTCCAAATTAGGACTTGGCTACAAACCTTTTCAACCGCTTTCAAAGAAAAATGACCAAGGTCCGACTTTTGTACGTGCTAAGAGTGCCCATGATCTTATTTGTTTTTGTTGTGGCAAAGTTGGTCACTATGTTAGTAATTGTAAGTTGAAGAACAATTTTAGCTTTGTTTGGAGACCCAAAGGTCTCAAGGCTAACCTCCATGGACCCCAATACTATAGGGTACCTAAAAATAATTCCTTTGTAGGTCAGAGGGGCTATAACAAGAATGGAGGATTCAAAATAGCTCGTGGACAGCGGATGTTCACGCCATATGACCGAAAGGATAGAATTTTTTTCCAACATCAAGCTCCAAGAAGAGGGTATGGTCATGTTCGGCAATGGCAAAGGAAAAATCATTGGCAATGGAGAACTCATTTCAAACTTATCTCTGCACGACCGGTCGCACCCCCTGTGTATCAGCAAACTATCCGTTGCATTTTCAGACAACTTTTCCCTAATTTGTGGGATTAATTTCTAACAGCTATAATCTTGATTTTAAATGGTTTCTTTTGCAGAAAATCACTTCCCAAGGAGGAGCCTATGTCTGGAAATCAAGCCAAGACCTCTCCTATAAATAGAGGCTTCATTCAAGCAACAAGATACAACACAACATACAAGCAAAAGCACACAAGCAAACTCATTGTCATAAATCTTGTTGTATTAGCCTAAGCACTTTCACTTGCACATTCTTGAGGTCTAGGCTTTCAATTCTTGATTACAATTGTACTCATATTGTATTATTAATTATTGAGTTGTAATCTTGATTTTGGTCATCATTCAACACAAGACATCCTTGTGAGTATTCTTGTGGTAAGAATACACTTGGGTGATCTAGGTGATAGGTGTTTGAAGAGTGTGGTACTCTTCAAAGGTGGTGAAGGAAGATTGTGGTAATCTCCTTGAAGGTGTTGTAAGAGGGTTGTGGTAATCCTCAAGGTGGTGTTGTATTAAATTTGGAAATTAATAAAATCTTTTTTTCTTTTTGAAATCCATCCCGGATATACTGGGGTGGTAGTAGATTAGGCCCTAGGTGGGTTGAACTACTATAAATCACCGAGTGTTGTTTAATTTCCGCATTTGCAATCTTGTTATTTGCTTGTTCACTCGAAAAAGAGGGCAAAATCTGAAAAACCGGGATAATCTATTAACCCTCCCCTCTAGATTATCATAGCCACTTAGACTAACACGATGAGCCCGTACGTCCTCGAGCTTCCTGTCGGCGTCGATTTAATCGAATCGATGGCCCGATTTAGCCGGAGATGGAATATCAAACTCTGTGTTCGTAACCCTAAAACAGCCGTAAATTTTTTTATTATTCATTTGATACTTTTCCTTAAATTTCTACATTTGATGAATTATATATTTTTTTATCAAATTCATAATTTTTGTAATTTGTATTTTTTCACTAATTTTTATTTTGGTTTTTTGTTATTCATAATTTTATTTTTTTGAATATTGCTATTTTCGATTATTTTTATTTATTTTTCTTTATTAATTGCCTACATTGATGATACATGTGCAATTTTCCCTGCAAAATTGAAAAAACCCCAATTGTTTTGTCCATGTCAGCATAATCTAGTCCACCTCAGTAATTTCCGGCGAGATTTAATATTTCCGGTGAAAATCGGACTAAATGTCACAAAAAATTAAAAGTTAATGGTCTAAAACTAAATTTAATTACCTAGAGAACTAAAAGTCTAAATGGCTAAAGTTAGCGGACTAGATTTCTAATTTTTCCTACAAAACTTCATCAAATAAGTCATGAATTTACACATGCATGCGCCTAATTTGCATGATTGGAACTTTAAACAAATTAGGGATTTTTCAATTTTGGAGGGAAAATTCCAAACCAACCATCAATCAATCGGGTATGCAAAATATTCCTAAAGGTATTGCTTCTCTTCTAATAATGCATACTATGATAATGATGATGATGATGAAGAGACGGCCGCACTTGTTCGAAAATTTGAAAAATTTGTAAATAAAAATAAGGCAAGAAAACCGAGAGATAATGCTTGCTTTAAATGCGGAAAACCCGGGCACTTTATTGCCGATTGCCCAAAACTCGATGAGGAGGAACAAAAGAAAAAGAAGCCTTTTTCGAAAAAGAAGGCTCTAAATGCGGAGGTCAAAACTTGGGATGAACTACTTGAAACAACCGACGAGGAAGGAGAAACCGAACATGGTCTTATGCCCATAGACGATGAAAATAATGAGGTACGCTCTAACTTTTCTACCTCCTCCTTAGTTGATGAATTGCAATGTGATTTTGATGAATTGCAAATTGAGTTTCAAAATTTGATTGTTAAATACAAGACTTTGAAAAAGGAGCATAAAGAGCTTAAAATTGAAAAGGAAAAATTATTTACTTCTTATGAATCTCTTGATAAAGCTCATCCTATTACTCTTATTAGAGTTCATACTTTTGAAACCGAAAAAGAATCTCGCACCAAAGATCTTGAATGTTTAAAAAAGTATGTGCATCGTTTTAACATAAGCACGGACAAAGTTACAAAAATTTTAGATGCACAAAGAGGTGAGCATTCCAAATTAGGACTTGGCTACAAACCTTTTCAACCGCTTTCAAAGAAAAATGACCAAGGTCCGAATTTTGTACGTGTTAAGAGTGCCCATGATCTTATTTGTTTTTGTTGTGGCAAAGTTGGTCACTATGTTAGTAATTGTAAGTTGAAGAACAATTTTAGCTTTGTTTGGAGACCCAAAGGTCTCAAGGCTAACCTCCATGGACCCCAAAACTATAGGGTACCTAAAAATAATTCCTTTGTAGGTCAGAGGGGCTATAACAACAATGGAGGATTCAAAATGGCTCGTGGACAGCGGATGTTCACGCCATATGACCGGAAGGATAGAACTTTTTTCCAACATCAAGCTCCAAGAAGAGGGTATGGTCATGTTCGGCAACGGCAAAGGAAAAATCATTGGCAATGGAGAACTCATTTCAAACTTATCTCTGCGCGACCGGTCGCACCCCCTGTGTATCAGCAAACTATCTGTTGCATTTTCAGACAGCTTTTCCCTAATTTGTGGGATTAATTTCTAACAGCTATAATCTTGATTTTAAATGGTTTCTTTTGCAGAAAATCACTTCCCAAGAAGGAGACTATGTCTGGAAATCAAGCCAAGACCTCTCCTATAAATAGAGGCTTCATTCAAGCAACAAGATACAACACAACATACAAGCAAAAGCACACAAGCAAACCCATTGTCATAAATCTTGTTGTATTAGCCTAAGCACTTTCACTTGCACATTCTTGAGGTCTAGGCTTTCAATTCTTGATTACAATTGTACTCATATTGTATTATTCATTATTGAGTTGTAATCTTGATTTTGGTCATCATTCAACACAAGACATCCTTGTGAGTATTCTTGTGGTAAGAATACACTTGGGTGATCTAGGTGATAGGTGTTTGAAGAGTGTGGTACTCTTCAAAGGTGGTGAAGGAAGATTGTGGTAATCTCCTTGAAGGTGTTGTAAGAGGGTTGTGGTAATCCTCAAGGTGGTGTTGTCTTAATTTTGGAAATTAATAAAATCTTTTTTTCTTTTTGAAATCCATCCCGGATATACTGGGGTGGTAGTAGATTAGGCCCTAGGTGGGTTGAACTACTATAAATCACCGAGTGTTGTTTAATTTCCGCATTTACAATCTTGTTATTTGCTTGTTCACTCGAAAAAGAGGGCAAAATCTGAAAAACCGGGATAATCTATTCACCCTCCACTCTAGATTATCGTAGCCACTTAGACTAACACGATGAGCCCGTACGTCCTCGAGCTTCCTGCCGGCGTCGATTTAATCGAATCGATGGCCCGATTTAGCCGGAGATGGAATATCAAACTCTGTGTTCTCAACGGAAATGGCATCGTTTCGAACGTAACCCTAAAACAGCCGTAAATTTTTTTATTATTCATTTGATACTTTTCCTTAAATTTCTACATTTGACGAATTATATATTTTTTTTATCAAATTCATAATTTTTGTAATTTGTATTTTTTCACTAATTTTTATTTTGGTTTTTTGTTATTCATAATTTTATTTTTTTGAATATTGCTATTTTCGATTATTTTTATTTATTTTTCTTTATTAATTGCCTACATGGATGACACATGTGCAATTTTCCCTGCAAAATTGAAAAATCCCCAATTGTTTTGTCCATGTCAGCATAATCTAGTCCACCTCAGTAATTTCCGACGAGATTTAATATTTCCGGCGAAAATCGGACTAAATGTCAAAAAAATTAAAAGTTAATGGTCTAAAACTAAATTTGACTACCTAGAGAACTAAAAGTCTAAATGGCTAAAGTTAGCGGACTAGATTTCTAATTTTTCCTACAAGAATCATGAATTTACACATGCATGCGCCTAATTTGAATGATTGGAACTTTAAACATAATTTGTGAAACTTTTTGAATATCACATCTTGAAATACACATGTAATACATATTTATCATATATCATATAAATTTTCAAGATACTACATGCTATTTTTCAAAAGTCACTTGAGGTTCTTAGAAAAAAATTCCACCAACCTTGTTTGTTTGGTTGTTTGGTGTAAAGTGATATGTCACTAGACCTTGAGGATTTCAATCTTCAC
Source organism: Rehmannia glutinosa (assembly GCA_016081115.2). Classification (NCBI taxonomy): domain Eukaryota; kingdom Viridiplantae; phylum Streptophyta; class Magnoliopsida; order Lamiales; family Orobanchaceae; genus Rehmannia; species Rehmannia glutinosa. Next base: position 70,436,084 of record CM071924.1, on the reverse strand, counting down.
TTAAGGCAGCCTCTAAGTCAAACAATACAAGGATTTTGAGTTAGAAAATGAAGAATTGAAATAAGGAGGAAAAAAAAAGAATAGGCCAAAGGTACCACACTTACCTTATGTAGTTGAAAGTTTATAGTCAAAATTTGGAGGGTCTCTAAAGAACTTGATCACTTATTATCCAAGGCTGCAAGGTTAGCCCCTAATCACCTCAAAATGTAATTTTTGGTGTCACAATTTGACATTAAAAGGAGAAGTGAAGAAGGTGCTAAAAGCCTCAAATTTTACCTTGATGTCTTGTCTCTACAATTAATCTTGAAAGTCCTTCAAGCTAGTCTCCAAAACTCCTTAATGGCTCTAACTTAAAGCTCCTAAGTACACCTAAAAATGAAAAAAATAATTTAGATTAGTAGATGAAAAATCTTGGACTTATTGGAAGGGTGATGGCCGAAAATTGAGAGAAAGAGTGAGGAGGATTTTTGAGTTGGCTTGCAAAATGTTGCTTGCATGGAGACAATAAGGTAGTCAAAGATATGGGCAAGATTAGAGAGGATGGGGTGTTGGGAAAATTGAGGGGAATGTTGGAGCAGTGGGAGTATGTGGGAAATTGGGAAATGATATAAAATAATGTGTAGAATACATGTGTAATACTAGGTATAAGTATAGGTATAGTATAATGTGGAGTATGTGTATAAGAATTGGGAGGTATTTCTACAGAAAATAAGTGATGTGGTCGTCCACTATAGGGTTATATGTGGTATCCATATATTTTTTTGGTCGCAAAATGATGATAATATAGGTGTATAATATCAATTCCCAAAAATTAATAGTGATTCCCACAATCACTTATAAGTCTCATTATCACTTATTCTAAATCAAATTCTTATTTCTATAGGACATAAGTCACTTAATGAAATAGGTCTCTTAGAATTCTAAGGTGTCTAATAAATATACAAGTAACAATAATGATTAATCAAGTGATCATTAAACCTAGAATTGAAGATAATAAATGATCAATAATTAAACAAGTAGTTGATCAAATAATTAAAATAACAATAAAATGCGAAAATATTATTAACAATGATCCGTCAAAATGACGCGATAAAAGTAGCTGCAAATAATACATAGTCGACACACGACATTAGTTACACGCTTGAACATGATTGAAAATCAAGGGCTTCACATTGAATTTGCAAATGCGAGATAAAATAATTTATGGCGAAAATAGTTAACCCAAATCGTAAAGATTGGTCTCGTAGACTTATCGATGCATTTTGGGCATATAGAACTGATTTTAAAACATCAATGCGAATGTCTCCTTATAGAATTGTTTATGGAAAACATTGTCATTTACCTATGGAACTAGAACATAAAGATTATTGGGCAATCAAAATGCGTAACTTCAACCTTTACGATGCTTCAAAATTGCAAAAATTGCAAATCAATGAGTTTGAAGAATTGAGAAATGATGCATATGAGAATTCAAAAATTCATAAAGCAAGATCCAATTTGAGATTGGTCAAAAGGTTTTTCTTTATAATTCTCGATTGCATTTATTTCCTGGAAAGTTGATATCAAGGTGGAGTGGTCATTTTATTGTGAAAAATGTAGATCCTTATGGGGCTGTTGACATTGAAAGTCCAAGAAATGGTAATGTGTTCAAAGTTAATGGGCAAATATACTTAAACTATTTCTAGAGAATCAATTTCTTCCGGAGAAAGATCTTTTTCTTTCTAATCCATGTTATAATTAATGTACATTTTTGTTTTCTGTAAATTTGTTTGTTTTGTAGCATTTCTTTTTTTTTTTTTGTTTTCTTGGTTAAATGACGGATAACGGTACTCTGTGACTGTTGAATTCAGACTCATCAGTTTCACACAAACATTAATATTTGTACATAAAATGGTTTTGCATTCTCTCTCATTAGATTTTTATCAAAATGGATAAAACATTCCCCCTACTCTCAAAAAGCGATATTATTTTCTTCCCGAAAATAACAGTTTAGAAATATATGAAATCGGGCTTGAAAGGTTAAGAATGCTTATATACAAAGCCATTCCAGAGGATATACATTTGATCATTGAAGAAAAGGTAAGATTAGCAGGTGAGTTTTCAATTTTGGCTACTAAATGCGTGCCCAGTGTAGGTAGAAGTTCATATAAAAAACGAAGAGCCAAAAGAATGGAAGATTGTCACAAATGTGCTTGATAGACTTGTGACACAAGGTGTTGTTTTTTAGGCATGGTTTCTAGAAATCGAGAGGATAAAAGTCAATTCATAAAGGATAGACTGAGTAATGACTCATTAGATAGCACTAGTCTTTCACCCATACGATGCATGGGAAGTATATCTATTAGGCCTCTGTTTTGAACTAATACTTGTATATTTTTCTAATAGTGGTATGAATTCTATCTCATGCATTTAGGGATGACAACATTCTCATGTGGAACAATCCCCATTGATAATCAAATAGAACGGGATGGAGAATCCCCAATTAATTCGGCATAAGATTGAGGATGAAGATTCTCCATTTTCCTAGAATTTGGGACGAGACATTGACGGTATTTAAATCTCCGTCCCGCTTCATATTCCGATTAGATAAAACGGAGATTGTTTGTTCTCATCCTCATCTCGAATATGTATATTTTATCTATTATTAATATTAATACTATTGTAATTTTTTATTTTATTAATTTTAAAAATTAAACACATGAATCTTTACAATTTTACTTATTCTCATTCTTTATTTTACAAATTATGGAAGTATGATATCTATATTTTTTAAAAAATAGTGACTGCACAACGTTTAAAATTTCAGGAAATAATTAAAATATAAATATAGATAATTAATTTGTTTACAAATCATACGATTAGACAATAAATAAATCAAGTATTCTAAATTATAAAATAATTATTTAAATACAAAATATTTGGTTATGTGAATATGAACCATATCTATTAATAGAACATGTTTATCTATAAGAAAGTAAAAGTTTAAAAATATTTTAACTGCCCAATGTTGAATTGTTTTTACTACGCCAATGCGGAATATTTCATAAATTCTTTGGGGGTTTAGAAAACTTAACAATTTTCAAAATTATTAAGGAATGAAACCAAAACCATTTTCTATATTTAGAAACTCGATTTTAAAGGAAAATAAAATAATTCAAAAAAATCAAAAATATTTTATTTATATATATATACACATGTATATAAAAAATTATCAAACAAACAAATTCATATAATTCCAAATGTTCAACTTTGAAAACTTGAATATCAATATATGTTGATAGATATAAAAAATAATTTATAGTAACATGAAAAGTATGTTAATATATAAAAAATTATTTTCTATATAAAATACTATTATGAATATAATTTCATATTAAATCAATTTTAATTTTCTTCTTACATGAATATATAATGATATGCATGGATATATGTGATATATAAAATTTGGACACATATTTTGAGATACTTTCTCCAATTAAAATAAGTATTTTTAATTGAATTTAATCAATTCAAACATAATTCTATATAATTATTAAGAAATGGCTAAGTATAAATAACAACTATACATATATCACCAATAGTCAAAATATATAAATATACAAATTGTTGTCCAATACCCATAATGCATAATTTTTAAAGCCTATTACAAAATAGAAATAAAAAATTAATAAATATTCCTTATATTTTTTATTATATTTGTTTTATATATATACAATATAGGTGTCAACTGAAGATCGTAAGAAAGATTATACGTCAAAAACGGATCAAAAAAAAAATAGTGATTATTTTGTTTAAACAAAAAGGATAAATACAATAATTAAGGAAGTACACAAATTTGAAAGCTAACTTTCCATATAATTATATTTTTATATTATTTTACAAAGCGTTTATTTAAAGAAATTGACTATAAAAAACAATGAATTTTTTTTATATTATTTTAAAAGTGGTTATTTAAAAAAAGTTGACTAACAAAAAACAATCAAATATCAAATAGTTATCACTTCGTATTTTTTCCAAATATTTTTATTACTTTTTATAGTAACTATAAAAAAGGGGGAAATTCAACATATTATTTTTAGCGACTTCTCTTAATATATATATATATATATATATATATATAGGATATGGATCAAATAGGTCCTCCTATTTGAGGTGAGTCTATGGGGACACATCCTAACCATAGATCAACAATTTTGGGTGGTCCAGATTTTTAGGGCCTTTTTATGTTTTTTTTTTTTTTTTTTTGTTTCAGCAATTAAAAAGGGTAGGGTGGTAATTTGGCACTTTAGAATCAGTTACTAAGATTTCATTCCCTCTTTCACGTGATTTCACCCACTCTTCACGCATACTCTCTCTCCAGCATTTCAGTTTCAAAAAAATTTCTCTGTTGCTTATGTAGTATAGGGTTGTTGCTTATGACTTGCTTATGTAGTTAATGTATTCGTGGTGCATACGTAGTGTATATTTGTTGCTTATGTAATATAGACTTGTTGCTTATGTAGTATGAGTTTGTTGCTTATGACTTACTTATGTAGTTAATGTATCCGTGGTGCATACGTAGTGTATATTCGTTGCTTATGTAGTATAGGCTTGTTGCTTATATAGTATGGGTTTGTTGTTATGACTTGCTTATGTAGTTAATGTATTCGTGGTGCATACGTAGTGTATATTTGTTGCTTACGTAGTATAGGATTGCTGCTTATGTAGTATGGATTTGTTGCTTATGACTTACTTATGTAGTTAATGGTATATAAAAACACCATGACACATCTACACAAGCAACAAATTACATTTTCATAAGCAAACTTCGAACTGAAGTCAAGCTCTAGCAACTATGGCAAATTGTCTGCAACTTTTTTCATACAATAGTGCGTAGGATTGCCTGTGTTCTATACAAGTTGAGGGTGACTGGTTCTTGTTCTTCCATGAACAACGTTCGAAGAAGAAGGAAGATGAGATTTGTTCACGTTGAATTTGATGTGAGATTTGGATAGATTGTGTGATCATAATATGAACAGAATCCCATGAATATTGGGTAATTTTGTAGGATGACTAATTTACCCCTTTCTCTAATTACCAACATTTAATCTGAATTTTTAGCTCTAAAATCACAACCATTAAAAAATCTAGATATGTGGCTAGGATTGGTCCCTATGGACTTACCCTATGAGGTGGTCTCATATAACCCTCTCCCTATATATATATATAGATTGTATTGTGTAAATTAATATTTTTATTAAATTAATGTATTGTACACTATTTTATTTTAATCAACAAAAAAGACGAATTTTGATTATTTAAGATAAACGGTTGCATTTACTATTTCATATAGATTAACTTATCTATTAAAAATATTTTATATAGTTAATATATAATTACATAAAATAAAAAGAGAGAATGCATTTTGTAACATACAAAAGAATTAGCAAACTAAACCCCAAAAAAATTTCAAATAAGCCCACCATACCACACAACCGAAGCCCAATTCTTTTTTAAATTGTAACATAACTTCTTGAATGTTTACTTTTTTAATATTTAATTTCTTTAATATGATAATCATTTTAGCGTATTTTGATTCATTGTTTATTACATTATAAGTATTGAATTTATATTTTACTTTAATTATGAATAATCTTAGACAGTTCAATCAATTTGATTTCTATGATATTGCAATTTGTTTTTTATTCTGTGATCAGAAAGTAAATTATTTCAATAATAATGTTTATTTTAATTTATAGAATAAATAAAAACAACATGTCTATAGAAAGAATAGAAACTGAATATTCATGCATGTTATTCAATAATATTTATTTTGGAATGTTGAATATTTTGGAATTTCGAAATAAATAAAATTTTAACTGGAAAACCAAAAAGAATACTTTTTTAGCAATATGGGCAGGAAAATTATCCCATTCTATTTCCCGAAGCGGCTGTTATTATATATATATATATATATATAGAGAGAGAGAGAGAGAGATTCTATTTACTTTTGATACGCATCCTTGTGGATTCGTGCACCGTGAAATTCTCGGTTTATGGAACCATTTTAAAAATAAATTTGAGCATAGTCTTCGGAATCTGACGTTAAAAGACCCTGTTTGCCAATTTGTAAGAAAATTAGATGGAAAGTATATCCCCGACCAATAGAGGGCGTTTAAGTCATTTCTGGATGTAAAACCAGATGGAGATGTGAGCCACAATCACAACTACCTTTCACACATGTTAGCAATTTTTTTTACTTTCTTGCTTTTATTTTCAAACTTTTTGACAAAGAAAAGAGTGGCAGAAATACATTTACTGTTGTATTCCATGTTCATAGTTGAATAATAAATAGCGTTGCATTCACCCTCTTATTACACCATTCTATTTATACCGAAAAAAAAATGAAGGTATCTTTTTTCCATAGATTAAACTGTATAGTTGTAGTCTGTTGTTCATATCCTGGGAAAAATGGTTGTTTCCTTGAGGCAGCCGAAAAACTCGTAAAGTTCTAGAAGAAAAACAAATTCATTTAGTATACGAGGGAGGTAGTTTGGGGTTAATGAGGCGTGTTGTTGGTTCTGCCAATTTGGGAGTAAGAGTCTTAGGACTTATCCCAAAACATTTAGGCACCCGACAGATCACCAGTCAAACCATTGGAGATGAGTTAAGAGTATCAAACATGCAAGATAGAATGGTTAATATGATGCATAATGTAGATGCCTTTATCACCCTACCTAATGGTTTTTGTACACTTGAATAGTTATTCCAAGTCGTCTCTTGGGCACAACTCAACATTCACCAGAAGCCTATAGGTATTTTGAATGTTAATGATTTCTTTGATGGTTTGTTCTCTTTAATAGATTATGCCGTCGAGAAAGGTTTTCATTCACTATCTGTCAGACGAATCAAAATTTGTACGACAACACCAAGTGAATTGATAGATCAAATCCAAGCATACATTACTAAACCAGATCCAACATTTTCTCATGTTGTTTGGTTCGAAAATAGAAGTAAAAAATGCAAACTGGATTTGTCTCTAACGTTGTAAGATTTATCCTTCATGGGTATAACTACTATTGTGTTTCTTTCAGCTTTGTTTCAATAAATCATACATCATGTCACATCTTCTCAACTTTACTTTCTATTTATTTTTTGACATTGAGGACAACGTTTCAGATAAGTTGGGGGGATGGATAATTGATATTGTCTTTTATTTGGTAAATGTGTATTTTTCTAGTGTACAATGTGTGATTTTATTAAAAAACTGATGGCAGAGTAAAGAATATTATTTTGATATTTTTCAGACTCGTCTATTATTATTGACGATGTTGTTGTTATATATAGTAGTAGTTCCCTTTGCAAAACATGGCATGTAGTGGATATTTTTTTTAAAAAACAATTGTGAATTATCAAAACATGAAAATAGTCTTATTGTTGAACTCAATGATGCAATCTTAATTAAAAAAACAAAGAAATAAAAAAAAATGAAAGAGAAAAAAATGTTTTTATGCACATTCTAAGTTTTGTGGAAAGATTGGTTGTGATACATATAACTTGAAGTTTGATCATGATAAAATACTTTATTTTCAATATTCACACTTCTTTTGTGAATAAGTGGTGAGTTTGAGAAACAAACATTCTGAACTTCAATTTGTCGTTTGAAATGGTTATGTTGTGATTTGAAATGCTTAAATATGTCTACCTAACATGTGGAATAATGATTTGGTTAACACTTACGTTTTCAATTTCTGTTAAAATACTCCATTACATAGTTAGTCTGTGAAGATTATTCTTCATTGTTATGTTATCATGTAAGTCATGTTGTGAAAGAAAAAAGGAAAAATACCCAAAAAAAAGGGAATACAAAAAGAAAATAGATAAAATGTAAATACATTTGTTCATAAAGTATCGTAAATTAATATATGATTGTGTATTATATATATTACATTTTGAATGGCTATAGTTTTCCATATAAATTTCATATATGTGCTTGTGAGATATGTTTGGAAACTATTGAAATCCTACTTTTCAATTGATTCTGTTATAACATAAGTTCTTATAGCTCAAAAAGTTATATGACATAAAAAATAAACTTCTAGTATTTGGCAAAATTTTGGAGTATGAATGGACACATGGAATTATATTTAAATTGTATTATTAAAGTCAAGTTTAGTTATACCTTCTTCTCACTCTATTTGATATCTACTCATTTGGATTATAATAGTTACATCAAAAGTTTTAAAAAACCTTTTTAAGTTATTCACACTTGTGTAGGTGATAAAGTATAGATAATTTGCATCATAATTTGCATTATTAATCAAATTACGATGGTCAGAATTTCGCAAATTCACAGACATGGTTTATATATATTGTGTTCTGTTGTAGATATCATTTTTCACAAATAGACAACGATTGGGAACTGTTGTCTTTGGAAAGTAGTTTAAACCTGCTTTGGTAAATCGATGCCTATTAACGACGTACAAATAACAGTTGTTACCCGACGTCAAAAGTTTTCCCAGGGTCTTGGAGAGTGGGTTTTTTTCCATGTAAACATTGGTTCTAAATCTATGTCTATTGTAGAAAACATATTGGTTTTGATCCTCTGTCAAAAGTGTGTAGCAATTTTATCTCAAAGAGAAAGAATTTAGTCATTGATCAGCTATAACTATAAGTAGTCACTCAGCAAAAAGTTAATTAGTCATTTTGATATTAAAGCTTCCCGACTCGGAACAATTATGACCCCGAAATCTTTTCAAAGTTAGGGAGGTATTTTTCTTAGTGCAATCCTGAAATGGATGAGTCAGGTAGGGATCGAACACAAGAAAGTACAAGAACCACTTGCGTTGCGCCACATTCAATCCCTAGTTATGGTGATATTTTTTACGTATACAAGTCGTACACAAACGTTTTGTGGGTGCTCATAATATTCTCAATAAATTTCTTGTAAGGATTAATTATCTGATAAATTATATATCGCTAAAAATATTTAAATTTACACTAAAAATAATATATATAATGAAGAAAATGATGATCAAATATAATAGACGAAAAATGAAATATGCATTAGCGATATAATTGAGATAAATCAACTACAAAATGATATCAATCATTACACAAAGACAAGAAGGCATATAATGAAGCATGCCTGACCCCGGAATCCAAAACAAATTAAAGAAACAAATTAAAACGACACATAACAGCAAATATAATTTATGGTTCCGGACCGCGTCAATCAGCTTCCATGAGCATCTCCCTTTAAACACTTGTTAAGCATCGCGATATATCTTCAGACAGAGTAGTGTCGCATATACTTGTAACATTACGCAAAGTGATAAGTGAGTTTCGTCGCTCAACATCACTTGCACGAAAAAAAAAGAAATCTTCTGAGCAGATACAGCCGAAGTTGAAGTCTCTGGCATTATTGCAGCATTCATCAATATTCAAAATTTCCCCGGTAGTAGTCGGTGAGCACAGCGAAGCAATGTTTGTAACATTGGTCCTGATAGTACTTAGGGAACAATCTGATATTTCCTGAGCCTCGGCGGCAATAACCACCATTAACAGTACAGTTATTGCGGTTGAAACTTTCTTCAGGTCAAGAATATTAGCCATTTTCATTAACTGTCCTAGCAGTAGCAGAAATTGTGTGTTTGTGTGTGTGTGAATGTTAATTTATTGATGTGAACTGATGATGGTAAATTAACATTCATGTGACATTTTATAGAGTTGAGGGTGTACGTACATTGATGGCAATTCCTAATTTGAATGTTTATAAATTAGACAACGTGCGGGGAACTAATTAATTGGTTTTAGTGGATATGCTTAACTAGCACATGAATTGGACAGTTGGATATGGAGATTTTTCAATCTTTCTTTACTTGATTTTTAATTGTTATTATTATTTTAGGAGATATGCTATATGATTAAGCTAGTTGGATGCAGATTTTGTGGTATTCCCAGAGATACTAAAGATATTTGTTTTTTATTTTTTTGTTTCAATGTCATGCAAGCTTCTACTTTAATTAATTGTAATTGACCGGCCAAATGGGACAATTTATCTGTAAACCAAATAACAAATGTGTGTCACGTTCAATGAAGTTTGCACTGGATAATTAAAGATCTTCAATTAAGTTACATGTTTGTGTAAAAGTTTGTTTTGTTTCAATGTCATGCAAGCTTTGATGTGTATAAAATATACATGCATTTTGGGGCTTAAAATGATATATAATTGATGCATTTGCACGCATATCCATTAGTTACATGTGCGTGTGGAAGTGCCAGTGTGAAAATCACATGGTTGTATGAAGTTGGATTAAAAACAGAGGATGGAACAGACCCACATGGCCTGATGTGTGAAGTCACACGGCCGTGTGGGAAAGGGAAGCCCATCGCACCAGCAGCCCGTGCAGACTCACACGCCCGTGTGAGAACGGCCTGAAGGCAGGACCACATGGCCAGGCCGTGTAGGACTCTGTTTCAGCGCGTTTTTCAGAGTTTGCTTCCCGTTCCAACTCTATAAGTGATCTCTTCAAGTATCTATAAAAGAGACCCAAGGCTTGCACGAAAATACATCACTTCATACAACAAAAACACATCAAAGAAAGCATCCATTGAGGAGTTGCTATCCTCGTTTATCGGAGAGACAAGGGCAAGACTTAACAAAGATGAAGCCAAGATAGACAAGATAGAAGAACAGGTCACTCATCTAAACACGAACGTAAACGCAAGACTGAAATCTCTGGAAACATAAGTAGCCCAGATCGCAACTGCTGTGGGAGGCCAACATTAAAAAGGCAAATTCTCAAGCGATACTGAGCTGAATCCACGGGAGCAATGCAACGCCATTCATCTGATGGATGGTATTGAGGGTTCACAAGTTTCAAACGACAAAGTTTAGCAATAGTAATTATAAATCTGAAGTCTGGCTGAAGACGTAAAACTTAGCGTTGTATGGGAGGCAACACAATTTATTTCTTATTTCCGTACATTTTTATCGCCTTCAAATTTTATTTCAATTTTTGTTTCAATTTTAATTTTTATTTATTAACTTAATTTTTAGTTTTGTTTAGTTTTCTAGAGTTGTTGTGTGGGAGGCGTCACGGCAAACTCCCAGTTAAAAAAAAAGTACGGAACCAATCCCACACGGGCGTGTGAGATCACACGACCTAGACAAGCGAGAGGGCGAACTGCCCAGAACCACACGGCCAGACTGTGTAACCATCACACGGCCATGTGAAGAAGGTCAGACGAAATAGATGCACACCCAGGGCTACACGGCCGTGTGGTCCTGCGACAGAAAAGACGGGCATAATTCGAATACCCCTATTTTAACCCCAAATTCTCACTTTTTCTCCCACTTTCTCCTACGCAAACCCTAACCCATGAAAATTCTCTCCCTAAATATTGAAACTACTCTCCAAATACACCTCCAATCTCAAACCAAAATTTCAAATTCTTCACTTTCTCAAGAAAACCCACCACCAAATATCTCCAAATTTCAACTTCTCCAAGTTCTACACTAAGTTTGGTGGTACTCCAGAAAAAATTCCCAAATTTCAGATTTTTACTCTTCCAAACCTTGAAATTCATGGCTTCTAGGTATGAAAGAGGAGCTAGGAGGAATACGAGAAGGAGGGAGCCAACTCCGGAGCCCGAACCCGAGCCTCAACCGATTTTCGACCCCAAGGAGCCCAAAGCTTGAAACATCAACTTACCCAATGAAACCCACCGGGCTAGATGGACGATACTCACTTTCATCCATGGATTAATACAAGGTTTCCCGATGAACCTACTCTTATAAATATGGGTTTATTGGAAGATTTTGGAGTTTTATGTTCTAGAATTGATTGGCATGAATTTCTAAATGGGCATTGGACTACTTACTCTGTTATTACACTTGAATTTTTAAGTAGCTTTGAATTGGTGGTCCAGAAACGAAACTTGATGGGAGTTAGGTTTCGCTTGGGAAATGAACAAAGGGAACTAACTATTGATGATATAAATGAAATTTATAAAACACCAGCATATGGGGTAATGGAGGAGCACGAGGAATTCGGTAAGGATAGGCTTTGGAAAAAGATAACTGGGAAATGAATATACACGCCGGGCACTTTTAAGGCGTCTACTATTCGAAACCCGGTATTTTGATATGTTCATCGAGTCTTAGTTGAAACCATCTTTGCGGGGGAGGAGAGTAGAGGGGCGCTGAGAGTTGATGAATTATTTATCATTTGGTGTATGGCATCGGGGACTGAAGTGGTGCCAAACGCCGGGGCTATGATAGCCCGACAATTTGTTAGGATTAGAAAGAGTGAGAGAGGTGGAATTTGCATAGGGGGGATGATTACCCCTATTGCTGAATATTTTAAAATTAATTTGGAGGGGTACGCGGAGGCCGCTGGGCCTAAGTTAATTGATTTGAATGTTCTAACTGCTACGAAAATGATAAAATTCGATGGGCGTGATTACTGGCTCATTCAGGAAGATAGAACAAAAGTTAAGCATCCTAACCCCGAAGCCACTTCCAATAGAAATAGGGATAACTGGCTACTTATAGAGGTAGAAGGGGCTACTGCTCAAGAAGAACATGATGAGCAAACGAGTGAGATGCCGAAATCCTCTCGCCAAGGGGGTAACCGGCCATTTATTATGAGTGAGAGGCTCGAAGGGGTAGAAGCTGATGTGGGAAAATTGATAGATGATACATATCAGTTGACAGTCACCGCTGATGAGTATCACCTGGAGTACTAACAGCGTTTCGATGCCATCACTCAACAGCAGCAGTAGATGTACGATATGATGTCTCGTATGGACTAGTGGTACATCTTGCAAGGCCACTACCATCTACCTCCACCACCACAGTGATCTCTGTAAGTACTTATTACGCATTCCTCTTTCTTTCGATAATTTCCTCATAATGAATATATAATAATTTGTATGGATATATTTGATATAGAAAATTTGGACACATATTTTGAGATAATTTCTCCTATTAAAATATTTATTTTTAATTGAATTTAATCAATTCAAATATAATTCTATATTATTATTAAGAAATGGCTAAGTACAAATAACAACAATGCATATATCGCAAATAGTCAAAATATATAAATATATAAATTGTTGTCCAATAGCCCGAATGCGTAATTTTTAAAGCCTATTACAAATTTGGAAAAAAATTAATAAATATTCCTTTATTTTTTATTATATTTTTATTTTATATATCCAATATAGGTGTCAAACTGAAGATCGTAAGAAATGATTACACGTCAAAAATGGATCAAAAGTAAAATAGTTATTATTTTTGTTTAAACGAAAAGGATAAATACAATAATTAATGCAGTACGTACACAGATTTGAAAGCTAACTTTTCATATAATTATATTTTTATATTATTTTAAAATGTGATTATTTAAAGAAATTAACTACAAAAAACAATGAATTTTTCTTATATTATTTTAAAAAGTAATTATTTAAATACAATTGACTACCAAAAACAATGAAATATCAAATAGTTATCACTTCGTGTTTTTCCCAAATATTTTTATTACTTTTTTATAGTAACTACAAAAAAGGGTAAAATTCAACATACTATTTTTAGTGACTTCTCTTTATATATATATATATATATATATATATATAGGGATTGGATCATATGTGGCAAGGGCCTTACCATGTGGCAGTGTGGACAAATCTAAGCCATTACTATGTTTAATCCAAAGGCCAATGTTTTTTCGATTTTTTTTTAAATTGAATACAGCCCATTTAAGGGCATAATGGACATTTTATACTTATAAGCACACGGCATTTTTGGTAACCCCCCATAACCTCCCCTTTTTTTGGGATTTCATTTAATCTTTCCCACTTCTTTGTAATCTTATTTTTTTCACACAAAATCAAAACCCATTTTTTTGTCTATTTCTTCTTCATTATCACAATCCGGCCCTCATATTTAATTCAATCAACAAGCTTTCTTTAGTTAATTATTTTCCAAAGTAATACTACAAAAGTTACACGAACTCTTTTTCTTATGTTTCTGCCTTTCTTTTGATTGCTCTTTTTCTTTTTTTAATACTCTCCTTTTGCTCTTTATTGTCCAATTGGATATTCAACTTTACTAGGTGTTGTGAATCAAATTTGATTTTAATTCTCACATTGTAGTTTTCTTCTTCATTCTACCGTTCGAGCGCCGAGAGCAAAAATTCTGTGTCAGTTTCGACGCTTGGTTGGGTTCATTCGACATCAAAATCCAACATGTCCTTGGTAGTATTGGTAAAGGTCAGTTTCTTGTTCGATTTTTTTAATTTTTCGGTTGTAGGTTTTTGTGGAAAGGGTTTTCCCTTATTTTTCCTCCCCTTTTATGTCCAGTCACGATGATTTTTTTCTGGGTTTTTGGAGTTAGTTGCAGTAAGTAGAGCACACAATTTTTTTTTTTATTTTGAATTTACTAGGGTTTTATTCTTCGATTTTTATAGTCCCCCCTTTTTTTTCTTGGGTTTATGGAATTATTTTTTGTGCGAAATGTTGCATATACAATTGATGTTTAAACAGTATTAGTTTCGTATACAGTTAGAGTACAATCAATGCACAATTAGTTTAGATGTTGTATTCTCTTTGCTACACCGCAGAATTAGTATAGTTCATGCACACTGTGTAATGTTTCATAGATGTTTCTCACTTCCAGGTTAAATGGCACGAGGAAACAGTAAGAGACTTGCATCCCCGGGGCCGAGCGAGGGTGCAAGTGATGGTAATCAGAGCCTAGAGGTCAAAGACCACAAAATATGCTTTGAAAGCCTCGATGCCCAAACTGAGGAGAAGATCCGTGCCCAAACTGAGAAAATTGTAGCTTATATTTTTTTTTGCCCATTTTGTTTTTATTGTACCCGTGGAAATAAATTGATGAAAACTTAGCTATAAGTTGGTATACATTTAGTAAATAGTTGGTATACAATTAGTTCATTGTTTTTTTTTAATTGTGGATATGAATTGATGAAAACTTAGCTATAGAATGGTATACAGTTAGGCAATTGTTGGTATACAATTAGTTTCTCAATTAAACATCTAACAATGCACTACTGAATACTTATATTATCACCAAATATTGGACAAGTATATACCAAATATAATTTCAGTGGTTCAGAATGGAATTATTTTTATACCATATTTTTATGGTTATAAAGCAATCAAGTCTCATATGTATACACCAAAATATGCTTTCAATGTACAATATTGTCAATATTTTTATACCAACTTAAGTACCGAGTGTTTAGTCAAATAAACATCCAAACACGCCATATTTCATGTTATATTAGCACCAAAATATGCATATCTATACACGAAATAACGCGCCCGAGCACAATATTATAAACATTTGTACACCAAAATATTGCGTCAATGAAGAGTGAGAATCCGTTTTTTCCTCATTATTAGGCATATCTCATTATGGAAATCGATATTGAATATATCCCTTGATTTTAGGAAAGTAAATATGGTATTATTTTTACACCATTTTGATAGTTACCGATTAGCACCAAAATATGCATATCTATACACGAAATAATGCGTCCAGAGCACAATATTATAAACATTTGTACACCAAAATATTGCGTCAATGAAGAGTGAGAATCCGTTTTTTTTTTCCTCATTATTAGGTGTATCTGTTATGGAAATCTGATATTGAATATATCCCTTGATTTTAGAAAAGTAAATATGGTATTATTTTTACACCATTTTGATAGTTACCGATTAGCACCAAAATATGCATATCTATACACGAAATAATGCGTCCAGAGCACAATATTATAAATATTTGTACACCAAAATATTGCGTTAATGAAGAGTGAGAATCCGTTTTTTTCCTCATTATTAGGCGTATCTGTTATGGAAATCTGATATTGAATATATCCCTTGATTTTAGGAAAGTAATTATGGTATTATTTTTACACCATTTTGATAGTTACCGATTTGCCCTTTTTACACATAAAATAAATGAAAAATTGTGTATTTTTAGGCTTAATTTGAACCATTGATTGAATAGGATGGATGGATGGGATTTGTCCACACTGCCACATGGTAAGAGGCTGCCACATGAGATCCTATCCCTATATATATATAGATAGATAGATAGATGGATAGATATATAGATGGATATATAGATAGATAGATGTCAGATTGTATTGTGTAAATTAATATTTTTATTAAATTAATGTCTTATACAAAAAGGAAGAATTTTGATTATTTAAGATAAACGGTTACATTTACTATTTCATATAGATTAATTTATCTATCAAAAATATTATAAATATATATATAATATATAATTGCATAAAATAAAAAGAGAGAATGCATTTTGTACATACAAAAGAACTTAGCAGACTAAACCGAAAAAAAAAAATTTCAAATTAGCCCACCATATTACACAACCGAAGCCTAATTTCTTTAATATGATAATCATTTTAGCATATGTTGATTCGAATCATTTATTACATTATAAGTTGTGAATTTATATTCCACTTTGATTTATGAATAATCTTAGACAATTCAATCAATTTGATTTCTATGATATTGAATTTTTTTTTATTCCGTGATCAGCAAGTAAATTATTTCCAATAATAATGTTTATTTTAATTTATAGAATAAATAAAAACAACATGTCTATAGAAAGAATAGAAACTTAATATTCATGCATGTTATGTAATAATATTTCTTTTGGAATGTTGAATCATTTTGGAATTTTGAAATAAATAGAATTTTAATTTTCTATCTAAATTTAACAACAATGTGTATGAGTTCCTAAGAATCAGGAAATCATTATGTTTGGTCCAACAAATAAAATAGATTTATATTCATATATAGAAGGTTAACTAAATTTGAGTTCCTAATAATCAGCAAATCATGATGTTGTGTTCCACAAATAAAATATATTTCTATATTTATTGTCAACGAAAATCTCTAATATAAAACTAAATATATCTAAAACCAGAAAATATGGGATTTATTATGTGCCAGAAAGTATATATATATTTAATAATTCTGGAAAACCAAAAATAATACTTTTTTGAGAAATAGGAAATGGACGGAAAAATCATCTCATTCTATTTCCTGAAGCAGCTGTCATTATATATATATATATATATATATATATATATATACACACACACACACAGAGAGAGAGAGAGAGAGAGAGAGAGAGAGAGAGAGAGAGAGAGAGAGAGAGAGAGAGAGAGAGAGAGAGAGAGAGAGAGGCTTGTAGTGGGAATTGTAGGGTAAATTTTTGTTTTAAAATTTTTATAGGGTTGGAAGGAAAAAAAATGAAACCATTTTCCCCTAATTCATCTTGACATATTTTTTTCTAAGGGAGGAATTATCAAAACCAAAATTTGTCCAATAATTATCTAGTTGGAAGATATAAAATAAATAAAATAGTAGTAGGAGAAAAAATTGAGTTACTTCCCCATTTTAAAAAGAAAATGGTCGAAATATCAAGGAAATAAAATAAAAAATATTTGTTTTCTTTTCTTTTAAAAATATTGAGGGAAAATAAAATGTATAAATATTCATAATTAAATAATTTAGAAATTTAGATTAAAGATGTGAAATAACAAATGTGTATTTTCAAAACAACAAATAACAAATAAATTGGAAGTTGGTTGGGAATGAATTATAGAAGTGGGTGAATTATTTGGATAAGGATTGAAATGTACTTCTAAGTTATCGAGGGTCTAATATTTCTAAAGTCGTAGTCAATCGATCAAGTATTAATACTAGAGGAGAACATAATCGGTATGCTCGAAATAGAGAAAGATTAATCGTCGTTGGAAGAAATAATAATTGAGTATCATATCTCATCTAAAATAGATATTGTGACACTTAGCTAAAATTTTGTCATTATATACATCATCGTAGAATATGTTGAAAAAAAAATCGGGTCATGACTTGGTTTCGTAATAATGTTTCTGTCCTACCCAAGTTGTTGATGGTACCCATGTATTGTTGTACTTGTCCTCAAGATCCAATATTGTTTCACGATGGTCACCAGCGCCGCTTCGTTCATTCTTTTCTTGCAGCTCGTGGTTGGCCGATAATTGTTTTTGGTGTTTTTCAATTTCCCAAAAGGCATCCCTTGTTTTTGATCGAGTCGCTCCTGAAGTACTTGTATTTAGTCCTCTCGCGCTCGTATGGTTCTACATTGTTCCTCGGGTTGGACAGCTAAGGCATTTCCTTTATCGTGTATATACGCTAATTCATCCTCGAGCGATCGGGTGCGTTGTTGTTCTAGCCTGAACTGGGCGTCGGCATGTGCAAACTGCGCGTGCCAGTATGAGGTTGCCTCCATGTGATAGTCTCTCTCGATGGTCAATCCGTACACCATTGACTAGGTCGGGAATTCGGACGCCATTCCTAAACAAAACATAACTAGCGTTTGTCAAAATCGAGGATATGATATTATTTAAGGAATATCTCTTAGTAAGAAATTACGCACTCAGTCAAGTCTACTATGTAGGAATTTATTACAAGTGGACAATTAATAATATAGTCTATCCATTCCCATGGTTTTCAATTATTAAGGAATTATTTATTATGAACGATCCAATAATGGTGATTCCCATTACAGGTGAAGCGTTATATCTTGAGTTAGCTCGGTGTAAGTTTCCTTCTTATTAGCCGAGCTCTGATACCATAATTGTCACGCCCCAAAAGTGGAGTCGCGACACAACAGTTAACTTACGCCAGTTATCCATTCTAAGAATATAATCCACCAAGTATTTGAGCAATATTAAATTCCAAAAAGACATAGTTCATCATAACTTTTTGGAAACATAGTTAATAGTCGCATCGAAAATACTATTACAAACCAATTGTCTAAGCACAGGGGTCCTACGCCCCGCTATTATATCAAACGAAATAAGTTGTCCGTTAACAGAGCATAAATGATTTTTAAGGCTAGATCGACGGACTAAGTCTAGGGATTACTCCGTCTCTTGGTCGTCTTCGTTGACGTCTTCATAATATAGTGGATCAACAGCTGGCCGTTGGAAAAGATGGGGGTGAGAAAAAAAAGTCTCAGTGGATGGGTGATCGTGTGTAAGTGTGGCTTATATAGATGCAGGAAAACAGTTATATGAAAAATGCATGATTTATGATGCGTGCGTCACACGCGATTCACAAGCAACATTGTATTCAAAATAATACAGTTTTATATAATTTGATGAAATAGTTCATGATCAATCAAACACTATGAATGCATTGCAAGTAGTTCACGTAGTGTTTGCGTACGGAGTGTAACGCCAACCCAAACAAGTAATGATTGCGCACGGAGTGTGACGCCAACCCAAGCAAGTAATGGTTGCACACGGAGTGTGACGCCAACCCAAGCATGTAACATTAGAATTGTAGGTCCCAAGGGGTGTGAGTAAGGTTTAGAAGGGGGAGGGGTTGAATAAACCTTACCAACTTTTCGATTTTAGTCCTTTTAAAATATTTCAGAGTTAAATACACAACTATGTCCTTGATGGACAGCTAAGTTAGTTAACCAGCAAAGTTAGCCACTCAAATGTACTTGATTGAGTCATTGATAGAATAACTCAGTTGTTTAGTCTAAACCTTAACTTGGCCATGTGATGAGATTTTCAATGGAAGACTTAACACCATTGAATTTGGTGTAAGTTTGTTTTAACACTTGGTTTTAGCACTTTGTTAATTATCGCTTGAATGCAAATTATCAAGATTTAAAGTAATATGCGAGAAATAAAATGCTTTGAAATGTAAATGACACAATAAATTTTATAGAGGTTCAAGATGAGGTAATTCTTCTAATCCTCTCTTCTCCAACTCCCGGAGGAATCCACTAAGTATTGATCGAGTACAAAGTGGTTATCACCCGTATACAAGTCTTGATCACACAAATGACTTGATCCTTCTGGACTCAATATGGAGATGCCTTGATCACACAAAACCGGCTTCTCGTCCGACTCAACTTCTTCACAGGGCGGTTGCCTTGCTACTTCAACTCACTTGCTCAAGTTCCTTGAATTTGATCACGAAGCCCACCAATAACTTAAGACTGTTCGACCTTGAACCTTTCTACAATCCTCCTTGGAATGTAGACCCCTTTGATTCTCGCAAAAGTTTCCTCTTCAACAGCTTTGAAGTTGTCTTTCCTTCATGACTTGGTGTTGGATTGATTTCCTTCAAATTTAGGCTTGAGGATTTGCTTGAATAACTTGAGAATATTTTGCGGTTCATTCGAATGTTAGCTTGAATGTTCGCGATTCGAGTAACCTTTTCTCAAAGTGATTCCTCAGGCCTTTTATAGTGAACTTTCAAAAATCACCCGTTGAAGAGATATACTTGATTTTCAAAAGTCACTTGTGTTCGTTGGCTTGTCTTGTTGCATCCTTGATGTTGACATTTCCTCGTATTAATTGTCTTAAAGATTCCGTGTTCCAGGTTCGACACAAGGTGCGATTAACTTCCCATTGGTTTATTCCTTTGCACGCTTCTGAGACTGAGCACTTTAAGACATGGCAGTATGGAAGTATTACATGTTTAGGTAATATTCTTGACTTATGTGCAACGGATTCTTTTCAGTTGTCTTGACTTGACTGCCTTTTTCCCCAGGTGACTTGAGTCTGCTCCAATGATTGAAAGACTCATCTGTCACTTCAACTTGACTAGGCTTCTTGAGTTGACTTGACTGACACTTCACACACAGATCAAATGATACTCCTTCAGTCGAGTTCTTGACTTCTCCTTCTTGCCATACTCAGTTGCTTCACAACGGAGTCTTCATTTTAGCCTTCAGTTGACTTCTTCCATATCCGGGCATAGCTGACTCGACTCAGCTCGTATAGCCCTATCTATTACAATGCAATTTACAAGAAAAATGAGGTGCCAACTTTCTAGTCTAAGTTTTACATGGCATTCATCAAAATCTAACAAATAAATTTCCCAACAATTTCCCCCTTTTTGATGATGCCAAAACTTAAAACATACATGCAAAAATGTAAGCATCAAAGATACATTCGTAAAGGTGCGAATGAGAATGTATGCGTAGAATCAATCTTTTTATTGATCATAATATTCTTGTCCTTTACACAGCTGTTTACAAAGTTTATCAGAGCAAACATCTATGTCTACGCAAAAATAGAGAAATTACAGATTTCTTATTTAATGTACAGAAGACTTACATACTTATGCATTTACAATAGTAAATTACATGAAGGGGTGGACAACAACACTTCATCTCCTTCGCTGCCTCCTTCTTTCTTCATCAGCTCTGTCGTCTTCTGACCTTTTTCTTTTCTTCTCTTCTTCAGCTCTTTTATTTTTCTCATAAGCTCTTCTGGCAGCTTCATCTTTTCTTTTCATTTCTTGTCTCTCTTCCCACAGCTGAGTTTGTCTTCTATTTTCTTCTTCGATTCTCTTTACATATTCAAAGATTGTTCCCTGCCACTTGCATGTTGGCTACTTCAAACCCGCCCAATAGATCCCTCCTTTCTTCCCCTCGGATCTATGTATTCAATGTTTTTGGGTAGAGGTCTAGGTTTGAAACCTCTTCCTCCACCGCTTCTACCTCTTCCTCTCGGTGTGTATTGTATTTGGGGCCTTTTTCTTTCCAAGAGAGTGACCAAGTAGAGGTGACTGGAGTAGAGTCTGTCACTGTCGGCTTCTTCGCACACTTGAGCCCTTTTTCCCAATACAAGTCCCCGTGCTTGGGCCATGGTCATGTTCTCGAAGTATCCTCGGATGCGAGCGTCTTGATTTCATCAACAGATCTAGGCTCGGCCAGACGCCTGAAATGGCATCGGTGTCTCTTCCTCTGGAATGCCTCCATCGTTTTTTAGTATGTCCATCGACGGGCATCCATTTTTCTTTCAATCTCCTTCATCTCTGTTTCCACTATTTTCCTCTTCTCAGACATGGGCACAGCAGAGTGTTGGAGCGGCAGAGTCACTGGAAGTTTGCTGATTATGTCAGCTATGACAAGTCCTTGTTGAGGGGTTCTAGCAACCATTAAAGTCATGTCTTTCGAACCTTCCCCCTCAACTCGATTTTCCCTTTTCTTTCTTCTGCTCTTCAGTTGTATTCTCCTTCACACCAAGGCCCTTCTTCTCACCAAGCGGATCCTTCCAACTTCTTCTTTAGGTATTCCTCTTCCCCATTTTTGGCATCATCAAAAGAGAGAGGAACCCCTGGGAACATACCAGCAAGCATGAAATCTAGGCGACAAATAGCTGAGTTCGCTGATTCTCAAGATGAGTATGTCGCTTTCGAAATTCTCGAGCGAGTGGCTTTTGACTCTACTCCACCAACTCCATTTCAGCCATAAGAAGGTTGAATTTTGCATTCATGTTTTCCTCCATGCGCAGAAGTTCTTTGCGATGAAATTATCTTAGCAGTTCCATTTTTGTGGTATGAGAGGCATGCATCCTATCAATATTTTCTTGCATCCTCTTCCTCATGTCAGCATTATCAGCGCTCCAGATTAGCATCTTATTGTACAATGCTTTGAAGTATCGAACCTGTTCCACACGCATTGTTTGTTGTTGTTGTCACCATTCCCAGATCCTGACTATGATTCCACACAGATCGACCGTAAGATTAGCATCTCTGTTATCCAGCCGCATATCCAATGAGTCTTGGTGCCTTTACATCTTCTCTATCTCTGCATAAATTGCCTTGAAAACTTCTCGAACTTCAGTTGTTACCTCCATCTCAGCTGGTGGCCAAACAGCGTCAAAGTCAAAGTATGCTGGGATGATGGTATCTGTGGGAATAACTGGATCAGGTTTGTGGAAGTGCCTCTTGTCTCGAGCTGATTCTTCATCAAGGTCTGGCAGTTCCAGTGAGAAGGGAAACGTTTCTTCAAACGCATCATCATGGACATAGGGAATCTGTTCAATGGTAACTCGTGGCCGTGATGTGCCCGGTTGAGTCAATTCCGCTGCAGCTTTGGGAGCTCGCGCGCAGCTTGATCGTGATTCACTGGGTCTCATTGTGGCATGGACCCAAATAGTGAGCCTCAATTGTCTCAACACTTCGCGGTCTCAAATGTTTTTCCTTTTGAGTTGTCCGGTCCCTCGGTCGTGTTAGTGGCGTCATCGGAAGATGATGAGATTTGAAGGGGTGGCTCATCATCGGTTGAATGTCCGACGAGTAGCCTTAAGGTCCGACTTACTCGTGCTTGGGAGAACATCCTCACCGAAGTCTTTTGGATTTGCAAAGGGGATGACTCGGCCTTCATCTTCACCTTCGATCCCGGAAAAGTTACGTCCTGGGTTATCTTGGGAATCATGAAGGGCACTTATCTCCTTCTCGGATGCATCAATGACAGAGGAGGAATGTTCTCAAGCGTTTACGTTTCTTTACCCCGGAATTCTCAACCTCCCGTAGGCCTTCGCACTTTCCTCTCGCACTCTCAACTCGCAGCAAGGCCTTGACATTCCCTTCGGCTGCACTCACTGCCTTAGGGTCTTCTATGGTGGCATCCATAGGAGTCTCAACTTCGTGGATTGCACTTTCATTACCTGCAGTGTTAACTCTCGTGCGATCCATCATGTGCCTCGACCGCATCAACAACGCCCTCGCCGCAGAGCGCTTGGCACTTCAAACAGATGAAAAGATATCAACCGTCCGAGCAAGTCGCTGACAACTTGTTGTGTTTCGTTTGTTTGTCCTTCTCCACTTCACCTCCTAGATTCGTTGTGGAGTCATCTCAGCAACCTCCGACCTAGTCAGAGTGGAGGGAGTTTCCCCTCACCGGCACACCAAATTGAGTGACTTGAATGGGGTCACTCTTCTCCGGACTCCTGGCCGTTTCTCGTGAGTGTTCACTGCCGTTGGGGCGGTGGTAAGATACCTTCAATAGGGGTTGGCTCGACTTGGGTCCCCAAGTTCCCGCCATCGCCAAGTCCCCCGATCCATCCTCCGAGTGAGTCGGGAAGTGGTTGCAAAGCAATGACAAAGGGCAATCTTGTACCACTCCCAATGGATCAATCTCCACCGGGATTTGGAAGACTCTCCTGGTCCTTCCATCACCGTTGCTCATGCATCATCCTGGATTCCCGCATGGCTTGCCGTGATTTCCAATTTTTCTCAGACGCCACTGGCTAGTCTTCATCACTTCCTGAAAAGGCATCAAAGTGAGGGTGAGAGTGATCAGTGGTTCCAGTGAAAGGACAGATATTGGCCTTCTCATGAGCTTCAACTTCCTCGGACAATCTCTCCTTCTCCTTTTCCTTGAATATATTCAGGATATCCAAGCATTTTTATTCATCAAGTGCTTGAACCACTGTGGTCAACCCAAGAAAACTCATCAGTTCTTCTTCTTCTTCAATGAATTCAGGTCTTTAAAACTGTTCCCTTGCACGACTTAGCTTCCATTTCTTCCATTCTCGCAGACGATTTTGGATGTCTGGATATGGTGGAGATAGCATGATCACATCATCATCACCATCATATTCCTGTTGTACTTATTTCTCAGGAATGGAGGGTAGCAGAGATTGCTGCTCTTCACCCTCAGCAGCGTCTGTCGCAGGCGGAGACACAGTCCTGTCGACAGGAGACTTAGCTGCAGGGGCAAGTGCAGTTGTTTTCTTTTTCGCTAATGGGGCAACAGTCTTCTTTCCAGCTGCAGAGGCAACTTTCCTCTTGGGAGGGGAGACAACAGTTGTTTCCTCAGAGTCAGCTGATTCCCCCTCACTAGTATCCGCTCTCTTGGCATAAGCTCTCTTCTGAGCTCCGGAAAGATTTGATCGGAACATTTTCTTATTGACATAGAACGCCTTTCCATGTGGGAGTGGAACTCTTTTCACCTCCATCAACCGGCCAATCACAAGGCCATATCCCAAGGATCCTCCGAACGACCTATCTTCCTTGAAATACTTATTTCTAACATTTTGGCAGAGTCTGCTGTATACAAATTTAGCCCAGTTTACCTTCTTCTCCTCCATGATCGCAGCCATCACGATCAGCTTGGTTTTGGAAAGCTGATTAAAGCTTCTAAATTTTATGTCTACACACTTGGCAACAATGTCCAACAGCTTATGGTAATCTTCCTTCAAAGAGCTTTCTTATCACCGTGAGACAACCTTCGCAAAGATATTCGTTTGGCCACTTCCTTCCATGCAAAGAAAGTTTTACATCGGCCTCATAGATCTCCCAAGACTCCTTCCGACGGTAAAACAATGCTCCGCTAGATCTTCAAAGCAGTGATTGTAAATTCCTTCCCATGAACAGATGACTTGATGCCCTCGTCGTGAACTTCATCATTCACGTAGAACTCGTGCGACCTCTTCCACATACGTCATCCAAACTCTATAGTGAGAAAGGGTTTCACCCGCATTTCTCCACTTTCTCGGCCTATCTTCTTCACAAGGGTTTCATCACTGTTTGATCATCCTTCAAATCCACAAGAGAACCAGTGTGGATTTGCTTTCCCAACTTAGTAAAATCATAAGTAGTTGCCATTGCAGTTGATTTTTACCGAACGATTTTTGAGAAACTTGCTTTGAAGATTGATAGGGTTTCGAGAGAAAATACGATCTTTACTTTTGGAGAGATGAACAGTTTGGTGTAGTGTGAGAGAGAGAGAAGGCTGAACAAAATGGTATATTTATGGGTTATGAAAGGACGTGCATACGCTTTTGAAATTTGATCAAGATCAACGGCTCGATTTAGCACGCCGATTAGCATTTAATTGCTCGCATTTAATGCGGCATCATTTATATCCAATCATATGCTTTGTCATGCAAAGCCTTTTGACTCGCACTGTCATTATTACGCGACGCTCATCCTTAAAACATTCCCGCTTATTAAAAACGACTGCGTTTTTGTCACTTAGCTCATAAATGACTCAGCTTACTTCTTAGCTGATTCAACTCTTCTTCTCTATTCACATAGTGACTCAGCTGTCAGCTTACTTTATACAACTGACCTTTCGATATGACTGATTTACTCAGCTGATTCACGAGCTTAGCTCTATTTTCATCTTTTCTCGTCCCATCTCTTCTCCTTGAGTCTTCTGAGTGTCAACTCAGCTCAATTAACCCTAGATCATGCTTGAGTTCTTCAAATCTTGATTCACATAATGGCTTTGTGAATATGTCACCTAACTAACCCTTTATCGCCTGAGATGTATTCCAAGGTGATGTCTTTCTTTTCAACATGATCTCTTATAAAATGATATCCGACATCAATGTGCTTTGTTCTTGAGTGCAACACAGATTTTGAGTGATTGCATAAAGCACTTGTGTTATCACACATAATTGGAATTTCTTTTTCTTCAACATCATAATCTCTCAAATTGTCTCATCCATAAGACTTGGGCACAACAAATTGCCGCCAGCCTATGTACTCGCTTCACCGTGGATGTGGCTATTAAGTTTTTCTTGCTAAACCAGGAAACCAACTGCTTCCAAGCATTTGACATGTACCGGGTTCTTTTCCTGTCAACTCCACATCCAAAGATAGTCGAGTCCGAATAACCAATAAGCTTGAATCCTCCTTCCTTTGGATACCATAAGCCGACTTCCTGCACCCTTCAAATATCTTAGGATTCTCTTAGTCAAATCATATGGCTTTCTTTTGGTGCGATTGAAATCTTGCACATACACCTACAAAGAAATGTGATGTCCGCCCGCTTTTGTTAAATAGAGCAATGATCCAATGAGTGCTCAGATCCGGTTTGATCCACAGGCTTACCATCTGCATCTATATCCATCTTGACTCGATGTATTCATTGGTATTTTCACGTAAGATTTCTCTTCTATACCAAATATCTTCATTAAATCTCTGGTGTACTTGGTTTGACTTATGAAGGTTCCATCCTTCAGCTGTTTAACTTGTAGTCCTAGAAAGAATGTCGCCTCTCCCATCATGCTCATCTCAAATTTGCCTTGCATGAGGTTTGAGAACTTATCACACAGCTCTTTGTTTGTGGATCCAAAAATAATGTCATCCACATATATTTGAACAAGCAGTATACTCTCTCCATCTTGAATTCTGAAGAGTGTTCTGTCTACTTTGCCTTTGGTGAATCCATTATCTGTTAGGAATTGAGATAATGTATCATACCATGCTCTAGGTGCTTGTTTCAATCCATATAGAGCTTTCTTGAGCTTGTACACTTTATCTCCAAGAGTCTTCTGCTCAAATCCTGGAGGTTGTTCAACATAGACTTCTTCTTCCAATAATCCATTCAAGAATGCACTTTTCACATCCATTTGATATACAGTGAAGTTCTTGTGTGCAGCATAGGCAAGAAACATACTTATTGCTTCTAATCTAGCAACATGAGCAAATGTTTCATCAAAATCTATACCTTCTTCTTGGCAATACCCTTTGGCTACCAATCTTGCTTTGTTTCTTACCACAGAACCTTCTTCATTCATCTTGTTTCTGAAAACCCATTTTGTGCCAATAACATTTTGGTGGGTTGGTCTTTGAACTGATTCCCATACTTTGTTTCTTTCAAACTGATTCAGCTCTTCTTGCATGGCCTGAATCCAATGTGTGTCATCCAATGCTTGGGACACATCTTTTGGTTCTATTTGGGAAATAAAACAAGTGAACATAGCTTCTTGCTGAGCTCTGGATCTAGTTCTTACACCATCTCTTACATTTCCAATGACTAGCTCTGGTGGATGGTCTCTCAGCCATGTCACATTAGGTTGGAGTAAGTCACCGGGATCGCCGTCGTCTTGCAAAGTGTTATCTTGAGCAGCTCTCTCATCATCACTTAGCTGCAGATTTTCCAGCTTTCTTTGAGATTCAACTATCTCATCTTCACCTTGATTGATCACTCCAGCTTCAGCTTCAACATAGGGACTCTTCTGCACAGTTGGCTGATTCAGCTTATCAGCTAACTTCTCAAAGTCTTCTCCATTTACATTAGGTTCATCAAAAACCACATGGATAGACTCTTCTGTGACCATAGTCCTTTTGTTCAACACTCTATAGGCTTTGCTTTCAGCTGAGTATCCCAAGAAGATACCTTCATCAGCTTTAGCATCAAAAGCCTTTAGATTATCCTTGTCATTGTTGTGGATGAAGCATTTACATATGTTGGCTGGCTCAACTGGACCAAATAGATCCATATGCAATAGATGCAAAATCCTTGTTGAAGATAGACTTGACTTTTCCTTGAATGATGATTTGATATGCTTTCCCATCTGGCATGCATCACAAACACTTTCCTTCTTATATACTGAGTCTGGCAGTCCTTCTACAAGATTACTCCTTGCGAGCTTGTTAATTGTCTTGAAATTCGGGTGACTCGCTTCTTGAGCCACAACCAACTTGATTCGGCTGTACTCTTTGCTAATAAACAAGTGCTTGGTGTGGCATTTGATCAATCTACCACGTACATGTTCTTTTGTCTGGATCCTTGCAACACTACTTCATTTGTTTCAGTATCTTTGATTTGGCACACTCCCATGTTGAATCCAACATTATAGCCATTGTCACAGAGTTGACTGATGCTTAATAGGTTGAAGTTGAGGCCTTCAACATACGCAACATCTGTGATTTCTAATCCATTTTTCTTGATGGATCCAGTGCCTCTTATTTCCCCTGGAGCTTCATTTCCTCCAAATATGACTTTTGCACCTCTAATCTACTTGAACTTTGACAAGTTTTTCTTGTTTCTCTTATGTGTCCGGAATGTACCACTATCCATGTACCAGGTTCCTTGGCACTCAGCTGTTCCTTGAACCTGCAATCAAGGAAATCAGTTTTTAGGTACCTATACTTGCCTGGGTCCTAAGGGGTTAGTACTGTAAGATGAACCAACCAACCTATAGCCAAATGATTTGACTCTAAGAGGTTGCCATCTATCTGTGCCATAATCATAATTCACTTTGGAAAATTGCTTGGGGGCTTTAGGTTCATACAACTGTCTCTTTTGTCTGTATGCCTGTGTGTGTGTGTTTTAGCAATTGCTTTCTTTGGATAATGGTGATATTTCTGAGTGTAGTGCTTGGGTGCATATGTGTGCTGATGATAGCTCTTTTGCCTTGGAATGACCTTTGCTGAGTTCTAGGTCTTTGCTATTTTGGCATGTATTCCATTTGTCTTGGCTGATATTTCACATTATTCCAATCAGCTTGACTTGGGTAATTTCTACCATTCCCATCATTTGTGTTCCTTTGATAGAACTTCTGGGATTCTCGGTAGCCTGCTTCTTCTTCACAAAGTACTTCCTATTTGGAGTTTGTTTGAGAAACTCACGGATTTCTTCTCACCGTCCTCTCAAAGATACTCAATCAAGTTGTTTTCCTTTTTCTTTATATCCAAGGCCAGTTTGTTTGTGGTTATGCTTTGGAATGAATGTGTGTGCAACATTTGGTGTCTTGGATTTTTGAGATGCTTCATTACTTGAAGATCCTTTTTCCAAGATCACTCTAGGAGTTTGACTATGCACAAAGGAATTTAATCCTATGCCTGTCTTGTCTCCACATTCTTTTTGGCTCATGATAAGGTCATCCAATGATTTAGATGCCTTTGTGAATGAAGCAATCACATTTTTTGAGATCATTTTCTCTCTTTCTCAGAAGAGCAGCTATCTCTCGCTATTAGTTTAGCATTCTCGGCCTTGACTCTTTTTTTTTTCATCGCCTATGTGACTTAGAGTACTCGGCTCCTTAGTCACCGTGAGTGTTGGCTTTTGAGCTGGCTGTTTTCCACATTTAATAGTGTGTGTGAGGATTTAATGTGCTCAAAGTCTTTCATCATTTTGCCTAATGAATCATAAAGATCAGTGGGTGATGAAGTGTGTGTGTCACAATCACTATCACTAGAATCTGAATGAGATGAGTTATAGTGTACCTCATCTTCTTGGTCAGGTTTCTTGTCCTTTAGCCATTAGACAGATTAAGGCTTCTTCTTCAAACTCACTTGAGTAGTCAGCTTCACTACTCTCTGAGTCTGCTGCTTCTTTTGACTTGGTCAGATCGCGGAGCTCGCAGACCAACATTGCTCTTTTCTTTTCTTATCTTCTTTCTCTGAAGACTTTTCTTTCTTCTTCATTTCTGTATTTATTGACTACAGGATATGGACAGTCAATAGCAAAGTGTCCTGGTTGTCTGCAATTCCAACACAGGCTTTCAACTTTTTGATCAGCTCTTTCATTTCTTGGGTTGTCAACTCTTTGATATTCGACCTTTTGATATTCTACTCTCTTTGGTGGCCTATCTTCCCTTGACTTAGAGGGAGTTGAATGTCTTCTGGAGGATCCACCTTTGTTCCTTTTGTAGTTCTTATTGAAGAACTTGTTGAATCATTTAACCATCAAGGCAATTTCCTCCTGGTCAATGACTTCTTTGGTCTCAGCTCTCTTCCCTTCCTTGACTAAAAGTACAGCTGTTTTGGGTACAGCTATCTCCTCTTGATCCTTTCTTCTCAGCTCAAACTCATAAGCTTTGAGGTCTGAGAATAGTTCATGATTGGATGTTTTTGACTTTGTTGAACATGGCTTTGTCCAAAGTCTTGTAAAGTATATCCTTGGCCACATTGTCAAGGTTGTATCTTTTTCTATCATCATTTGTCCACTCAGCTCTTGGCTTTTCAACCATAGCTGGTCTAGGGGGGGCAGCCTCCTCTTCCTCAGCCCCAGCAGCTCTCCTTGCAGTTGTGTTCACTTTCATTATTTGCAGTGGCCCATCCTCTATCCCTATCCACATCTCATCATGTAAAACTGATAGATGAGCCTGCATACGTATTTTCCAGTCATCAAATTCTTCAATGGTGAACATAGGAATGCGTGTCGAATTTGCTTCCATGATAATAACTTTGTTGTTTTAAAAAATGGCTTTAGAAAGAACAAGTGTTAAAAACTTCTTTGAAAGATTGGAGATCTAGTTCAAGAACTGAAGTCATGGAAGGCTCAATGAACCAACCGCTCCGATACCACTTGTAGGTCCCAAGGGGTGTGAGTAAGGTTTAGAAGGGGGTTTGAATAAACCTTACCAACTTTTCGATTTTAGTCCTTTTAAAATATTTCGAGTTAAATACACAACTATGTCCTTGATGGACAAATAAGTTAGTTAACCAAATAGAGTTAGCCACTCAATGCACTCGATTGAGTCGTTGATTGAATAACTCAAATTGTTAGTCTAAACCTTAACTTGGTTGTGATTAGATTTTCAAATGAAGGCTTAACACCCTTGAATTTGGTTTAAGTTTGTTTTAACACTTGGTTTTAGCACTTTGTTAATTATCAGTTGGAATGAAAATTATCCGCAGATTTAAAGTAATATGCAGAAATAAAATGCTGAAATGTAAATGACATAATAAATTTTATAGAGGTTCAAAGATGGGGTAATTCTTCTAATCCTCTCTTCTCCAACTCCTGGAGGAATCCACTAAGTATTGATCGAGTACAAAGTGGTTATCGGTCAGTCTAGATACAAGTCTTTATCACACAACTGACTTGATCCTTCGGGACTCAGTCTGAGATGCCTTGATCACACAGCTGGCTTCTCGTCCAACTCAGCTTCTTCACAGGGCGGCTGCCTTTCTACTTCAGCTCACTTGCTCAAGTTCCTTGAATTTGATCACGAAGCCCTCCAATAACTTAAGACCTTGAACCTTTCTACAATCCTCCTTGGAATGTAGACCCCTTTTGATTCTTCAAAAGTTTCCTCTTCAACAGTTTGAAGTTGTCTTTCCTTCACAGCTTGGTGTTGGATTGATTTCCTTCGAAATTTAGGCTTGAGGATTTGTTTGAATAACTTGAGAATATTTTGCAGGTTACAGTTCGAATGTTAGCTTGGATGTTCGTGGTTCAGGTAACCTTTTCTCAAAGTGATTCCTCAGCCTTTTATAGTGAACTTTCAAAAATCGCCCGATGAAGAGATAGGCTGATTTTCAAAAGTCACTTGTGTTTGTTGGCTTGTCTTATTGCAGTCCTTGATGTTGACATTTCCTCGTATTAATTGTCTTGCAGCATTCCAGGTTCTGACACAAGGTGCAGTGCTTCCCATTGGTTTATTCCTTTGCACGCTTCTGAGACTGAGCACTTTAAGACATGGCAGTATGGAAGTATTACTTGTTTAGGTAATATTCTTGACTTCTGTGCAACGGATTCTTTTCAGTTGTCTTGACTTGACTGCCTTTTTCCCCAGGTGACTTGAGTCTGCTCCAATGCTTGAAAGACTCATCTGTCACTTCAACTTGACTTGGCTTCTTGAGTTGACTTGATCGACACTTACACACACAACGTATTCAAATGATACTCCTTCAGTCGAGTTCTTGACTTCTCCTTCTTGCCATACTCAGCTGCTTCACAGTGGAGTCTTCATTTTAGCCTTTAGTTGACTTCTTGCATATCCAGGCATAGCTGACTCGACTCAGCGTATAGCCCTATCTATTACAATGCAATTTACAAGAAAAATGGGGTGCCAACTTTCTAGTCTAAGTTTTACATGGCATTCATCAAAATCTAACAAATAAATTTCCCAACAAGAACCGTGTGGATCAGACAACGATTCCTATTTTCTACCTTATGACTCCCCAAGCACGTTTGACACATACCCATATCTACCTTATTACTACCCGGGTGTGGCAACTCCAATGATTATGGCTAGCAAGGCCCAAAGTGTTATAATCATGATTATACCCTTACTACAACCCACTTCCCTTGGACACTTCGTCCGCAGTTGTGCGATTAGGATGGTTGGACCAGTAAGGAATCGCAGCCACGCTGCTCGGTCCCAAAACACGACTAGTCTACTCCGACTGTGTGCTCGACGCACCAAGTTGACTCAAGCGCAATTAGATTCACGAAGTTCATATCATGCCAACAAGGCATTCGAATAAAGATTGGCGGTACATATAAGAGCAACAACAGATATCCACACATTAAGTTTAAATTGTCTTAAGGCGAGGAAGTCGTCACCCGTAGTGCATATGGTTCGGGATTTTCAAGAAAATTTTTGAATTACAATTTAATTATAACTACATCAATTTTAGGATTGTAGAAGAAAAATATAATTTATATTGGGGTCCTTGATAAAAGAAAAAATTTTATAAGTAGACCCGTTTTGGGAAAAATGGTACTTATTGAGTTTGAATTTGAATAAGTCATGGTCTCGTCTCAAAAAATGTAAGGTCAGTTTATAAATTCTCCAAATTATTCAAAGATTCATCTTTTCAAGGGGTTTGGGTCGAGTTTTAAGAAAATTTCAGCTTGGTCCCTTTTAGGGATGGCAATGGGGCCGGTTCAAACCCGGACCCGCAATGAACCCGCCCCGCTTGGACCCGTTATGAACCCGCCGGGTCCGGGTCGGGTAACGGGTTTAATTGTTTTGGACCCGCCCGGGTCTGGGGCGGGTAACGGGTCCAATGTAACCCGCCCCGCTAAGTTAAACTTTTTCTTAATAGTTTATATCCATGTTCGTCCTTCTTCACTCCGCCGAACTCTCCGCCACTCCAACTCCCTCCGCCACTGCGCAAGTCTCTGCACCAAATTAGTAAGTAACTGATTTCCTTTGTAAAATTGTCATTTGTTAAAATGTCATTTGTTTTGTTTATTTCTCAAGCTTCAGTAAGTTCACGTCACATGGGATGATAGATTAATGTTATAAAATAATAAAACATATTGGTTGCTCCCAAAAACGACCTCTCCTCACCAAACAACTTCCAAGATGAAGTCCTCCGTGAAACCTGCACAAAGGGGGGCCGGAGGGGGGCTCCGGCGTACCCTCTCCGATGCTTAAGTCAGTGTCTTGGAAAGGAAGTAAAGGCTAGAGAGAGAAAGAGCAATGTAACGGTAAAAAAATTAGATTAGGTTAGAATGAACCTGGGCTTGGGCCTTTTATACCTTAGCTAGGATTAGGGTTTCCGTAGAATCCGGGATTCCGTTACGATTTGGTGTCAGAGTTATCATTAGATTAGGATCAGATCTCTTAAAAACCCTAATTTTACGCCCGTAAGACCATAGCTCCGACCTGCTTCACAACACCTCGGCCCCATGTATTGATGCGAAGCCCCTTTAAATTTCCAAGGCATCCTCAGCGCCTCATACATCTTTTGGGCCGAGCCGAATCAACTGACTCCTCAAGTCCTTATAGAATATAACGGGTTCACAACAGATTGCCTTAACCGTGCGGGGCTCGACAGTCGTTTAACACACACCGACCTTACACAGTCACCTTTATCAACATCCATATAGAACCACTCGTACTCGGGCCTTACAGTCGGCCCAATATGATAACCCCTCAGCTATATTTATGGGCTCGAGATCGCCCAATACTTATAAGCCTTAGGTCGGGCCTCATGTCGTAAGCTCGCGGATCGGCTAAATGCTTAATCCTTAACAGACGCCAATATTATGAGCCTTGCTAGATCGGCCCAGTGCCATAGGCCTGGTCAGGTCGGCCCAGACCATCTTTTGCCCTTATCACATATGTTGAAAAAAAAATTGAACTGTTGTAGCCTGCATGGATCAGAAGCATTAAGCAGTCGTCTTTGCATCGGCCTGTTTGTGGTATACGACGTACAATTTAATTTTAACGGGTCTAGCGGGTTGAACCCGCCGAGTCCCGGGTTCAATACGGGGGGGGTGGGGCGGGGAGGGTCTTGAAACGGGGGCGGGGCGGATCCCGGGTCCACTATTCCCTTCACGGGGAGGATCTCGGGTTTGGCCAAACCCGTCCCAGACCCGCCCCGTTGCCATCCCTAGTCCCTTCTTTTGTCAAAATTATCATTTTTGGACCCGAACTTAAAAATTTCAGATCTCACAAACCGGGAGGACTTTTGACGTGATTCTAATTTTAATATATCATGTATAAAATTAAGATGTTGGAACAAAAATAGTTTTAAAATATGGTTGGTTTAGGTCCCTTAATTTTCACAAATTTCATTTCTAGTCTAAAATTCGGTTTTTGCCCTTAAGGGTTTATTTGGTGTTCGTTTGTTATGAAACTTGAACCATGAGTTCAAAATATTATAAAATTTAGGTTGTGAAATTTTCCAGGTATCTGGGACATTTATTTTCTGAAAATTTCATTTTGGTCCTTAGAGATTGGATTTTTTACACTTTAGTACTTAAAGTTTCAAAAGTCGGTTTTCTCAACCCAAACCACGTTAACCTTTTAAAATTTCTCAAAATATAAGTTTTTCAGTTATATGGAGTCAAAGTTTTTGAATTTTCATGGGGGTACCTGAACAATTTTTAAAATTAAATTTTTGGCCCTTAAACTTTCAAGTCTCTACATTTGAGTCCCTAAAATTCTAAGGTTGGGTTTTCTTATCTCAATATCTTTAAACTATTATTATTAACATAAAATATTAAATTTTACAATTAATACAGTCCAAAATTTCGAAATTTATAGATTGGTCCTTGGATAGTTTTCGAAATTACAGTTTAGTCCTCAACTTTGCAAAAATTCTATAAATGGCATATTTGTTCAAATTCGAGTACAATGTCATATTTTCCAGAATATATATCAATTATAGAACATGATTTTAAGCATATAACACATTCATTTACACATTAATCAAGAGTTGAACAAGAAATTAAGATATATATGCAAGTATGTCTCAATTGTGCAAAAAATCAAAATCATGCTCATTTTGGTGAAACTTCTTGAACTTGATACATATAAAAAAGTACATGTAATATATATATTAATTTAAAACATTTTCATGTACTACATACATTTTACCAAAATTATGTGCCTATTTTTGAAAGATTTTTCACCCACCTCATAGTAGTTTTTTTTTTCGGGTTGGTCAAAAATGAAGTCTTCTTCTTGGTATCAACTTCTTGACTTAAAATCTTGATGGTCAGCCCCTATATGGTATCTAAACTATATTTTGGTGTTAAAATTAAATTCTCAAATTTTAAAGGGATTTAATAGGATTAAATAGCTATTACTTACTTTAATGTCTTCAACTAGTCTCTAAAAGTGGAATTTTTCCTTCAAACTTTTAACTTCAACTTGAGATGATGTAGGGCAGCCCCTAAGCTCCAAAAATTTATATTCTTGACTCAAAACTTAATTATTCATGTTGTCAAGAGGGAAATACTCATACCTCAATTTCTTACCTTAATTGTTGGAATTTTCGGTCCTATGGGAGCATGATGAAGAAGAATTTTTTGTGTTTTTCTATTTAAGTGTTGAGTGATATTGTGTTGGGAGAGTTTGGGAGTTGTAGGAGGATGAGATGAATTTTTTCTACCTTAGAAATGATGGTGGCCGAAAATTATGGGGTTTGGAGGAGGATTTTTGTTTTTCGAATTAAATGATACATTAGTGGTAATAATTGGGAAATTAGGACAATAAAAATTTAACTAGGCTCCTTTTTTAGGGACAATTGGCCGAAAGCTATGTTTAGGGGGTGGATTAAATTTTGTTTTGTTTGACTAATGGAGTTGTAGGAATTGTAGAGTAAATGTTTGTTTTAAAATTGTTGTAGGCAAGGGAAAAAAATGAAACCATTTTCCCCTAATTCATCTTGACATATTTTTATCTAAGGGAGGAATTATCAAAAAAAAAAATTGTCCAATAATTATCTAGTTGGAAAATATAAAATAAATAAAATAGTAGTAGGACAAAAAATTGAGTTATTTTCCCAATTTTAAAAATAAAATGGTCGAAATTTTAAGGAAATAAAATGTATAAATATTCATAATTAAATATTTTAAAATTTTAGATTAAAGATGTGAAATAACAAATGTGTATTTCCAAAACAACAAAAAAAATAAATTGGAAGTTGGTTGGGAATGAATTATAGAAATGGGTGAATTATTTGGATAAGGATTGAAATGTACTCCTAAATTATCGAGGGTCTAATATTTCTAAAGTCGTAGTCAATCGATCAAGTTATTAATACTAGAGGAGAATATAACCGGTATGCTCGAAATAGAGAAAGAGTAATCGTCGTTGGAAGAAATAATGATTGAGTATCATATCTCGTCTAAAATAGATATTGTGACACATAGCCAAAATTTTGTCATTATACATCATCGTAGAATATGTTGAAAAAAAAAACCGGGGTCTCACATTATACCTAGATTGTGAATTGTTTTCACAGAAAAATTGTGTGTTTGTATGGTTACATTGTGTAGTAGTCCAAATTCTCATTGTTTTGATAGAAATTACTCAAAAAATTTGATAGTAAGTTTCGATTCATCCCACGCACACACCAACTATAGCTGAGGATGAAATAGTTCATAATAAGATGGAACGAGCGAAAAATAAAGAAGTGTGTAACATGTGTTACTACTGCAACCTACTCGAATTATACTCCTTCGTGTTTTATTTTTCCACTCAATCCAAATAACTCTCCATTGAAGCCAGGGATGATTCATTTACTTCCTAATTTCCATGGTATGGATTTTGAAAGCTCGTATTTACATTTAAAATAATTTGAAGAAGTATGTGGCACATTTGATGATCGAAATTGTAAGAATGAAATTGATAAGCTCAAATTATTTCTTTTTTCTTTAAAAGATAAAGCAAAAACTTGGCTTAGCTCTTTGAAACCTAGATAAATTGGTATTTGGCAAGACATGCAAACTGAATTTCTCAAAAAATTCTTTCCAACTCATAAAACTAATGCTTTGAAAAGACAAATCCAAAGTTTTTCTCAAAATCCTAAAGAAGTTTTCTTTGGATATTGGGAAAAGTTTAAAGAGTTCCTGAATTCCTGCCTATATCATGTTTTTGAAAGTTTTTTTGTGAAAGTTTAACTCCTCAAACAAGGCAATTTATTGAATGAATGTGTAGTGGTCACTTTCTCGATAAAGAAACCAATGAAATGCTAGAATATCTTGACTACTTGGCAGAAAATTCTCAATCTTGGGATAGTGTTGATGATAATAAAGGAAAACTTCACCTTAATCAAGAAGATAGTCTGAGTGCTAGGCTTACACTTTTAGCTAAAAGAATCGATGACATGGAAGTTAAGATTGTAAAAGAAGCCAAATCTGTGCAAGATAAAAACAATTGTGACATTTTTCGACACTCCACTAATCATTGTCCTCACATTCTTGTTGAAGCAAATGTCATGAATGCATTCAAAAAGCTTTTTCATAATGGAGAAATTATCTCAATTTCAATTGGCATTACAATAATCAAGCTCGACTAATGAATTCACAGAAGCCACCGAATTTTCCTTCATATCCAGCCCCATATGTAAAACCCCTTGAGGAGACTTTACAAGCATTTATGCATGAGCAAACACTCACAGCTTCTTGGTGGACTTAAGAAAATGGTAAGTTTCCTGCTCAACCTCAACCTAATCCTTTTACACAGTGTTGTGTTTCTACTTCCGGTGAAAATCCAGTCAATGAAACTAACTCAGCCGCAACACTTAGAAGTGGGAAAATTATTGACAAAACAATTCATCCCAAGAAAGTTATTAGTTCATCTTTAGAAATAAAGAATGAAAATAACAATGATGAAGAAGGTAAGTTGAATGGATGTAAGCTTGAAAATGATAAATCATATTCACCTCTTGCTCTTTTTCCTCAAATATTGCAACCAACTCGGAAATTAAACTCAAATGCTGAAATTTTGAATTGTTTAAACAAGTCAAAATTAATATTTCTTTGTTGGATGCAATCAAACAAGTCTCACCTTATGCCAAATTTTTAAGAGATTTGTGCACAATCAAAAGAAAGCATCATTTGATGAAAATAACATTTTTAACTGAAAGTGTAAGTTCAATTATCCAACAATTTACTCCACCTAAGTACAAAGATCCAGGTTATCCAACAATTTCATACATCATAGGAGACACTATAATAGAACATGCTTTATTTGATCTTGGTGCTATTGTAAATCTTCTACTTTTTTCAGTCTATGAACAACTAGGTTTGGGTGAACTTAAAGAAACTCCAATTGTGCTCCAACCAGTTGAATGAACGATTAAAGTTCCAAAAGGAATAGTAGAAAATGTGTTGGTACAAATTTACAAGTTTTACTTTCATGTTGATTTCATTATTTTGGATACTCAGCCTATTGAAAATACAAAGACACAATCCCTGTTTAGGTAATCCATTTTTTGCAACTTCAAATGCTTTGATTAATTATTGGAATGGTATTTTGAAGTTATCTTTTGAAATAGGACTTTGGAATTAAATGTGTTTAATGTTTTTAAACAACCTGCTGACGATGTGGAACTGCATGAAGTGGATTCAATTGAAGAACTTGTTCATGAAAAGTTTACTATCAATAATTCTTTTGAATTTGCTGAAACATGTTTCGAAAGTCAAGGTATTTGTGATAAGAAATGTTCTGATGTTCCTACTGAATTTTTACAAGCATTGAAAAATCATTTTGGAAATGAAAAATTGTAGAGTTGTCCTTATCAAAACTGCAACCTGTTCCTTTAAGCATGAAATTGATGCATCAAAATTTGTAGAGTTGTCATCATCAAATTTGTAATAATTGCTTCCAACCTTGACGCATCTCAGGAAAATAAGTTGATTGGAATTCTGAAAAATACATAAAAATGTCTTAGGGTGGACAATTGCTGACATAAAAGGTATTAGTCCTCTGATTTGCTCACATAACATATATTTACAGGAACATGTAAAACCCTCTAGAGAAACGCGGCGGAGAATAATTCCTAATATGAAAGAAGTAGGGAGAAATGAAATCATTAAACTCTTCGATAATGATATCATTTTTCCTATTTTAGACAATAAATTGGTATGTACCCTATTCATGTTGTGCCTAAGAAGTATAG
The DNA here is from genome assembly GCA_016081115.2 of Rehmannia glutinosa. Taxonomy (NCBI): domain Eukaryota; kingdom Viridiplantae; phylum Streptophyta; class Magnoliopsida; order Lamiales; family Orobanchaceae; genus Rehmannia; species Rehmannia glutinosa. The sequence goes on along the minus strand of CM071924.1, from coordinate 70,396,400 downwards.
AGTTACTATAGTCAAGAATAAAATTAATGAGTTAGTTCCAACTCGAACTGTTACTAGTTGGCGTGTGTGTATTGACTACAGGAAACATAACTCGGTTACTCGAAAAGATCATTTTTCGTTGCCCTTTATGGATCAAATCTTAGAAAGAGTTGCACATCATAAATTCTATTGTTTCTTAGATAGATATTCTGGGTATAATCAGATGGAAATTTCACTTGAAGATCAAGAGAAACAACTTTTACATGTTGTTTTGGTACATTTGCATATAGAAAAAGGACTTCTGGATTATGTAATGCACCAACTACATTCCAACAATGCATGCTTAGCATTTTTAGTGACATGACTGAGATTTTTCTTGAACTTAAAAGCATGCTTACATCTCCACCGATAATCCAACCTCACATTACCTTTTGAAATAATGTGTGACGATGGTGACTATGATGTTGGAGTTGTTTTAGGGCAAATAATAGAAAAGAAACCATATGTTATTTGTTACGCAAGTAAAAATTTGAATAGTGAATAAATCAATTATTCAACCACGAAGAAGAATTACCTGTTGTGGTATTTGCATTGAAAAACTTCGATTCAATCTTGTTGATTTACCAATTATTGTTTCAACGATCATGCAGCTTTGGAGTGTCTTTTGTCAAAAAAGATTCCAAACCTAGATTGATAAGGTGCATTCTCTTACACCAAGAATTTAATATTACCACTCGTGATAAGAAAGAAGTGGAGAATGTTGGAGTTAATAATTTATAAAGACTTATATGTGATGGTTCATTTCCAACTCCCACCTATCAATGATACTTTTCCTGATGGACAATTATTTAATGTCACAATGGCGCCTTGGTTTTTGGATATTGTTAATATTCTTGTGACATGAATGATACCATCGAATTGGAGTTCACAAGAGAAAAATAAGTTTCTAATTGAGGTAAAAAAAACACTTCACCTTCTCAAATATTTTCTAAATCAAATCTTTGGTAGATGTGTACCCGACAATAAGATAGGTAACATTATCAAATTTTGTCATTCTGAAGTTCTTGCAGTGTTTATTTTATTGTCCAAATCTTTTCAAAGATACTTAGACTTTTTGCAAAAATTGTAAAAATTGTAAAATGTTAGGATCAATTTCAAAACGAAACATGATGCCTTTGAATCCTATTTGGTGATTGAAATCTTTGACTATTGGGGTATAGAATTTATGGGGCCATTTCCAGTGTCATTTGGTTTTGTTTACAATTTAGTCGTAATAGATTATGTTTCAAAATAGATTGAGGCAATTCCTTTGTCACGCCCCAAACGGGACGCGACGACGATCCACAACTTAAATACAATAACCAAACAATCTAGACGAATATCATCGAGAACCCAATGAAACAGAGTCAATAGCACCAGAATAGAGAACAACTACAAAGTACAACTTACAGTCCAATATCCATAATCCAAATTACATCCCCGATATAATCTAAAAATAACAACTTAAAAGTCAAAGGGTCCTACGCCCTTCAGTTACAAACCGGAATGAAAGGAAATACAATTGTCCAGCAACAAACACAAGAAAAGAGTCCAACAACAAATAATAGTAACAGTAAGTCCAACAACAAATAATAGTAACAAGTCCAGCGACATCAACCACAAAAGATAGTAAATCCAACAAGCGGAGTACAAGGGCTCAATCCGTGGTCGGTTCAAAGATCTTCAACGAAGTCCTCATCTAAAGGTTAGAAAAACGGTGGGGATGAGACAAATCTCGGTGGATGGGGTGATCATGTGCAAGTGTGGCGATATATAGTTAATGCAAGAAAACAGTTATATGAAAACGCGTGAGTAGGATGCATGAATTCACACACACATGCTACAAGCGTCGTGATAAATATATTTAAGTAATATACTTATACGATTCAAGAAAATGTTCATGGTCACACAGGCACTATGTGATTCAGGCAAAAGATGGTAGGATTGCGTGCGGAAATGTAACGCCAATCCCATGCAAGGCAAATAATGGTTGCGTCACGGATTTATAAGCGCCAACCAATGCAAAAAGTAAAGTAGCGATTGCGTTGCGGATTTGTAGCGCCAACCAAACGGGTCCGATAACTCGAATCGTGTGGATCGGGAAAATGATTCCTTCATTCTTCCTTGTAACTCCCGTGGTAGGATGGTCCAAGACCGGTCACCTTATCGCTCCATAGGCAAAGACAAAATCCACAATGGAGCTTGCAAGGCTGCCTGATCCGTCATAATCATGATTATACCTCAAGTACTATGACCCGCTTCCCGACACTCCGTCCCTCGATGGGGATTAGGGCGATAGGGTCGGAAGAGTGGAATAGCAAGAGCTGCCGGTTCCCATCCCCCGACGTATCCATTCCGACGTGAGCTGAGCTCGACACACCAAGTTGACTCAGCAGAAAAATAAATACAAGTATAGGCAACAACCAGCAAATGAGTATTATTGATTCAGGGAAGCAGTTTAGGAAAATTTTTGAAAATTCGCGAGTAGCAATATGGCGTTGGTGGAGTTATTTGGATGAAGATGATTATCGGAAGGATAAGAAATCTTCGATATCTTGAAATATTAGATGGAACATAAATCCCGTTATAGATTCAAAACCGCAAGACGAAGAAGTCGCCCCGCGATTGGGTATTAATCGGTCGAATCGGTCCGATAAGTCAAGGGTTTTGAGAAAATAAAAATACTTTAATTAAATCTCCAAGTCAGAGGGTCCAGGGCTATTTTATTAAAAGGGAAAATAATTGGAGTTAGGTTCTTTATAAAAGAAAATTTTACAATTTAGCCCCATTTTGTAAAACCAAAACTTTTGGGGTTAAAAATTGAATAAATAAATATCCCGACCTTGAAAAATTATGAGGTCAGTTCCTAAATTCTCCAAATTGTCCATAGATTCAGGTTTTTGAAGTTTTGAGGTCGAGTTTTTATAAAATTCTCACATTGGCCCCAAATTTGTAAAAATTGCCAATTTGGACCTTAAGTTTAAAATAATCGGAACTCACAAACCGGAAGGGCTTTTAATGTGATTCCAGTTGGAAAATATCACTAAGGTTAGTAGGATATTGGGACAAAAGCAGTTTTTAAAAAAAATAAGTTTAGGTCCGTTAACTTTTGAAAATATCATTTTTGTCCCATTTTGAAATAATTGTCTTTAAGACTTTTTGTGGTCCAATTGTTATGAAATTTGAACCTTGGGTCCAAAATATAATTAAGTTATAGTTAAGTTAGTATTTCCAGGTTCATGGGCTGCGTAATTCCTGTAAATTTCATTTGGGTCCTCAAGTTTAGTCTTTTACACTTTAGTCCCTCAATTTTAGAAAAAATACTTTCCAAGCCCTAAACACTTGAATTTTTGGAATACATTTAAAATATGTCATTTCCAGTACCTTAAGAGTAAAAATTTCAAATTTTAAAGTTAAGGTCTGGTACAGTTTCAAAATTTGCAATCTAGTTCTTGGACTTTTAAAGGTTGATTTTATTTATCTTAAAACTCTTAAAACTTTATTAAAATTTCCAAAAGACATTTTGAACCGGAGTACAGTCCCAAAATTCGAAATTTGCAGAGGGGTCCTTTAACTTTCATTTTCTTGCAATTTAGTCCACCAACTTTCCATTTTTACATTTTTAAGTCCAAAATTGAAATTTAATCAATTATGCTCGACTTTTCCAGGTTATAAGCCATCCAAAACATGTATTTCAAAGATCATACACATGCATGTCCAATTCATACAAGAATTCATCAAATAGAATATTAAAGTGTACATGCATGTACCTAAAATTCAATAAATAGCAATTTTGAGCAAATCTTGAGAATTTTCATGATTTGATACATAAAATTGACATGCAACACATAGATTATATATCTCAAGGGCTCATGATCAAAATTATACATGCATTTTAATAAAAACACCAAGAAGTTGGAAAGTATTTTTCCACCCACCTTAAATTGGAAAGTTGTGAAATAAAAAGGGAAAATTTCACAACTTTGGATGAGGTCACTTAGGTCAGCCCCTAAGTCAAGAAATATCAAAATTTTGGAGTTAGAAAACTGAGAGAAAAATTAAGGAGAAAAAGAAGGAGATAAGAAAATTGGAAAGACTACACTTTACCTTTTGGTTCAAATTTGAAGCTTCAAATTTGGAAATTTTGGTTCAACTCCAAAATCACCTAAGGTCAGCCCCTATTTCTCAAAAATGAAAAAGGGGTGTTAAAATGTGAAAAAACATAGGAAGAAAAAGGAAGAAGGGCTCTAGTGTCCAATTCTTACCTTGTAGTCCAAATTTGTCTACTAGTTCTTCTTCAAGTCTTCAATTTTCACCACCATGCATGCATGTCTCCAAGTGGTCTTCTAAGTACCTCAAAATCCAAAATATAAACTTAAGTTAAAAGGAAAAGGTGATGAGTGGCAAGATTTTAAGTTGAATTGATGAGTGAAATTTCTTACCTTGAAATAGCGGTGTTCGAAATTTTGGTGTTTAAGTGGTAAGATTGTTTGTTTTGGTTTAGATGTTTGAAGAAAAAAGGTATGTTTGATGTTAGGAAGAAGATGTTCTTGAAGATATGAATATGGGTTTGAAGATTTGAAGGGCTTGTGTTTGAATATTTGAAGATGTAAAGGAGTGGTACTTGAAGATATGAAGAACTTATGTTGAAGATTTGATGATGTGAAGAGTTGGTGTTTAAAGGTTTGAAGATGTGAATGATTTTGTGTTTGAAGATTTGAAGATGTGAAGAGTTGGTGTTTGAAGGTTTGAAGATGTGAATGATTTTGTGTTTGAAGATTTGAAGATGTAAAGGATTTTAGAGAGAGGTTAGAGAGAAGGAGGAGAATTAGTTTAGAAATTAAGATGTGTTGGATAAAATAAACAAAATTTGTTCCTTTTTGGCCATAATGGCCGTTCACTATGGAGGGAGGGGGAGAAAAATTTTGTTTAATTTGTGTCTTGTAATTTGTCTGTTGCATGGAGATAAAAGGGTGGTCAAAGGTATGGGCAATGTATAGGAAGAGAATGAATGTTGGGAAGACTCCAACATGTTGGGAAAAATAGTAATAAAAAATTGATGTATGAGATGATGTGTATAATGTTTGAATTAATGGTATAATTATACACAAGATGACTAATATAAGGTGTAAGTGTACAAGAGTTGGATGATATTTCTACTCCAAAATCATCACCATGGCCGTCCACTATAGGGCAAATTGGTAATTCCATATATTTTTTTTTGTCCCAAATTTGATGATAATAGATGAATAATATCAATCTCCAAAATAATTAGTGATTTCCTTGATCACTTATAAGTCTCATTATCACTTAATCTAAATCAAAATCTTAATTTTATAAGGTAAAAGTCTCTAAAATAAATAGTCTCTTAAAATTCTAAGTTGACTAATAAATACAAAAATAGTAATAATGATCAATCAAGTGATCATAAATGTGAAATAAAATTAATAAAGATCATGATCACAAGCAATTAAATAAAATGAAATAAAATACAAAATATATATATTATTAATAATTACCCGTCAAAGTGACGCGGTAAAATAGTCTATCAAATACATAGACGACAATAAGAATCAATTATATGCTCGGAAAAATCGGGGCTTCACATCTTCCCCTCCTTAAAAGAATTTGGTCCCCAAATTCTCTTCAGAATAGTTATGGATATTGATGCCTCATGTCTTCTTCCATCTCCCACGTTGCGTCTTCGTCTCGGTTGTGGTTCTGCCACACCACTTTAACCATCGGAATTTCTCTCTTACGCAATTATCGTATCTGCTGATCAATGATCCGGATCGGCCTCTCGGTGTAGGATAGATTTTCCATTAGAGGAGGAGTATCTTGAGATATGATATGTTCGGGATCCGGTTGATACTTCTTCAGTCTCGACACGTGGAATACATCATGCATTCCTGCATATAGTGCTGGTAACTCGAGTCGGTAGGCTAACTTCCCGATCCTTTGTAAAATCTTGTAAGGTCCAACATATCTCGGACTCAACTTGCCTCCTTTCTTCGGATTGATCAATCCTTTCCGTGGTGAGAGTCTGAGAAATACTTCATCTCCGACTTCAAATTCCAAATCATTTCTTCTATTGTCCCCGTAACTCTTTTGGCGGCTCTGAGCTGTGCGAATCCGCTCCTTGATCAACTTGACCTTCTCCATGGCCTCCTGAACTAAGTAAACCTTTGGAATCGAGGGCGACTTTCGTTTCTCTTTCGGAGTCCATTGGTCATCAATCTCCCAGTGTAGTGGGGATCTACATTTTCGCCCATATGATGCCTCGTAGGGTGACATCCCAATCGTGGCCTGATAGCTGTTATTGTAAGCGAACTCGGCTAATGGTAAGTGCGAATCCCAACTTCCTTGGAAATCCAATGTGCGGGCTCGCAAAGATATCTTCAAGGGTTTGAATTGTTCGCTCGTGATCGTCCATCGGTTTGTGGATGTCTTTGTTGTCTTTAAACTTAGCGAGGTACCCAATTCCTCGTGCAAGCACTTCCAAAATTTGGAGACAAACCTCGGGTCTCTGTCGGATACTATGTCGATCGGTACTCCATGCGCTTGAATGATTTCTGGATATAAATCATGCAAGTTTAACGCAAGCTATCGCTTTTCTTGATGGGCAAGAAGTGTGCGATTTCGTGAGTCGGTCTCTACAACTACCCAAATAGCATCATGGCCTCCTCTCGGTCCTTGGTAGATCTCACACGAAGTCCATCGTTATGTGTTCCCATTTCCACTCGGGAATTCTCAATGGTTGTAGTAAACCGATGGTCGTTGGTGTTCTCGCTTTCACTCGTTGACAAGTTAAACATCTCGCAACGAACTCGCTTACCTGGTTCTTCATGTTTACCCACCAATAACTCCGTTTCAAATCCTTATACATCTTGTTTCCTCCAGGATGTATAGTGTATTTTGATCGGTGTGCCTCTGCTAGGATTTTATTCTTAATCTGTTCGTCATTCGGTACACACACTCGATTCTGGAATCTGATAACCCCATCTTCGTGTACCGAGAATTCTGATCTCTCTCCTTTAAGTATCTTCTCCTTTAGTTTTTGAAGATGTGCATCTTTCCCTTGTGCTTCTTTGATCTCATTCAGCAGATCGGGTTTAACCGAAATGTTAGCACATGAAATCTGAGTATTGGTTCTCGTCAGATTCCAATTCCTCAGCTCTTCTAATGATTCCCACTCTCGAATCATAAGCCTGGCTAAGCTCGCTTTACGCTTAGAGCGCCCCACTACGACGTTAGCTTTCCCGGGATGGTATTGAATATCAAAGTGATAGTCCTCAATCAACTCCATCCATCTCCGTTGTCTCAGATTGAGATATTTCTTGGAGAATAGATACTTCAAGCTCTTATGATCCGTGAAAACCGTGAATGTTGCTCCGTAGAGATAGTGTCTCCATTTCTTCAACGCGAACACTATTGCTGCCAATTTGAGGTCATGCGTTGGACAATTAGCTTCATACGGCTTGAGCTTTCATGATGCGTAAGCGATAATTTTTCCTCCCTGCATGAGCACTGCTCCTAGTCCTTCTTTTGATGCATCACTGTAGACGACAAAGTTTTCGGTTCCCTTAGGAAGGGCTAAGACTGGAGCTGTAGTAAGTCGTTTCTTCAGCTCTTGGAAACTCGCCTCGCATTTGTCATTCCACTCAAACTTGACTTGCTTCCGGTTAGTCGAGTGAGTGGTCCGCTATCTTGGAGAAATCCTGGATAAATCTTCGATAATATCCAAATAGTCCCAAGAAACTCCTCGATTTCAAGTTCTGCACTCGGGTTGTTTCCATTCAACCAAATGGTCTGTACCTTCAAAGGATCTACTTTTGCAATCCCAAAGGCTTGGGATACTATGTGTCCCAAGAACGCGACTTCACTAAGCCAAAATTCGACCTGCTTGAATTTGGCATACAACTTATGCTCTTGTAGTTCATGCTCTTCTCTAGACTTAGAGTATACGAGTATGTCATCAATGAATATCACTACGAATTGATCCAAATAAGGATGGAAGACTCGATGCATCAGGTCCATAAATGTTGTCGGTGCATTCATCAGACCGAAAGGCATCATTACAAACTCATAGTGTCCATATCGAGTTTGAAATACAGTTTTGGAAATGTCTTCTTCGCGGATCTTCAGTTGGTAATATCCTTGTTGTAAATCAAACTTCGAGTACACCGTCGCTCCTTGGAGTTGATCAAACAGTTCGTCTATCCTCGGGAGGGGATATTTGTTCTTGATGGTCACGCTAGTAAGACCACGATAGTCTATACATAGTCTTAATGTGCCATCCTTCTTCTTGACAAACAGCACAGGTGCTCCCCACGGAGACGTACTCGGACAGATAAATCCCACATCCATCAGTTTCTGTAATTGCGTTTTCAGCTCTTGTAACTCAAGAGGAGCCATTCTATATGGTGTTCTAGCGATCGGGGCAGTCCCCGGTAACACCTCGATGGTGAACTCGACTTCCCTAAGGGACAGTGGTGAGTTCTTGTGGAAATACATCCGTGTATTCTGATACTATAGGTACTTGGTTAATTTGTGTATCAATCGTGGGTTTGTTAATTACAAACGCCAAGTACCCTTGAGCCCCTCTAGTGATCGCCTTCCTCGCTTTCATTGATGAAATGATTGGGGCAATCTTAACTTGTGCCCTTCCCGAAATTTCCACTTCGGGTTTTCCGGGTTCACATAGCTTAATGGACTTGTTATGGCAGTCCATTTGTGCATGGTGTGCAGACAACCAGTTCATTCCCAATATCACGTCGTATTCGGATATAGGTAATAAGATCAAATCGGCAAGAAAATTTATCTCATCAATCTTAACTTCGCATGCATTATAGATAATATCTGTTATCTGACTTGCGCCCATAGGAGCTGACACTTCTAGACATATAGGCATATGTTCCATGCATGCATGCAGTTTGTGTACAAAATGCGGTGCAACAAATGAATGCGTTGATCCAGGGTCGAACAATATTTTAGCGTAGTGGTTAGATACTAGAATCATACCTTCCACCACGTTTATTGCCTCCGAGCCTCCCCGTCCGGCTAGTGCAAATGCTCGAGCGGGCATCCTTGCCCGGTTACCCTGGCCATTTCCCGCCTGCGGCCGATCTGTTTGGTTCGATCATCGTACTTTGGGCAACCTTGCAGCTTGGTGCCGAGTACTACCACAACAAAAACACCTTCCCCTCGCTTACGCCAACAAATTTGGCGTATGTCCTGGTTTACGCAATGTGCACACACTTGACCCGACTTTCCTTGTAATCGGTCTCTTTCCTTATCTCTCCCTATTAATCGTCCTTTCAAACTTAGCAGTCGTTTAGATGGCTGTCCCACAAATGTTCTCTTGAGACTGTTTGATGGCCTACTCGCTGAATCTATCCAATACGGTTCATCCCCGACTAATGCAGAGCCGCTTTACCGCGGCCGAGTAGGTTGTCAATTCAACAACAAGCTTGTTTCGAAGTTCCAGTTTCAATCCTCGAGTGAACTTGTAAAGCTTATCCTCTTGATCGATTGTCCCAGAGCATACTTGGACAATCGGTGAAATTCAGACTGATCGAGATACATCATGTTCCCCGCCTCAACTGTGGAATTCATCTCGGCGCGCCTCTTTCACAACTTGTGGAATGTACTGTTCATTGAACTCGGCCAAGAAATTTCCCCATGTTCTGGCTACCCGGTCCTATTCCCACCTTCTTTCAACTGCCCTCCACCAGTCTCTAGCAGCCGATTCCAGATGAAATACGGCGAGGGTGACTTTCTGCTCATCTGAGTATTGGAGAGCATTGAAGATATTCTCCAGTTTTTCTATCCATTCTTCTGTCTTCAAATCATCCAGCTCTCCTAAGAAGGCTGGTGGGTCGAACCGTAGAAATCGCTCCAACGTGCGATCGTTTGCCTCTCTGGTGGGTTCGGGAGCACGGGGTAGAGGTTCTGCCTGTTGCCTCATGAAAACCAGTATTTGTTATAGGGCATGTGCGTTCAGGTTGTCTCCTGCAGCAGGTGGAGGAGGCGGTGGTAATTCAGGGGAGGGTACTCGGTCCCTGGGTACGTCGTCATCCCCTCGTGGAACGCAGTGAGGTCTCCCACGTCCTCGATGTTTGGCCATTCTGTATCTTGAAGTGTTAGTTGCGATTCACGAGTAAATGAATACAATAATTATTCGTGTAAAGCAAGTATATCGTAGGGAAAGTAACATCAACACAAGACACTGAATAAATAGCAAAAGGCATTCCATTAATGTAAAACTTGAATACACCCATAGTACAACAGTAGTAACACCGAGTCAAGATACATCAGAACCAAAATACAACTGAATCTAGTACAATAAAAGGTAAGGTACAACACTGGAATAAGCGTCTACAACAACGAAAGAACAAACTTACAATCAAGCTAACTAATCAGTGAGATCGCCATCATCGTCACTCGCAGCTATGTCCATAATCGGGGCCTGGTCGGCCGAGGTGGCGCCTCGACCTCAGGCCAATCAACGAAATCCAACCACTGCTCGAATCCCTGAGCATCATCAAGTGGAGCAGCCTCGAGTGCCTCAGGCTCTCCGATCTTGACTGGATCCTCCTCAGGATCCTTCTCAGGATCCTCATCGGCATCAGGCACGGGCTCCACCTCGGGTGGTGGCAATGGCTGTGCATTAGCTGCTAGAGCAGCCTCCCAAATCTTGGCGCGTCCCTCCGAGCTAGGGCCTCGTGTAAGGTCCTCTATCACCGTCCGCTTGATGAGGGTCTCCTCCAAGCGCTCAACGGTGTCGCGGGATAGGCGGGCGTCAATCTCCTATTTTTGGCGGCCGTCACTTGCCCTCTTCATCTTCTCTCGCATGTTATCCAAGCGCTCCTGGATATTCTGTATCTGGTCCTCTCGCGCTCTTATGGTGTTGTCGCGGTCCTTGATGATAGTGGTCAATTCGCTCTTTTCATCTTGGCTCATCGCCGAGCAATCGTGGCGTCGTCCCCACATACCGGGCGCTCCTGGATAGCTCGAGGTCGCCGATCACTCTCCGGTGCCGGTGAATCATCAGTGCCCGGTAGTACTCCCGCTCCGCACGGGCATGAAAAATGTCCCACCAAGAAGGTGGCGCCGGCTCCATCCTGATCAAACAAAACTAAGGCGGATTAGTCAAAGGTAAAGGAAAGATAAGAAGAGAATAAGGAAAGAATGAATAAAGAAAGTCAGTCAAGAATCAACTAAGTCAAGACAAGTATGACTATGGAATCTCCAAATATGCGTTCTAACTTAGTTTAAACATCAATAAGGCGGTTCTATGCCAATTTGAAATCGATTTCACACTTAATTGGTCAAGTCGCGGTACTACCCAAAACACAGACCGGGGGTCCTATCCTGATCAGCTCGGTGTAAGTTTCCATCTTACCAGCCGAGCTCTGATACCACTCTAACTGTCACGCCCCAAATGGGAAGCGACGATGATCCACAACTTAAATACAATAACCAAACAAGCTTGCAGACGAATATCATCGAGAACCCAATGAAACAGAAATCAATAGCAAAATGAATAAAGAACAAGTACAAATTACAACTTACAGTCCAATATTCATAATCCAAATTACATCCCCGATATGATCTAAAAATAACAACTTAAAAGTCAAAGGGTCCTACGCCCTTCAGTTACAAACCGGAATGAAAGGAAATACAAGAGTCCAACAACAAACACAAGAAAAGAGTCCAACAACAAATAATAGTAACAGTAAGTCCAACAGCAAATAATAGTAACAAGTCCATCGACATCAACAACAAAAGATAGTAAATCCAACAAGCGGAGTACAAGGGCTCAATCCGTGGTCGGTTCAAAGATCTTCAACGAAGTCCTCATCTAAAGGTTAGAAAACAAAATGGGATGAGACAAAATCTCGATGGATGGGGTGATCGTGTGCAAGTGTGGCGATATATAGTTAATGCGAAAAACAGTTATGTGAAAACGCGTGAGTATGATGCATGAATTCACACACAGTCCACAAGCGTCGTGATAAATATATTTAAGTAATATACTTATACAGTTCAAGAAAACAGTTCATGGTCACACATGCACTATGTGATTCAGTCAAGACAGGTAGGATTGCGTACGGAAATGTAACGCCAATCCCATGCAAGGCAAATAATGGTTGCGTACGGATTTGTAGCGCCAACCAATGCAAAACAAGTAGCGGTTGCGTACGGATTTGTAGCGCCAACCAAACGAGTTCGATAACTCCGGAATCGTGTGGATTAGACAGTGATTCCTTCGTTCTTCCTTGTAACTCCCCAGGCATGATGGTCCAAGACCGGTCACCTTATCGCTCCATAGGCAAAGACAAAATCCATAGTGGAGCTTGCAAGGCTCGGGTCTGTCATAATCATGATTATACCTCAAGTAATACGACCCGCTTCCCTTGGACACTCCGTCCCTCAGTTGCAGGATTAGGATGATGGGGCCTGAAGAGTGGAATAGCAGCCGAGCTGCCCGGTTCCATCCCCGACGTATCCATTCCGACTGTGAGCTCGACACACCAAGTTGACTTAGTCAGGAAAGTAAATACAAGTACAGGCAGTCAACCAGGCAGTCGAGTATTATTGATTCAGGGAAGCAGTTTAGGAAATTTTTTGAAAATTCGCGAGTAGCAATATGGCGTTGGTGGAGTTATTTGGATGAAGATGATTATCGGAAGGATAAGCAATCTTCGATATCTTGAAAGATTAGATGGAACATAAGTCCCGTTATAGATTCAAAACCACAAGACGAGGAAGTCGCCCCGCGATTGGTTATTAATCGGTCGAATCGGTCCGATAAGTCATGGATTTTTGATAAAATAAAAATAATTTAATTAAATCTCCAAGTCAGAGGGTCCAGGGCTATTTTAGTAAAAGGGAAAATAATTTGAGTTAGGTCATTTATAAAAGAAAATTTTAGAATTTAGCCCCAATTTGTAAAACCAAAACTTTTGGGGTTAAAAATTGAATAAATAAATATCCCGACCTTGAAAAATTATGAGGTCAGTTCCTAAATTCTCCAAATTGTCCACAGATTCAGGTTTTTAAAGTTTTGAGGTCGAGTTTTTATAAAATTCTCACATTGGCCCCAAATTTGTAAAAATTTCCAATTTGGACCTTAAGTTTAAAATAATCGGAACTCACAAACCGGAAGGGCTTTTAATGTGATTCTAGTTGAAAAATGTCTCTAAGGTTTGTAGGATATTGGGACAAAAGCAGTTTTTAAAAGAAATAAGTGTAGGTCCTTTAACTTTTGAAAATATCATTTTTGTCCCATTTTGAAATAATTGCCTTTAGGGATTTTAGGGGTCCAATTGTTATGAAATTTGAACCTTGGGTCCAAAATATAATTAGGTTATAGTTAAGTTAGTATTTAAGGGTGCATGGGCTGCATAAGTCCTGGAAATTTCACTTGGGTCCTCAAGTTTAGTCTTTTACACTTTAGTCCCTCAATTTTAGAAAAATTACTTTCCAAGCCCTAAACACTTGGATTTTTGGAATACATTTAAAATATGTCATTTCCAGTACCTTAAGAGTAAAAATTTTAAATTTTAAAGTTAAGGTCTGGTACAGTTTCAAAATTTGCAAAGTAGCCCTTAAACTTTCAAAATTTTACAATCTAGTCCTTGGGATTTTAAAGGTTGATTTTATTTATCTTAAAACTCTTAAAACTTTATTAAAATGTAAAAAAGTCATTTTTGAACCTGAGTACAGTCCCAAAATTCGAAATTTGCATAGGGGTCCTTTAACTTTCATTTTCTTGTAATTTAGTCCACCAACTTTCCATTTTTACATTTTTAAGTCCAAAATTGAAATTTAATCAATTATGCTCGACTTTTCCAGGTTATAAGTCATCCAAAACATGGATTTCAAAGATCATACACATGCATGTCCAATTCATACAAGAATTCATCAAATAGAACATTAAAGTGTACATGCATGCACCTAAAATTCAATAAATAGCAATATTGAGCAACTCTTGAGAATTTTCATGATTTGATACATAAAATTGACATGCAATACATAGATTATATATCTCAAGGGCTCATGATCAAAATTCTACATGCATTTTAATAAAAACAACAAGAAGTTGGAAAGTATTTTTCCACCCACCTTAAATTGGAAAGTTGTGAAATAAAAAGGGAAAATTTCACAACTTTGGATGAGGTCACTTAGGTCAGCCCCTAAGTCAAGAAATATCAAAAATTTGGAGTTAGAAAAATGAGAGAAAAATTAAGGAGAAAAAGAAGGAGATAAGAAAATTGGAAAGACTACACTTTACCTTTTGGTTCAAATTTGAAGCTTCAAATTTGGAAATTTTGGTTCAACTCCAAAATCACCTAAGGTCAGCCTCTATTTCTCAAAAATGAAAAGGGGTGTTAAAATTTGAAAAAAAAATAGGAAGAAAAAGGAAGAAGGGCTCTAGTGTCCAATTCTTACCTTGTAGTCCAAATTTCTCTACTAGTTCTTCTTCAAGTCTTCAATTTTCACCACCATGCATGCATGTCTCCAAGTGGTCTTCTAAGTACCTCAAAATCCAAAATATAAACTTAAGTTAAAAGGAGAAGGTGATGAGTAGCAAGATTTTAAGTTGAATTGATGAGTGAAATTTCTTACCTTGAAATAGGGGTGTTCGAAATTTTGGTGTTTAAGTGGTAAGATTATTTATTTTGGTTTAGATGTTTGAAGAAAGAAGGTATGTTTGATGTTAGGAAGAAGATGTTCTTGAAGATATGAATATGGGTTTGAAGATGTGAAGGGCTTGTGTTTGAATATTTGAAGATGTAAAGGAGTGGTACTTGAAGATATGAAGAACTTATGTTGAAGATTTGAAGATGTGAAGAGTTGGTGTTTGAAGGTTTGAAGATGTGAAGAGTTGGTGTTTGAAGGTTTGAAGATGTGAAGAGTTGGTGTTTGAAGGTTTGAAGATGTGAATGATTTTGTGTTTGAAGATTTGAAGATGTGAAGAGTTGGTGTTTGAAGGTTTGAAGATGTGAATGATTTTGTGTTTGAAGATTTGAAGATGTAAAGGATTTTAGAGAGAGGTTAGAGAGAAGGAGAATTAGTTTAGAAATTAAGATGTGTTGGATAAAATGAACAAAATTTGTTCCTTTTTGGCCATAATGGCCGTCCACTATGGAGGGAGGGGGAGAAAAATTTTGTTTAATTTGTGTTTTGTAATTTGTCTCTTGCATGGAGACAAAAGGGTGGTCAAAGGTATGGGCAATGTATGGGAAGAGAAGGAATGTTGGGAAGACTCCAACATGTTGGGAAAAATAGTAATAAAGAATTGATGTATGAGATGATGTGTATAATGTTTGAATTAATGGTATAATTATACACAAGATGACTAATATAAGGTGTAAGTGTACAAGAGTTGGATGATATTTCTACTCCAAAATCATCACCATGGCCGTCCACTATAGGGCAAATTGGTAATTCCATATATTTTTTTTTGTCCCAAATTTGATGATAATAGATGAATAATATCAATCTCCAAAATAATTAGTGATTTCCTTGATCACTTATAAGTCTCATGATCACTTGCACTAAATCAAAATCTTAATTCTATAAGGTAACAGTCTCTAAAATAAATAGTCTCTTAAAATTCTAAGGTGACTATTAAATACAAAAATAGTAATAATGATCAATCAAGTGATCATAAATGTGAAATAGAATTAATAAAGATCATGATCACAAGCAATTAAATAAAATGAAATAAAATACAAAATATATATACTATTAATAATTACCCGTCAAAGTGACGCGGTAAAACAGTCGATCAAATACATAGACGACAATAAGAATCAATTATATGCTCGGAAAAATCGGGGCTTCACATCCTTGCTAAAACAATGATCATAAAATTGTGATAAAATTTCTGAAGGAAAATATTTTGAGTCGATTCAGAATTCCTTGAGTCATTATTAGTGATGGGGGAACATATTTTTGTAACAAATCTTTTGAAACTTTAATGAGAAAATATGGAATCACACATAAAGTTGCAACCACTTATCACCCACAGACAAATGGACAGTTTGAATGTCACGCCCCAAACGGGACCATGACGTGATTAATAACTTAAACAGGAATTAAACTAGATAAGTCTAGACAATCATCAAGAGTAATCCCAAAACAAAACAGAGTAATGTTGCAGCGGAGTAAATTACAGTCCAAAATGTCAAGTAAGACCAAATTACATCCTGATTACAAACTAAACAAAGTCCAAGGGTCCTACGCCCTTAAGATTACAACTTAAGAAAAACAGTCCAACAAAGCAAGTAAACGGAAATTCATGAAAGTCGGATAGCACGAAAATGGATCACCCGTGGTCTGGTCTTCCTTATCCTTATTATCATCATATGGACCTTCTTCATCTGTCCGTTTAAAAAGGAGGGGATGAGACAAAAATTCTCAATGGATGGGTGATCGTCTAAATGGATCACACATAGTTCACAAGGCGACATGATATTCAAAATAATATAACTTATACAGTTTTGATGAAAGTAGTTCCTGAAGATTCAGGTACTATGAGTGATTGTCAAGCAAGTCAAGTAGTGGTTGCGTACTAAAATTTAGCGCCAACCCAAACAAGCAGTACGGTCCAAATAACTCTGGAATCGTGTGGATCAGACAGCGATTCCTTCGTTCTACCTTATGACTCCCCAGTGAATTGGCACAAGGCCTCCCGTCACTCCATAGGCATGACAATCCAACGTAAATGGCTTGCAAGGCCCGATTATCATAATTGCAATTATACCTCAGTTCTACGACCCACTTCTCCAGTTGGACACTCCGTCCGCCACGGGTGGGATTGGGACAATGGGGTCGGAGAGTGGAATAGCAGTCGAGCTTCCCGATTCTATCTTTGACTGGTCCACTCCGACTGTGAGCTCGACACACCAAGTTGACTCAAGCAAATAGATATACGCAGATATAATATGTCAACAAGGTCGTCGAGTATAATAACATTTCAGGAAAAGCGGTACAAGTACAATTACACGAAAAGTTTGCACGCGACAATTATCGATATTGGTACAGTAGTTATTGAATGAAGTTAATTATCGGGAGGATAACTAATCTTTGATGTATTGGGTATATAATGTGGGAGATTTGCCATGTTATAAGTCCAAAGTCATAAGGCGAGGAAGTCGCCCCGCGAAACGCGTATTATTCGGTTAAGGGGTCCGTTAAGGCACGGATAATTTTCAGAAAAACTAAATTTCATAATTAATTATATAAGTCAGTAAATAACAGGGTTATAATATGGAAAATAATTAATTTAAGGTCCTTGGCAAAAGAAAATTTTACAATTAGCCCAATTTTGGAAAAACTAGTCTTTATCGGTTTGAAATCGAATAAGTTTTTGTCTCGACCTCCGAAAAGTATAAGGTCAGTTCCTAAATTTTCCAAATTATCCATAGAATCAGGGTTTTAAAAGTTTGGAGTCGAGTTTTTGGTAAATACCCGTTTTGTTCCTAATTTTGTCAAAATTGTAATTTCTGACCAATTTAAATTATTTTGATCTCACAAACTGGAAGGAATTTTGATGTGATTCTAATTTTAAAATATCACTTATATTAGTGGGTTATTGGGAAAAAGGCCCTTTTGAAAAAGTGTTAGTTTAGGTCCCTTAACATTTTAAAATCCCATTCTAATCCAATTTTTAAGTTTTTGCCCTTAAGGCTTATCTGGGGTCCAATTGTTACGAAATTTGAACCATAGGTTCAAAATATTGTAAAATTATGGTTAAAATACTTTTTCCAGATACATGGGCTGTATAAGTTCTAGGAATTTCATTTTTGTCCTTGAGTTTAGTATTTTTCACTTTAGTCCTCAAATTTTACAAAAATATATTTTTCTTTACTCAAAATATTTTGATTTTTGGAATTCATTCAATATATTAGTTTTTCAGTCCTTGAAAGTTGAAAATTTCGAAATTTTAAAAGTGGTGCTCGACAGGTTCGAAAATTGCATTTTAGCCCTTAAACTTTAAAAAATTCTACAATTAACTCATTGGCTTTTCAATGGTTGATTTTTGTTATCTCAAAATCTTTAAAAATTTATTATTATATCAAAACGTCATTTATTAACATTAGTACAGTCCCAAATTCGAATATTTATAGAGGGGTCCCATAATTTTTATTTTCTTGCAATTTAGTCCTCCAATTTTGCCATTTTCCACTTAAGGTCCAAAAATTGTAATTTTTCCAATTATGAATGAAATATTTACAGGATATAAGACAATTAAAACATGAAATTTTAAGTACATAAACATGCAATTACATATCATACAAGAATTGGGAAAATTAGAAAATTAGTCCGCTAACTTTAGATATTTAGACTTTTAGTCCTCTATGTAGTCAAATTTAGTTTTAGACCATTAACTTTTAATTTTTTTGACAATTAGTCCGATTTTCGCCGGAAATATTAAATCTCGTCGGAAATTGCTGAGGTGGACTAGATTATGCTGACATGGACAAAAAAATTGGGAATTTTTTAATTTTGGAGAAAAAATTGCACATGTGTCATCCATGTAGGCAATTAATAAAGAAAAATAAATAAAAATAATCGAAAATAGCAATATTCAAAAAAATAAAATTATGAATAACAAAAAACCAAATTAAAAATTAGTGAAAAATACAAATTACAAAATTTATGAATTTGATAAAAAAATATAATTAATCAAATGTAGAAATTTAAGGAAAAATATCAAATGAATAAATTTACAAATGTGCTTGATAGACTTGTGACACAAGGTGTTGTTTTTTAGGCATGGTTTCTAGAAATCGAGAGGATAAAAGTCAATTCATAAAGGATAGACTGAGTAATGACTCATTAGATAGCACTAGTCTTTCACCCATGTGATGCATATATCTATTAGGCCTTTGTTTTGTACTAATACATGTATATTTTTCTAATAGTGGTGTGAATTCTATCTCATGCATTTAGGGATGACAACATTCTCATGTGGAACAATCCCCATTGATAATCAAATAGAACGGGATGGAGAATCCCCAATTAATTCGGGATAAGAGTGAGGATGGAGATTCTCCACTTTCCTAGAATTTGGGACGAGACATTGACGGTATTTACATCTTTGTCCCGCTTCATATTCCGATTAGATAAAATGGAGATTGTTTGTTCTAATCCTCATCTCGAGACATTGACGGTATTTTACAATTTTACTTATTCTTATTCTTTATTTTAGAAATTATGGAAGTATGATATCTATATTTTTTAAAAAATAGTGACTGCACAACGTTCAAAATTTCAGGAAATAATTAAAATATAAGTATAGATAGTTAATTTATTTACAAATCATACGATTAGACAATAAATAAATCAAGTATTCTAAACTATAAAATAATTATTTCAAAACAAATATTTGGTAATGTGGATATGAACCATATCTATTAATAGAACATGTTTATCTATAAGAAAGTAAAAGTTTAAATATATTTTAACTGCCCAATGTTGAATTTTGTTTACTATGCCAATGCGGAATATTTCATAAATTCTTTGGGGGTTTAGAAAACTCAACAATTTTCAAAATTATTAAGGAATTAAACTAAAATCATTTTCTATATTTAAAAACTCGATTTTAAAGGAAAATAAAATAATTAAAAAAATTCAAAAATATTTTATTTTTATATATACACATGTATATATAAAATTATCAAACAGACAAATTCATATAATTCCAAATGTTCAACTTTGAAAACTTGAATATCAATATATGTTGATAGATATAAAAAACAATTTATAGTAACATGAAAAGAATGTTAATATATAAAAAAATATTTTCTATATAAAATACTATTATGAATATAATTTCATATTAAATAAATTTTAATTTTCTTCTTACATGAATATATAATGATATGCATGGATATATGTGATATATAAAATTTGGACACATATTTTGAGATACTTTCTCCAATTAAAATAAGTATTTTTAATTGAATTTAATCAATTCAAATATAATTCTATATGGTTATTAAGAAATGGCAAGGTACAAATAACAACTATACATATATCACCAATAGTCAAAATAATTGAATATACAAATTGTTGTCCAATACCCATAATGCATAATTTTTAAAGCCTATTACAAAATAGAAATAAAAAATTAATAAATATTCCTTATATTTTTTATTATATTTTTATTTTATATATACAATATAGGTGTCAATTGAAGATCGTAAGAATGATTATACGTCAAAAACGGATCAAAAACAAAATAGTTATTATTTTGTTTAAACGAAAAGGATAAATACAATAATTAAGGAAGTACACAAATTTGAAAGCTAACTTTCCATATAATTATATTTTTATATTATTTTAAAAAGCATTTATTTAAAGAAATTGACTATAAAAAACAATGAATTTTTTTATATTATTTTGAAAGTGATTATTTAAAGAAAGTTGACTAACCAAAAACAATCAAATATCAAATATTATCACTTCGTATTTTTTCCAAATATTTTTATTATTTTTTATAGTAACTACAGAAAAGGGGGAAAATTCAACATACTATTTTTAGCGACTTCTCTTTATATATATATATATATATCTTTATATATATATCATATTGTATTGTGTAAATTAATATTTTTATTAAATTATAATGTATTGTACACTATTTTATTTTAATCAACAAACAAGAAGAATTTTGATTATTTAAGATAAACGGTTGCATTTACTATTTCATATAGATTAACTTATCTATTAAAAATATTTTATATAGTTAATATATAATTACATAAAATAAAAAGAGAGAATGCGTTTTGTAACATACAAAAGAACTTAGCAAACTAAACCCCAAAAAAATTTCAAATTAGCCCACCATACCACACAACCGAAGCCCAATTCTTTTTTAAATTGTAACATACCTTCTTGAATGTTTACTTTTTTAATCTTTAATTTCTTTAATATGATAATCATTTTAGCGTATTTTGATTCATTTTTTATTACATTATAAGTTGTGAATTTACATTTTACTTTAATTTATGAATAATCTTAGACAGTTCAATCATATTGATTTTTATGATATTGCAATTTTTTTTTATTCCGTGATTAGAAAGTAAATTATTTCCAATAATAATGTTTATTTTAAGTTATAGAATAAATAAAAACAACATGTGAGGCCCCAATTTTTTCAACATATTCTACGATGATGTATGGGGACAAAATCTTGGATAAGTGTCACAATATCTATTATAGATGAGATATGATACTCAATTATTTATTTCTTCCAACGACGATTACTCTTTCCCTATTTGGAGCATACCGGTCATCATCTTCCTCAAGTATTAATTCTTGATCGACTATACACGACTTTAGAAATAATGGACCCTCTATAACTAAAGAGTCCAATCCTTATCCAAATATTTTACCAAAAAGAAAACAAATTTTTTTTATTATTTTATTTTCCAATAATTCGACCATAACCCAAGGGAAAATAACTCAATTTTTTTTCTTCTACTACTATTTTATTTATTTTGGACAAAAAAATAAAATATTTATTTTCTATATTTTTCCTTAGAAAAATCGGCCAAGAGGTAAAAAAAAAAGGAAGGTCATTTCAATTTTTTTTTCAAAGCCTACATTTAAAATTAGCCTACTAATCCCTACCCAATAATTACCAAACAAAAGACAACAAAAATGATTCCCTCCTAAACATAGTATTTTGGCTAATTGTCCCTAGTAAAGGAGCCTAGTTAATTTTTTTTATGTCTTAAATTCATCAGCAAAAGTAAAAATAACCGTATTGTTGCGTGGAACGAAGTCCAGAGCAATTTCGAGAAGCTGGCCAAAGACGGTTACCTTCATCGCGTTGATTTTGCACAATGCATAGGGATGAGAGATTCAAAGGAATTTTCATTAGAATTGTTCAATGCTTTAAGCAGAAGGAGAAGATTAAAAGTGGAGAAGATAAGTAGAGAACAATTTTGATTTTTAGCACGTGTGGGACTCTGTTTCAGTGCGTTTTTCAGAGTTTGTTTCCCGTTCTAACTTTATAAGTGATCTCTCCAAGCATCTATAAAAGGGACTCAAGGCTTGCACGAAAATACATCACTTCATACAAGAAAAAACACATCAAATAACACAGGAACGAAAGAATAGAGGAGCTTCTGAGAGCAAAAGGCTAGGTCGCGAAGAATACTACATGACTTTCGCATCTAGGGAACACAAGTGGTTCGAGGGATTGGAAGGGGAATTCATCCTGACAAGAAGGGATTTTCTTTCTATGTAAAAGAACTTTTGTTTGTGCTTATATGGTGTCATAATATTAATTTGAATTTGTCTATGGGTTTATAATCAATGTTTGGCATATTTTTCGGATCTTAGGGGCATAATCGAAACTGTGGATTTGTATTAAATATGATTACTTGTTTTCTTAATTAAATCATGCTTTATATTTTATGAATCTGAGTGCTTATTCTATAATTGCTTTTTATCTGATCAATAATTAGCATGTCATATTTGTTAGAGCAAAATTTCGGACGATGAGTTCTAACAAAGACGGAAATCGGATTCAGACATATAACTGTAACGAGTCGGAAGACCTACAATCGTTATTAATCAACTGTTTATTCACCGCCCGGAAGGGGGAGTAGACTAACTTAGGAATTGAACCCATATAATTGCATGAATTAGTTTTTAAAACATTATTCACATTTAATATTGAAGAAGCATGTTGAGATTATGTGCCTAAGGTTGATCCTAAAGATGTTGAAAATACTTGTGGGGTTCGCAGATTTATTTTTATTCCTTTTTCTTTATTTTCGATTTTTCTTAGATTAAATTACTCAAAATTCGGTCGCTTCAATAAAATTGGAATACAATGTTATTATAGCCTAAGTGTTTTGAATATCAATCCTTGAGGAATACAACCTTGCTTGCCATTATTCTATAAACTACATTGTACACTTGTAGTTGTATGAACCAAAATATTTTTGGTGAACAAGTATTTGGCGCCATTGCCGGGTGTTGATTAGATTTTACTTAGATATAGTAATAAGTAGTTCAATCTTAATTGAAGGATATTTTTATTTTTTTCAATTTTTTTTCGAAATAGTCGAAATTATTTTTATTTTTCTTTATTTTATTTGATTCTAACATTGTTTTTGTTTAGTGCAGATAGTGCATGATCACGTGTTCCAGACGGGCTTAGCCAATTTCCATTGATTTGGAAATCGAAAAGACAGCGAAACAACTAAGGAAAACAGCCAAAGCAATGGCAGATGGGACTAATCCGAACACAGTGGAAAATAGAAACAATGAAGAGCACCCACTAGAGGCCGGCGTCCAGGATTGAATTGTGGAAAGGCCCGCGAGAAGGCAGTTAGGGATTACTTTCAGTCGGAGGTAAGTCAAACTTGTGGGGGTGTGGCCCGTCTGCCGATCAATGCAAATAATTTTGAACTAAAACTAGCATTAATCCAGATGGTGTCACAAAACCAGTTTGGGGGTAGAGCCGTTGAGGATCCAAACGCGCATCTGGCGTACTTTTAGAAATTTGCGATACTGTTAAAATGAATTGTATTTCTGATGATATCATTCGATGCCGCCTATTCACAATGTCTCTACGCGATAAGGCTAAGGGATGGTTATGCTCTTTAATACCACCAGCCGCAAATTGGGCATAACTAAGTCAATGGTTTCTAGCCAAATACTCCCTCCAGTAAAACGCTGCAACTAAAATTTGAGATCGCCCAGTTTAGGAAATTAGATGCTGAGCCACTATATGAGCATAAGATAGATTTCAAGAATTGTTAAGGAAGTGCCCTCAACACGGATATCCCGACTACCAACAAGTTCAGTACTTCTATAATGGTTTAAGTGGCAACACAAGAACAATTATAGATGCTGCATTTGGAGGTGCACTAGCTAGGGAAATATCCTCAGGAGGCACTAGAATTACTAGAGAAGATGGCAAACAACAATTACCAATGGCCATCCGAGAGGTTGATTGTCCGACGAGTGGGAGAAGTTTAGGATGAGAAGGTCGACATGCTCACAGAACAGGTATCCGTGCTAAATATGAAACTGGACGCGATGCAGCAAGTGACTTCAAGAGATCATGCTGTTATTGAAGAGGAAGCAAACTTTGTGGGCTAATAAAGAAACTTCAACAACAATTACAAAAATAATCAGATACCCAACTACTACCATCCAGGGTTGCGAAACCATGAAAATTTCTCTTATACTAACAATAAAAATATTTTGCAGCCACCTTAGGGATAGAACGGGTAATCAAGGCAGAGCGGAGTCAAGTGAAAAGAAAGCATCCATTGAGGAGTTGTTATCCTCGTTTATTGGAGCGACAAGGGCAAGACTTAACAAAGATGAAGCCAAGATAGAGAAGATAGAAGTACATGTCACTCAGCTAAACACGAACGTAAACGCAAGACTGAAATCTCTGGAAACACAAGTAGCCCAGATCCCAACTGTTGTGGGAGGCCAACATCAAATAGGCAAATTCTCAAGCGATACTGAGTTGAATCCACGGGAGCAATGCAACGCCATTCATCTGATGGATGGTATTGAGGGTTCACAGGTTTCAAATGACAAAGTTTAGCAATAGTGATTAGAAATCTGAAGTCTGGCTAAAGACGTAAAACTTAGCGTTGTATGGGAGGCAACCCAATTTATTTCTTATTTCCTTACATTTTTATCGCCTTCAAATTTTATTTCAATTTTAGTTTCAATTTTAATTTTTATTTATTAACTTAATTTTTAGTTTTGTTTAGTTTTCTTGAGTTGTTATGTAGGAGGCGTCACGGCAAACTCCCGATTAAAAAAAAGTACGAAACCAATCCCACACGGGCGTGTGAGATCACACGACCTGGTCGTGCAAGAGGGCGAACTGCCCATACAATTCAACTAATCCAAAATAAACAAATGCAACACATTAAATATACAATTCGACATATCTATTTATACAGGTCGCTACAACTGTACGATAATGTACATGCAAATCAAAAAACCACTTACATCTGTAAAAGATCACTCTATGAAGAAAAAAATGGAAATGACACAACACTAACCCATGGTAAAACAAAACATTCTGCTACACATAAACACAATGTGCAAAACAACTTAGTAAATTGTACCAATACATTGAATCACCAACATTCCCAACGAAAACATGTTCAATATAATGTAAAACCATCACTATTAATTACCAGAAACCTAAAAAAACAAAACTAAAGTATTTCACCAATGACAAAACAGATAAACTTCTACACTGGTTTCTTGCCAGTCCAATGTTTCTTGCATTCAGCCAAATTCTTCTCCCCTAACTTGCGTGTCGGGGTAGAACTGATCAATCCTTCGCCTCTTTTTGGGCTGCTCTTCTCCCGAACTCTCCTCTGCACCACTACTGACCTCTATTTCCGGTTCTTCGCTTGACATTTTACTAGCCACAACACCTACATAAAAAACACAAATAGAGATATCAAAAACTTTAAACATCATTTGTTTACATTCTACTTAATGTTGTATATTTAATATGACATACTTGTATACTTAGTATAAAACAACTGCATTCTTGTCAAGGGCAGTGGGGTTTCAAGTATCAACACCTTGTGTTTTTATAAACAACAAATTCATTTCCTTGAGTGCAAATGGCAAAATTCTACATGACTATAACTGTAAGGAGTAGAAATATACACTTATTTACTATGAAATAAAACCAAAGGAACAAATACTCAAAAAAAAAAAAAAAAAAAAAATGTGCAGAAGATAAACAAAAGCAAAAAAATACCGTGTTGTATATTTAACATACCATAAATGTATACTTAGTATACACCACAACCCTTACATAAATAACCCACACAATTCATATACCAAACTGTATACAATGATTTATTTACACTCCACTTAATGTTGTATATTTAACATAACATATCTGAATATTTAAAATACACCACAACCCCCTAGATAAAAAACACTCAATTCATATATCAAAGCTTAATAAAACATTCTTTTTATATTCTACTTAATGTTGTATATTTAATATAATATATCTGTATATTTAGTATAAAACATCCGCATACTTGTTAGGGTTTGTTACTTGGGTTTTTTGAGTTCAAATTGCAAAATTCTACAAGACCATAACTGAATAAAGGAAATATATACCCCTGTTTGCTACGAAATAAAAACCAAGTAACAAATACGAACTAATCAGACAAATTGAGAGAGAATACTTCAATAACAAGCAATAATAATGAAAAATTTAGACGAAGAAAAAAAAGAAAAATACCTTCAATGCACAAACTCGGACGTCGGTTCCCCCTCCTCAAACCTTCTCCACAAAATGAACTCCCTAAACCACCAAAAATTACTTGGTAAAGACAATAACATACTGAAATTTGGAAGATTTGGGCTAGAAACTGAGAAAAAGAACATACCTTTACAAAACAAAAATCGGGCTCCCAAAACCTAACTCTGCTTCCTTCTTCACAAAATCCAAACCTTCGACCACCAAAGTAACTTGGAAACGACGATAACCAGCGGAAATAATGAGTCCGCTTTTCACGACTCTGGGGCGCCGGGGAAGACGAACTGACAACAATTTTTGGGGGAGATGAACCAACTGTGTTTTTTGGGTGAGAAGAGAAAAAAAACTAATAGGGTTTCTTCTGAATTGAAAAAACCGACCAAGAAGAGGTAAACAAAAAGAATCAGTTTTGAAAAGACACGATTGAAATCTATGATTTTTTTCTCCCTAAAAAATTGGGTAACTGAAAAAGGAATGATTATATTTTCCTAAATAATAGCAATTAACGTGAATAACATAAAAACTGAAAATATGTGAAAATACAATCATACCTTTATAACCCAAAAATAACTAAAGAGATCTACACCATTAAAAATTTAAATCAAAAGTCTATAGGTGTTCTTATGGACTAACCTAAAAGGGTTGGTCTCATTTGAACCAATCCCTATATATATATATATTTATTTATATATATATATATAGATAGATAGATAAATAGATAGATAGATAGATGCCAGATTATATTGTGTAAATTAATATTTTTATTAAATTAATGTATTGTACAAAAAGGAAGAATTTTTATTATTTAAGATAAACGGTTACATTTACTATTTTATATAGATTAACTTATCTATCAAAAATATTATATATATATAATATATAATTGCATAAAATAAAAAGAGAGAATGCATTTTGTACATACAAAAGAACTTAGCAGACTAAACCGAAAAAAAAAAAAATTCAAATTAGCCCACCACAACACACAACCGAAGCCCAATTCTTTTTTAAATTGTAACATAACTTCTTGAATGTTTATTTTTTAATATTTAATTTATTTACTATGATAATCATTTTAGCATATTTTGATTCGATTTTTTATTACATTATAAGTTGTGAATTTATATTCCACTTTGATTTATGAATAATCTTACACAGTTTAATCAATTTGATTTCTATGATATTGAATTTTTTTTTATTCCGTGATCAGCAAGTAAATTATTTCCAATAATAATGTTTATTTTAATTTATAGAATAAACAAAAACAACATGTCTATAGTAAATTATTTTGGAATGTTGAATAATTTTGGAATTTCGAAATAAATAGAATTCGAATTTTCTGTCTTAATTTAACAACAATGTGTATGAGTTCCTAAGAATCAGGAAATCATTACGTTTTGTCCAACAAATAAAATAGATTTATATTCATATATAGAAGGTTAAATAAATTTGAGTTCCTAATAATCAGCCAATCATTATGTTGTGTTCCACAAATAAAATAATAAAATCTGGGATTTATTATGAGCCAGAAAGTATATATATTTAATAATTCTGGAAAACCAAAAATAATACTTTTTTTAGAAATAGGAAATGGGCGGAAAAATCATCTCATTCTATTCAAGAAGCAATTGTCATTATATATATATATATATATATATATATATATAGAGAGAGAGAGAGAGAGAGAGATTCTATTAACTCTTGATACGCATCCTTGTGGATTCGTGCACCGTGAAATTCTCCATTTATGGAACTAGTGTAAAAATAAATATGAACATATCTTCGGAATCTGACGTTAAAAGAACATGTTTGCCAATTGATAAGAAAATTGGATAAAAAGTATATCCTCGACCAATAGAGGGCGTTTAAGCAATTTCTGGATGTAAAATCAGATGGAGATGTGAGCCACAATCACAACTACTTTTCTGTCACATGTTTGCAATTTTTTTTTTACTTTCATGCTTTTATTTCTAACTTTTTGACAAACAAAAGAGTGAGAAATACATTTACTGTTTATATTCCATGTTCATAGTTCAATAAATATCGTTGCATTCACCCTTATTACACCATTTTGTTTATATCAAAAAAGAAAAATGAAGGTATCTTCATCCCATAGATTAAACTGTATTGTTGTATTTTGTGCTTCAAGTCTTGGGAAAGATGGTTATTTCCTTGAGGCAGCCGATAAACTCGGTAAAGTTCTAGCAAAAAAACAGATTAACTTAGTATACGAGGGAGGTAGTTTGGGGTTAATGGGGCATGTTGCTGGTTCTGCCGATTTGGGAGGAGTAAAAGTCTTAGGACTTATCCCAAAACCTTTAGGCACCCGACAAATCACCGATCAAATTATTGGAGATGAGTTAAGAGTATCAAACATGCAAGATAGAATGGTGAATAGGATGCATAATGTAGATGCCTTTATCACCCTACCTGATGGTTTTGGTACACTTGAATAGTTATTCCAAGTGGTCTCTTGGGCACAACTCAACATTCACCAGAAGCCTAAAGGTATTTTGAATTTTAATGGTTTGTTATCTTTAATAGATTATGCCGTCGAGAAAGGTTTTATTTCACCGTCTGTCAGACAAATCAAAATTTGTGCCACAACACCAAGTTAATTGATAGATCAACTCCAAGCATACACTCTTAAACCAGATCCAACATTTGCTCATATTGTTTGGTCCGGGGATAGAAGTCAAAAACGCAAATTGGATTTGTCTCTAACGTTGTAAGATTTCTCCTTCATGGGTATAACTACTATTAAGTTTCTTTCAGCTTCATTTCAATAAATCATACATCAGGTGATATCTTCTCAACTTTACTTTCCTATTTATTTTTTGACATTGAGGATAATGTTTCATATAAGTTAAGTGGATGGATAATTGATATTGTCTTTGTTTTTTGGTAAATGTGTGTTTTTCTAGTATACATTGTGTGATTTTATTAAAAAAAAACCGATATCGAGTAAATAATGTCATTTTGGTATTTTTTTAGACTCATCTGTGAAGCCCCGATTTTTCCGAGCATATAATTGACTCTTATTGTCGTCTATGTATTTGATCGACTATTTTACCGCGTCACTTTGACTGGTAATTATTAATAATATATATATTTTGTATTTTATTTCATTTTATTTAATTACTTGTGATCATGATCTTTATTAACTCTATTTCACATTTATGATCACTTGATTGATCATTATTACTATTTTTGTATTTATTAGTCACCTTAGAATTTTAAGAGACTATTTATTTTAGAGACTTTTACCTTATAGAATTAAGATTTTGATTTAGATTAAGTGATCATGAGACTTATAAGTGATCAAGGAAATCACTAATTATTTTGGATATTGATATATTTCATCTATTATCATCAAATTTGGGACAAAAAAAAATATATGAAATTACCATAATACCCGACGGCCAACATGGGATTTTTTGGAGTAGAAATATCATCCCACTCTTGTACACTTACACCTTATATTAGTCATCTTGTGTATAATTATACCATTAATTCAAACATTATACGCATCATCTCATACATTAATTCTTTAAGACTATTTTTCCCAATATGTTGGAGTCTTCCCAACATTCCTTCTCTTTCCATACCTTGCCCATACTTTGACTAGTCTAATTGTCCCCATGCAAGAGACAAATTACAAGACACAAAATTAATCAAAAAATTCGTCTCCCTCTCTCCCTTTGGACGGCCATAATGGCAATTTTACACAAAAATTCATTTTTCATCCAACACATTTTAATTCTCAAGCCTTTTCTCCAACTTCTCTCTAATCTCTCTCTAAAAATCCTTCACATCTTCAAATCTTCAAACAAAATTCATTCATATCTTCAAACCTTCAAACACTAACTCTTCACATCTTCAAATCTTCAACATAAGTTCTTCATATCTTCAAGTACCCCTTCTTCACATCTTCAAATATTCAAACCCAAGTCCTTCACATCTTCAAACCCATCTTCATAACTCCAAGAACATCTTCTTCCTAACATCAAACATACTTTCTTTCTTCAAACATCTAAACCAAAACAAACAATCTTACCACTAAAACTCAAAAATTCGAACACCCCATTTTCTCAAGGTAAGAAATTTCACTCCTCAATTCAACTTAAATTCTTTCTACTCATCACCTTCTTCTTTTAACTTAAGTTTATATTTTGGATTTTGAGGTACTTAGAAGACCACTTGGAGACATGCATGCATGGTGGTGAAACTTGAAGACTTGAAGAAGAACTAGTAGAGAAATTTGGACTACAAGGTAAGAATTGGACCCTAGAACCCTTCTTTCCTCTTCTTTCTATTTTTTTTCAAATTTTAACACCCCTTTTTTATTTTTGAGAAATAGGGGCTGACCTTAGGTGATTTTGGAGTTGAACCAAAAATTCCAAATTTAAAGCTTCAACTAGTCTCCAATCACCTACTACACAAGGTAAAGTGTAGTCTTTCTCATTTTCTTATCTCCTTCTTTTTCTCCTTAATTTTTCTCTCATTTTTCTAACTCCAAATTTTTGATATTTCTTGACTTAGGGGCTGACCTAAGTGACCTCATCCAAAAATTGTGAAATTTATCCTATTATTTCACAATTTTCCAATTTTAAGGTGGGTGGAAAAATATTTTCCAACTTCTAGGTGTTTTTATTAAAATGCATGTAAAATTTCGAACAAGAGCCCTTGAGATATATAATATATGTATTGCATGTCAATTTTATGTATCAAATCATGAAAATTCTCAAGAGTTGCTCAAAATTGCTATTTATTGAATTTTAGGTGCATGCATGTACAATTTAATGTTTTATTTGATGAATTCTTGTATGTATTGGACATGCATGTGTATGATCTTTGAAATCTATGTTTTTCATGACTTATAACCTGGACAAGTCGAGCATAATTGATTAAATTTCAATTTTGGACTTAAAAATGTAAAAATGGAAAGTTGGTGGACTAAATTGCAAGAAAATGAAAGTTAAAGGACCCCTCTGCAAATTTCGATTTTTGGGACTGTACTCAGGTTCAAAAATGACTTTTGGACATTTAATAAAGTTTTAAGAGTTTTAAGATAAATAAAATCAACCTTTAAAAGCCCAAGGACTAGATTGTAAAATTTTGAAAATTTAAGGGCTACTTTGCAAATTTTAAAACTGTACCAGACCTTAACTTTAAATATTGAAAATTTTATTCTTAAGGTACTGGAAATGACATATTTTAAATGTATTCCAAAAATCCAAGTGATTAGGGCATGGAAAGTAAATTTTCTAAAATTGAGGGACTAATGTGTAAAATACTAAACTTGAGGACCCAAATGAAATTTCCAGGACTTATGCAGCCCATGCACCTGGAAATACTAACTTAACTATAACTTAATTATATTTTGGACCCAAGGTTCAAATTGCATAACAATTGGACCCCTAAAAGCCTTAAAGGCAATTATTTCAAAATGGGACAAAAATAATATTTTCAAAAGTTAAAGGACCTACACTTATTTCTTTTAAAAACTGCTTTTGTCCCAATATCCTACTAACCTTAGTGACATTTTCAAACAAGAATCACATTAAAAGCCCTTCCGGTTTGTGAGTTCCGATTATTTTAAACTTAAGGTCCGAAATAATAATTTTTACCAATTTGGGGCCAATGTGAGAATTTTATAAAACATCGACCTTAAAACTTTAAAAACCTGAATTTCTGGACAATTTGGAGAATTTAGGAACTGACCTCATAATTTTGCAAGGTCGGGATATTTATTTATTCAATTTTTAACCCCAAAGGTTTTGGGTTTTTTTCAAAATGGGGCTAAATTGTAATTTTTCTTTTATAAAGGACCTAACTCAAATTATTTTCCCTTATACTAAAATAGCCCTGGACCCTCTGACATGGAGATTTAATTAAAATATTTTATTTTCCCAAAAACCCTTGACTTATCGGACCGATTTGACCGATTAATACCCGATCGCGAAGCGATTTCCTCGCCTTGCGATGTTGAATCTATAACGGGACTTATGTTCCACCTAATCTTTCAAGATATCGAAGGTTGCTTATCCTTCGACAATCATCTTCATCCAAAAACTCCACCAACGCCATAATTGCCACTCGCGTTTCAAAATTTTCCTAAACTGCTTCCCTGAATCAATAATACTCGACTGCCTGGTTGACTACCCGAACTTGTATTTACTTTCTGCTTGAGTCAACTTGGTGTGTCAAGCTCACGATCGGAATGGATACGTCGGGGGATGGAACCGGCAGCTCGGCCGCTATTCCACTCTTCCGCCCCATCGTCCCTAATCCCGTGAATCGGGGATGGAGTTTGTCCAAGGGAATCGGATCGTAGTACTTGAGGTATAATCATGATTATGACAATCCGGGCCTAACTAGCTCTTCTCGTGGATTTGTCTTTGCCTATGGAGCGATAAGGTGACAGGTCTTGGACCATCTTGCTCGGGGATTCCGAATTATCGGACCCTGTTTGGTTGGCGCTACAAATCCGTGACGCAACCGCTACTTGTTTTGCATTGGTTGGCGCTACAAATCCGTGACGCAACCATTATCTCGCCTTGCATGGGATTGGCGTTACATTTCCGTATGCAATCCTACTGTCTTGGATCAATCACATAGTGCTGTGTGACCATGAATCGCTTTTATTGAATCAGTATAAGTATATTACTTAAATATAGTTATCACGACGCTTGTGGACTATGTGTGAATTCATGCATCATACTCACGCGTTTTCATATAACTGTTTTCTCGCATTAACTATATATCGCCACACTTGCACACGATCACCCCATCCACTGAGATTTCTGTCTCATCCCCACCTGTTTTCTAACCTTTAGATGAGGACTTCGTTGAAGATACTGAACCGGCCTTGGATTGTCCCTTTGTACTCCGCTTGTTGGATTTACTACGTCTTGTTGTTGTTGATAGACTCGTTTCTTGTGATTGTTATTGGACTATTCTATTTTCTTTTCATTCCGGTTTGTAACTGAAGGGCGTAGGACCCTTTGACTTTTAAGTTGTTATCGTTGGTTGATTTTCGAGGATGTAATTTGGATTATGGATTGTGGACTGTAAGTTGTGCTTGTTATTTTATTTCCGCTGCTATTTTGACTCTGTTTCATTGGGTTCTCGATAATATTCATCTAGACTGTTTGGTTATTTGTATTTAAGTTGTGGATCGTCGTTGCGTCCCGTTTGGGGCGTGACAGTTAGAGTGGTATCAGAGCTCGGCTAGTAAGATGGAAACTTACACCGAGCTGACCCAGGATAGGACCCTCGGTCTGTGTTTTGGGTATTACCGCGACTTGACCAATTAAGTGTGAAATCGATTTCAAATTGGCATAGAACTGCCTTATTGATGTTTGAACTAAGTTAGAACGCATATTTTGAGATTCCATAGTCATACTTGTCTTGACTTAGTTGATTCTTGACTGATTTTCTTTATTCATTCTTTCCTTACTCTCTCCTTATCTTTCCTATACCTTTGACTGATGCGCCTTAGTTTTGTTTGATCAGGATGGAGCCGGCGCCGCCTTCTTGGTGGGATGTTTTCCATGCCCGTGCGAGCGGAGTACTACCGGGCACCGGCGATTCACCGCACCGGAGAGTGATCGGCGACCTCGAGCTATCCGAGGAGCGCCGGCGTAATAGGGACTGACACGGCTTGGCGAGGAGCCAAGATGAAAAGAGCGAGTTGACCACTACCATCAAGGACCGCGACAACACCATAAGAGCGGGAGGACCAGATCTGAGAATATCCAGGAGCGCTGGATAACATCCGAGAGAAGATGAAGAGGGCAAGTGACGGCGCCGCGAGAAATGGGAGATTGACGCCCGCCTATCCCACAATACCATTGAGCGCTTGGAGGAGACCCTCATCAAGCAGATGACAGTGATAGAGGACCTTACACAGGCCCTAGCTCAGAGAGACGCCGCACTGGAGGCTGCTTTGGCAGCTAATGCCCAGCCATTGCCACCACCCGAGGTGGAGCCCGTGCCTGACGCCGAGGAGGATCCTGAGGAGGATCCCGAGGAGGATCCTGAGGAGGATCTAGTCGACATTGGAGAGCCCGAGGCACTTGAGGCTGCTCCACTTGATGAGGCTCAGGGATTCGAGCAGTGGTTGGATTTCGTTGATTGGCCTAAGATTGAGGCGCCACCTCAGCCCGACCCGGCCCCGATTATGGACATAGCTGCGAGTGACGATGATGGCGATCTCACTGATTAGTTAGCTTGATTGTCAATTTGTATTCTTGCTGTTGTAGATGCTTATTCCAGTGTTGCACCTTACTTTTTATTGTATTAGATTCAGTTGTATTTTGGTTCTGATGTATCTGACTTAGTATTACTACTGTTGTACTATGGGTGTATTCAAGTTTTACATTAATGGATATGCCTTTTGCTATTTATTCACTGTCTTGTGTTTGTTGTTACTTTCCCTGCGATATAACTTGCTTTATGCGAATAATTATTGTATTCAAGATACCCAGGGACCGAACATCGAGGACGTGGGAGACCTCGCTGAATAATTATCGCAACTAACGAATAATTATCGCAACTAACGCTTCAAGATACAGAATGGCCGAACATCGAGGACGTGGGAGACCTCGCCGCTTTCCCCGAGGGGATGACAACGTACCCATGGACCGGGTACCCTCCCCCAAATTACCACCGCTTCCTCCACCTACTGCAGGAGACAACTTGACCGCACAGGCCCTGCAACAAATATTGGTTTTCATGAGGCAACAGGCAGAGCCTCAACCCCGTGCTCCCGAACCCGCCAGAGAGGCGAACGATCGCACGTTGGAGCGATTTCTATGGTTCGACCCACCAGCCTTCTTAGGAGAGCCGGATGATTTGAAGGCAGAAGAATGGATAGAAAAACTGGAGAATATCTTCAATGCTCTCCAATACTCAGATGAGCAGAAAGTCACACTCGCCGTATTTCGTCCCGGAATCGGCCGCTAGAGACTCGTGGAGGGCAGTTGAAAGAAGATGGGAAACAGACCAAGTAGCCGAACATGGGGAAATTTCTTGGCCGAGTTCAATGAACAATGACATTCCACAAAGGTTGTGAAAGAGGCACGCCGAGATGAATTCCACAGATTGAGGCAAGGAACATGACCGTAGCTCAAGATCAGTCCGAATTTCACCAATTTTCCAAGTATGCTCTGGGGACAATCGGATGGATGAGGATAAGCTTTACAAGTTCACTCGAGGATTGAAATCGGAACTTCGAAACAATCATTGAATGTTGAATCGACAACCTACTCACCGCAGTAAAGGCAAACTCTCCGCATTGAGTCGGGACTAAATCAGCGTATTGGGCAGTCTTAAGAGGACAGTGGGATGGGACCCATCTAAACCGCGCTAAGTTTGAAGGACCGATTAATAAGACAGATAATGGAAAGGGACCAAGATAAGAAAGCCGGGTCAATTGTGTGCATATTGCCGTAAATCGGGACATACAACCAATGATCATTGGCGTAAACAAGGAAGGTGTTTTGGCGTTTGTGGTAGTAATCAAAGTCACAAAGATTGCCCAAAGTACGAGGACCGAACCAAACAGATGCATCTGGCAGGCCGAAAATGGCCAGGGTAATCGGGCAAGGATGCCCGCCGAGCATTTGCACTAGCCGGACAGAGGCTCGGAGGCAACATGACGCGTGGTGGAAGGTACGCTTCTAGTATCTAACCACTACGCTAAAATATTGTTCGACCCTGGATCAACGCATTCATTTGTTGCACCACATTTTGTACACAAACTGCATGCATGCATGGAACATATGCCTATATGTCTAGAAGTGTCAACTCCTATGGGCGCAAGTCGATAACATATATTATCTATAATGCATGCGAAGTTAAGATTGATGAGATAAATTTTCTTGCCGATTTGATCTTATTACCTATATCCGAATACGACGTGATATTGGGAATGAACTGGTTGTCTGCACACCATGCACAAATGGACTGCCATAACAAGTCCATTAAGCTATGTGAACCCGGAAAACCCGAAGTGGAAATTTTTGGGAAGGGCACGAGTTAAGATTGCCCCAATCATTTCAGCAATGAAAGCAAGGAAGACGATCACTAGAGGGGGCTCAAGGGTACTTGGCGTTTGTAATTAACAAACCCACGATTGATACACACATTAACCAAGTACCTATAGTATCGGAATACACGGATGTATTTCCACATGAACTCACCACTTTGTCCCTCCCGGATAGGGAAGTCGAGTTCACCTTCGAGGTGTTACGGGGACCGCCCCGATCGCTAGAACCCCATATAGAATGGCTCCTCTTGAGTTACAAGAGTTGAAGACGCAATTACTGTAAAACCGATGGATGTGGGATTTATCCGACCGAGCACGTCTCGTGGGAGCACTGTCTTTGTTTGTCAAGTAAGATGGCACATTAAGGCCGTGTATAGATTATCGTGGTCATAATAGCTTGACCATCAAGAACAAATATCCCCTCCCGAGGATAGACGAACTATTTGATCAACTTCAAGGAGCGACGTGTACTCAAGTTTGATTTACAACAAGGATATTACCAATCAAGATCCGCGAAGAAGACATTTCCAAAATCGCATTTCAAACCCGATATGGACACTACGAGTTTGTAGTGATGCCTTTCGGTCCGATTTAATGCACCAGCAAAGATTTGTGGACCTGATGCATCGAGTCTTCCAACCTTATTTGGATCAATTCGTAGTGATATTCATTGATGACATACTCGTATACTCTAAGTCTAGAGAAGAGCATGAACGCTCATCTCAAAATCATTTTGGAGACACTACGAGAGCATAAGCTATATGGCAAATTCAAAGAGTGCGAATTTTGGCTTAGTGAAGTCGCGTTCTTGGGACACATAGTATCCAAAGACTCGGGATTGCGGAGATCCCTCGAAGGTACGCAGAAGGTGGTTGAATGGAAACAACTCGAGTCCAGAACGAAATCGGGAGTTTCTAGGACTAGCTGGATATTATCGAAGATTTATCCAGGATTTTTCCAAGATAGCCGGACCACTCACTCGACTAACCTAGAAGCAAGTGAAGTTTGAGTGGAATGACAAATGCGAGGCGAGTTTCAAAGAGTCAAGAAATGACTTACTACGACTCGATCTTAGCCCTTCCAAAGGGGACCGAAAACTTTGTCGTCTACAAAGTGATGCATCAAAAGAAGGACTAGGAGCAGTGCTCATGCGGGGAAGGAAAAGTTATCGCTTACGCATCACGAAAGCTCAAGCCGTATGAAGCCAATTATCCAACGCATGACTTGGAATTGGCAGCGATAGTTTTCGCGTTAAAGAAATAGAGACACTATCTCTACGGAGCAACATTCACGGTTTTCACGGATCATAAGAGCTTGAAGTATCTATTCTCCCAGAAAGACCTCAATCTGAGGCAACGAAGATGGATGGAGTTGATTGAGGACTATCACTTTGATATTCAATACCATCCCTGGAAAGCTAACATCGTAGCGGACGCTCTAAGCGGCCGAGCTTAGCCAGGCTTATGATTCGAGAGTGGGAATCATTAGAAGAGCCGAGCAATTGGAATCGACGAGAACCAATACTCAGATTTCGTGTGCTAACATTTCGGTTAAACCGATCTGCTGAAAGAGATCAAAGAACCACAAGAGAAAGATGCACATCTTCAAAAATTGAAGGAAAAGATACTTAAAGGAGAAAGATCAGAATTCTCGGTGACAAGATGGAGTTATCGATTCCTAATCGAGTGTGTGTACTGAATGACGAGCGATTAGGAATAGAATCCTAGCAGAGGCACACCGTTCAAAATACACTATACATCCTGGAGAAAACAAGATGTATAAGGATTTGAAACGGAGTTATTGGTGGGTAAACATGAAGAACCAGGTAGCGGAATTCGTTGCGAGATGCTTGACTTGTCAACGAGTAAAAGCAGAACACAAATGACCGTCTGGTTTACTACAACCGTTGAGAATTCCCGAGTGGAAATGGGAACACATCACGATGGACTTCGTGATGGATCTACCAAGGACTAGAGGAGGCCATGATGCTATTTGGGTAGTCGTAGACCGACTCACGAAATCTGCACACTTTTACCCATCAAGAAAACTGATAGCTTGCAAAAACTTGCACAGACTTATATCCGAGAAATCATTCGACTGCATGGAGTACCAGTCGACATAGTATCCGACAGAGACCCGAGGTTTGTTTCCAGATTTTGGAAGTGCTTGCACGAGGAATCGGGTACCTCGCTAAGTTTCAAAGACAAAGAAGACATCCACAAACCGATGGGCGATACCGAGCGAACAATCCAAATCCTTGAGGATATCTTTGCGAGCCCGCATTGGATTTTCAAGGAAGTTGGGATTCGCACTTACCATTAGCCGAGTTCGCCTACAATAACAGTTATCAGGCCACGATTGGGATGGCACCCTACGAGGCATTATATGGGCGAAAATATAGATTTCCACTACACTGGGAGATTGATGACCAATGGACTCCGAAAGAGAAACGAAAGTCGCCCTCGATTCCAAAGGTCGACTTAGTTTAGGAGGCCATGGAAAAGGTCAAGTTGATCAAGGAACGGATTCGCACAACTCAGAGCCGCCAAAAGAGTTACGCGGACAAGAGAAGAAAGGATTTGTAATTTGAAGTCGGAGATGAAGTATTTCTCAGACTCTCACCACGGAAACGATTGATCAATCCGAAGAAAGGAGGCAAGTTGAGTCCGAGATATGTTGGACCTTACAAGATTTTACAAAGGATCGGGAAGTTAGCCTACCGACTCGAGTTACCAGCACCATATGCGGGAATGCATGATGTATTCCACGTATCAAGATTGAAGAAGTATCAACCAGATCCCAAACATATCATCACTCGTGATACTCCGTCTCTAATGGAAAATCTATCCTACACCGAGAGACCGATCCGGATCATTGATCAGCAGATACGACAATTGTGTAAGAGAGAAATTCCGATGGTTAAAGTTGTGTGGTAGAACCACAACCGAGACGAAGACGCAACGTGGGAGATGGAAGAAGACATGAGGAATCAATATCCAGAACTATTCTGATGAGAATTTGGGGACCAAATTCTTTTAAGGAGGGGAGGATGTGAAGCCCCGATTTTTCCGAGCATATAATTGACTCTTATTGTCATCTATGTATTTGATCGACTATTTTACCGTGTCACTTTGACGGGTAATTATTAATAATATATATTTTATATTTTATTTTATTTTATTTAATTACTTGTGATCATGATCTTTATTAACTCTATTTCACATTTATGATCACTTGATTGATCATTATTACTATTTTTGTATTTATTAGTCACCTTAGAATTTTAAGACACTATTTATTTTAGAGACTTTTACCTTATAGAATTATGATTTTGATTTAGATTAAGTGATCATGAGACTTATAAGTGATCAAGGAAATCACTAATTATTTTGGAGATTGATATATTTCATCTATTATCATCAAATTTGGGACAAAAAAAAATATATGGAATTACCATAATACCCTATAGTGGACGGCCAACATGGGATTTTTTGGAGTAGAAATATCATCCAACTCTTGTACCTTACACCTTATATTAGTCATCTTGTGTATAATTATAACATTAATTCAAACATTATACACATCATCTCATACATTAATTCTTTAATACTATTTTTCCCAACCTTGCCCATACTTTGACTAGTCTAATTGTCCCCATGCAAGATACAAATTACAAGACACAAAATTAATCAAAAAATTCCTCTCCCTCTCTCCCCTTTGGACGGCCATAATGGCAATTTTACACAAAAAATTCATTTTTCATCCAACACATTTTAATTCTCAAGCCTTTTCTCCAACTTCTCTCTAATCTCTCTCTAAAAATCCTTCACATCTTCAAATCTTCAAACAAAATTCATTCATATCTTCAAACCTTCAAACACCAACTCTTCACATCTTCAAATCTTCAACATAAGTTCTTCATATCTTCAAGTACCCCTTCTTCACATCTTCAAATATTCAAACCCAAGTCCTTCACATCTTCAAACCCATCTTCATAACTCCAAGAACATCTTCTTCCTAACATCAAACATACTTTCTTTCTTCAAACATCTAAACCAAAACAAACAATCTTACCACTAAAACTCAAAAATTCGAACACCCCTTTTTCTCAAGGTAAGAAATTTCACTCCTCAATTAAACTTAAATTGTTTCTACTCATCACCTTCTTCTTTTAACTTAAGTTTATATTTTGGATTTTGAGGTACTTAGAAGACCACTCGGAGACATGCATGCATGGTGGTTAAACTTGAAGACTTGAAGAAGAACTAGTTGAGAAATTTGGACTACAAGGTAAGAATTGGACACTAGAACCCTTCTTTCCTCTTCTTTCTATTTTTTTTTCAAATTTTAACACCCTTTTTTCATTTTTGAGAAATAGGGGCTGACCTTAGGTGATTTGGAGTTGAACCAAAAATTCCAAATTTAAAGCTTCAACTAGTCTCCAATCACCTACTACACAAGGTAAAGTGTAGTCTTTCTCATTTTCTTATCTCCTTCTTTTTCTCCTAAATTTTTCTCTCATTTTTCTAACTCCAAATTTTTGATATTTCTTGACTTAGGGGCTGACCTAAGTGACCTCATCCAAAAATTGTGAAATTTATCCTTTTATTTCACAATTTTCCAATTTTAAGGTGGGTGGAAAAATACTTTCCAACTTCTAGGTGTTTTTATTAAAATGCATGTAGAATTTCGAACATGAGCCCTTGAGATATATAATCTATGTATTGCATGTAAATTTTATGTATCAAATCATGAAAATTCTCAAGAGTTGCTCAAAATTGCTATTTATTGAATTTTAGGTGCATGCATGTTCAATTTAATGTTTTATTTGATGAATTCTTGTATGTATTGGACATGCATGTGTATCATCTTTGAAATCCATGTTTTGGACGACTTATAACATGGACAAGTCGAGCATAATTGATTAAATTTCAATTTTGGACTTAAAAATTTAAAAATGGAAAGTTGATGGACTAAATTGCAAGAAAATGAAAGTTAAAGGACCCCTCTGCAAATTTCGATTTTTGGGACTGTACTCAGGTTCAAAAATGACTTTTGGACATTTAATAAAGTTTTAAGAGTTTTAAGATAAATAAAATCAACCTTTAAAAGCCCAAGGACTAGATTGTAAATTTTTTAAAATTTAAGGGCTACTTTGCAAATTTTAAAACTGTACCAGACCTTAACTTTAAATTTTGAAAATTTTATTCTTAAGGTACTGGAAATGACATATTTTAAATGTATTCCAAAAATCCAAGTGTTTAGGGCTTGGAAAGTAAATTTTCTAAAATTGAGGGACTAATGTGTAAAATACTAAACTTGAGGACCCAAATGAAATTCCCAGGACTTATGCAGCCCATGCACCTGGAAATACTAACTTAAATATAACTTAATTATATTTTGGACCCAAGGTTCAAATTTCATAACAATTGGACCCCTAAAAGCCTTAAAGGCAATTATTTCAAAATAGGACAAAAATGATATTTTCAAAAGTTAAAGGACCTACACTTATTTCTTTTAAAAACTGCTTTTGTCCCAATATCATACTAACCTTAGTGACATTTTCCAACTGGAATCACATTAAAAACCCTTCCGGTTTGTGAGTTCCGATTATTTTAAACTTAAGGTCCGAAATGATAATTTTTACAAATTTGGGGCCAATGTGAGAATTTTATAAAAACTCGAGCTTAAAACTTTAAAAACCTGATTCTCTGGACGATTTGGAGAATTTAGGAACTGACCTCATAATTTTTCAAGGTCGGGATATTTATTTATTCAATTTTTAACCCCAAAAGTTTTGGTTTTTTTTCAAAACGGGGCTAAATTGTAATTTTTCTTTTATAAAGGACCTA
Organism: Rehmannia glutinosa; assembly: GCA_016081115.2. Taxonomy (NCBI): domain Eukaryota; kingdom Viridiplantae; phylum Streptophyta; class Magnoliopsida; order Lamiales; family Orobanchaceae; genus Rehmannia; species Rehmannia glutinosa. The sequence continues at coordinate 70,354,171 of CM071924.1, read as the reverse complement.
ACTCAAATTATTTTCCCTTTTACTAAAATAGCCCTGGACCCTCTGACTTGGAGATTTAATTAAAATATTTTATTTTCCCAAAAACCCTTGACTTATCGGACCGAATTGACCGATTAATACCCGATCGCGGAGCGACTTCCTCGCCTTGCGATGTTGAATCTATAACGGGACTTATGTTCCACCTAATCTTTCAAGATATCAAAGGTTGCTTATCCTTCCGAAAATCATCTTCATCCAAAAACTCCACCAACGCCATAATTGCCACTCGCGTTTCAAAATTTTCTGATCGCTTCCCTGAATCAATAATACTCGACGCCTTTGACTTGACTACGAACTTGTATTTACTTTCTGCTGAGTCAACTTGGTGTGTCGATCTCACGGTCGAATGGATACGTCGGGGATGGAATCGGGCGCTCGGCTGCTATTCCACTCTTCCGGCTCCATCGTCCCTAATCCTCGCAAATCGAGGGACGGAGTTTGTCCCAAGGAAAGCGGGTCGTAGTACTTGAGGTATAATCATGATTATGACAATCCGCCTAGCTAGCTCTTCTGGATTTGTCTTTGCCTATGTAGCGATAAGGTGATGGTCTTGGACCATCTTGCTCGGGGAGTTACAAGGAAGAACGAAGGAATCGCTGTCTGATCAACACGATTCCGGAGTTATCGGACCCTGTTTGGTAGGTGCTACAAATCCGTACGCAACCGCTACTTATTTTGCATTGGTTGGCTCTACAAATCCGTACGCAACCATTATCTGCCATGCATGGGATTGGCGTTAGATTTCCGTACGCAATCCTACCTGTCTTGACTGAATCACATAGTGCATGTGTGACTATGAACTGTTTTCTTGAACTGTATAAGTATATTACTTAAATATAGTTATCACGACCCTTGTGGACTATGTGTGAATTCATACATCATACTCACGCATTTTCATATAACTGTTTTCTCGCATTAACTATATATCGCCAGACTTGCACACGATCACCCCATCCACTGAGATTTCTGTCTCATCCCCACCTATTTTCTAACCTTTAGATGAGGACTTCGTTGAAGATGCTAAACCGGCCTTGGATTGAGCCTTTGTACTCCGCTTGTTGGATTTACTACTTCTTGTTATTGTTGATAGACTCGTTTCTTGTGATTGTTATTGGACTATTTTATTTTCTTTTCATTCCGGTTTGTAACTGAAGGGCGTAGGACCCTTTGACTTTTAAGTTGTTATCCTTGGTTGATTTTCGAGGATGTAATTTGGATTATGGATTGTGGACCCAAAAAAAAAACCATTATACGACTAGCAGAGTAACAGTACACAGAATATTATTGAACAACTTGATTATATTTAAGTAATAGTTTTGCCTTAAAAACTGTAAAAATGAGTTGTAGTTAAATAATTTTTTGATTTTTGAAAATGGATGTCATAATATTTTAAATATAATAGAATTGTATTATATATATTAATTGCACATTAATTATTCTTTCTTTTGTTGTGTTATGTTGCATAAGTTTGTATTATATTATGAACTTCTTTTAATTTTCAGAAAAAATAAAATAAAAAAGCCTTATGCCTGGTACATACATATATATTCCATGTAGAAAATGATGATCAAATATAATAGACGAAAAAGGAAATATGCATTAGCGATATAGTTGAGATAAATCAACTACAAAATGATATCAATCATTACACAAAGACAAGAAGGCATATAATGAAGCATGCCTGACCCCGAAATCCAAAAGAAATTAAAGAAACAAATTAAGACGACACATAACAGCAAATATAATTTATTGTTCCGGACCGCGTCGATCAGCTTCCATGAGCATCTCCCTTTAAACACTTGTTAAGCATCGCGATATATCTTCAGACAGAGTAGTGTCGCATATACTTGTAACATTACGCAAAGTGATAAGTGAGTTTCGTCGCTCAACATCACTTGCACGAAAAAAGAAATCTTCTGAGCAGATACAGCCGAAGTTGAAGTCTCTGGCATTATTGCAGCATTCATCAATATTCAAAATTTCCCCGGTAGTAGTCGGTGAGCACAGCGAAGCAATGTTTGTAACATTGGTCCTGATAGTACTTAGGGAACAATCTGATATTTCCTGAGCCTCGGCGGCAATAACCACCATTAACAGTACAGTTATTGCGGTTGAAACTTTCTTCAGGTCAAGAATATTAGCCATTTTCATTAACTGTCCTAGCAGTAGCAGAAATTGTGTGTTTGTGTGTGTGTGAATGTTAATTTATTGATGTGAACTGATGATGGTAAATTAACATTCATGTGACATTTTATACAGTTGAGGGCGTACGTACATTGATGGCAATTCCTAATTTGAATGTTTATAAATTAGACAACGTGCGGGGAACTAATTAATTGGTTTTAGTGGATATGCTTAACTAGCACATGAATTGGACAGTTGGATATGGAGATTTTTCAATCTTTCTTTACTTGATTTTTAATTGTTATTATTATTTTAGGAGATATGCTATATGATTAAGCTAGTTGGATGCAGATTTTGTGGTATTCCCAGAGATACTAAAGATATTTGTTTTTTATTTTTTTTGTCTATGTATTTGATCGACTATTTCACCACGTCACTTTGACGGGTTGTCACGCCCCAAACGACGCGACAACGATCAATCACTTAAACAGAATTAAATCAACAGTCTAAACCAAAGATACCAAACTCCAAGTGAAATAGAGTCTAATGCAGCGGAATTAAAATAAACACGAGTACAAATTACAATCTTAAAGTCTGGCGGTATCCGAATACAACCCAAAAGATTATCTGAATTAACTTACAGTCCAAACAAAAATAAAATGAAGGAGTTCAACAACAAATAAAAGTAAAAGGAAATGTCGCTCCACATCACGGATAGGGATTCAATCTGCGGTAGGTTCGATGTCTTCAGCAAACTTTTCATCTAAAGGTTAGAAAACAGGAGGGAATGAGACAGAAATCTCAGTGGATGGGGTGATCGTGTGCAAGTGTGGCGATATAAATAGTTAATGCGAGAAATTTAGTTGTATGAAAACGCGTGAGCGATGATGCATGATTTCACACCCAGTCCACAAGCGTCGTGATAAATATATTAAGTAACATACTTATATATTTTAAGAAAATAGTTCGTGGTCACGCAGGCACTATGGTTCAAGCAGACAGGATTGCGTGCGGTTTGTAACGCCAATCCTATGCAATACAAGTAGCGGTTGCGTACGGATTTGTAGCGCCAACCAAACGGGTCCGATTAACTCCGGAATCGTGTGGATCAGACAGCGATTCCTTCGTTCTTCCTTGTAACTCCCCGAGCAAGATGGTCCAAGACCTGTCACCTTATCGCTCCATAGGCAAAGACAAAATCCACAGGAGCTAGCAAGGCTCGGATTTGTCATAATCATGATTATACCTCAAGTACTACGACCCGCTTCCCTTGGACAAACTCCGTCCCTCAGTTGCGGGATTAGGACGATGGGGCGGAAGAGTGGAATAGCAGCCGAGCTGCCCGGTTCCATCCCCGACGTATCCATTCCGACTGTGAGCTCGACACACCAAGTTGACTCAAGCAGGAAAGTAAACACAAGTTCATGTAGTCAACCAGGCAGTCGAGTATTATTGATTCGGGAAGCAGTTCATGAAAAGTTCTCAAAAATTTGCACCAGATAGTTATGGCGTTGGTGGAGTTATCGGGATGAAGATAATTATCGGGAGGATAAGTAGTCTTCGATATCTTAAGTATTAGGAGGAACATAAGTCCCGTTATAGATTCGAAATCACAAGACGAGGGAGTCGCCCGCGATCAGGTATTAATCGGTCAAGACGATCCGATAAGTCAAGGGATTTTTAAGAAAATAAAATATTTTAATTAAATATTAAAGTAAGAGAGTCCAGGGCTGTTTCTTTAAAAGAAAATAATTTGAGTTAGGTCCTTATAAAAATAAAATTTACAATTAGCCCCGTTTTGTCAAAACCAATACTTTTGGGGTTAAAAGTTAAATAAATAAATGTCCCGACCTTGAAAAATTATGAGGCCAGTTCCTAAATTCTCTAAATTGTTCAGAGATTCAGGTTTTTAAAGTTCTGAGGTCGAGTTTTTAATAAAATTCTCACATTGGCCCCAAATTTGTTAAAATTGTCATTTCGGGCCCTAAGTTTAAAATAATCGGAACTCACAAACCGGAAGGGCTTCTAATGTGATTCCAGTTGGAAAATGTCACTAAGGTTAGTGGGATATTGGGACAAAAACAGTTTTAAAACGTCATAAGTATAGGTCCCTTAACTTTTGAAAATCTCATTTTTGTCCCATTTTGAAATAATTGTCTTTAAGGCTTTTAGGGGTCCAATTGTTATGAAATTTGAACCTTGGGTCCAAAATATAATTATGTTATAAGTAAATTAGTATTTCCAGGTACATGGGCTCTATAAGTCCTGGAAATTTCATTTGGGTCCTCAAGTTTAATCTTTTACAATTTGGTCCCTCAAGTTTTATAAAATTACTTTCCAAGCTCTAAACACTTGGATTTTTGGAATACACTTAAAATATGTTATTTCCAGTCCCTTAAGAGTTAAAATTTCAAATTTTAAAATTTGGGTCTGGTACAGTTTCGAAATTTGCAAAATAGCCCTTAGACTTCTCAAATTTTACAATCTAGTCCTTGGGCTTTTAAGGGTTGATTTTATTTATCTAAAAACTCTTAAAACTTTATTAAAATGTCAAAACATCATTTTTGAACCTGAGTACAGTCCCAAAATCGAAATTTACAGAGAGGTCCCTTAAGTTTTATTTTCTTGCACTTAAGTCCACCAACTTTCCATTTTTGCATTTTAAGTCCAAAAATCGAAATTTAATCAATTATGCTCGACTTGTCCAGGTTATAGGTCATTCAAAACATAGATTTCAAGAGTCATAAACATACATATCCATCTCATACAAGAATTTATCAAATATGACAATAAAGTGTACATGTATGTCCTAATTTTCGGTAAATCGCATTTTGAGCAACACTTGAGACATTTTTCCAACTTGATACAAGAAAATAGCATGCATTACATAATATATATCTCAAATGCTCAATAACAAAATACTACATGCATTTTTATGAATTAAAACACCTAGAAGTTGAAAGGATTTTTTTCCACCCACCTTGTTTGTTCGGTTGATTGGTGTAAAGTGGTGTCACAAGACCTTGAGGATTTTAATCCTCACTTAAGGCAGCCCCTAAGTCCAATAATACAAGGAGTTTTGAGTTAGAAAAATGAAGATTTGAACCAAGGAGGGAAAAAGAGAAGGAATAGGCCAAAGGTACCACACTTACCTTGTGTAGTTGAAAGTTGTAGTCAAAATTGATGGTCTCTTAAGAACTTGATCACCACTTAAACAAAGCTCCAAGGTCAGCCCCTAATCACCTCAAAATGATAATTTTGGTGTTAAAATTCGAAATTAATAGGGGAGAAGAAGAAGGTACCAAAAATCCCATTTCTTACCTTATAGTCCAAAATCCTTCAAATTTCTTCAAGTCTAGAAGTCTCCTTCAAGGTGATGGTAAGACTCTTAGTATCTTCCAAGTCTTCTATGTAAACCTCAAAAATAAAAATCCAAACTTACATTAATAAGTGAGAGGAGATAGCTAGATGACATCAAGACAAGAAGATGAACAACATTCTTACCTTGTTGAAGGGGGGATGTTCGAATTTTTGTAGGAAATGGAATGAAGAGTTCTTGTATTTTTACTAAGTGTTTAAGAGAAGAGGAGAAAATTGTAGAGAGAGGTAGGAGGATTTTTAGAGAGAGGTAAGAAGATTCAAGGCTTGAAGAGATGAATGTTGGTGAAATGAAGTGATGAATGAAACTTGGACAAATTTCTTGCCCAACTAGGCCTCTTGGCCGTCCACATGGGGTGGGGAGGGGGACAAAATTTTGTTTTGTTCTATCGCTTGAAAGGTGTAGCTTGCATGAGGGACAAGGACCTTGGTCAAGATGAGGTCTTTCATGGGAGGATGCAATTGCAAGGATAGAGAGGAATGTTGGCATGGGGTGTTGGGAAGCCTCCAACACGTTGGATGATTTTATAATAAAGAATTGATGTATAAGATATTGTGTATAAGATTTGAATTAATGGTGTAAAAATACACAAGATGAATACACAAGGTGTACATGTACAAGAGTTGGGAGATATTTCTACACCAAAATTTCCCATCACGGCCGTCCCTTAAGGGGTATTTGTGGTAATTCCATATTTTATTTTTTTATGTCCCAAAATTGATGATAATAGGTGAATAATATCAATCTCCAAAATAATTAGTGATTTCCTTGATCACTTATAAATCTCATGATCACTTAATCTAAATCGAATTCTTAATTCTATAAGGTATAAACCTCTAAAATAAATAGTCTCTTAGAATTCTAAGGTGACTAAAAGATACGCAAATAACAATAATGATGATCAATCAAGTGATCATAAATGCGAAATAAAATTAATAAATGATTATGATCACAAGAAATAAATAAGGGAAATTAGAGACGAAATATATTTATCATTAATATTTACCTGTCAAAGCGACGCGGTAGAATTGTCAAATAGTACAAAGACGATACGTGATATAAGTACATGTTCGAATAAAAATCGAGGGCTTCACACGGGTAATTATTAATAATATATATATTTTGTATTTTATTTCATTTTATTTAATTACTTGTGATCATGATCTTTATTAATTCTATTTTGCATTTATGATCACTTGATTGATCATTATTACTATTTTTGTATTTATTAGTCACCTTAGAATTTTAAGAGACTATTTATTTTAGAGACTTTTACCTTATAGAATTAAGATTTTGATTTAGATTAAGTGATCATGAGACTTATAAGTGATCAAGGAAATAACTAATTATTTTGGAGATTGATATATTTCATCTATTATCATAAAATTTGGGACAAAACAAAATATATGGAATTACCATAATGCCCATAGTATGGACGGCCATGGTGATGATTTGGAGTAGAAATATCATCCAACTCTTGTACACTTACACCTTATATTAGTCATCTTTTGTATAATTATACCATTAATTCAAACATTATACACATCATCTCATACATCAATTTTTTTATACTATTTTGCCAACATGTTGGAAGTCTTCCAACATTCCATTCAAACCATCTCTTGCCAATACCTTTGAGCTCCAAAATGTCTCCCATGCAAGGGACAAATTACAAGACACAAATTAATCAAAATTTTCTCCCCCCCCCTCAAGCATGTGGACGGCCACATGAAGAAAAATGAACAAATTTGTTCATTTTTCATCCAACACCTTCATCTCTCAAAGCTAATTCTCCTACTTCTCTCTAAACTTCCTACTTCTCTCTACTCTTTCTTCTTACCTTCTTCTTCAACACTTAGAAAATTTTTCAAGATTTTTCCTCCTTATAGCCAAAAAAATTCGAACACCCCCCTTCACAAGGTAAGAAATGTTGTTCTCCAATTCATCTTGATATCATCTACCTACCTCTTTTCACTTCTTGACTTAAGTTAATTTTGGGTTTTGGAGGTACATTTAGAAGACCATTTGAAGATTAGAGCTTGACATCATCTTGAAGAGGACTTCAAGACTTGAAGAAGAACTAGTAGAGGGACTAAAGAGTAAAATACTAAACTTGAGGGCTAAATTTTGAAAGTTTAAGGGCTACATTGCAAATTTTAAAACTGTACCAGACCTTAACTTTAAATTTTGAAAATTTTATTCTTAAGATACTGGAAATGACATATTTTAAATGTATTCCAAAAATCCAAGTGTTTAGGGCTTGGAAAGTAAAATACTAAACTTGAGGACCCAAATGAAATTTCCAGGACTTATGCAGCCCATGCACCTGGAAATACTAACTTAACTATAACTTAATTATATTTTGGACCCAAGGTTCAAATTTCATAACAATTGGACCCCTAAAAGACTTAAAGGCAATTATTTCAAAATGGGATAAAAATGATATTTTCAAAAGTTAAAGGACCTAAACTTATTTCTTTTAAAAACTGCTTTTGTCCCAATATCCTACTAACCTTAGTGGCATTTTCTAACTGGAATCACATTAAAAACCCTTCCGATTTGTGAGTTCCGATTATTTTAAACTTAAGATCCGAATTGGCAATTTTTACAAATTTGGGGCTAATGTGAGAATTTTACAAAAACTCGACCTCAAAACTTTAAAAACCTTAATCTCTGGACAATTTGGAGAATTTAGGAACTGACCTCATAATTTTTCAAGATCGGGATATTTATTTATTCAATTTTTAACCCCAAAAGTGTTAGTTTTTACAAAACGGGGCTAAATTGTAATTTTCTTTTATAAAGGACATAACTCAAATTATTTTCCTTTTACTAAAATAGCTCTGGACCCTCTGATTTGGAGATTTAATTAAAGTATTTTATTTTCTCAAAAAACCCCTGACTTATCGGACCGATTCGACCGATTTATACCCGATCGCGGGGCGATTTCCTCGTCTTGCGGTTTTGAATCTATAACGGGACTTATGTTCCACCTAATCTTTCAAGATATAGAAGATTGCTTATCCTTCCGATAATCATCTTCATCCAAATAACTCCACCAACGCCATATTTCTACTCGTGAATTTTCAAAAAGTTTCCTGAACTGCTTCCCTGAATCAATAATACTCGACTGCCTGGTTGACTGCCTGAACTTGTATTTACTTTCATGCCTGAGTCAACTTGGTGTGTCGAGCTCACAGTCGGAATGGATATGTCGGGGATGGAACCGGGCAGCTCGGCTGCTATTCCACTCTTCCGGCCCCATCGTCCTAATCCCGCAACTGAGGGACGGAGTGTCCAAGGGAAGCGGGTCGTAGTACTTGAGGTATAATCATGATTATGACAGATTCGAGCCTTGCAAGCTCCACTGTGGATTTTGTCTTTGCCTATGGAGCGATAAGGTGACTGGTCTTGGACCATCCTGCCTGGGGAGTTACAAGGAAAAACGAAGGAATCGCTGTCTGATCCACACGATTCCGAAGTTATCGAACTCGTTTGGTTGGCGCTACAAATCCGTGACGCAACCGCTACTTGTTTTGCATTGGTTGGCGCTACAAATCAACGCAACCATTATTTGCCTTGCATGGGATTGGCGTTACATTTCCGCACGCAATCCTACCTGTCTTGCCCGAATCACATAGTGCACTGTGTGACCATGAATTTTTCTTGAATCGTATAAGTATATTACTTAACTATATTTATCACGACGCTTGTGGACTGTGTGTGAATTCATGCATCATACTCACGCGTTTTCATATAACTGTTTTCTCGCATAACTATATATCGCCACACTTGCATACGATCACCCCATCCACTGAGATTTCTGTCTCATCCCCACCTGTTTTCTAACCTTTAGATGAGGACTTCGTTGAAGATGCTGAACCGACCTTGGATTGAGCCTTTGTACTCCGCTTGTTGGATTTACTATTTCTTGTTGTTATTGATGCACTCATTTCTTTTGACTGCTGTTGGACTATTTTATTTTCTTTTCATTCCGGTTTGTAACTGAAGGGCGTAGGACCCTTTGACTTTTAAGTTGTTATCGTTGGTTTATTTTCGAGGATGTAATTTGGATTATGGATTGTGGACTGTAATTTGTACCTATGTTATTTTATTTCCGCTGCTATTTGACTCCGTTTCTCTGGGTTTTCAATGATATTCGTCTAGACTATTGGTTTATTAGTATTTAAGTTGTGGATCGTCGTCGCATCCCATTTGGGGCGTGACAGTTAGTGTGGTATCAGAGCTCGGCTAGTAAGATGGAAACTTACACCGACCCCCGGATAGGACCTCGGTCGTATTTTGGGTAATCTCTGCGACTTGACCAATTAAGTGAAATTGATTTCAAATTGGCATAGAACCATCTTATTGATGTTTGAACTAAGTTAGAACGCATATTTTGAGATTCCATAGTCATACTTGTCTTGACTTAGTTGATTCTTGACTGATTTTCTTTATTCATTCTTTCCTTATTCTCTTCTTATCTTTCCTTTACCTTTGACTGATCCGCCTTAGTTTTGTTGTTACTTTCCCTACGTTATAACTTGTTTTACGCAAATAATTATTGTATTCATCTACTCGTGAATCGCAACTAACACTTCAAAAAACAGAATGGCCGAACATCGAGGACTTGGGAGACCTCGCCGCGTTCCCCGAGGGGATGACGACGTACCCAGGGACCGGGTACCCTCCCCTAAATTACCACCGCCTCCTCCACCTGCTGCAGGAGACAATTTGACCGCACAAGCCTTACAACAAATCTTGGTTTCATGAGGCAACAGGCAGAGCCTCAACCCTGTGCTCCCGAACCTGCCAGAGAGACGAACGATCGCACGTTGGAGCGATTTCAACGATTCGACCCACCAGCCTTCTTAGGAGAGCCGGATGATTTGAAGGCAGAAGAATGGGTAGAGAAATTGGAGAATATCTTCAACGCTCTCCAATACTCAGATGAGCAGAAAGTCACACTCGCCGTATTTCGTCTGGAATCGGTTGCTAGAGTCTAGTGGAGGGCAATTGAAAGAAGATGGGAACAGGACCGGGTAGCCAGAACATGGGGAAATTTCTTGGCCGAGTTCAATGAACAGTACCTTCCACAGGTTGTGAAAGAGGCGCGCCGAGATGAATTCCACAGATTGAGGCAAGGGAACATGACTGTAGCTCAAGCATGAGTCTCGAATTTCACCGATTGTCCAAGTATGCTCGGGGACAATCAATACCGAAGAGGATAAGCTTTAAAAGTTCACTCGAGGATTGAAACGGAACTTGAAACAATCTGCGATTGTTGAACTAACAACCTACTCGGCCATGATAAAGGCTCTCCGCATTGAGTCGGGGATCAACCGTATTGAGCATTCAACAAAGTAGGCCATCGAATGCAGTCTTAAGAGGAAAGTCAGGGATAGCCATCTAAACCGCCGCTAAGTTTCAGAAGGGACCAGTTAATAAGATAGATAAGGGAAAGGGACCAGTACAAGGAAAGTCGGGTCAATTGTGTGCATATTGCCAGAAATCGGGACATACCGCCAATGACTGTTCACGTAAATAAGGAAGGTGTTTGCGATGTGGTAGTAATCAGCATCAGCTGAAAGATTGCCCGAAGTACGAGGACCGAACCAAACAGATGCAGCCACAGAAGCCGGGAAATGGCCAGGGTAATCGGGTAAGGATGCTCGCTCGAGCGTTTACACTAGCCGGACAGGAGGCTCCGGAGGCAACATATGTGGTGGAAGGTACGCTTCTAGTATCTAACCACTACGCTAAAATATTGTTCAACCCTGGATCAACGCATTCATTTGTTGCACCGCATTTTGTACACAAACTGCATGCATCCATGGAACATATGCCTATATGTCTAGAAGTGTCAACTCCTATGGGTGCAAGTCAGATAACAGATATTATCTATAATACATGCGAAGTTAAGATTCTTTGAGATAAACTTTCTGCCGATTTGATCTTATTACCTATATCCGAATACGACGTGATATTGGGAATGAACTGGTTGTCTGCACACCATGCACAAATGGACTGCCATAACAAGTCCATTAAGCTATGTGAACCCAGAAAACCCGAAGTGGAAATTTCGGGAAGGGCACGAATTAAGATTGCCTCAATCATTTCAGCAATGAAAGCGAGAAAGGCGATCACTAGAGGGGCTCAAGGGTACTTGGCGTTTGTAATTAACAAACCCACGGTTGATACACACATTAACCAAGTACCTATAGTATCAGAATACATGGATGTATTTCCACAAGAACTCACCACTATCCCTCCAGATAGGGAAGTCGAGTTCACCATCGAGGTGTTACCAGGGACTGTCCCGATTGCCAGAACACCGTATAGAATGGCTCCTCTTGAGTTACAAGAACTGAAAATGCAATTACGGCCCGATGGATGTGGGATTTATCCGACCGAGTGCGTCTCCGTGGGGAGCACCTGTGTTGTTCGTCAAAAAGAAAGATGGCACATTAAGGATGTGTATAGATTATCGTGGTCTTAATAACGTGACCATCAAGAACAAATATCCCCTCCCGAGGATAGACGAACTATTTGATCAACTTCAAGGAGCGACGGTGTACTCGAAGTTTGATTTACAACAAGGATATTACCAACTGAAGATCCGCGAAGAAGACATTTCCAAAACTGCATTTCAAACCCGATATGGACACTACGAGTTTGTAGTGATGCCTTTTGGTCTGACGAATGCACCAGCAGCATTTATGGACCTGATGCGAGGCCATACCACTCACTCGACTAACCCAGAAGCAAGTCAAGTTTGAGTGGAATGACAAATGCGAGGCGAGTTTCCAAGAGCTGAAGAAACGACTTACTACAGCTCCAGTCTTAGCCCTTCCAAAGGGAATAGAAAATTTTGTCGTCTAAAGTGATGCATCAAAAGAAGGACTAGGAGCAGTGCTCATGCAGGAAGGAAAAGTTATCGCTTACGCATCACGAAAGCTCAAGCTGTATGAAGCCAATCATCCAACGCATGACTTGGAATTGGCAGCGATAGTGTTCGCGTTAAAGAAATGGAGACACTATGTCTACGGAGCAACATTCACGGTTTTCACTGATCATAAGAGCTTCAAGTATCTATTCTCCCAGTGGTATGTCTACGGAGCAACATTCACGGTTTTCACTGATCAAATGCCACGATTGGGATGGCATCCTACGAGGCATTATATGGGCAAAACTGTATATCCCCACTACACTTGGAGATTGATGACCAATGGACTCCGAAAGAGAAATGAAAGTCGCCCTCGATTCCAAAGGTCGACTTAGTTCAGGAGGCCATGGAGAAGGTCAAGCTGATCAAGGAGCGGATTCGCACAGCTCAGAGCCGCCAAAAGAGTTTCGCGGACAAGAGAAGAAAGGATTTGGAATTTGAAGTCGGTGATGAAGTATTTCTCAGACTCTCACCACGGAAAGGATTAATCAATCCGAAGAAAGGAGGCCGATTGAGTCCGATATGTTTGGACCTTATAAGATTTTACTGAGGATCGGAAGTTAGCCTACCGACTCGAGTTACCAGCACCATATACGGGAATGCACGATGTATTCCACGTGTCGAGACTGAAGAAGTATCAACCAGATCCCGAGCATATCATCACTCAAGATACTCCTCCTCTAATGGAAAATCTATCCTACACCGAGAGGCCGATCCGAATCATTGATCAGCAGATACGACAATTGCATAAGAGAGAAATTTCGATGGTTAAAGTTGTGTGGGAGAACCACAACTGAGACGAAGACGCAACGTGGGAGATGGAAGAAGACATGAGGAATCAATATCCATAACTATTCTGAAGAGAATTTGGGGACCAAATTCTTTTAAGGATGGGAGGATGTGAAGCCCCAATTTTTCCGAGCATATAATTGATTCTTATTGTCGTCTATGTATTTGATCGACTATTTTACCGCGTCACTTTGACGTGTAATTATTAATAATATATATATATTTTGTATTTTATTTCATTTTATTTAATTACTTGTGATCATGATCTTTATTAATTCTATTTTGCATTTATGATCACTTGATTGATCATTATTACTATTTTTGTATTTATTAGTCACCTTAGAATTTTAAGAGACTATTTATTTTAGAGACTTTTACCTTATAGAATTAAGATTTTGATTTAGATTAAGTGATCATGAGACTTATAAATGATCAAGGAAATCACTAATTATTTTGGAGATTGATATATTTCATCTATTATCATCAAATTTGGGACAAAAAAAAATATATGGAATTACCATAATGCCCTTAGTATGGACGGCCATGGTGATGATTTGGAGTAGAAATATCATCCAACTCTTGTACACTTACACCTTATATTAGTCATCTTGTGTATAATTATACCATTAATTCAAACATTATACACATCATCTCATATATCAATCTTTTTATACTATTTTGCCAACATGTTGGAATTCTTCCAACATTCCATTCAAACCATCTCTTACCTATACCTTTGACCTCCAAAATGTCTCCCATGCAAGATACAAATTACAAGACACAAATTAATCAAAATTTTCTCCCCCTCTCAAGCATGTGGACGGCCACATGAAGAAAAATGAACAAATTTGTTCATTTTTCATCCAACACCTTCATCTCTCAAAGCTAATTCTCCTACTTCTCTCTAAACTTCCTACTTCTCTCTACTCTTTCTTCTTACCTTCTTCTTCAACAATTAGAAAAATTTTCAAGATTTTTTCTCCTTATAGCAAAAAAAATTCGAACACCCCCCTTCACAAGGTAAGAAATGTTGTTCTCCAATTCATCTTGATATCATCTACCTACCTCTTTTCACTTCTTGACTTAAGTTAATTTTGGGTTTTGGAGGTACATTTAGAAGACCATTTGAAGATTAGAGCTTGACATCAACTTGAAGAGGACTTCAAGACTTGAAGAAGAACTAGTAGAGAATTTGGACTACAAGGTAAGAATTGGACACTAGAACCCTTCTTTCCTCTTCTTTCTATTTTTTTCAAATTTTAACACCCATTTTTCATTTTTGAGAAATAGGGGCTGACCTTAGGTGATTTTGGAGTTGAACAAAAATTCCAAATTTAAAGCTTCAACTAGTCTCCAATCACGTATTACACAAGGTAAAGTGTAGTCTTTCTCATTTTCTTATCTCCTTCTTTTTCTCCTTAATTTTTCTCTCATTTTTCTAACTCCAAATTTTTGATATTTCTTAACTTAGGGGCTGACCTAAGAGGCCTCATCCAAAAATTGTGAAATTTATCCTTTTATTTCACAATTTCCAATTTTAAGGTGGGTGGAAAAATACTTTCCAACTATTAGGTGTTTTTATTAAAATGCATGTAGAAATTTTGATCATGAGCCTTGAGATATATAATATATGTATTTCATGTCAATTTTATGTATCAAATCATGAAAATTCTCAAGAGTTGCTCAAAATTGCTATTTATTGAATTTTAGGTGCATGCATGTACAATTTAATGTTCTATTTAATGAATTGAACATGCATGTGTATGATCTTTGAAATCCATGTTTTGGATGACTTATAACCTGGACAAGTCGAGCATAATTGATTAAATTTCAATTTTGGACTTTAAAATGTAAAAATAGAAAGTTGGTGGACTAAATTGCAAAAAAATGAAAGTTAAAGGACCCCTCTGTAAATTTCGAAATTTGGGACTGTACTCAGGTTCAAAAATGGCTTTTGGACATTTTAATAAAGTTTTAAGAGTTTTTAGATAAATAAAATCAACCTTTAAAAGCCCAAGGACTAGATTGTAAAATTTTGAAAGTTTAAGGGCTACATTGCAAATTTTAAAACTGTACCAGACCTTAACTTTAAATTTTGAAAATTTTATTCTTAAGGTACTGGAAATGACATATTTTAAATGTATTGCAAAAATCCAAGTGTTTAGGGCTTGGAAAGTAAGTTTTCTAAAATTGAGGGACTAAAGACTAAAATACTAAACTTGAGGACCCAAATGAAATTTCCAGGACATATGCAGCCCATGCACCTGAAAATACTAACTTAACTATAACTTAATTATATTTTGGACCCAAGGTTCAAATTTTATAACAATTGGATCCCTAAAAGGACCTAAACTTATTTCTTTTAAAAACTGCTTTTGTCCCAATATCCTACTAACCTTAGTGGCATTTTCCAACTGGAATCACATTAAAAGCCCTTCCGATTTGTGAGTTCTGATTATTTTAAACTTAAGGTCCGAATTGGCAATTTTTACAAATTTGGGGCCAATGTGAGAATTTTCCAAAAACGCGACCTCAAAACTTTAAAAACCTGAATCTCTGGACAATTTGGAGAATTTAGGAACTGACCTCATAATGTTTCAAGGTCGGGATATTTATTTATTCAATTTTTAACCCGAAAAGTGTTAGTTTTTACAAAACGGGGCTAAATTGTAATTTTCTTTTATAAAGGACATAACTCAAATTATTTTCCTTTTACTAAAATAGCCCTGGACCCTCTGACTTGGAGATTTAATTAAAGTATTTTATTTTCTCAAAAAACTCTTAACTTATCGGACCAATTCGACCAATTTATACCCGATCGCGGGGCGACTTCCTCGTCTTGCAGTTTTGAATCTATAACGGGACTTATGTTCCACCTAATCTTTCAAGATATCGAAGATTGCTTATCCTTCCGATAATCATCTTCATCCAAATAACTCCACCAACGCCATATTTCTACTCGTGAATTTTCAAAATTTTTCCTGAACTGCTTCCCTGAATCAATAATACTCGATTGCCTGGTTGATCATGAACTTGTATTTACTTTCTGCTGAGTCAACTTGGTGTGTCGAGCTCACAAATCGGAATGGATATGTCGGGGATGGAACTGGGCAGCTCGGTTGCTATTCCACTCTTCCCCATGGTCCTAATCCGCAATTGAGGGACGGAGTTTGTCCAAGTGAAGCGGGTCGTAGTACTTGAGGTATAATCATGATTATGACAATCCTGCCTAGCTAGCTCTCGTGGGATTTGTCTTTGCCTATGGAGCGATAAGGTGACGAGGACTTGGACCATCTTGCTCGGGAGTTACAAGGAAGAACGAAGGAATCGGGTCGATCCACACGATTCGAGTTATCGGACCCGCTTTGGTTGGCGCTACAAATCCGTGCACGCAACCGCTACTTGTTTTGCATTGGTTGGCGCTACAAATCCGTGACGCAACCATTATTTGTCTTGCATGGGATTAGCGTTATATTTTAAATGACGCAATCCTACCCGTCTTGCTGAATCACATAGTGCCTGTGTGACCATGAATCGCTTTTTCTTGATCGTATAAGTATATTACTTAAATATATTTATCACGACGCTTGTGGATCGTGTGTGAATTTATGCATCATACTCACGCGTTTTCATATAAATCAAGTTTTCTCGCATAACTATATATCGCCACACTTGCACACGATCACCCCATCCATCGAGATTTACTCTCATCCCCACCGTTTTTAACCTTTAGATGAGGACTTCGTTGAAGATCTTTGCCGAACCGCCTTGGATTGAGCCTTTGTACTCCGCTTTTGGATTTACTATTTCTTGTTGTTATTGATGGACTCATTTCTTTTGACTATTGTTGGACTATTTTATTTTCTTTTCATTCCGGTTTGTAACTGAAGGGCGTAGGACCCTTTGACTTTTAAGTTGTTATCGTTGGTTGATTTTCGAGGATGTAATTTGGATTATGGATTGTGGACTGTAATTTGTACCTATGTTATTTTATTTCCGCTGCTATTTGACTCTGTTTCTCTGGGTTTTCATTGATATTCATCTAGACTGTTGGTTTATTAGTATTTCAGTTGTGGATCATCGTCGCGTCCCGTTTGGGGCGTGACAGTAATTGACCGGCCAAATGGGACAATTTATCTGTAAACCAGATAACAAATGTGTGTCACGTTCAATGAAGTTTGCACTGGATAATTAAAGATCTTCAATTAAGTTACATGTTTGTGTAAAAGTTTGTATTTTCATTTTATTTAATTCTTATATGGGTGAAAGAAAGAGAGGAAGAGAAGATTCAAAAAACCGAACAAAATGAAAAATTAATGGAAAGAAGAATGAAAAAAATTAAAAAAAAATAGAAAATTAAAAGAAAAAAGGAAAAAGGCCAACGAATGAAAAAATAGAGACGAATTAGATTTCATTCCATATCATTTGAATTCTATTTCATTTTTATTTCCATTTAATTTGCTTTTCATTTAACTACAAGAACAAAGTTAAGATATATCAGAAGGTCTCTTGTGAGATCGTCTCATGGATATCTATCCGTGAGACGAGTTGGGACGAGTCGGATCAGATCACCATGAAATTTGCATCAATAGCGGATCTGCGGTCTACAAAAAGTCAATTATCCGCCTAAATTTACGCAATAATACTTATGGAGAAAAAAAGTAATACTTATTGAGGTGTCGTGCCCATGGGTAGTAATAAGGTAGACATGGCTATGTGTTATACTTGCTTGGGGAGTTGCAAGGTAGAACGAAAGAATCACTGTTTGATACACATGATCCTGATGTTGCTCGAATACTTGGTTACTTGTTTGAGTTGGCATTACACTCTATACACAACACTACTTAAGTTGCTTATATCACATTTATTATGCTTGAATGTTCACGAATTATTTCCAAACGATTAAATTTGTCTTATATTATTATTGGTGCATTGTACTGCTTGTGGTTGCTGTGTGATGCACATTTGATTCGAAATTTTAACTGAGTATCTTCAACACATAGGACTATAATATTTCTTCAGAATACAAAGTCACATTCGGACTTGGTAAAATTTGAAAAATCACACAAGTTGCTGCAGTGATTATTCCCGCAGGTTAAAAAAATCTCAATGTTCAAACATATCTTGGCCCATGGTGGTTGGAATTCAATGAAACCAGTTGGAAAATAAAGCCAACACATGGGAGGATTGATTTGTGGAAGAAAATTGTACAAATTCAGCAAAAACCTTGGACAAAATGGTCGGTCAAAGAATTTGACAGAGTTGGTGTGTATTTTCAGATTTTCTTACTTGTAATAAAAACAAAGAATAAAATAATTCCAAATTGATTTTATGTTAGCTATAAATAGAGGACATTAGCAATCGCTAAATAATATGTTCTTATGGAGAAAATTAGAATTCGATGTTTAAAAGAAATTTTCATTGTTGTTTTCCTAAATTATATTAAGTGTTCAAGTATTTTATAAATTGTTTTCTTTAGTTTTATTTTAATCTTTTGTTTTCTCTACATTTTTCATGTCTTTCTAAGTTTATTTTGTTGAGTAGATAGGGTGGAACTCTTAATGGATGAAAAGAAATATTTGCAGATTTACATTAAATTTTATTATTTTGTTCACGAATTTGTTTTTAGATTATACCCTTCTTGTTTAGTGGTGTTTCTTGATTTATGTCTATCTATTGGCACAATATGTCTATCTATTGACACAACAAATACTTGATTCCATTTATTTAAATGTCTTGTTTTACTTCAACCGACTACTAATGTGGATCCTTGATTTTTTGTAGACAAGAGAATGCATAAATACTTGATTACATATTGGCGTTATAAGATAAATTGTATATATTTGGTAAAAAAAAATGTGTTTACCTCATTGCATTATTTATATTTATAATATCCTCGCATAGGAACCTTCATTGTGTATGAATTCCAATAGTGACAATTTAAGAGATAAGAAAAAAATATAATCATTCATTTATTCAAAATCAAGAGTGAATCACAATCCTCAATATTTTTATTACTCAAATTTATTATAGTAAAAAAAAATCTTACTAGTTTAAAATACATATATTTCTTTCTCAAAGAAAATTTTCCTTGTGAGCTTCTATTAACATCCCTATGTATCGACCTCAGACTCATGAGAAATTTATTATTTAAGACAACCTGCACTTGGGTTTGCAACCTTAAAGTTGTAGCAAGTTTTCAGCGTCGTTGTCCGAGAAGGCAAGGTATGGTTTGTGATTTTTTTTCCACGGTAAATATTGTGTGTTTGTATGGTTACATTGTGTCGTAGTCCAAATTCTCGTAGTTTAGTAGAAATAATTCAAAAATTTTGATAGAAAATTTTGATTCATATCCACCACACCAACTATGGCTGAAGATGGAATTGTTCATAATGAGATGGAATGAACGGAAAATCAAGAAGTGTGTAACATGCGTTACTACTTGCAACCTCCTCGAAATTATATTCCTTCGTGTTTCATTTTTCCACTCAATGCAAACAACTTTTGATTCAAGCCAGAGGTGATTCCTTTGCTTCCTAATTTCCATGCTATGGATTCTGAAAGCTCGTATTTACATTTGAAGAAATTTGTAGAAGTATGTGCCATATTTGATGATAAAAATTGCATAAATAAAATTGTTAAGCTCAAATTATTTTCTTTTTATGAAGTTGGTTGTGTATCTTGACACCCGCTCAAGTGGAGCATGATTATTTATCGTGCCCAACTTGGAGGTAAAGTAATAAAACAATTAAGGAGGGAATGGTTGATGAGTTTGATGAGTCCTTCTTGTGCCTTCTCTCGAACAAAATGACAATCAAGTTGTATATGTTTTGTTCACTCGTGATGACAGGAATTTTGTGACATTGCAAATGCTGATTTACTATTAGCGTATATTGTTGGAGGCTGAGATAATAGTTCTTTTAGATCTTGAAGTAAATAACTGATCCATTGAAGTTCACATGTAGCCAAAGCTAGCTATTGCTCGGTGTTCTGCCTCCATAGATGAATGGTTGACTGTTGGCTATTTCTTGGCTTTCCAGGAAATGAGTGAGTTGCCAAGATAGATTGCAAACCACTAATGCTTCTCCGTGTGTCAGGACAACGTGCCCAATCTGCATCAGTAAAGGCATGAATGTGAAGAGATGAGGTATAATAAAATAGGCCTTTACATGGATCAGACTTGATGTATCTTCGAACCATATGAGCCACTGCAACATGAGAAGAAGTTGGTTTAGACATAAATTGGCTTAATGTCTGGATGCTATAAGAAAGTTCAAGTCTTGTAAATGTTAGATACAAGAGCCTACCAACAAGTCTTCTATAAAGAGAAGGATCCTCCAATGGTGTACTATCTTGAGTGTGTATATCTAATTTAGGATCCATAGGAGTTGAAGCTGGTTTACAACCAAGGTATCCAGCTTCTCTGAGAATGTTAACGACTTACTTTCTTTGGCAAATGCTCAATCCCTTTGAACTTCTTGCTATTTCAATTCCTAACATGTATTTCAAAGTGTAAAGATCTTTGATTGTAAACACATTATCTAAATGTTGTTTAATGTTGTTAATATCTGTCAGATTATTTCCCGCTAGAATGACATCATCAACATATACAAAAAGAGCAGTTAATGAAGTAGAAGTTGACATAACAATGAAAGAAGAATCAGATTTGGATTGAACAAAACCATAAGCAAGTAAACATGAAATTAATTTCTGAAACCACTGCCTATAAGCTTGTTTCAAACCATATAAACTTTTGAGATAATTATTTTTAACCACCTCAACTTTACCCCTTTTTACACTTCACAACCTATACTTGAATTTTTAACCTTTTGCATCCTGAACTACGAAAATAATTACTCTTTGCAACTTTTGGACCATTTTACCCCTAGGATTGTATTCTTTAATAACAATAGTTCTAGTTATCCTTCTGAACTCTAATTTGTGGCAAATTACTACATAATAATAAATTTATTGCATTAATCAATAAACATTAAATTTTTACTCCATAATCAATTTGTTTTTCGGATTTTCGAGAATTAAGAACCCTTATTTTCTGTAACTTGCTTTGTTCGTGGCATTGTTACACCTACTTAGATCCAGTCTCTATTCAGAGGTTTTTAAATGGATCATGTCAGGTTTCCAGCCTATAAACTCAACAATCCATACTTTTATCAAGATCTCATTTCAAGAAATTATCCGTATACAAATTGGGTCTTTAGACTGAAAATGAAAATAGTCCATTACGACCATATCAGGCCCAATATGCTTCCATAAAATTAATAAATCCCTTAAAATTCATACCTCTTTTTGACCGAAATAGTACCGGGTGAGATGGCTCACAACACCACCAGTCGGAAAATTAATGCCCCCAGATTGTTTGACAAACAGCTCCTCACTGTTCAACCTCACCCTCAGGGAAGATGATCTGCAAGTTATCCGACTCCTTCAGCAATTGCTCAGCACAACCTTGGTTCGTTTCCTACTCCAGGCGTATGAAATAATTCTTTGAAGGGATGAATCAATAGTACATTATAAACACATGTTGAACAAACAACCTTTATTTTATTAAGTACTTAAAGAAAATTTATTACATCAGTAATCTCCTTTTGGGAGGAGAAAACCTGTTTAGCCTCTCATAAAGGCTATCACACTCTTATACATAAAATTAAAAACTGAAAACTAAAACTGGAAAACACTCTGGAAATTCTAAACACTCCACAAATTTTACAAAGGAAATTTATTGATAGAAGACTAAGGGAGATGTTCGATGCCTTTAGCCTTCTGAAAGTTCTTGTTATATAGAGGTAAGGGTTGCCTCTATTCCTTGGATTCTCCCATCCACTTGCTGAAAGTAGTGGAATACTTTACTATCTTCACATGGCTCGGGTCCCTCCTTGTCTGGTATCCAAGGCAAGTTGATAAGGCTCCAAAGCCAGCTGACTCTTCTTTTTCCGTCTTTTAGCTAGATGGAATCTTATGACGTCATTGCTTACGTCATTAACTTGAATTATCAGCATCTTGATGAGTTGGATACCAATTACTAGACCTGACCCACTTTTTGTCTCTTTGCTGAGTGGGTTATCCTTGAGTCACATTTTTCTTTTAACTTTATCGGGGAATCTATTTTTTTGGTGGTCCCCGAAATGTTGGATACTTCTGTGACTTTTCTTCTCCGTCGCCGGGTCTTCTCCGATCAACTTTTGGCCGAAATCTTTTGCCAAATTCTTGTTCCTTCTGGTTTTGACATTCGGGATAGACCCGAAGTTCCCAGTGGCCGATGTGAGCCATATTGCAGTATTTCCGTCGAGTTTCTTTATTCCCGTGATTTGTTTTCCCACGAGAAGATTTCTTTTCTTTTCAAAAATGGATCTTACTGCGAATCTTGTAGTTTTTCTGTCATAGTATTCAACAGGAAAGATCCGTTCACTGAATTTTGATAAAATTTGAACGGAAACTTGACCTTGTCCATCTCCATGAGACAGACCCACAATCTGTTAGATAAATGTTTTTATCATGATTTTGATGATTTTATTAAAATGAGTTTTTATACCAAAACAATGTCTCTAAATGTTGTCCCAATACCTCCGTCGATCTAAAATGTTTTTACTATTTTTCGGAGTATTTCTTGGGGTTTATTTTCGATTTAAAATTGGACAACACTTTTGTTTCGAAGGCTCGACCGGTCGCCCTATAGGGCAACCCATACCGAGTTGAGTTTTGAAAGCAAAAATGGGGCGTAAGAAAAAAAAAGAGCGGGCGACCGGTCGACCAGGTGGGCGGCCGGTGTGGTCGACCGGTCGACCGGAGGGCGACCTTTCTGCAAGTTGGATTTTGTTCCCGGACTTCTCTGTTTAAAAACGTCAAGGGCAACCGGTCACGGTGAGCGACCAGTCGCACCCCCCCCTTCGACCTCCCCTGTGTTAAAATTAGCGAGAATTCAATTTAAATCTTATCTCTGCGGCGACCGTCGAACCCCATGTTTGGCAATGAAAACTATCGTTGCGTTTTAGAACTTTTTCCCTATTTTGTGGGATTGATTTCTAACAGCTATATTGATGATTTTAAATGGTTTCTTTTGCAGCAAATCACTCCCCAAGGAGGAGCCAATGTCTGGAAATCAAAGCCAAGACCTCTCCTATAAATAGAGGCTTCATTCAAGCAACAAGATACAACACTCTACACAAGCAAAGAGCAAACAAAGCAAACACTTTCATATATCTTGTTGTATTAGCCTTAGCACTTTCACTTGCACAAATTTGAGGTCTAGGCTTTCAATTCTTGATTACACTTGCACTCATATTGTATCAATCATTATTGAGTTGTAATCTTGATTTTGGTCATCATTCAACACAAGACATCCTTGTGAGTAATCTTGTGGTAAGAATACACTTGGGTGATCTAGGTGATAGGTGTTTGAAGGTTGTGGTAATCTTCAAAGGTGTTGTAAGAGGGTTGTGGTAATCCTCAAGGTGTTGTAAGAGGGTTGTGGTAATCCTCAAGGTGGTGTAAGAGGATTGTGGTAATCCTCAAAGTGGTGAAGGAGGGTTGTGGTAATCCTCAAGGTGTTGTATTAATTTTTGGTAAATTAATAAAATCTTTTCTTTCTTTTTGAAATCCATCCCTGGAGATCTTTGGGGTGGTAGAGGATTAGGCCCTAGGTGGGTTGAACCTCTTTAAATCGGCGAGTGTTGTTTTATTTCGCATTTACATTCTCGTCTTTGGTTGATTATTCGAAAAAGAGGGCAAAATCTGAAAAACCGAGATAATCTATTCACCCCCCCCTCTAGATTATCGTAGCCACTTGGACTAACAAGTGGTATCAAAGCCAAACTCTTTGGCTAGCTCGTTCCGAGTAAAGAGGAAAGATCCATGGCTACGAATGACGCTTATCTCACCACCGGCGCCTCCACAAACAAGCCACCATTGTTCGACGCCAATAACTACGCATTTTGGAAAGACCGTATGGAGTGCTTTCTACAAGGGTGCGGATTTGACATATGGAATGTGGTTATTGAAGGAGTTGATCAACCAACGAAAAAAATGGAGGATGGCACCTCGACTCTAAACCTTTCAAGGAGTTCGATGAAAATGATAAGAAGGCTTTCTCTCTAAACGGTAAGGCCTTAAATATTTTGCATTGCTCACTTACCGCCACCGAGTACAATCGCATACGAGGCATAAGGTCGGCACATGAGGTTTGGGAAAAATTGGAGACTATATATGAAGGGACAAAGAAGGTCAAGCAAGCTAGAAAGACCATGCGTACTTGTTAAAGACTTTGAAAACTTTAACATGTATGATGGTGAAAGCATCTCCAAGATGGTGGAAAGGCTTGACAACATTGTCAATCCTCTTGTGGCCCTCGGTAAAGTCATCTCCGAAGAAGACAAAGTGACTAAGGTATTGAATGCTCTTCCCGGCTCATGGTCCGAAAAGGTGACGGCAATCACGGAAGCACAAAATCTTGAGACACTCAAGTTTGACGAGCTCATCGGGAACCTCCTCATCTATGAAGTCTATCTCAAGGAGAGGAAAAATACCAAACCAACCATCAATCAATCGGGTATGCAAAATATTCCTAAAGGTCTTGCTTCCTCTTCTAATAATGCATACTATGATAATGATGATGATGATGAGGAGACGGCCGCACTTGTTCGAAAATTTGCAAAATTTGTGAATAAAAATAAAGCAAGAAAACCAAGAGATAATGCTTGCTTTAAATGCGGAAAACCCGGCACTTCATTGCCGATTGCCCAAAGCTCGATGAAGAGGAGCAAAAGAAAAGGAAGCCTTTTACAAAAAAGAAGGCTCTAAATGCGGAAGTCAAAACATGGGATGAACTACTCGAAACAACCGATGAGGAAGGAGAAACCGAACACGGTCTCATGGCTATAGACGATGAAAACAATGAGGTACACTCAAATTCTTCTACTTCCTCCATAGTTGATGACTTGCAATGTGATTTTGATGAATTGCAAATTGAGTTTCAAAATTTAATCGTTAAATACAAAAATTTGAAAAAGGAGCATAAGGAGATTAAGGTTGAAAAGGAAAAATTATTTACCTCTTATGAATCTTTAGACAAAGCTCATGTTCTTACTCTTACTAGAATTCATTCTCTTGAAACCGAAAAGGAATCGCTCACAAAAATTATTGAATGTTTGAAAATGACGTGCATCGTTTCAACATAAGTACGGATAAAGTCACAAAAATTTTAGATGCACAAAGAGGTGAGCATTCCAAATCGGGACTTGGTTATAAGCCATTTCAAAGTGTTTTTAAGAAAAATAACCAAGGTCCGACTTTTGTACGTGCCAATAATTATAATACTCCTACTTGTTTTTATTGTGGCAAAGTTGGACATTATGCTAATAATTGCAAATTGAGAAATAGCTCAAGACATGTTTGGAGACCCAAAGGTCTCAAGACTAACCCCCATGGACCCCAAAATTATAGGGTACCTAAAAGAAATGATTTTGTAGGTAATAGGGGCTATAACAACCATGGAGGATTCGAAATGGCTCGTGGACAGCGGATGTTCACGCCATATGACCGGGAGGAGAGAGCTTTTACCAACATCAAGCTCCACGAAGAGGGTATGGTCATGTTCGGCAATGGCAAAGGAAAAATTCTTGGAAATGGAGAAATTGGTAACTCTTCTTTCTCTCTTTGTAATGTTCTTTTAGTAGAAGGGCTTAAGTTTAATTTGATAAGTGTTAGCCAACTTTGTGATTTCAATTATGATGTTTCTTTTAATAAAGAAAAATGCCTTTTTCTTAAAAATGGTAATATTATTTGTGAAGCAAATAGAAAAGGAAATCTTTACAAAATTTGTACTAGTGATTTGGTTAGTCAAAATGTTTCTTGTCTTGTCGCCAATAATGATTTAACGAGTTTATGGCATAGGCGACTCGGACATGTTGGATACAAGAATTTGAAAAATATTTACAAAAACCAACATGTAAAAGGACTACCCAAATTGAATTTTGAAAATCTTGGCTTATGTGACACTTGTCAAAAGAACAAATTAGTTAAGAGTAGTTTTAAGCCCAAAATGAAATTTCCACTACCAAACCCCTACAATTGCTTCACCTTGATTTGTATGGGGATATTGGTACGGCTAGTCTAAGTGGAAAACATTACACTTTTGTTATAGTCGATGATTATTCGAGATATACTTGGGCTCTTTTTCTTACCAATAAAAACGATGCCGTTAATGAGTTTGTTAAGTTGTGTAGACTTATTGAGAATGAAAAAGAAGATACTATCAAGTCTATTCAAGCGATCGAGGTGGAGAATTTGACGGTGAATTTAGAGTATTTTGTGAAACCAAAGGATATGCTCATAATTTCTCGGCTCCAAGGACACCTCAACAAAATGGAGTAGCGAACGGAAAAATCGAACATTACAAGAAATGAGTCGATCCATGCTCAATGAATTTTCACTTCCAAAGTATTTTTGGGCGAAGCCGTAAGTACCGCTTGCTATGTCATTAACCGAGTTTATATTCGTCTAAAATGAATAAAACTCCATATGAGCTTTGGAAAGGAAGAACTCCAAATATTAGTTATTTCAAAATATTTGGATGTAAGTGCTTTATTTTGAATACTAAGGATCAATTGGACAAACTTGATCCTAAGGCCGATGAAGGTATATTTATGGGGTATTCAACCAAGAGCAAAGCATATCGGGTTTACAACAAGACTAGCATGGTTGTTGAAGAATCTATTCATGTCAAATTTAATGAAGCCTCGGGTGTTGAAAGAATACCCAATGACGATAGTGATGAAGAGGATATTGTTGAACCTATTGTTCAAAGTGATGCTCATAATGATCAACCTTCAAGTTCAAATGTCCCTCAAGAAGATAGGGGTGATACTTCGAATCTTCCCATAGCATTGAAATTTAAGGGAGATCACCCAAAAGATCTTATTATTGGTGATCCCCTTGATAAAGTAATGACTCGAAGGAATTTTGCCGAGAAAGCTCTTATATCTCAAAAAGAGCCTAAAAATGCTAAGGAAGCTATTGAGGATGAAGATTGGTTTTTGGAAATGCAAGAGGAGTTGAATCAATTTGAAAGAAATGATGTATGGGAATTAGTACCTTGTCCTCCATCTCAAACAATTATTGGTACAAAATGGGTATTCCGGAACAAACTTGATGATCAAGGCAACATTGTTCGAAATAAGGCAAGGTTAGTAGCTCAAGGGTATTGTCAAGAAGAAGGTATTGACTATGATGAAACTTTTGCACCGTAGCACGTTTAGAAGCTATTCGTATTTTACTTGCCTATTCTTGTTTCAAAATTTCAAACTTTACCAAATGGATGTTAAATCCGCTTTCTTAAATGGTATTATTCAAGAAGAAGTCTATGTAAAACAACCTCCGGGGTTTGAAAATTTTTCTAGGCCTAATGATGTTTATAAACTTAAAAAGGCTTTGTATGGTTTAAAACAAGCACCCCCGTGCATGGTATGATAGACTTAGCTCTTTTCTTTTGCAAAATGGTTTTACAAGAGGTAAAGTTGATACTACACTCTTTGTTTTTGAAAAAGGGCAAGATTGTTTACTTGTGCAAATTTATGTTGATGATATTATCTTTGGTGCTACTAATGAATCTTTGTGCAAGAAATTCTCCAAATTAATGCAAGGAGAATTCGAGATGAGTATGATGGGGAGCTAAACTTCTTCCTTGGACTTCAAATTAAGCAATGCCAAGAAGGTATTTATATTTCGCAATCAAAGTATACAAAAGAACTTTTGAAGAAGTTCGGCATTGAAGAAGGAAGAACCGTCTCGACTCTATGGCAACCAACGTCAAAATTGACAAAGATGAAAAAGGCAAGTCGGTTGATGAATCCAAGTATCGAGGTATGATTGGTAGTTTACTTTATTTAACCGCTAGTAGACCGGACATTCTTCATGCCGTATGCCTATGTGCTCGTTTTCAAAGCAATCCCAAAGAATCTCATATGAGTGCCGTTAAAAGGATTTTTCGATATTTGAAAGGCACCATTCAATATGGCTTATTTTATCCAAAGAATGAAAATTTTTCTCTTAAAGGTTATAGTGATTCTGGACTATGCGGGAAATATTGATGATCGGAAAAGTACTTCCTGGATCATGTCAATTTTTAGCGATTGCCTAGTTTCTTGGTTTTCAAAGAAGCAAACTGTGTTTCTCTTTCAACGGCCGGCCGAATATATTTCCGCCGCATTTTGTTGTACTCAACTTCTTTGGATGAAACAAACCTTAGCGGATTACAAATGCTCTTTTGAAAACGTACCTATCTTTTGTGATAATGTATCCGCTATAAATATTGCTCAAAACCCGGTTCATCATAACCGTACTAAACATATTGAGATTCGACATCATTTTCTAAGGGATTGTGTCTCAAAACGAAAAATTGAGATATCTTTTGTACCATCTCAAGATCAATTAGCGGATATTTTCACAAAACGCTAACTTCCGAGACTTTTAACGTCGATACGAGCTCGGTTAGGCATAATGCATATTGAATGAATTTTACGTTTGTATTTTGCACGTTTTTAAAACTTAGGGGCGAAAAATCGGATTTTTGGTTGAAAATTCGGATTTTGGAAAAATTGCAAAACAGTGGGCTGAAGAGGTTGAGGGCAACCGGTCGCCCTCAACGTCGACCGGTCGCCCTCAACCACGACCGGCCGCCTAAGCCATTTTTGGTTTAAAATTGTTCTGTCTTCAGCATTAGTCATTTTCACTCTTTTTGGCCATTTTTCGTCCCCTTTGCCAAATTCACACAAATTTCACTCAAAATTTGTTTTCATGAATTCAATTCATATCATACACCTTATATGACTTGTTTATCATCATCATCGCTCATCTTTACCGATCAAATGGTAAGAATTTTCCTTACTTTGCTCAATTGGGTTGAACCCTTGAGTTTATGGCCTTTCTTGTATATTACTTGATGAAATTATTTTATGATCATGATGAGCTTAATTGTTATGCTGTTTTGTATGATTATTGGTATGATTTGGTGATGAAAATTTTTGGCTTGGATTACTTACAAGGGCTATATACAACTCTTTTTTATTTTTCACGCCCACAATGTGTTTGATGAAATGTTTCAATGAAAATTTCAACTTCTACATGATTCTCTCGCTTCCAAAAGTCTTCTATACTCTTTGAGATCATGTTTTGGGAAATAAAACGAGCATATGAACTCTTCATGATACATTTCTCCCATTTTCCTTGGTTTTTAAGCCTAAAATTGCTCTATGGTTGATAAATCGTCTCTTTGGCGCACTTTGATATATTTGTATGATGTTTTTATTGTCCTCACATTCTTTTTGATGATTCCAAAGGGGGAGAAACAGGAAAATTGCTCGTTAGCTCTAAGAAGCTAATAAAAGCTCGATATAGAAGCTATAAGCTATGGCTTGTTTAGGCCATAAGTTGTGAAGAAAACTTAGTCCAATGGTTGTTTTATGGACTTGTTTTAAGTACTTGTGACAGGGGGAGCTTCTAGCTCATGAAGTTGTTGTTTATTTTGTAAAAGCTTGTGCTTCTAGCTTATACAATACTTCTTATTGATATGCTTATTGATAGGGGGAGCTTTTTGTAAAATGTTATTAAACGGATAGTTTACTCTAAAACCGGAAAATTGTTTTGTTTTCAAAATCGTCCTCTTGTAAATTGTTTTGGTTTGTAATCATCAAAAAGGGGGAGTTTGTTAGATAAATGTTTTTATCATGATTTTGATGATTTTATTAAAATGAGTTTTTATACCAAAACAATGTCTCTAAATGTTGTCCCAATACCTCCGATCGATCTAAAATGTTTTTACTATTTTTCGGAGTATTTCTTGGGTTTATTTTCGATTTAAAATTGGACAACACTTTTGTTTCAGCTCGACCTGGTCGCCCTATAGGGCAACCCATACCGAGTTGAGTTTTGAAACAGAAAATGGGACGTAAGAAAAAAAGGGCGAGGCGGCCGGTCGACCAGGTGGGCGGCCGGTGTGGTCGGCCGATCGGCCGAGGGCGACTGCTCTCGCAAGTTGGATTTTGTTCCGGACTTCTCTGTTTCGTAAAAACGCTGAGGGCAACCGGTCACACAGTGAAGCGACCGTCGCGCACCCCCTTCGACCGGTCCCCCTGTGTTAAAATTCGCGAGAATTCAATTTAAATCTTATCTCTGCGCGACGGTCGAACCCCATGTTTGATGAAGAAACTATCCGCTTGCGTTTTGCATGACTTTTCCCTATTTTGTGGGATTAATTTCTAACAGCTATATTTATGATTTTAAATGGTTTCTTTTGCAGCAAATCACTCCCCAAGGAGGAGCCAATGTCTGAAATCAAAGCCAAGACCTCTCCTATAAATAGAGGCTTCATTCAAGCAACAAGATACAACACTCTATACAAGCAAAGAGCAAACAAAGCAAACACTTTCATATATCTTGTTGTATTAGCCTTAGCACTTTCACTTGCACAAATTTGAGGTCTAGGCTTTCAATTCTTGATTACACTTGCACTCATATTGTATCAATCATTATTGAGTTGTAATCTTGATTTTGGTCATCATTCAACACAAGACATCCTTGTGAGTAATCTTGTGGTAAGAATACACTTGGGTGATCTAGGTGATAGGTGTTTGAAGGTTGTGGTAATCTTCAAAGGTGTTGTAAGAGGGTTGTGGTAATCCTCAAGGTGTTGTAAGAGGGTTGTGGTAATCCTCAAGGTGGTGTAAGAGGATTGTGGTAATCCTCAAAGTGGTGAAGGAGGGTTGTGGTAATCCTCAAGGTGTTGTATTAATTTTTGGTAAATTAATAAAATCTTTTCTTTCTTTTTTGAAATCCATCCCTGGAGATACTTGGGGTGGTAGAGGATTAGGCCCTAGGTGGGTTGAACCTCTTTAAATCGACGAGTGTTGTTTTATTTCCGCATTTACATTCTCGTCTTTGGTTGATTATTCGAAAAGAGGGCAAAATCTGAAAAACCGAGATAATCTATTCACCCCCTCTAGATTATCGTAGCCACTTGGACTAACACAATCCCCATACCTTTCTTGTAGTAATCGATCTTGATGAAGGTCATGGCCAATTGTACTTCTTCCGAACTTTCCTCCTTGATATTTACGAAGGCTCTTTCATCCGGTCTTGGCTTTAATGTAATGGAAGGCTTCATGTCCACCTTTCCGACTCTCATGTTCTGCACTTATGAAATATAGCTCCAATGTATCCCCTCGTTTTAGGCTATCATTGTTGGACCAAAGACTCGTAACGCTTCCTCGGATCCATTTTGGTAATTTTGTGATCTCCGGGAAGAATTTGGTGAAGTAGTATAGGGCGAGGCCAAAGCCCCAAATTCATACCACCTCTTTACTTCTTCGTGGAATTTGGTAACATCCAAACCCTTGGATATTTTCGAGAAATATCAATTTTTGTTTTTTCTTGAGATATTCCTTGCCTGGTATTAGTTTCTCCCAATTCGCCTGGTATTCCTGCCAAGAAGAAGAAACTTTAATCTCGTTAGTATCAATCTTAGAAGTGCCCATCATAGGCCAAGATTAATCTCTCTCGCCCTTTATCCGGACGTCTTTGGGTTGATGTGATAACTCGGGATTTGACTCCGGAGTATCGCTTTTCCTTGAGCCAACATTTACGCGACTTAGGACTTGTGCTAGAGGTACTTGAATCCTCTGCACACGGGTTGGGGAGCCATGCACTCTAAACGCTCCGTTTGCTTATTAGCGGCCCGAGGAGTGGCCCTTGAAATGCCGTTCTCGGTGAGAGTGAGATCGACACATGCTCGTATACGATCGATTACTTTGTCCCGATCATTCCTTTGTAATTTCCCCGCCAAATCGGCATTGATGACCAGTTTATCAAATTCTCGGAGTAGCATTTCAAGTTTGGTCTCCAAGATGTCTTGAGGGGTGAGGATGGAATCGGCTTCAATTCCTCCATCTCTTGTTAGAAAATCAAGCAAGAACATTTTCATGAGATTTTATAATGACAATATCATAATAATAATATTGACATTCAGCTTGCCATCTAAGTATTCTAGTTTTTTCTGGTTTTAATTCAATTTTATTTTTCATAAAAGCTTTAACACTTGAATTATCTAATTTTAAGATAAACTTTTTAGCCAGTAGGAATAAAGGCCATTTTTTGAAAGCCTTTCTGACTGCAAAGAATTCTTTCTCGTTGATATGCCACCGAGTTGCTTCACTGTCTGTAAAAAGACCGCTGCAATATCTGCATGGCACTTCACCATTTGGTGTGACTTTAGTAAGAACTGCTGCCCACCAATAATAACTGGCATCTGTGTAAAGAACCAGTTCATCTTCATCATGTGGAATTGCAAGTTTTGGAAGCTTTTTGCAAACTTCTTTAAGCTGCTTAATTTCTTCTTGATGTTCATCCTCCCATTTGAATACTGCATCTTTTTTAAACAATGGACTAAACACCTTCCTGTAATGACCTAGATTGTTAATAAACATCCCAGGAAAATTAACAACTCCAAGAAAACTCTGAAGCTGCTTATTGTCTTTCAGCGTATCTGGAAATCCCTGTATTTTCTCCATAATATGACTTTGTAGGATAATTCCAGATTCATCGATCTCAATCCTGAGAAATTTGATCTGTCTTGTTGCGATCACTACCTTCTTTTCCGAAAGCACTAATCTTTCCTTGTGACAAACATCTGAAAATATCTCCAAATGTTTAAGATGCTCCTTCACGTTCTTTGATGCGATAAGAATATCATCAATATACACGAACATGAAACTGAAATAATCCTTGAAGAGATTATCCATCTTCCTTTGATATATCTGGGGAGCGTTAGCCAATCCCATAGGCATCACGTTCCAAATATAATGTCCTTGTGGAGTAGAGAAAGTTGTGAACTTCTTGCTTTCTTCATCCATCTTAATCTGGTAGAAACCAGATTTGCAATCGAACTTTGAGAATATTCTAGCACCTTTGATACAGTTAATTAAATGTTCTCTGCTTGGGATATAGTATCCGTCGAACTCCAAAATGTTATTAATCCCCTTGTAATTAATAACAAGTCTTGGCTTTCTTGTTTTGATTTCTCCATGGTTTCTGACTAGGAATCCTGGACTGTTGTATGGAGAAACTCCTGGTGAAATTAACTTACGGTCAAGATGTTCCTTAAGTATCTTCTGCATATCCTCACGATCTTCCTGATTCATAAGGATTGGTTTGAATCTCACGAACTCATACTCCTTTCTAGGTTTAACCTTTAAGGAAGCTTTAAGCTCGTTCTTGTCCCACCATGCCAAAGGATCTTCATTATAATTCCTTTGGATCTTCTTCTTGACATCCTCGAGTGATATTTGTTCCTCAATGGTCACGTCACTCTGTGGATTCTCCATTAGACCCATCAATAATTCTACAATGGCTTCTGGAGTAACTCGTTCTTCTCCTTGTACTCTGAATGAATACAAGTTATTATCCCATATCTTCTTATCCTTTCGGCTTCCGAATTGTCTATAGGATAATAACGCTTCACCAAATTTTCTTCGATCCGCCATTTTTGGATTGCGAAGTTTGGCTTCATCACCACGCTTGCTGCGAAAATTAATAGGCATTTTTCTGTAAAATGCTTCCCAGATCTCACAGGTAATAATCTTATGATCACATAATGTTGTGAAAATAAGTCTTCTTGTCTCATTTTCCTGTGTAAATCGCTTGAATGTTTGTAGGAAATTATTTCCTAGCAAAACATTTGCATCTGTATCATGGAAATAGATTGGTGGCGTCTTCAATTTGTACCATGGGGTACCACCCGCACCTCCGATCATGATTTCTGCTTGTTTAATTCCCTTATTAAGGATAAGAATCCTTTAAGAGAAATCTCTTCCTGCAATAGCTGGTAAATCTTCTCCAATTTCTTTAGGAAAAACATCCATCTTTGCAAGACATATTCGCACTGAATCAATATAGGCGGCGAAATACTCGCCTTGTATTCGACATATAACATTCCAATAGAAATGTATATGGAGAATGGACTAGTGGTCATTTGATTCTCGTATCTTTTATTAGCCACTGTGAACTCCATTCCGTCTTGTAATCTTTCCCAAGGTTTATGATCCTCAAGAAATTCAATTCCCAAGATTAATTGTTCTCGGGGATTTTTCCCCGCAACTCTGTGATAGTCACCAATTTCACCTATCTTCGAGGCTTCCTTGATTCCGTCCAACTATCGGTTGTTGGAGATAATATAGAACATCACAAGGAAAAATATTATCCTTTTGAGTGATGTCGAATATTACTTCAACTTCTCGCCATCCTTCGGACATTTCACTCTCCCCGTTGTTTTGAAAACATCCGAATACGATGAACTCGTACTTGGTCTCCTTTCTTCCCAACGGCCGCTACTCGTCATTCTCATGTTGGAAAGACATCCTTCTTAGCTCAATTCTAAGACTTCGGCTTTTGTTGAAGACTCGGTTGATCTTGTATTTTCATATCGATCTCCTTGATAGTTGGAGACTCATAATCTCTCGGTAAAACCACCCTGGCAAAGTCCTCGAAAATCCTTGGGACTTCAATACATTCCTTTCTCAAGAATACTTGAATGATGTGTATTTGAGAGAGCATAGGATATCTTGTATGTGATCGAGTAGGTCTATTCCTTCTTTCATCAAATCATCTCTTTTGAAATCTTGATGAAGGGTTAGGACTCTACTGAAATCTCGATCTCCCGTTTGTATGCAATTCTAGGATAGACATTAAATGCTAATTTCCCAAAGATACAAATTTCCTCAGAATCGCTCCAAGGCATGAATCCTTGAGGTTTGAGATTCGCTTGTCAAAGATAGCCGCATTGAGTGGCGAATCTATCCCTTCTTTGAATGTTGCTTTAATAATGACTCTTATGGCTCCAATATGAATCCATGAGAGTGTATTTGCAACTTCTCTTTTAACTCGCTTTTGATCTCCTGGATCTCTTTAATAGGGACCAACCGCATCTCGATCGTTCTTGGTAAACTCCATCGAATAGCAAATTCTCCTATTGTTACCCGTGGATAATTTGGTGTTTTTCATTTAAAATCCAATTTTATCCAATGCTTTTTCCATAGCTCCAATTGTAAATCCATCATAGACTTGAAGCTTTGGATCTTCATTCATGATTCTCATAAGAGTTTTATGAGAAATCGTCGTATGAGAGAGGAATCCCGACATATCCTCCCCGACTGTCTGTGAAGAATTTCTTCTTCACTGATTCTCGAAATGAGTCACTTCCATCGTCGAATAGATCTCTTCTTCATAGATGCTTTCATCCGAGGGTATATCCTCAAATTGATACACCCGTATAAGATCTTGATAATAGACGAAACTTCCGATTTACGTGCACCTCGAACCGTCTCGACTCCTCGTTTTTGATTGTCCGGGCAATCCGTTGAGATATGCCATCTTGCTCCGCATGTCCAAAGAATTACAGCTTTTGAAACTTTCATTTGCTCTAGTGTGAGCACGCCCGAAAGTTCTCCTTCCTGGTGTTCTGCTGGTACTTGCCTGATTAGACCCTGATGAAGAGGTTCTACTCCTGCTTGGTGCTGGTCTTTGCCCCATTTTGTAACTTTGGGCTTTTTGTTTTGACCAAAACCGTCTAGGTCTCCATGAAGACCTGCTTCTTTTGCTGTTGCTTCCTCGGCAGTATGGATGGTTTCGCTCCTTCTTCTTTATGTGCCGCCTTGGTTGACCTCCCACAATTGTTGGGATGTCATTATCCACGCAACATAGAGGAACTGCTTTGTCAATTCCTCTTAATCTCTTGTAATTCCTGTACAGAGCTGCTTGGTAACACCATTCAGATAACTTGGCCTTTAGGAAAGACATTTTTTTGGCCACAGTTTCTACTTCCGCTCCATCCTTGTATTTCCTGATAAGCATTTCTCTCCAGGGACTGGGAATCTTGGCAAAGAATAGTTGTGCAGCTTCCTTTTCTTCAATCTTGGATTTTCACCGGTATTCGGTGAACAACTTGATATATTCGTCAATACGATAAATATCATATAACTCAAGGCTATAGAGGGCTTGTTTATATCTCTTTCTTTTTTCATCCTCTAATCCCTCGAAATAACATGTGCCGATGAACTGGATTTTGAATAGTTTTGCCATACCATCGACAATTCCTTTAAGTGATTCTCCTGATGTAACCGAACCTTTTGTACTAGCATCGGTCATATCCCAGGCAATCTTCACCGATCCTTCAAGACTCATTTCAAGGAGTAAAATGAATGAATCCTTTATAAGATCATGGGTTCCTGCTGAAATTCTCATAGATGAAGCCCATTCATCAATGAGAACTTCTCTATTTTTAAAATCTGGGATGTCCAGATTTAACATCAACCCATATGGATGTATTGGGTCGAGGTGCGATCTTCCATAAGGCGTCTGATAAACATTCGGTCTTTCAGTAGGTTGTCTAGTTCCCGTAAGAGGGTTTCGACCTCCTGTCCCTGAAAGTAGATCACTCCCGGCCGTGAAATCCCCAGCGTGTGGCATTATCTCGTCCCGAGCTCCATGATTCGAACCCATATTTTCTTCGACGTTAGGATTAACTGGTGGTGGTGGTGGAATTGGTCTTCCTGCTGGATCATAGGTGACCAATGTTCCATCTCCTGTGTTCATCTTTAAATCTACAATTCCTAATCGTGCGAAGGATTCTGCAAGGTCATGCAGATCTTTAAGATTCATCTTTTCCATATCCATCTTTTTTAATTTTTGATGGATTTTCCTTTGATTATAGCAATGAGCTTCTTCTCCTCATCTCTGTCATTTTTCGTATAACTTCGGTTGGTTTCCCTTTTGATATAAATAGGTACTCGTCCCAAAATCTATACGCTTACTCCTAAGAACTCGGCTGTCCTCCAGGTTTTTGACTCGTTTCTCAATATCATGAAGGAGTTCAAGAGTTTCCTTCGATATTTCACCATCGTCTCCATTTGGTTCTCGATCTCGATGAACTTGTCTTTGGCCGTAGATGAATATGGCGGTTGTCATAATTCTCGCACCGTCTTCGACTTCTCTAAGATCTTCTGAGAACTTAGATTTGTCTGGGAAGTATCTCGTTCCACTCGGTACTCCATCAAGAATCATTGTTTTGATGGGAATTTTCATGAACCGTTTCTTGAAGGTTCATCAAGTGAACATATAGGTGCAGTTAAGCATCCGTGAATCGCCTATAATATTCTCGCCGCATTTTGCATTTCCTTAAGGTTTCCCCGTCGGCTCCTGCCTGTTCTTTTTCTTCATGTTGGTATTCCCAATATTAAACATGGTCAAGGTATTCTTGTGCATACATCGTCAATATTTGATGATATGTCCTGTAAGGGGTACATCTCGGACATTGATCCGGATCCATAATCTCGGAATAATTTATCCTCACCAATTATTAATTACATAAATATAATAAATTTAACTAAAAGTTCTTAATAAACCAAGGCTCTGATACCATTTTCGAGGATCGTAAGACCTTGAAGAGTATTTGTAGAAAATGCAATAAACTTTATCGTCCAGGTTGCAAAGTGCAACAACTTTAAAGTTCAGAGGGTAAACTGCAAATCAGCTTTCATAAAACCAGGGGTAAATTCGGAATTTTAACCAAAGTGCAAAATTTTGTAAAATTTAGGTTGCAATCAGTAACTTTTCAAAGTTCGGGTTGCAAAGTGTAAAAACCCGTATAGTTTGGGTTGATTAAAAACGTTATCCCTAAACTTTTGGTTAATTTGCAACCTAGATTTGTAGAGGGAAGCGTAATACCCTGTGGAGATTTCGTCTAAACTTCATCATGTAAATCACCATGTAAAAAAAACATTGTTTACATCTAATTGGTATAAATGTCATCCTTTGGCAGCTGCCATAGCAAGAATAAGCCTCACAGTAGTAATTTTAGTAACTGGAGAAAAAGTATCAAAATAATCCAAACCTTCCTCTTGAGTGTAGCCCTTTGCTACAAACCCAGCTTTGTACCTCTCAATTGAACCTTCAGATTTGTATTAGATTTTGTATACCTATTTGCATCCTATACAGTGTTTGTTAGAAGGCACTGAACCAAGGACCAAGTGTTATTCTTTTCTAGAGCATGAATTTCCTTTTGCATAGCCTTTCTCCATTCAGGATGTTTGCTGGCTTGCGCATATGTCTTAGGTTCAGTAAGATGTGAAATAGAAACTGTAAAACCCTTGTGAGCTTGAGAAAGTTTATCATTAGATAAGACAACATAAATATCATATTGTTTACTAGAGTAAACTATCTGTGCTGAAGATTTGCTATGAAGAGAAGGTGGAAGATTATAGTCATAAACTTTAAGATAGTTTGGATTGCGTTTAGATCTAGCAGACCTTCTGAGATTGGGAAAATTTGAATCAACAGGAAAGGAAACGTATAAATAACAGGAATGGAGATGTCATTGTTTGACATCTTATAATTATGATTAACAACATTTTCCGCTGTTGCATGTGAAATATCAGTACATGTGGTATTATTAATAGGTATATTTGTGTTTACAGGTGTAATGGGGACAGGTGAGTTTGAAACAAAAGAATCAGAACCTGATAAATCCTGAAATAAAGGAACAAAAGAAGAAGAAGAGCTAATAGGTGTATCTTGAAAAGAGAAATTTTTTTCTTAGAATTGAGCATGCATTGATATAAACAAAATTGTTTTGTTTCCAAATTATACAACTTGTTTCCTAGATTTCCAAAAGCATATCCATAAAAACACACTTAGAAGTTGATGCTTCCTTTCCACCAGAGTCAGAGAGTTTATTCAAAAGCTTTTGAAAAGGGAACAGATTCTGCAAAACACTTGTAGGAATTCTGTTAATAATGTGTGCAGCAGAAATAATGCATTCATCCCAAAATGAAATAGGAACTTTGGATTGAAATGACAATGCCTGGCTACCTGAAGGAGATGCTGACGATTCCTTTCCACCAGAACATTTTGTTGTTGTGTTTCTATATGGCTGGTCTAATGTATGATGCCTTTACAACTATAAAACATAGGCAAGATAAACTCAGTACCATTATCAGTCCATAACATCTTAATCTTCTTTTCAA
The DNA here is from genome assembly GCA_016081115.2 of Rehmannia glutinosa. Taxonomy (NCBI): domain Eukaryota; kingdom Viridiplantae; phylum Streptophyta; class Magnoliopsida; order Lamiales; family Orobanchaceae; genus Rehmannia; species Rehmannia glutinosa. The sequence goes on along the minus strand of CM071924.1, from coordinate 70,314,813 downwards.
ATTGAGTTGATACCATATTGGAAAAAATTTCTAATGAAGTAAGTGAATCAGACTTTTGTTTGAGCATGTAAATCCAAGTGCATCTAGTATAATCATCAACAATAGTGAGAAAATATTCATAACCATTCGGAGAAATTGTGGAAAAAGGACCCCATAAGTCACAATGAACAAGATCAAAGGGAGCTATAGAAAATGAAAAACTTGTATTAAAAGGCAACTTTCTTTGTTTAGCCGTACGGAATATACCACAAGATGTAAAGTCAGAACAACCATGGCAAATATGAGGTGACATAGACAAACTTTTGGCAGGAACATGACCTAATCTAGAATGCCAAAGTATAGACGAATTTAAGATTTGAAGCAACATAAGGAAATCTCAGATGATATAAACCATTTCTCTATTCAGTAGTGCCAATCATCTTCATGATTTTCAAGTCCTGTAAAAAATAATGTGAAGACAAAAAATTCAAAATATAATCTGAAGTTTTAACCAATTGTGATACACAAATTCGATTATATATAAAAGTGGGAACATATAAAGCATTTTTCAAGATTAATTATCACAAATTTTTATGTGACCAATATGTGTTGCTGTAGTAGAATGAAAATTTGGCAAGTGAATGGTAATAGAAATACACTGTGGCGTAGAAGAAAACAAAGTTTTGTCACAAGCCATATGATCTGTGGCACCTATATCAATGATCCATTTACTAGAAAGAGACTCAACTGATAAACAAGAAGAATCAATACCTGATATAGAAGTTGCAGTAGAGTGAGGCACATCTGTATTAACACTAGTAGTTTGATTAGCTTGATAAGATTTCACAAAAGCCAAAAATTGTTGAACCATATCCTAAAAAAGAAGAGGATTGTCTGTAGATATGGATTGATCTGGAGAAACTACAACAACATTAGCAGTAGGAAGTTCTTTAGCAGTTCTTGGACCCTTTGGATATTTCAAACCAAGTGGATATCCAATCAACTGAAAGCATTTATTTATTGTGTGACCACTAAATCCACAATGTGAACACTCGCCCTTTTTCTTGTCCTTATTGACATTATTCTTAAAATTAAATTATTGTCGAGCAAACATAATCATATTTTCCATAGGGACTGATTGAGCTTGAGAGTTGTTAAGACTCATTTAAGCTTCTTCTTGAAGAAGAAGAGAGTAAACTTTAGCAAGGGATGGAAGAGGTGATGCCAACAATAATTGACTTCAAATTTGAGCATATGAGTCATGCAAACCAACCAAGAACTTGATTACATAATCATTTTGTTGTGTAGCAGTCATCAAGGAACTAATATTGCAAGTACAATTTCCACAAGAATACTTATGAACATGGCGGAAACTAATATACTCATCCCATAATCCTTTAAACAGATTATAGTAAGTTGTGATAGATGAATTACCTTGAGAAATGGAACTGAGAGACTTTTCAAGGTGAAATACACGAGGACACTACGGACGTATCTAATTTTCAATTCCTCCCAAACTTCTTTGGCTGAATTAAAATACAATTAGCTTTGTCGAATATCCTTGGATATGGAGTTCAAGATCCAAGAAAGCACCATGTTATTTGCCCTTTGCCAGCAACTGTATAGAATAGTGGAAGAGGGTGAAGGCATGGGTAAAGAACCATCGATAAAACTTATCTTGTTCTTGACATTGTGAGCCATGGATACATCTCTACCCCATGAAGTATAAATTTCTCCTGTAAAAGGCTCAAACACAATGATTGCGCCTGAACTGTCTGAAGGATGAAGAAAGTATGGCGATGTAAAGTCGCCAACAAGATTAATATTGAAATTGGAAGCCATTGATTAGAATCTTGATCTTAACCAGAAAAAAATAATGATGAAAAGAACCCTAAAAAACAAAGGAATTCAGAAAAATTCCAGCATAAAATCGAAAAAAAAAGAGAGATTGCAGCGATTTCTCCTGATACCATGTAAAGAAAGCTATGAAATGATAATCTCCTCATAAGAGATGAATAAACTGAACTTGATTGAATGAATGAAATGATCTTGCTATACTAGTTTATATAGCAGTGAATTACAACTGAAATAATAATCTAAAGGCTATAATTTAATCTTGATCATTTACAAATAACAACTAACTAACTTAACTAACTTTTGGAGGGAATGAACTTTGTTTTGTATCTTGACAGTACTTAATTGTAATTCGGATAGTAAATAATTACTAACACGAATTATGTAGTTACACACCTTGTTCTTGCATAGTGGTTTTCTTGACATCAAGATTTTTAATGTTTGATGTCATCGTGTCTCACTACCTCTTGAGAAAATAAGGATATTGCAAAGGGTCATAACATCCATCATAATATTTTATTCTATGTCTATCTCTTGAATGTGCATAGACCACAATGTCTCGTTCAAATGGTATGTTAACAGTATTTCTTTTAACCCATTTTGTTGCAACTTGATCAGATGTTGGAGAATTATATACTCGTTGATCTAGTTTCACATCTTTTGAGATATGGACCTTAACATCTTCCATAGACGGATAATCCTTTAACCTTCTAAAGACCTTTACATATGAATTTACTTGAAGAGCTCTTATTAGTTTATTCACAGTAACTTCAGACAAAGTAGAGTTATCAACTATGTTCATTCTATTCTCAGACACAGTACCTGTGAATAAACTAATAAGAGCTCTAATTGGCAACAAAAAGTCAGAGACTCATGTTCAAATATTACTACACCATAATGTATGTGATTATGCATTTTTTTAACTCATTGACAAGTTCATCAATTATTGATCCTAAAAGAAACAAGTATCAAATAGTCTATATTTAAAAAAGGGTAAAAAGAAAAAAAGTGTTGATTCAATATGTTATCTTTAATGAATATCTTTATATTACTAATCTTTTGATTTACATGGAATTTGATTTCTCAAAAGACATGCAACATGTGAACGTTTTCTCTTCTGATGTTTCTTTACTTTATCAATATACACCTACTTTTGTGTAGTATTTAGATTGTCATATTTACTTTTCATCTTATCACGGTTTGTGCGTCGATATACATTTTTCATTTTAGCATAAATATTTAGAACTTTTTATGCCGTATAGATATATCTTGAATAGTCAAATAGTTTTAAGAAAATCTAAAATCTTAATAAACACTAAAATATTGAATCCATTTACGATGATCTTCGATGCATTCTAGAGTTTGAATTATTGGTAAATCATACTCTTAAAAGTAAATATTACTTCATGCGGCATGAAATAAAGGTGTATATTTATAAAAAAATTATAGTTTTATAGTTCAAAAAAATAAAGAAAGTATAAAACCGACGAAAATAATAAACCAAACATCACCAAAAGATCTAAGCTTCAAACAATGTACCTAATATAACACATCACTTATTTAAATATTATAAAAAATATATATCAGGAAATACACATCATATCAGAATGAAGTGAACACGAGTCGGAAAAAGAGAACCAAAAAAGGAAAACATATGAATTTACAAAACCCAACAGTGAATATGACATTTTTAAGATACAAATATAGTATCGAATGATGATTAATAAAAGTGTATAACCATCAAAATACATTTTTTTAAGATACAAAATTGTATTCGAATGATGATTAATAAAAGTGCATAACAATCCAAATCATTGTCCATCAACTCATTCCATTCGAATAGTTGTAAATCAAAATCTATATATATATATATATATATATATAAGGAGGATACAATGAGACCACATATTATAGTGAGACAATGTGGATTCATCTCAACCCTCCCTTATTTATATCAATGGCTAAGATAAAAAGGCGTTAAAATTACCTAATAAGGGGGACCATCCAAATATGGAATCAGTTATTAGGAGAGAGAAAATCACGTGGGGAGAGAGAAAATCGCGAGAAAGTCGCACTGGAGAGAGAAAATCTCGCATGTGCTCTGTCATGTAGTATGTTGTACATTTATCAGTAATTTATTGTATATTTAACACTATTTTACTGTATGTTTAACATAATTTTACTGCATATTAAAATGGTCAAACAAAAATATGTGGGGATCGTGAATTAAGGAATCAGTTATATAGAGAGAGAATCACGCTCATTAACATGTGGGGACCGTGGATTAAGTAAAATCACTTATAGAGAGAGAGAAAATCACGGTCATTATTGTACTGTATATTTAACATATATTTAATGTATACTTAACATTATTATGTTGTATATTTAACATATTTGTACTGCGTATTATAATTGTCAAACAAAAATATAAGTGCACAACAAAACACATATAAGTATACATCAAAACACATGTAAGCATACAACAAAAAACAGAAGTATACCACAACATAAATACATACATAAAAATTTAACTACTTATACAGTAAAACACATCTAAGTATACATCGAAAACCATATAAGTGTACAACAATCCTCACTACCTCCTCGTAGACCCTCATTTTCTCCACGTCAGCATCGTCTTCTTCACCAATCCTCCAATCCTAAGATCAGAAAGCCCAAACTCAAGGTTGCAATCACCCAGTTTGATTGTGGCGCAGCAATATTCTTTGCGGGTCTTAATCCGCGTGCCTTCGAGAGTGTGTTTCTCCTTCGAGCTCATAAACAGAATTTAGGGAAATCGAAGATAGGGAATGTGGAGCCTCTCCGAACGGGGCGAGATGCAGTGGCAATATGAAAAGTATCTTCAAATTGAAATACAGAGCCGAAGATAAGTTCTTGAGTCGGGTGAAAATGGCGGGGGCCTCTCCGAACAAAGTCAATGATTATAGTCTCTTCATAGCTGCTAATTTCCAATGGCGGTCGATGATGGCGAGGCCCTCTCCGATTGGGACGAGATGCAGGAACTTGACCAGGAAGATTAGCCATGGAAATTCAAATAATGTTGATGCAAAATCAGAGTTAATCTACGTTAATAATGATCTTACTGAAATTATGTAACTGTGTAATGACAATCATGCCCTTTTTAGATTTAAAATAAATTAAAAAGGTCTATTAAATTGGGTAAATCTCAACCATCTAAAATTTGAAATTTGTGGATGGGATTAGTCCACACTGTCTCACTCTAATTATGTGGTCTCATTTGATCCTATTCATATATATATATATATATATATATATATATAAATAATAACCAAGTCATTTATATATAGCAATCAATTTTTTTCCCCGCCAAAATACCTTTTTATAATTAGTAAAATATAATTACAATCAGTAGCATTAATTTCGGTAATTAGAAAATTAATTTTGGAATATATTTATATATAATAGCAAAGAATTATATAAAAATAAGCTTTCCAAACTTGTTTGTGTACTGCCTTAATTATTATTTATGTTTTTTTGTTTTTCTTTTGTAAAATTTAATAAACATGTGTTGTTGATCTCTTTTTGACATATAATATATCAAATTAATCGTCTTTTTATGATCATCAGTTTGACACCCACATTTCATATATAAAAGAAAAAAATAAGAATAATAAATAAAAAGTTTAAGATATATTTACTAAAAATTATTTTTTGTAATAGGCAATAATAATTATAATACTTGAATTGTTGGACATCAATTTGTAAATTCATGTATTTGTAATGTTTGTGATATATATATATATATATATATATATATATGTGTGTGTGTGTGTGTGTGTGTGTGTGTTTTCTGGGCTTATAAATTGAATTTATCTTTATTAAATCAACTAAAAATAGTAATTTTAATTAAAAAAATATATCATAATATGTATTTAAATATTATATATTACATAAATCCAAAAATAGCATTTTATATATATATATATATATTAATGTAATAATAAATAAAATTTATATTTCAAATAAAATTATATTCATAATAGTATCTTACATATAGAAAATTATATTTAATATTTATTAACGTACTTTTTATGGTAATGGAATTTATTTTATATTTATCAATGTATTTTGATATTCAACTTTAACAGTTGTATATATGGACTATTAGGTATGAATTTGTCTGTTTGATACTTTTTGACATCTCTGTGTCACGCCCCAAACGGGAACGCGACGACGATCCACAACTTTAATACAAGAAAACCAGACAGTCTAGACAATTATAAACATAACCCCAAATTAAACAGAGTCTAAAGCAGCGGAAATAAACTACAATTACTAGTACGAATTACAAATACATCCCAACAGAAAATATCCAAATGAGCTTACGGTCCAGTACTATCCAAATCAACTAATAGTACAACGAAAAGAAACAAAGTACACATCGAATCACAAGTTAATGTCAAAAGGTCATACGCCCTTGGGTTACATCTTAAATGGAAAACATAATAAAACAGTCCAACAACATCAATAATAAAGGAAAACAGATTCAGTAGGCGAAACACGGGGGAATCAATCCGTGGCAGGTTTGGCATCATCAACGTACTCTTCATCTGGCCGTTAGAAAATAGGAGGGGATGAGACAAAAATTCTCAGTGGATGGGGTGACCGTGTGCGCGTGTGGCGATATATTTAGTAAATGCAAGAAAAATATTGTATGAAAAATGCTTGAGTCATGATGTGTGGTTTACACACAGTTCACAAGCATCATGATATGTACTTAAAATAATATACTTATACAGTTTTGATAAAAGAGTTCATGATCATACAGGCACTATGTGAATCAAGCAAGACAGGTAGGATTGTGTATGGAACGTAACGCCAACCCTTGCAATACAAGTAGCGGTTGCGTACGGATTTGTAGCGCCAATAAATGCAATACAAATAGCGGTTGCGTACGGATTTGTAGCGCCAACCAATGCAATACAAGTAGCGGTTGCGTACGGATTTGTAGCGCCAACCAATGCAATACAAGTAGCGGTTGCACGGATTTGTAGCGCCAACCAAATGGGTCTGAGTAACTCCAGAATCGTGTAGATCAGACAGTGATTCCTTTGTTCTTCCTTGTAACTCCCCGAGCAAGATGGTCCAAGGCCTGTCACCTTATCGCTCCATAGGCAAAGAAAAATCCATAGTGGAGCTAGCTAGGCCCGGATTGTCATAATCATGATTATACCTCAAGTACTATGACCCGCTTCCCTTGGACAAACTCCGTCCCTCAGTTGCGGGATTAGGACGATGGGGCCGGAGAGTGGAATAGCAGCCGAGCTGGCCAGTTCCATCCCCAACGTATCCATTGCGAATGTGAGCTCGACACACCAAGTTGACTCAGGCAGGAATATAATCTCAAGTACAGGATGTCAACCATGCAATCGAGAATATTGATTCAGGCAAGCAGTTCAGGAAAGTTTTTGAAAATTTGCGCATGACATTTATTGGTTGTGGCGGAGTAAGTTGGATGAAGATAATTATCGAGAGGATAAATAATCTTTGATGACTTGAAGAATTAAGTAGGACACAAGTCCCGTTGTAGATTCGAAATCTCAAGCGGAGGAAGTCTCTCCGCGAACGCGTATTAATCGGTCAAGACGATCCAATAAGTCAAGGTATTTTTAGAAATTAAAATATTGTAGTTAATAATTATAAGTCAGAGCTTCCAGGGCTGTACTTAAAATAAAATAGTTTGAGTTAAGGTCCTTGTTAAAAGAAAATTTTACGATTAACCCCGTTTTGTAAAAACTAGCCCTTTTGGGGTTAAAAATTGAATAAGTAATTGTCTCGACCTCGAAAAATTATAAGGCCAGTTCCTAAATTCTCTAAATTGTTCAGTTATTTAGGTTTTTAAAATTTTGGGGTCGAGTTTTTATAAAATTCTCATTTTGGTCCTAAATTTGTTAAAATTGTCATTTCGGGCCCCAAGTTTAAAATAATCGAATCTCACAAACCGAAAGGGCCATTAATGTGATTCCAATTATAAAATGTCACTAAGGTCAGTAGGTTATTGGGACAAAAGCAGTTTTTAAAAGAGGTAAGTATAGGTCCTTTACGTTTGAAATCCCATTTTAGTCCCATTGTTAAATAATCGCCTTTAAGGCTTTTTAGGGGTCCGATTGTTATGAAATTTGAACCTTGGGTCCAAATGTCTTCAAATGTCATAAGGTTATAATTAAAAGTGTATTTCCAGGTACGTGGACTGTATAAGTCGTGGAAATTTTATTTTAGTCCTCAAGTTTAATCTTTTACAAATTGGTCCCTCAATTTTGTAAAATTACTTTCCAAGCTCTCAAACACTTGGATTTTTGGAATACTTTTAAAATTTGTCATTTCCACTCCCTTAAAATTAAAATTTTAAAATTTCAAAAATGAGACTGGTACAGTTTTGAAATTTGCAATTTAGCCCTTAAACATCTAAATTTTTACAATTTAGTCCTTGGGCTTTCACGGGCTTATTTTATTTATCTCCAAACTCTTATGTTGGGAAATTTATTGTTTAGATTTTGATGAATGCCATGTAAAACTTAGAATAGGAAGTTGGCACCCCAATTATTGTCGTAAACTGCTTTGTAATAAATAGGGCTGGTCAAGCTGAGTTAAGTCGCCTATGCCCAAACATGCAAGAAAACAACTGGAGACCGAAGGAAGACTTCACTGCAAGACAACAATTGAGTATGGCAAAGAAGAGAAGACGGAACTCTATCAAGGAGCAAACGGTGAGATGCACGGAGTGGAGTATCGGTCCAAGTCAACTCAAGAAAAGCCAAGTCTCAAGTTGAAGTGACGAAGAGTCATCCAATGAATGGAAGTGACTCTAAGTCACCTGGGGAAAGCAAGGAAATGCAAACAAGTCGAGATAATCAAAAAGATCCGTTGCGTAAATCAAGAGAATTACCTAAACAAGTAATATCTCCATACTACCTTTCTCGAAGTGCTCGATCCCCGAGAAGCGTGCAAAAGGAATTAACCAATGGGAAGCACTACACCGTGTCGAACTCCGAAAAAAGTCGGAGAACAATTCATACGAGGAAGTGGCAATTCCAAGGACTCGTAACAAGACAAGCCAACGACCACAAGTGACTTTCAAAAATAAGCCTATCTCTTCAACGGGCGATTTTTGAAAGATCACTATAAAAGGCCGAGGAATGACTCGAGAGAAGGTGACCAGAACCAAAATCATTCAAGCAATTATTAGAACTGTAACCTAAAATATTCTCAAGTTATTAAACGCTAAATCCTCAAGCTTACACTACGAAGAACATCAATCCAACACTCACTTGTGAAGGAAAGATAACTTCAATCTGTTGAAGAGGAAATTACTGAAGAATCAAGGGGTCTACATTCCACGAAGGATTGTAGGAAGGTTCAAGGTCGAACCAAGTCTTTAGCTTTTGGAGGGCTTCGTGATCAAATCCAAAGAGCTTGAGCAAGTGGGTCAGAGTAGCAAAGGTGCCGCCTGTGAAGAAGCCGAGTCGCACGAGAAGCCACCGAGTGATCAAGGCGTCTCCGATCGAGTCCCAAAGGATCAAGTCACCGTGTGATCAAGACTTGTATCCGGGCTGTTACCACTTTGTATACTTGATCAATACCTAGTGGATTCCTCCAGAGTTGGAGAAGAAGGGAGTAGAAGAATTACCCCATCTTCGAACCTCTATAAAAATCTTATTGTGTCATTTACATTTTAGCACTTTAATTCTTGCTTCATATTTGTTTAATTCTCACGACATATTTGCTATCCATTAGATAATCTCTAAGTACTAAATCAAGCTCTAAATCTCTACTTAACCAAACTTAAGGGTGTTAAGTCTTCCAATAAAACAAACCACGATTGAGTTAATTTAGACTTAACATTGAGTTATTCCATCAACAGCTCGATTGAGTCCGTTGAGAGACTAACTCTACTTGATTAACTAAATTGGTCTTCATCCACCAAGACACAAATTGTGTAGTATCAACTCGAACTTTTAAAAGGACTAAATCAAAAATTTGGTAAGGTTTATTCAACCCCCTTCTAAACCTTACACTTACACCCCTTGGGACCTACAAGTGGTATCGGAGCGGTGGGTTCATTGAGCCTTCCGCACCGTTCTTGAACTAGATCTCCAAACTTTTCAAAGTCCGCTTTAGTACTTAAACTTTCAAAACTCTTTTTATCATTAAAATTTATTATCATGGAAGCAAATTTGACACGCATCCCTATGTTCACAATTGAAGAATTTGATGATTGGAAAATCCGTATGCATGCTCATCTATCAAAGATTACATGATGAGATGTGGATAGTGATAGAGGATGGGCCATTGCAAATCTTAAAGGTGAACACAAACATGTAAGAAGAGTTGCAGCTGCGGTGAAGGAGAAGAGGATGTTGTCCCTAGACCACTATGGTTGAAAAACCAAGAACCGAATGGACAAATGATGACAGAAAAAGATACAACCTGGACAATGTAGCCAAGGACATCCTTTACAAAACATTGGACAAAGCCATGTTCAATAAAGTCAAATCATGCAAAACGGCTAAAGAAATCAGGACAAACTAACATTGATTTGTGAAGGCTCGGAGCAAATCAAAGAAAACAAATTATCAAAGGCCGTACGGAAATTTGAGAACTTCAAAATGATCTCGGGAGAAAACCTGGATCAACTGGATGCTCGGTTCACGAAAATCACCAACGAGCTATCTCGCACTCGGAAAGGAATATACACGAAGAAATGTGTATGAAGATCTTAAAAAGTCTCCCAACCGAATGGGAAATGAAGGTCATGGCACTAAGACATTCCATGGACCTATCGAAGACCTCCAACCATGAACTATTCTCGGATCTCAAAGCCTACGAATTTGAGCCGAGAAGAAAAGATCGAGAAGAGACAATTTGTACCCAAAACAAATTTGCTCTAATTGTTAAGGATGGAAAGAGAGCCGAGGTCAAAGAAGTCATTGATCCGAAGAAATAGCCCCGATGGTTAAAAGGTTCAACAAGTTCTTCAATAAGAACTACAAGAGAGGCAAGGGCGAATCTTCCAGAAGACACTCGGCTCCCTCCAAGTCAAGGGAAGATAGGCCAACCAAGAGAATAGATCATCAAAAGTCAATATCAAAGGGTCGACAATCCAAGAATGGAAAGAGTCGATCAAAAGGTTGAATATCTATCTTTGAACTCAGACAACCAGTCACTATGCCATTGATTTGCCCATATCCTGTAGTCAACAAATACATGAATGAAGAAGAAAGAAAGGTCTTTAGAGAAAGAAGACAAGAAAAGAAAAAGGCAATGTTGGCTACAGAGATCAAAACAAATTAAGTCAAGAGAGACAATTGATTGATTCGAGAAAGTAGTGAAGTCGACTACTCAAGTGACTCGAAGAAGAAGCCCGATTTGTTTAATGGCCAAGGAACAAGATCAACCTCGACCAAGAAGATGAGGTACACTCTAACTCATCAAACTCGTATTCTAGTGATAGTGATCGTGACACACACACTTCATCACCCACTAATCTTTATGATTCATTAGGCAAAATGATGAAAGACTTTGAACACATTAAATCCTCACACACACTACTAAATGAGGAAAACAACCTACTCAAAAGCCAAACTCACACGGTGACTAAGGAGCCGAGTACTCTAAGTCAAATAGCCGATGAAAATGAAAGTTTAAAGGCTGAAAATCTTTGCCGAGCTAATGAGAAATAGTTGCCATAGAAAAGAGGGAGAATGACCTCAAAAATGTGATTGCATCATTCACTAAGGCATCTAAATCATTGGATGATCTTATTATGAGTCAAAGAGAATGTGGAGACAAGACAGGCTTAGGATTTAATTCCTCTGTGCTATGTCAAACTCCAAAAGTAATTTTGGAAAAAGGATCTTCAAGCAATGAAGAGTCAAAAAAATCCAAAACTCTAAATGTTGCACACACATTCACTCCAAAGCACAATTACAAGCAAACTGGCCTTGGTTATAAAGGAAAAGGAAAACGGCCGATTGAGTGCGCTGAAAGGACAACCGAGAAGAGATTCATCAAGTTCTCAAAGAAACTCCAAAAGCAAAAATACTCAGAAAGAAGAAGCGAGAGCTACCAAAACCCTTAAAATTTATAAAAGAAATACATATGATGGGAATGGTAGAAAATATCCAAGCCAAGCTGATTGGAATGATGTGAACTATCAACATAAGCCCGAATGGCAAAGGCCTAGAACTCAAAGAAAGCCATTCCAAAAGTATAAGAGCTTTCATCAGACAAATATGCACCTAGGCACTACACTCGGAGACACCACAATTACCTAAAGAAGGCGATTGCTAAAACATATACACAGCATACGACAAAAGAGACAAATGTATGAACCTAAAATCCCCAAGCAATTTGCCAAGATTAATTATGATTATGGCATCGATAGATGGCAACCCCTTAGAGTCAAATCATTTGGCTATAAGTTGGTTGGATCATCTTATAATTCTAACCCCTCAGACCTGCATAAATATGGGTACCTAAAACTTAATTTCCTTGATTGCGGGTTCAAGAACAGTGAGTGCCAAGGAACCTGGTACATGGACAAATGGGTCGCTTCCGGACACATGACAAGAAACAAGAAAAATCATCAAAATTCAAAGAAGTTAAAGGAGCAAAAGTCATATTTGGAGGAAATGAAGCTCCAGTGAAATAAGAGGCATTGGATCCATCAAGAGGAACGGATTAGAAATCACGAGATGTTGCATATGTTCAAGGACTCAACTTCAACTTGTTAAGCATCGATCCAACTCGTGACAAGGGCTATAATGTTGGATTTAACATGGGTATATGCCAAATCAAGGACACCTAATCAATCTAATGAAGTTGTGTTGCAAGGATGCGACAAAAGAACATGTATATAGTAGATTGGTCAACCGCTACACCCAAAGACTGTCTACTAGCAAAAACCACAAAATCAATCAAGTTGGTTGTGGCACAAAAAGTGAGTCACCCGAATATCAAAACGATTAACAAGCTTGCGTAAGTAATCTTGTGGAAGGACTTCCGACTAGTATACAAGAAGGAAAGTATATGTGACGCATGTCGAAGGAAAACAAATCAAATCATCATTCAAAGAAAAGACCGCCAGCTTCAACAAGGATATTGCACCAAGCTACATATGGATCTATTTGGCCCAAAAGAGAACCAAATAGCATAAGTGGAAAGAAATACACCTTGGTGGTAGTAGATGACTACTCAAGATATACATGGACAATATTCATGTGTAAGAAGAAAGAAACTCTGAAACTACCACAAATGATGAAGAGGATTCAAAATGAGAAGAGCCAAACCATTATCAAAATAAGATCGGACGGGAACCGAGTTTGTCAATGGAATAATAACTCGATTTGTATTGAAAATGGTATTGGTCATGAACTATCTGCAGCAAGGACTCCACAAAGAGAATGGAGTTGCGAAAGAAGGAATGAACTCCGAAAGAAGCGAAGGACCATGTTAGTGAGGGGGGTTGCCAAAAATTTTTGGGTCAAGCAATCAACACACTGCCACACTCAAAACAAGATGTATGATAAAATGGACAAATGACAAAGACTCCTATGAGATTTGGACCGAAGAAAACCAAATGTTGCATATTTTAGAAGATTTGGATGTAAATGCTTAATCCACAACAATGGAAAAGACAATCTAAAAGCCTTCGATGCTAAAGCGAGATGAAGGTATCTTCTTGGGATACTCAAAAGCAAAGCCTACAGAGTACTCAACAAAAGGACTATGGTTGCGAGAAGAATCCATTCATGTGGTATTCGATGAGCCAAATGTAAATAGAGAAGACATTGAAGAGTCACCGATAAGTGAATCATCCAACCATCTGAAGAGTCCCTATCTTCAAGTCAAGCCGAACTATTAACTCGGATGAAGATGAGATAGCCGAGTCTCATAAAATCTTTGGAAAATTTGCGGCTAAGTGATTGCGAGAGAGCGATCAAAGCAACACAGACTTCTGACAATCGAACCCAACTAACTTACTTCAACCGATGTAAGATGGCCGAGAGACCATCCACCGAACTTGTCATTGGAGATATAAGAGAAGGTGTCAAAACAAGATCCGAACTCAACAAGAAGCTATGTTCACATGCTTTATCTCGCAAATAGAACCCAAAGATGTGTTACAAGCATTGGATGACACACATTGGATTCAAGCTATGCAAGAAGAGTCAATCGCTTTGAAAGAAATAAAGTATGGGAATTAGTTCAAAGACCCACACATCAAAACGTTATTGGTACTAAATGGGTGTTCGAAACAAGATGAACGAGGAAGGTTCTGTGGTAAGAAACAAAGCAAGACTAGTAGCCAAAGGATATTGTCAAGAAGAAGTAATAGATTTTGATGAAACATTTGCTCCTGTAGCAAGATTGGAAGCAATAAGGATGTTTCTTGCCTATGCAGCTCACAAGAATTTCATTGCATATCAGATGGATGTAAAAAGTGCATTCCTAAATGGTCTATTGGAAGAAGAAGTGTATGTTGAACAACCTCCAGGGTTTGAGCAGAAGACTCTTGGAGATAAGGTATACAAACTCAAGAAAGCCTTGTATGGATTGAAACAGGCACCCAGAGCATGGTATGATACCTTGTCACAATTCCTAACTGAGAATGGATTCACAAAAGGAAAAGTAGATAGAACACTTTTCAGAATCCAAGACAAAAAGAGTATATTGCTTGTTCAAATATATGTGGATGACATCATTTTTGGATCCACAAACAAAGAACTGTGTGAAAAATTTTCAAACCTCATGCAAAGTAAATTTGAAATGAGCATGATGGGAGAGCTGACATTCTTCCTTGGACTCCAAGTGAAACAACTGAAGGATGGAACATTCAAGTCAAACAAAATATAGCAGAGATTTAATGAAGAAATTTGGTATGGAGGAGAAGTCTTCTGTGAAAATAGCAATGAATACATCATCAAAATGGACATGGATGCAGATGGCAAGCCTGTAGATCAAACAAGATACGAGCACTTATTGGATCATTGCTCTATCTCACAACAAGCGGCCGACATCACCTTTGCTGTAGGTGTATGTGCAAGATTTCAATCAGCTCAAAAGAGAGCCATATGACAAAGAAATAAAGAGAATATTGAGATACTTTGAAAGGAAGCCAAGAAGTTGGCTTATGGTATCCAAAGGAAGGTGGATTCAAGCTAACGGCTATTCGAGAATCGACTATCTTTGGATGCAGAGTTGACGGAGAAGAGCACCTCGTGCACATGTCAAATGCTAGGAAACAGGTGATTTCCTGGTTTAGCAAAAAGCAAAATTCAATAGCCACCTCTACAAACCGGCTGGGGTTATACATAGTCATGGGCAAACAAGTGCCCAAGTCCTATGGATGAGACAAAGATTGAGAGACTATGAAGTTGAAGAAAAAGAGATTCCAATTATGTGTGATAACACAAGTGCAATTGCAATCACTCAAAATCTGTGTTACACTCAAGAACAAAGCATATCGATGTCGATATCACTTCATAAGAGATCATGTTGAAAAGAAGGACATCATCTTGGAATATATCTCAACCGATAAACAATTGGTGACATCTTCACAAAACCATTATGTGAATCAAGATTTGAAGAACTCAAGTATGAGTTAGGGTTAATTGAGTTGAGTGACACTCGGAAGAATCAAAAAAAAAAAAAAGAAATGGAACACGAGAAAGGGAAAAAGAGTTTAACTCCAAAATCACCAATGAATCACCAGTATAAGAAAGACAAACTGACTACACCAAGTCGGATGACAAATGAGTCACAAAGAAAAACGTGAGAAGAAGAGTTAAACCACCGAGGGTAAAAGTCAATCATTTATGAGAAAAGTGACAAAAACGCAATCGTTTTACTAAGCGGGAATGTTTTTAAGAATGACGTCAAAGATAATTATGACGTGTACAGCAAAAGCCGCACACCAAGCTTATGATTGGATATAAATCTTTGCGCATTAAATACGAGACATTAAATGCTAAATCGGGCGTGCAAAATCTAAGCCGTTGATTTTGATCACATTTCAAAACCACCCGCACGCCCTTTCATAAACCATACTTAAACCATTTTCGCCTGCTTTCTCTCACACACTACCAAAACTGTTCATTTCTTTCTCTCGAAGCAAAGGCAAAAAAACTCTCTCAAAACCCTATCTATCTTCAAATCAATCTCTAAGTTTTCTTCGGTGAAATCTGAAAAATGGCACCAACCTATGATTTTGTCAAGTTAGGAAAGCAAATCCACACCGGGTCTCTTGTGGATTTCGACGGCGGCATGGTGAAACAGGTCCGACGACACCCTAGTGAAGAAAATTGCTGAGAAATTGGAAACGTCAGGTGGCCGAAACCGTTTCGACGTTGGAATATCCGATGACCTATGTGGAGGAAGTCGCACAATTCTACGTGAATGCCGAGATTCACGATGAAGGGATAAAGTCATCTTCTTCACGGAAAGAAGCTCACCATCTCTCGCCAAGGATTTGGTGAACACCGCTCACTACCGACGGAAGGAGCATCGAAATCAACGGCCGATGTAAACCTGCCGCTTGAAGGAAGTAGCCAAGCCCGACTATGCTTTGATAAAATAGTTTACACAAAGAAAACAAGAGGTCGTTGAAGGAGGATTATCACAAGTCGCTGGACATAGTTACCAAATGTATTGACATCAAATTTGGCGGCTTTGACCAACTCACAAAAGCAAAATTGATCGTGATGGCGGCGATGATTGAAGAAAGGAAAATAAATCGGATGAGTTTGTTTACAAAGTATATGCCAAAATGTAGGGAACAAATCCTTCAAGGAAGATGGTACATTTGGAGGATCCCTAGGATATGGCCTGGTGATTGGCCGGGCCGATGGAAGTGAAAGGAGTCCCTCTTAGACATGGAAAGGCGTTCCATGTAAACAAGAGGATGTTCGATCAAACCTCTCTGCAGCGCACGAAGAGAGCCTATGCCAAGAGAGCGACACGAGTGAGGGGAATCACCGACCACGAAGATACAAATTGCTTTTCTCTCCACCAAAGAAGAAAGTTGCCCCCGCAGTGCTAAGAAGATCAAGGTTCTCTAAAAGAAAGAAAGTCAAACTCGCTCCTACCCCAAAGAAGTCGAGTCACCCGCCCCCCGCAGCCGTGTCTCCCGCCCAAAGAGAGCCAGCCGATCGAGAAGGACTCTCAACTACCTTCTCCGATCATCAAAAAGAGGAGATTTGACAAGCCAAGACGGCCGATTCTCGAGAAGAAAACACCAAAGACGGCCCCGCCGCCAAGACTCGTAACAAACTGTCTCTCGAACCGGAAATCCCTCCGGTACACACTAGGAGACGAAGGAGAATCATCAAGCACTCCGAGCTTGAGAAACCTACGAGTCGACCACTCACCGAGCAGATACTTGAGACTCGGAGAAGTAGAGTCTCCGGATACTATAGATGAAACAGCTAAGTCTGTTTGAAGGCGATCAGCAGAGGCAAATCAAGAAATGGTTGTAGTCCGCGCGCCGAGACACAAGAAGAAGCCGATAGAGCCGATGATGTGATGATCCTATCCCCACTTTACCCGACATCCAAAATCGTCATGAGAGTGGAGGAAGTGGAAATTGAGTCGATCAAGGAAACAGTTCCAACGGCCTCGAATTTATAGAAGAAGAAGAAGAGGAATCTGGCGAACTTCCTTGGAGTGACCAATGTGGTCCAAGCAATCGGATGAAGAAAAACCGCACAGATATCTTGCGATCTTTAAGGACAAGGAGAAGGAAAGACAGCGAGAGGAAGGCGAGGCACGTGAGAAGGCCAAGATCCGCCTATCACCGCACCACGTAACACACACATCATCTCCTTGATGTCTTATCCGACATGATGAGGATCCGCATCTTTCCGCCCGCGAAGAGGTGCAAATGCAGCGAGCAATGCATGAATCCGAATTCTTCATGAGAAGAGCATGATGGATGGACCAGGAGAGTCCTCCAAAACACACCGAAATTGATCCAATGGGAGTGGTTCAAGAAATCGCCACCGTTATTCTTGCCACCACTTCCCCACTCACTCGGAAGAAGCAATTAAGGGAATTGGCGATGAAACCGGGTTAGTGGGGACCCCAGCTTGAGCCAACCCCTAATGAAGGTGTCTTACCACCGCCCCAACGGCTGAACACTCGAGAAAGCAGGTTTGGAGACGAGTGACCCCATTCCAAGTCACTCACCGGTGCGCCAACCGAGGGGAAACTCCTCCCACCGGCAAGGTCGGAGAATGCTGCGATGACTCCACAACGAATCCAGGAAGTGAAGTGGAGAAAGTACAAACACAAAACGAATGCAGCAAGTTGCCATCAACGAAGCTCGAGATAGTTGAGATCTGCCTCACTCGAGGTGCCAACCGCTCTGGTTAATGACGCCGATGCAATCGAGGCACGAAGGAATGTACCACCGGAGTTAACACTGGGCGATGAAAGTGCAATCCATGGGGTTGAGACTCCAATGGATGCCACCACGAAGACCCTAAGACACAGTGGCACTCGAAAGGAGGTCCAAGGCCTCACCGCAGCTTGAGATCGTAGGAGGTAATGAAGGCCCACGGAGGTTGAGACTTCACGGGGTAAAGAAGTCAAGTAGAGAACATCCCTCCCGCTATCATTGATCCATCCGAAAAGGAGATAAGCGCGCTTCATGATTCCCAGGATAATCCGATGTAACCTTTCCGGGATCGGAAGCGACGAAGAAGCCGAGTCATCCCCGTGACAGATCAAAAAGACTCACCGCGGATGTTCCTAGACGAGCAAGTCTCGATCTCAAGACTACTCATCAAACCTTTAATTTTGATGATGAGCCACCAATGGAAATCTCATCATCGTCCGATGACGCTTGATAAGGCCGAGGACCACCCACTCAATTGGAGAAACCAAACGAGACCAACGACGGCCGCTGAGACATTGAGGCTCAATAAGTCGGGTCCACTTCACAATAGACCCCAAACCAAACAGAGTCCACCGCGCAGCTCCCAAGTCCGCAGCAGAGTTCGACTCCAAAAGGAACTTCACGCACACCTCTCATCATTGAACAAATCCTGTTGGCCGTGATGATTCCTTTGTAGAATCATTTCCTTTCTCCTTAGAGGTACCCGACCTCCATGAAGAGTCGAGAACGAGCTCGCACGCTTCCACGCACCAGCTCCCGTCATTTCGTCAGTACCATCGTTCCAAATGACTATGACTTTGATGTTGCGTGGCCATCGATGCAACGGAAGAAACAAATTGTGAAGTTCGGGAAGTGTTCAAGGCATTATTTGCTGAAATTGAACGGATGGAGAGGCACCAGCCTCTATGGACATGCGATCGACAACAGAGATGGCAACCTTACTCGCCGACTTGAGAGGCATAACAGATCGGATCGGGGAATGGTGGCAACAAAGAAAAACAATGCGTGTGGAACAAGTTAGATACTTCAGACATTGTTCAACAAGTCGCTTGTATGGAGAGCTGAGAATGCTTGATGCAAAAACGAAATTGAGAGAACACATTGAGCACATGCATGAAGCTCACACTGCCGAGATAAAGTCTGCTGCGTGAGCAAAATAAGAGTGATCTCCAAAATACTGGAAGAAAATATGGACAGAAAATTCAGCCTTCTCATGGCTGAAATGAAGCTAATTTCAAAGAGAGTCCAACGCTACTCGCTCAATTTCGTGTCGCATACTCCACACAGCACTCGAGACAGAACTCCACTATCGCAGGCTCGATTTCCTACTTGCCATCTGTTTCGAGCGTTCCTCTCTCCTTTGATGATGCCAAAAAGGGGGAAGAGGAATACCTTAAAGCACAAAAGAGATCTCAAGCTGAAAAAGAGGATGCAAAAAAGTGAGAAGTGTTGAAACAAAAGAAAGGAAAGTCCGTTGAGGGGGAAGGATCGAAAGATGTGACCTTGATGATCGCACAAACCCCCAACAAGGTATTGTCACAAATGATATTATCGCAAAACTCCCAGTGACTCGCCACTCCAACACTCTGCTATATCCATGGTGAAAAGAGAAAACAATTGAAGCGGGGATGGAGGAAGTGGAAGGAAGAATGGATGCCCGAGTTATGAACATCTTGAAACAACATGGAGGCATTCCAAAGAGAGAGAGACACTTATGCCATCTCGTATGTCGGAGACGAGCCACGATCGATTGATGAATTTAAAACGCCGCATCCAAGAAGGATACTTTGCAAATATGTCTATGGCTCAAGCTTGGGACTTGTACTGGGAAAAGGGTCTCACGTTATGTGAAGAAGGCGACAGAGCGGACCACTCGAACCGCTCTGCTTTGGTCACTCACCGGTTGGAAAGAAGAAGACCCCAAGACAATACACGCCCCCGAGGTAGAGGAAGAAGCAGTGGTGGAGGAAGAGGTTTCAGACCTAGGCCTCTGCCCAAAAACATTGAATACGTAGATCCAGGCAAGAAAGGAGGGATCTACTGGGCTGGTCTTGACCAAGTAGCAAATTTGCAAGTGGCTAAAAGTAATCTTTGAGTATGCGAAAAAGAATAGAAGAAGAAAACAAGAGACAAACTCAAATATGGGAGGAAAGACAAGAGAGATTAAGAAGAGATGAAGTCGCCATGAAGGCATATGAAAAGAAGAAGAAGAAAGCGGTGACGACGAAAAAAGAAGAAGAAGAAGCGAAAGATCTTGAACAAGATGAAAGAAGGAGATAAAAGGAGATGAAGTGTTGCTGTCCACCCCTTCATGTATTTTATTATGTAAATACATACTATGTAAGTCTTCTGCAATAAAGCTATAAATTCTTTATTTTTTTGTGTAGACAAATGTTTGCTCTGATACACCTTGTAAACAGTTGTGTAAAAGAACAAGAATGTTATGATCAATAACAGAATTGATTATACGCATACATTCTATGTGAATACACTATCTGTATGTATCTTTGCTATTTACATTTTTGTATGGTTTAAGTTTTGGCATCATCAAAAAGGGGGAAATTGTTGGGAAATTTATTGTTTAGATTTTGATGAATGCCATGTAAAACTTAGAATAGGAAGTTGGCACCCCAATTATTGTCGTAAACTGCTTTGTAATAAATAGGGCTGGTCAAGCTGAGTTAAGTCAGCTATGCCCAAACATGTAAGAAAACAACTCGGAGACTGGAAGGAAGACTCATTTTGCAAGACAAACAGTATGGCAAAGTAGAGAAGACGGAACTCTATCAAGGAGCAAAAAATGAGATGCAACTGAGTGGAGTATCGATCAAGTCAACTTAAGAAAAGCCAAGTCTCAAGTTGAAGTGACAAGAGTCATCCAATGAATGGAAGTCGACTCTAAGTCACCTGGGGAAAGCAAGGAAATGCAAATCAAGTCGAGATAATCAAAAAGATCCGTTGCACGTAAATCAAGAGAATTACCTAAACAAGTAATATCTCCATACTACCTTTCTCGAAGTGCTCATCCCGTAAGCGTGCAAAAATAATTAACCAATGGGAAGCACTACACCGTGTCGAACTCGAAAAGCCGGAGAACAATTCATACGAGGAAGTGGCAATTCCAAGGATCAGTAATAAGACAAGCCAACGACCACAAGTGACTTTCAAAAATAAGCATATCTCTTCAACGGGCAGATTTTTGAAAGATCACTATAAAAGGCTGAGGAATGACTTTGAGAGAAGGTGACCAGAACCAAAAACATTCAAGCAATTATTAGAACTGTAACCTAAAATATTCTCAAGTTATTAAACGCTAAATCCTCAAGCCTACACTACGAAGAACATCAATCCAACACTCACCTGTGAAGGAAAGATAACTTCAATCAGCTTGAAGAGGAAATTATCAAGAATCAAGGGGTCTACATTCCACGAAGAATTGTAGGAAGGTTCAAGGTCGAACCAAGTCTTTAGCTTTTGGAGGGCTTCGTGATCAAATCCAAAGAGCTTGAGCAAGTGGGCTGTAGTAGCAAGGCAAAATGCCTGAAGAAGATTTCTAGAGTCGCACGAGAAGCCACCGAGTGATCAAGGCGTCTCAGATCGAGTCCCAAAGGATCAAGTCACCGTGTGATCAAGACTTGTATCTAGGCCATTACCACTTTGTATATTGATCAATACCTAGTGGATTCCTCCGGGAGTTGAAGAAGAGAGGAGTAGAAGAATTACCCCATCTTCGAACCTCTATAAAAATCTTATTGTGTCATTTACATTTCAAAGACTTTAATTCTTGCTTCATATTTGTTTAATTCTGGACACATATTTGCTATCCATTAGATAATCTCTAAGTACTAAATCAAGCTCTAAATCTCTACTTAACCAAACTTAAGGGTGTTAAGTCTTCCAATAAAAACAAACCACGTTGAGTTAATTTAGACTTAAAAGTTGAGTTATTCCATCAACACTCAGTTGAGTCTGTTGAGAGACTAACTCTACTGATTAACTAAATTGGCTGTCCACCAAGGACACAGCTGTGTAGTATCAACTCTGAACTTTTAAAAGGACTAAATCAAAAATTTGGTAAGGTTTATTCAACCCCCCTTCTAAACCTTACACTTACACCCCTTGGGACCTACATCTTAAAACTTTATTAAAATGTCAAAATATAATTATTGAACCTGAGTTCAGTCCCATATCTCGAAAATTACAGAGGAGTCCTTTAAGTTCTATTTTCTTGCAATTAAGTCCACAAATTTGCCATTTTTGCATTTTAATTCCAAAAATTCAATTTTAATCAATTATGCTCGACTTGTCCATGTTAAAAAGCAAATAAATCATGGATATCAAGGTCCATAAACATGTATAAACATCTCATTCAATAATTCATCAAATAGATAAATAAAATTTACATGAAACTTAATATTTGAAATCAACATGCAATACATTATACATATATCTCAAGCTCTCAAGAAATAATTCTACATGCAATTTTAAAGAAAGCACGTAGAAGCTGAAAGAATTTTCCACCCTTCTTATAAATGAATTGTTGGTGATTAAAAAATGGATAAAATCACAACTTGAGTAAGAAGTCACTTAGGTCAGCCCCTAAGTCAAGAAATACCAAAAAAAAAAGTGTTAGAAAAATGGAGCTTGAAATAAGAAGAAAAAGAAGGAGGTGAAGAAGTTGGCAAAAACTATACTTACTTTGTGTTGTAGACAAAATGTTACAAGTAGAGGTCTCAAACATGGGTCTCCTTGCTCACCTTTAATATAACTCTTAAGGTCAACCCTTAATTCTCCAAAAATGACAATGGAGTGTCAAAAATTAGATAAAATAAAAGAAGAAAGAGAAAATGCACTAAAACTCAATTCTTACCTTGTAGTCAAATTTCTTCACAATTTCTTGAGGTCTTCTTCAAGATGATATCAAGTCTAATATCTTCAAATGGTCTTCTATGTATACCTCAAAACCAAAAATTAAACTTAAATTAGAAGGTGAAATAGATGATCTAGAAGATATAAAAAATGGGTTGAAGAAGAAAATTCTTACCTTGTGTAGCAGTATAATTCAATTTTATGAAGAAGTAGAAGGAGAATTCTTGTAATATTTCTAAGTGTTGGAAGAAAAGAGAATAAGAAGATGAATATAAGAGTAGAGAGAAGTTGGAGAATTTTAGAGAGAAGTGAGAGGATTTGCAAGACTTTGAGTTTGGTGTTGGTGAAAAATTAAATGATTTTTTCTTGTGTTATAATGCGTAATGGCCGAAATTTGAGAGAGAGAGAGAGAGAGAGAGAGGAGAGAATTTTTTTCCAAGTCTTGAATTTTGTCTCTTGCATGGAGACAAAATAATGAGTCAAAGTATGGGTTGGGAGGAGAATAAGGAGAATGTTGGGGGAATAAAATATGTTGGGGAAAAATAATGAGTCAAAGGTATATGATGATTGTTAGGAATTTTATTGTTTAGATTTTGATGAATGCCATGTAAAACTTAGAATAGAAAGTTGGCACCCCAATTCTTGTTGTAAAATGCATTGTAATAAAAAGAGAGCCAAGCCGAGTTAAGTCAAGAAACGCCTAACATGCAAGAAGACAATCAAGACGGAAGGAAGACTCACGCGAGACAAATTTGAGTATGGCAAAGAAGAGTAGATGGGAACTCTATCAAAGAAGCGGTGAGATGCACAGTGGAGCATCATCAAGTCAACTCAAGAAAAGCCAAGTCTCAAGTTGAAGTGACAAGAGTCATCCATGATTGGAAGTGACTCTAAGTCACCTGGGGAAAGCAAGGAAATGCAAGTCGAGATAATCAAAAGAACCGTTGCCGCGAAAATCAAGAGAATTACTTAAACAAGTAATATCTCCATACCACTTTTCTCGAGTGCTCGGTCCCGAGAAGCGTGCAAAAGGAATGAACCAATGGGAAGCACTACACCGTGTCGAACTCCGAAAAGGTGAAAGAACAATTCATACGAGGAAATGGCAATTCCAAGAACTACAACAAGACAAGCCAACGACTGAAAGTGACTTTCAAAAATAAGCCTATCTCTTCAACGGGCAAATTTTTGAAAGTTCAATATAAAAGGCTGAGGAGTTTGTTTGAGAAACAAGAGATACGTAGATGACACATATGTGAGATATACAAGCATATTAGAAAAACTGAAATATTTTCAATCCTCAAGCCTACATTACGAAGAACATCAATCCAACACTCACCTGTGAAGGAAATATAACTTCAATCAGTTGAAGAGGAAGATACTGAAAACAAGGGGTCTACATTCCAGGAAGGATTGTAGGAAGGTTCAAGGTTGAGCCAAGTCTTAAGCTTTTGGAGGGCTTCGTGATCAAATCCAAAGAGCTTGAGCAAGTGAGCTGTAGTAGCAAGGCAGCTGCCCTGTGAAGAAGCCGAGTCGTACGAGAAGCCAACCGAGTGATCAAGGCATCTCCGATCGAGTCCCAAAGGATCAAGTCGGCCGTGTGATCAAGACTTGTATCCGGACTATTACCACTTTGTAAACCGATCATTACCTAGTGGATTCCTCCGGGAGTTGGAGAAGAGAGGAGTAGAAGAATTACCCCATCTTCGAACCTCTATAAAAATTTCATTGTGTCATTTATATTTCAAAGACTTTAATTCTTGCATTTTTAACTCGCTTATATCTCACGATAAATTTGCTATCCACTTAATAACTTATAAGTACTAAACCAAGCACTAAATTCTTGCTCAATCAAACTTAAGGGTGTTAAGTCTTCCCAATAAAACAAAACCACAATCGAGTTAATTTGGAGCCAACAAAGTTACTTCATCAACAAATCGTTGAGTCTCGTTGAGAGATTAACTCTCTTGAGTGACTAAATTGACTATCCTTCAAGGACACAAATGTAGTATCAACTCGAATTTTTAAAAGGACTAAATCGAAAATTTGGTAAGGTTTATTTAACCCCCTTCTAAACCTTACACTTACACCCCTTGGGACCTACAAGTGGTATCGAGCGGTTGGTTCATTGAACCCTCCGCACCGGTTCTTGAACTAGATCTCCAAACTTTTCAAAGTCCGCTTTAGTACTTAGACTTTCAAAACTCCTCTTTATCATTAAAAGTTATTATCATGGAAGCAAATTTGACACGCATCCCTATGTTCACTATTGAAGAATTTGATGATTGGAAAATTCGTATGCGAGGCTCATCTATCAAAGATTACATGATGAGATGTGGATAGTGATAGAAGATGGGCCTCTGCAAATCTTAAAGGTGAACACAAACTGCGAAGAGTTGCGAAGGAGAAAGATGTTGCTTCCCGGACACATCATGGTTGAAAAACCAAGAACTCGAGTGGACAAATGATGACAGAAAAAATACAACCTGACAATGTAGCCAAGGACATCCTTTACAAAACCTTGACAAAGCCATGTTTAACAAAGTCAAATCATGCAAAACGGCTAAGGAAATATGGGACAAGTTTCGACATTGATTTGTGAAGGCTCGAGCAAATCAAAGAAAACAAAATATCGGTGGTACTAAATTTGAGAACTTCAAAATAATCTCGGGAGAGAACCTGGATCAACTAGATGCTCGATTCACGGAAATCACAAATGAGCATGTCTCGCACTTGGAAAGGAATATACACGAGAAGGAAATGTGTATGAAAATCCTAAAAAGTCTTCCACTGAATGGGAAATGAAGGTCATGGCACCGAGACATTCCATGGACCTATCAAAGACATCCAACCATGAGTTATTCTCGGACCTCAAAGCCTACGAGTTTGAGTGAGAAGAAAAGACCAGGAAGAGACAATTTGTACCCAAAACAAATTTGCTCTAATTGTTAAATATGGGAAGAGAGCCGAGGTCAAAGAAGTCATTGACCCGGAAGAAATAGCCCCGATTGTTAAAAGATTTAACAAGTTCTTTAATAAGAACTACAAGAGAGGAAAGGGTGAATCTTCCGAAGACACTCGGCTCCTCCAAATCAAGGGATGATAGGCCAACCAAGAGAACAGATCATCAAAAAGTTGAGTATCAAAGGGTGACAATCCAAGAATGGAAAGAGTTGATCAAAAGGTTGAATATCTATCTTTGAACTGTAGACAACCAGGTCACTATGCCATTGATCGTCCATATCCTGTAGTCAACAAATACAGGGATGAAGAAGAAAGGAATGTCTTCAAGGAAAGAAGACAAGAAAGGAAAAAGGCAATGATGGTCGCAGAGACTAAAACAAAAAAGTCAAGAGAGACAAATTGATTGAGAGAGCAAAGAAGTGACTACTCTAGTGACTCGAAGAAGAAGCCCGATCCGCTTGATGGCCAAAGAACAAGATCAACCTGATCAAGAAGATGAGGTACAATCTAACTCAACAAACTCGGACACTAGTGATAGTGATCGTGACACACACACTTCATCACCCACTCGATCTTTATGATTCATTAGGCAAAATGATGAAATATTTTGAACACATTAAATCCTCACACACACTATTGAATGAGGAAAACGACTACTCAAAAACCAAAACTCAAAGCCGACTAAGGAGCCGAGTACTCTAAGTCAAATAGTGATGAGAATGAAAGTTTAAAGGCTGAAAATGCTAAATTAATAAAGCAGAGATTGTCGCTATAGAAAAGAGGAGAATGACCTCAAGAGTGTTATTGCCTCATTCACTAAGGCATCTAAATCATTGGATGATCTTATTATGAGTCAAATAGAATGTGGAGACAAGACAGCTTAGGATTTAACTCCTCCGAGCTATGTCAAACCTCAAAAGTAATTTTGGAAAAAGGATCTTCAAGTCATGAAGAGTCCGAAAAATCCAAAACTCTAAATGTTGCACACACACTCACTCCAAAGCACAATAACAAGCAAACTGGCCTTGGTTACAAAGGAAAAGGAAAATAACCGATTGAGTGTCTTTGAAAGACAGTGAGAAGAGGTTCAAATGAGTCCTCAAAGAAAACTCCAAAAAAAATACTCGTAAAGAAAAAACAAAACAGAGCTACCAAAAATCCCAGAAAATCCATAAAAGAAATACATATGATGGGAATGGTAGAAAATATCCAAGCCAAGCTGATTGGAATAATGTGAACTATCGGCATAGACTTATGGAATATAAGCCCAAATGGCAAAGACCTAGAACTCAAAGAAAGGCCATTCCAAAAGCATAAGAGCTTTCATCAAAGACACATATGCACCTAGGCACTACATTCAAAGACACCACAATTACCTAAGGAAGGCAATTGCTAAAACACATATGCGGCATACGACAAAAGAGACAGTTGTATGAACCTAGAATTCCCAAGCAATTTGCCAGGATTAATTATGATTATGGCACGAGATAGATGGCAACCCCTTAGAGTCAAATCATTTGGCTATAGGTTTGTTGGATCATCTTACAATTCTAACCCCCTCAGACCCGCATACAAGTATGGGTACCTAAAACTTAATTTCTTTGATTGCGAGTTCAAAGAACACTGAGTGCCAAGGAACCTGGTACATGGATAGTGGTCACCCCGGACATATGACAGAAATAAGAAAATCTATCAAAATTCAAGGAAGTTAAAGGAGCAAAAGTCATATTTGGAGGAAATGAAGCTTCGGCAAAATAAGAGGCATTGGATCCATCAAGAGGAATGGATTAGAAATCACAGACGTTGCATATGTTGAAGGACTCAACTTCAACTCGCTAAGCATCGACCAACTCTCGTGACAAGGGCTACAATGTTGGATTCAACATGGGTATATGCCAAATCAAAGATATTGAATCAAATGAAGTTGTCTTTTGCAAGGATGTAGACAAAAAAATATGTATGTAGTGGATTGGTCAACCGCAACACCCAAAGACTGCCTACTAGCAAAGAGCACAAATTGAATCAAGTTGGTAACGGGCACAAAAAAGTCGAGTCACCCGAATTTCAAAACAGTTAACAAGTTCGGCAAGTCATCTTGTAGAAGGACTTCCAGACTCAATATACAAGAAGGAGAGTATATGTGATGCATGTCGGAAGGAAAGCAAATCAAGTCGTCATTCAAAGAAAAGACATGCCCATCCTCAACAAGAATATTGCATCCGCTTCATATGGATCTATTTGGCCCAAAGGGAACCAAACCGGATAAGTGGAAAGAAATACACCTTGGTGGTAGTAGATGACTACTCAAGATATACATGGACAATATTCATGTGCAAGAAGAAAGAAACTCTACAAAAACTACCACAAATGATGAAGAGGATTCAAAACGAGAAGAGTCAAACCATTATCAAAATAAGATCGGATAGAGGAACCGAGTTTGTCAATGGAATAATAACTCGATTGTATTGAAAATGGTATTGGTCATGAACTATCGGCAGCAAGAACTCCACAAAATGAGAATGGAGTTGCGAAAGAAGGAAACAAACCCTCAAAGAAGCGGAAAGGACCATGTTAGTCAAGCAGAGTTACCAAAAAGATTTTGGGGTCAAGCAATCAACACAACACTTGCTACACCCAAAACAGATGTATGATAAATAGACAAATGACAAAGACTCCCTATGAGATCCGGATCGAAGAAAACCAAATGTTGCATACTTGAGAATATTTTGATGTAAATGCTTCATCCACAACAATGGCAAAGACAACCTAAAGGCTTTTGATGCTAAAGTCGATGAAGGTATCTTCTTAGATACTCACCGAAAGCAAAGCCTACAGATACTCAACAAAAGAACTATGGTTACGAAGAATCCATTCATGTAGTATTCGATGAGCCAAATGTAAATGGAGAAGACATTGAAGAGTCACCGATAAGTCAATCATCCAACCATACGAGAAGAGTCCCTATCTTTGAAGTCGGAATTATCAATTGAGAAGAAGATGAGATAGCTGAATCTCAAAAACAAATGGAAAATTTGCAGCTAAGTGATTATGAGAGAGCGACCCACAATGACACAGTACCGCAAGTCGATCAATCCAGCTAACTCACTCCAACCTGATGTAAGATGGCCGAGAGATCATCCACCGTAACTTGTAATTGGAGATATAAAAGAAGGTGTTAAAACAAGATCCGATCGAACTCAACAAGAAGCTATGTTCACTTGCTTCATCTCGCAAATAGAGCCCAAAGACGTGTCACAAGCATTGGATGACACACATTGGATTCAAGCTATGCAAGAAGAGCTGAATCAGTTTGAAAGAAATAAAGTGTGGGAATTAGTGCAAAGACCCATACATCAAAATGTTATTGGCACCAAATGGGTGTTCAGAAATAAGATGAACGAGGAAGGTTCTGTGGTAAGAAACAAAGCAAGACTAGTAGCCAAAGGATATTGCCAAGAAGAAGGGATAGATTTTGATGAAACATTTGCCCATGTAGCAAGATTGGAAGCTATAAGGATGTTTCTTGCCTATGCAGCTCACAAAAATTTCATTGTATATCAGATGGATGTAAAAAGTGCATTCCTAAATGGTGTATTGGAAGAAGAAGTGTATGTTGAACAACCTCCAGGATTTGAGCAGAAGACTCTTGGAGACAAGGTATACAAACTCAAGAAGGCTCTATATGGATTGAAACAGGCACCCAGAGCATGATATGACACTTTGTCACAATTCCTAACCAAAAATGGATTCACAAAAGGAAAAGTAGATAGAACACTTTTCAGAATTCAAGACAAAAAGAGTATACTGCTTGTTCAAATTTATGTGGATGACATCATTTTTGGTTCCACAAACAAAGAGCTGTGTGAAAAGTTTTCAAACCTCATGCAAAGTAAATTTGAAATGAGCATGATGGGAGAGCGACATTCTTCCTTGGACTCCAAGTGAAACAAATGAAGGATGGAACCTTCATAAGTCAAACAAAATACACCGGAGATTTAATGAAGAAGTTTGGTATGGAAGAGAAGTCTTCTCGTAAAAATACCAATGAACACATCAAAATGGACATGGATGCGAGATGGCAAGCCCAGTAGATCAAACAAGATCTGAGCACTTATTGGATCATTGCTCTATCTCACAAATGCGGCGGACATCACCTATCTTTGTAGGTGTATGTGCAAGATTTCAATCTGCTCCAAAAGAGAGTCATATGACAAAGACTAAGAGAATATTGAGATACTTGAAAGGAAGCCAAGAAGCGAGCCTATGGTATCCAAAGGAAGGTGGATTCAAGCTAATTGGCTATTCGGATTCTCGACTATCTTGGATGCGAGTGGACAGGAAGAGCACTTCAGCACATGTCAAATGCTAGGAAACAGTGATTTCCTGGTTTAGCAAGAAGCAAAATTCAATAGCCACCTCTACAAACGGTGAGCGAATACATAGTTGCGGGCAAAATGTTGTGCCCAAGTCCTATGGATGAGACAAAGAACAGAGACTATGAAGTTGAAGAAAAGAAATTCCAATCATGTGTGATAACACAAGTGCAATTGCAATCACTCAAAATCTGTGTTGCATTCAAGAACAAAGCACATTGATGTCGATATCACTTCATAAGAGATCATGTTGAAAAGAAGGACATCATCCTGGAATATATCTCAACGATAAACAACTAGCGACATCTTCACAAAACCATTATGTGAGTCAAGATTTGAAGAACTCAAGCATGAGTTGGGACTAATTGAGCTAAGTCGACACTCGGATTTAATCAAAGAAGAGAAATGGAACAGAAAAGGGGTGAAAAAGAGTCGAAAAGCAAATCACCAAGAAATCACCAGATCGGAAAACTGACTACAACACCGAGTCACCGATAGCCGAGTCACTAAGAGAACTGTGAGAAGTAGAGTTAAATCGGCTAAGGGATAAGCCGAGTCACTTATGAGCAAAATGACAAAAACGCAAATCGTTTTGACTAAGCGGGAATGTTTTAAGGAATACGTCGGATAATGATGATGTGTACGGACATAAAGCCGCACACCAAGCTTATGATTGGATATAAATGCTTTGCCGCATTAAATACGAGACATGAAATGCTAAATAGGCGTGCAAAATCTAAGTCGTTGATTTCGATTACATTTCAAAACCACCCGCACGCCCTTTCATAAACCATATTTAAACCATTTTCATCCGTTTCTCTCTCACACTTCTAAAAACTGTTCATTTCTTTCTCTCAAAAGCAAAGGCAAAATTCTCTCGAAACCCTATCTATCTTCAAGTCAATTTCTCGAGTTTTTCTTCGATATAATCCTGAAAAATGGCACCAACTTATGACTTTACCAAGTTAGGAAAGCAAATCCACACCTACTCTACGGTGGATTTCGACGGAATGGTGAAACAGGGTCCGACGACACCCTAGTGAAGAAAATCGCTGAAAAGTTAGAAACGTCCGATGCAAACCGTTTCGACGTTAAAATACCCGATGACATATGTGGAGGAGGTCGCACAATTCTACGTGAATGCCGAGATTCACGATGAAGGAATCAAGTCATCTGCTCACGGAAAAGCGGTGACTATCTCTCGCCAAGGATTTGGTGACCCCGCTCACTACCGGCCAAGGAGCATCGAGATTAACGGTTTATGTAAACCTGGCCGATGCTTGGAAAGAAATAGCCAAGCCTGACTTTGTGATAAAATAATGTATACAACAAACAAGAGATCAAGCTAAAGGAGGATTATCACAAGTCGTTGGACATCGTTGCCAAATGTATCGACATCAAATTTGGCGACTTTGACCAACTATCGAAAGCAAAGCCGATCGTAATGGCTGCAATCATCGCAGAAAAGAAGATAAATCGGGCTGAATTTGTCTACAGCAGACTCGCGAACGCGTGGGAACAAATCCTTCAAAGAAGATGGCACATTTGGAGGATCCCTAGGATATGGCCTGGTGATTGGCCGGCTATTGGAGGTGAAAGGAGTCCTCTCTTAGACATGGGAAGGCATTCCATGTTAACAAGAGGATGTTCGAGCAAACCTCTCAGCGCACGAAGAGAGCTTACGCCAAGAGAGGCGACACCGGTGAGGGGGAATCAGCTAACCCTCAAGATACAAATGTTTCCTTTCCACCCAAGAAGAGAGTCGCCCCAAAAGCTAAAGCTAAGAAGATCCCCTGCAGCAAAGAAAACCAAACATGCTCCCCGCCCGCAGCAGAGTCACCTACCCCTGCGCCGTGTCTCCCGCCCTGCAGCAATGCGCGGTCGAGAAGGACTCACAAATACCTTCTCCGATCGTCAAAAAGAGGAGAACCGAGAAGCCACGACGGCCTACTCCTCGAGAAAAAGACACCAAAGACCGCCCCGCCCAAGACTCGAGAGGACACCGTCTCTCGAACCGTAAATTCCTCCGGTACAAACTAGGAGACGAAGAAGAATCATCAAGCGATCTGGCTCGGAGAAACCAGTGAGTCGATTACTCGGCTAGAGAAGATACCGAGACTACTTTGGAGAAGTAGAGTCTCCGGATGTAATTGATGAAACAACCAAAGTCTCGTTTGAAGGCGATCGCAGAGGCAACTCCGAAGACACAAACAGAATTCACACAAATTGAAGCACAAGAAGAACTCGCTAGAGCGGATAGTGATGTAATGATCCTATCTCCACCTTACCCGGACATCCAAAATCGTCTGCGTGAGTGGGAGGAAATGGAAGTTGAGTAAGTCAAGGGAACAGTTCCAACGGCCTAAGTTTATAGAAGAAGAAGAACCGAATCTAAATTTCCTTGGACTAAAATCGTGCCCCAAAGACTTGATGAAGACAATCGCTTAGACATCCTGCAGATTTACACGGAAAAGGAGAGAGAAAAGCAAGGCCGAGGAAGCCGAGGCACGTGAGAAGGCAAGCATCCGCCTATCTCCAAGACTACGAACACACACATCCTCTCCTTGATGTCTTCTCGGACGGTGATGAGGATCCGAGAGAATGCTGCCAAGAATGCAAGAGCCGCAAATGCAGCAAGCATTGCACGAATCAAGAATCCTTCACGAGCAAAGATTGATGGAGGGACCGGAGAGTCCTCCGAACACACATGAAATTGATCCAATGGGAGTGGTTCAAAAAATCGCCATTGTTGTTGATGCTACCACTTCCCCACTCACTCGGAAGAAGGCAATAAGGGACTTGGCGATGAAACCGGGATAGTGGGGACCCGGTCGAGCCAACCCCTATTGAAGGTGTGTTACCACCGCCCCAACGGCCGAACAATCAATCGAAACAGCCGGGAGCTTGGAGACGAGTGACCCCATTCCAAGTCACTCACCGGTGCGCGCCCGAGGGGGAAACTCCTCCACCGCAGCAAGGTCGGAGGATGCTTTGCAGATGACTCCACAACGAATCAAGGAGGCGAAGTAGAGAAAATACAAACACAAGAAGAAACAAAGACAAGTTTCCATCAACGAAGCTCGGGACGATTGACACTGCTCACTGGTGAGGTGCCAACCGCCGAAGGCTAATGGCGCTGCGGTGCGATCGAGGCACGAGAAGGAATGCCCGGGAGTTAACACTGGCGATGAAAGTGCAATCCATGGGGTTGAGACTCCAATGGATGCCACCGAAAGACCCTAAGACGATTGCCACTGTCGAAAGGGAGGACCAAGGCCTCGCCGTAGTAGAGACTGCCGGAGGTAAGGCCCACGGAGGTTGAGACTTCCCGGGTAAAGAAGTCAAGTAGAGAACATCCCTCCCGCTATAATCGACCCATCCGAGAAGGAGATAAGTGCACTTCATGATTCCCAGGATAATCCCGATGTATCCTTTCGGGATCGAAAGGCGAAGAAGAAGGCCGAGTCATCCCCGTGCCAAATCCAAAACTCACCAAGCGGATGTTCCAAGCACGAGCAAGTCCGATCCCAAGACCACTCGTCAAACCTTTAACTTTGATGATGAGCCACCAATGGAAATCTCATCATCGTCCGATGACGCTACGATAAGGCCGAGGACCGCTACGCAATTGGAAAAATCACCGAGACCAACGGCCGTTGAGATACCGAGGCTCAAGAACCGAGACCAACGGTTTGCGGCAGTGAGCTCAACAAACCGGGACTACTTCACAACAAAACCCACCAACAAGAGACCATCGCGCAGCTCCTCAAGGCTGCAGGTAGGATCGATTCCCAAAAGAACTTCACGCGCACCGCTCATCATCGAATGCATCCCGGTTGGCGGTGATGAATCTTTTGTAGAATCTTTCCCTTTTTCACCGGAGATACCGAACTCCACGAAGAGTCGAAAAACGAACAAGCACGCTATCACAAACCAGCTCCTGTTCTTCCATCGACACCATTGTTCCAAACCGCTTATGATTTTGACGCCGCATGGCCATCACCGCAATGAAGAATCACCAAGTTCGAGAAGTGTTCAAGGCACTATTTTCCTCGAGGTTGAACGGATGGAGAGGCATCGAGCCTCTTTGGATATGCGATCGACAACAGAGATGCCACCCTTACAAACCGACTTGAGAGGCATAACAAATCCGAATCGGGGAATGGTGGCAACAAAGCAGAAACAATGCGTTTGGAACAAGTGAGATACTTCAGGACATTGTTCAACAAGTCTGCTAGTGTGG
This sequence comes from Rehmannia glutinosa, assembly GCA_016081115.2. Taxonomy (NCBI): domain Eukaryota; kingdom Viridiplantae; phylum Streptophyta; class Magnoliopsida; order Lamiales; family Orobanchaceae; genus Rehmannia; species Rehmannia glutinosa. The sequence continues at coordinate 70,280,093 of CM071924.1, read as the reverse complement.
AGAGTCGAAAATGCCGATGCAAAAACGAAGTGAGAGAACATATTGAGCACATGCATGAAGCTCATACTCGCCGAGATAAAGCTCTGCGTGAGCAAAATACGAATGATCTACAAAGTGTTTGGAAGAACACATGACTAGAAAATTCAGCCTTCTCATGGCCGAGATGAAGTGATTTCAAGAGAGTCCAACGCTACTCGATCCGAATTCCGTGTCTTACAACGCAGCAGGACTTGATGCGAACTCTACTATCCGCAGCTCGACTTCATGCTTGCCAAAGATGTTTCTGGGGTTCCTCTATCCTTTGATGATGCCAAAAAGGGGAAGAGGAATACCTTAAAGCAAAGAAAATCAAGCCGAAAAGAAAGGAGCAAAATGAGAAGGAAAATCACCGAGGAAATTCTCAAACAAAAGAAAGGAAAATCACGAGGGGAAGGATCAAAAGATATGACCTTGATGATTGCACAAACCCCTCAACAGGGTCTGTCACACAAATGACATTATCGGCAAAGAAACTCCCAGTGACTCGCCACTCCAACACTCTGTATCTATCTATGGTGAGAAGAGAAAAACAATTGAAGCGAGGGATGAAGGAAGTGGAAGGAAGAATGGATGCCCGAGTTATGAACATCTTGAAAGAACATGGAGGCATTCCAAAGAGACAGAGACACTTATGCCATTTCATATGTCGGAGACGAGCCACGATCAGTTCACGAATTTAAAACGCTCGAACTGAGGGATACTTTGCAAATATGTTTATGGCTCAAGCTTGGGACTTGTCTTGGGAAAAGGGTCTCACGTTATGTGAAGAAGGCCGACGTGAGACTTCCGATCACTACTGGCCACTCTCCGTCACTCACCGGGAAAGAAGAAGACCCCAAGACAAAGATACGCCCGCAGGTAGAGGAAGAAGCGGCGATGGAGGAAGAAGCTTGGACCTGTGCCTCTGCCCAAGAATATTGAATACGTAGATCCGGAAAGAAATGAGGGATCTATCTTGGGGTTTGGGCTTGACCAAGTGGCAAATTTGAAAGTGGCTAAAACTAACGCCGAGTATGCAAAAAGAATAGAAGAAGAAAAAAGAGACAAACTCGGCTATGGCGGGAGACAGGAAAGAATAAGAAAAGATGAAGCCGCCAGGAAGGCATATGAAAAGAAAAAGAAGGCAAAATGGCGACGAAGAAGAAGAGAAGAAGAGAAGAAGATCTTGAACAAGATGAAAGAAGGAGACAAATGAAGGAGATGAAGTGTTGTTGTCCAACCCTTGTATTTTATTATGTAAATACATACAATGTAAGTCTTCGTAATAATGCTATAAATTCTTTATTTTTTGTGAAGACAATTATATGCTCTCGATACACCTTGTAAATTGTGTTAGGTACAAGAATGATATGATCAATAAAAAGATTTATTATGCGCATACATTCTATGTCAATACACTATCTGTATGTATCTTTGTTATTTGCATTTTTGTATGGTTTAAGTTTTGGCATAATCAAAAAGGGGGAAATTGTTAGGAATTTTATTGTTTAGATTTTGATGAATGCCATGTAAAACTTAGAATAGAAAGTTGGCACCCCAATTCTTGTTGTAAAATGCATTGTAATAAAAAGAGCCGCCAAGCCGAGTTAAGTCGGCTACGCCCTAACATGCAAGAAGACAATCAAGACGGAAGGAAGACTCTGTGCGAGACAAATGAGTATGGCAAAGAAGAGTAGATGGGAACTCTCAAGAAGAAGCGGTGAGTGGAGCATCGGTCAAGTCAACTCAAGAAAAGCCAAGTCTCAAGTTGAAGTGACAAAGAGTCATCCAATTATTGGAAGGCGACTCTAAGTCACCTGGGAAAGCAAGGAAATGCGATCAAGTCGAGATAATCGTAAAAAGAACCGTTGCCGAGAAATCAAGAGAATTACTTAAACAAGTAATATCTCCATACCACTTTTCTCGAGTGCTCGATCCCCGAGCGTGCAAAAGGAATGAACCAATGGGAAGCACTACACCGTGTCGGACCTCCGAAAAGGTGAAAGAACAATTCATACGAGGAAATGGCAATTCCAAGAACCGCAACAGACAAGCCAACGATCGAAAGTGACTTTCAAAAATAAGCCTATCTCTTCAACGGGCAAATTTTTGAAAGTTCAATATAAAAGGCCGAGGAGTTTGTTTGAGAAACAAGAGATACGTAGATGACACATATGTGAGATATACAAGCATATTAGAAAAACAAATATTCTCAATCCTCAAGCCTACATTACGAAGAACATCAATCCAACACTCACCGTGAAGGAAAGATAACTTCAATCGGTTGAAGAGGAAAATACTCGAAAACAAGGGGTCTACATTCCGGGAAGGATTGTAGGAAGGTTCAAGGTTGAGCCAAGTCTTAAGCTTTTGGAGGGCTTCGTGATCAAATCCAAAGAGCTTGAGCAAGTGAGCTGTAGTAGCAAAGCGCAAACGCCTGTGAAGAAGCCGAGTCGTCATTTGAGAAGCCAACCGAGTGATCAAGGCATCTCCGCATCGAGTCCCAAAGGATCAAGTCGGCCGTGTGATCAAGACTTGTATCGGACTGTTACCACTTTGTAACCGATCATTACCTAGTGGATTCCTCCAGAGTTGGAGAAGAGAGGAGTAGAAGAATTACCCCATCTTCGAACCTCTATAAAAATTTCATTGTGTCATTTATATTTCAAAGACTTTAATTCTTGCATTTTTAACTCGCTTATATCTGTGATAAATTTGTTATCCACTTAATAACTTATAAGTACTAAACCAAGCACTAAATTCTTGCTCAATCAAACTTAAGGGTGTAAAGTCTTCCGCAAAACAAAACCACAATCGAGTTAATTTGGAGCCAACAAATGAGTTACTTCATCAACAAAATCGGTTGAGTCTTGAGAGATTAACTCTCTTGAGTGACTAAATTGACTATCCTTCAAGGACACAGCTGTGTAGTATCAACTCTGAATTTTTAAAAGGACTAAATCGAAAATTTGGTAAGGTTTATTCAACCCCCCCCCATTCTAAACCTTACACTTACACCCCTTTGGACCTACAATGATGTGTATAAGGCTTGTAATATGGTAGAATTATACACAAGATGTATAATATAAGATGTATGTGTACAAGAGTTGAGAGGTATTTCTACTCCAAAAAACACCACTTGACCTTCCACTATGTATATTATATGTGGTATCCATATATATATATATATATATATATATTTGTCCCAAAATTGATGATAATAGATGAATAATATCAATCTCCAAAATAAATAGTGATTTTCTTGATCACTTATAAGTCTCATGATCACTTAGTCTAAATCAAATTCTTAATTCTATAAGGAATAAGTCTCTAAAATAAATAGTCTCTAAAAATTCTAAGGTGACTAATAAACACAAATAATAATAATGATCAATCAAGTGATCATTAATGTGAAATAGAATTAATAAAGGGTCACTAATCACAAGTAATTGATCAAATATGCGAAAATTATATTATTAATAATTACCCGTCAAAGTGACGTGGTAAAGTAGTCAAAATAGTACATAGACAATAAATGAAATAAATACATGCTCGAAAAATCGAGGCTTCACATCCTCCCCTCCTTAAAAGAATTTGGTCCCCAAATTCCCTTCAGCATAGCTCTGTAGATTGATTCCTCATATCTTCTTCCATCTCCCACGTGGCGTCTTCATCTCGGTTATGGTTCTGCCACACCACTTTAACCATTGGGATATCTCTCTTCCGTAGCTGACGTATCTGTCGGTCAATGATCCGAATCGGCTTCTCAGTGTAGGACAAGTTCTCCATCAGAATAGGATCATCGCAAGTGATGATGTGCTCAGGATCTGGTCGGTACTTCTTCAACCTCGAGACATGGAATACGTCGTGCATTCATGCATACTATGCTGGTAACTCGAGTCGGTAGGCTAACTTCCCAATCCTCTGCAGAATCTTGTAACGTTGGACGTATCTTGGACTCAACTTGCCTCATTTCTTCGGATTGATCAACCCTTTCCGTGGTGAGAGTCTGAGAAATAATTCATCTCCGACTTCAATGTCTAAATCATTCCTTCTTTTGTCCGTGTAACTCTTCTGGCGGCTCTGAGCCGTGTGGATCCGTTCCTTGATTAGTTTGACCTTCTCCATGGTCTCCTAAACTAAGTCAAACTTTGGAATCGAGGGTGACTTTCGTGTCCCTTTCGGACTCCATTGGTCATCAATCTCCTAGTATAGTGGGGATCTACACTTTCGCCCATATAGTGCCTCTTAGGGTGCCATCCCAATCGTGGCCTAATAGCTGTTATTGTAGGCAAACTCGGCCAACAGTAAGTGTGAGTCCCTACTTCCTTGGAAATCCAATGTGCAGGCTCACAACATATCTTCCAGGGTTTGAATTGTTCGCTCAGACTGTCCATCGGTTTGTGGGTGTGCTGTTGTGCTGAAACTCAGTGAGGTACCCAACTCCTCGTGTAAGCCCTTCCAAAATCTAGAGACAAACATCGGGTTCCAAAATACTATGTCGACTAGTACTCCATGTAGCCGAATGACCTCTCGGATATAAGTCTGCACGAGTTTTTGCAAGCTATCAGTCTTCTTGATGGGTAAGAAGTGTGTGCAGATTTCGTGAGTCGGTCCACAACTACCCATATAGCATCATGACCTCCCCGGTCCTCGGTAAGTCTGTCACGAAGTCCATCGTTATGTGTTCCTATTTTCACTCGGGAATCCTCAACGGCTGTAGTAAACCAGATAATCGTTGGTGTTCTATTTTACTCGTTGACAAGTTAAACATCTCGCAATGACTCTACTTCCTAGTTCTTCATGTTTACCCACCAATAATTATGTTTCAAATCCTTATACATCTTGTTTCCTCCAGGATGTGTAGTGTACTTCGAGCGGTGTGCCTCTGCCAGAATTTTATTCCTCATCCGCTCGTCATTCGGTACACATACTCGATTTTGGAATCTGATAATCCCGTCTTTGGGTACCGAAAATTCTGGTCTCTCTCCTTTAAGTATCTTCTCCTTCAGCTTCTAAAGATGTACATCTGCTTCCTGTGCGACTTTGATCTCGTCCAGCAGATCGGGTTGAACCGAAATGTTAGCACATGTAATATAGTATTGGTACTCATTGGATTCCAATTGCTCAGTTCTTCTAATGATTTCCACTCTCGAATCTTTAGCCTCGCTAAACTTGCCTTTCTGCTCAAGGCGTCGGCTACTACATTAGCCTTCCCGGGATGGTATTGAATGTCAAAGTGATAGTCCTCAATTAACTCCATCCATCTATGTTGCCTTAGATTAAGATCTTTCTGAGAGAATAGATACTTCAGGCTCTTGTGATCTGTGAAAACCGTGAACGTTGCTCCGTAGAGATAGTGTCTCCACTTCTTTAACGCGAATACTATCCGTGATACGGTTTGAGCATCCGTGATGCATAAGCAATGATATTTCCTTCTTGCATGAGCACTGCTCCTAGTCCTTCTTTTGATGCATCACTGTAAACGACAAAGCTTTCTGTTCCCTTCGGAAGGGCTAAGACCGGAGGTGTAGTAAGTCGTTTCTTCAGTTCTTGGAAACTAGTCTCGCACTTGTTGTTTCATTCAAACTTGACTTGCTTCTGGGTCAGTCGAGTGAGTGGTCCGGCTATCTTGGAGAAATCTTTGATAAATCTTCGATAGTATCCAGCCAATCCTAAGAAGCTCCTGATCTATGTTACTAACTCAGGTTGTTTCCATTCAACCACTGTTTGTACCTTCGAACGATGTAATATGATCCCATTATCGGATACTATGTGTCCCAAGAATGCGACTTCACTAAGCCAAAATTCACACTTGCTGAACTTGGCATACAACTTATGCTCTTGTAGTGTCTTTAGGACGACTTTCAGACGTTCGTGCTCTTCTCTGACTTAGAGTACACGAGTATGTCATTGATGAATATCACTACGAACTGATCCAAATAGGGTCAAAAGACTCGATGCATGAGATCCATAAACGCTGCAGGTGTGTTCATCAGACCAAAAGGCTTTACTACAAACTCGTAGTGTCCATACCTGCTCTAGAATGCGGTTTTAGAAATGTCTTCTTCATGGATCTTCAGTTGGTAATATCCTTGTTCCAAATCAAACTTTGAGTATACCGTCGCTCCTTGAAGTTGATCAAACAACTCGTCTATCCTCGGGAGGGGATATTTATTCTCGATGGTCACGCTATTAAGATTGCGGTAATCTATACACAACCTTAATGTGCCATCTTTCTTCTTGACGAATAGTACCGGTGCTCCCCATGGAGAAGTACTTGGTTGGATAAATCCTACATCCATCAACTTATGTAATTGAGTCTTCAACTCGTGAAACTCAGTAGGAGCCATTCTATACGATGTTCTGGCAATCAGGGAGGTTCCCGGTAATACCTCGATGGTGAACTCGACTTCCCTATCTGGAGGGACAGAGGTGAGTTCTTGTGGAAATACATCTGTGTATTCTGGCACTATGGGCACTTGGTGAATTTGTGTCTCTACCTTGGGTTTGTTGATTACAAACACCAAGTACCCTTGTGCCCCTCTAGCGATTGTCATCCTCGCTGTCATTGCAGAAATGATTGGGGCAATCTTAACTCGTGCACTTCCCAAAATTTCCACTTTGGGCTTTCCCGGTTCGCATAGTTTGATGGGCTTGTTATGACAGTCCATCTGTGCATGGTGTGCAGATAACCAGTTCATTCCCAGTATCACATCATATTCGGATATATGTAATAAAATCAGATCGTAGGGAAATTTATCTCATCAATCTTAACTTCGCATGCATTATAGATAATATCTGTTATTTGGCTTGCGCCCATAGGAGTTGATACTTCTAGACATATAGGCATATGTTCCATGCATGCATGCAGCTTGTGTACAAAGTGCGGTGCAACAAATGAATGCGATGATCCAGGGTCAAACAGTACTTTAGCATAGTGGTCAGATACTAGAAGCGTACCTTCCACCACGTTCATTGCCTCGAGCCTCATGCCCAGCTAGTGCAAACGCTCAAGCGGGCATCCTCGCTGTTATCCGGACCATTGCCCGGCCTCTGTGGCTGCACCTGCTTGTTTTTATCCTCATACTTCGGGCAATCCTTCAGCTGATGCTGATTACTGCCACAAGCAAGCATTTTCCTTGTTTGCGCCAACAGTCATTGGCAGTATGTCTTGGTTTCTCGCAATGTGTGCACGTCTGTCCCGACTTTTCTTGAACTGGTCCTTTTCCCTTATCCGTTCTGGCAACTGGTCCCTTCTGAAACTTGGCAGGCTGCTTAGATGGTTGTCCCACAACCGTCCTTTTAAGATTGTTTGATGCCTTGTTCTGTTGGATCTGTCCAATGCGGTTAAGTCCCAACTCAATGTGGAGAGTTGCCTTCGTCGTGGCTGAGTATGTTGCCAATTCAATAGTCAGAAGTTGTTTCTGAAGCTCCAGTTTCAGTCCTCTCGTGAACTTGTATAGTTTATCCTCCTCAGTACTGATTGTCCCCAAAGCGTACTTGGACAATCGATGGAATTCTGACTCGTACTGAGCCACTGACATGTTTCTCTGTCTCAATCTGTGGAATTCGTCCCTGCGTGCTTCCTTTACCACTTGTGGAATGTATTGTTCATTAAACTCAGCCAAGATGTTCTCCCAATTTCTGGCCACCCTGTCCTGGACCCATTTCCTTTCTATCGATCTCCACCAGTCCCTAGCCGTAGATTCCAATCGAAACACATCACGTGTCACTTTTTGCTCGTTGGAGTATTGAAGAGCATTGAATATATTCTCCAATTTTTCAACCCAGTCCTCCGATTTTATATCGTCTGGCACTCCCAAGAAAGTCGGCGGATCAAACCACAGAAAGCATTCTAAGACTCTATCGTTCACCTCTCGGGCGGGTTCCGGTGTGTGTTGATTAGGCGCCGCTTGTTGTCTCATGAAAAACAAGATCTGTTGTAGAGCCTGTGCAGTTAAATTCTCTCCTACAGTCGGTGGAGGAGGTGGTGGAAATTCTGGTGATGGTACACGTTCCCTAAAGACATCGGCGTCCTCACGGGGAATTCGGCGGGGTCTTCCACGTCCCCTATGTTCTGCCATTGTGTATCTTAAAATGTTAGTTACATTTCATAATATAAATGATTCCATTAAAGGCTCAAAGTAAAACAAGTCACAACATGCTGAAAGTAATAGCAGTACACAAGACACAAAATAAATACTAAGGAAAGGCATATCCATTACTGGAAAACATGGAGTACACGGATTTAAAGTTCATACAATCAACAGCCATGAAATCGAGAAATACAACGGAAATCTCAAAATAAGCATCCAATACAACAGCGAGTACATTCGAGATATAAAATCATATATACTCGGTAACCACGCCGTCATCGTCACTATCATCCATGTTAACAACCTAGACTTGATCAGGCTCGTGCCATGCCTCGGCATCTGGCCAGTCAACGAACTCAACCCACTCGTTAAGTGTCGGTGCATCTCCAAGTGGGGCGGCATTATGCGCTTCTTCTGGCTCCCCTGCCTCCGCTGGATCCTCTTCGGGATCCTCTTTGTTGTTCTTCTCAGGGTCAGCCTCTGGTTCTACCTCGGGGTTGGCCTCTGGTTCCGCCTCGGGAGGTGGCGGTGTTGGTGCATTAGCTGCCAAAGCAGCTTCCAAAGCGGCATTCCATTGAGTCAAAGCCTGGGTGAGGTCCTTGATCACAGTCATCTGCTTGATTATAGTTTCCTCGAGGCGATCGATCATGTCCCTCGACATATGTGCATCTATCTCCCACTTGGTTCGGCCATCACTGGCGCGCTTCATCTTCTCTCTAGTACTATCCAAGCGCTCTTGGATAAGCTAAATCTGGTCTTCGCGAGCGCGAATAGTGCTCTCGCGGTTCTTAACTTGAGGGTCAGGTTGTTCTTCTCCTCTTGGCTCTTCGCCAGGAGGTGAACAGTTCACGGATGCGGTGGCGTTCCCCTGTTAACTTAGTGTTTACCCGGATGCATTCCTGGTGCCAGTGGGTCTTCAGCACTTTATAGTAGTCTCGCTCAGCGCGAGCCTCAAATACCAACCACCAAGTCGGCAGTGCTGGTTCCATCCTAGTCAAAACACAACTAAGATTGGTTAGATGAATATATATGAAGGATAGAGGAGAATAAATAAAGCCAGTCAAGAGTCCACTAAGTCAAGACAATTGTTACTATGGAATCTCCAAGTACAGAATTCTCAACTTAGTCTAAGAATCAATAATACAGTTCTATGCCATTTAGAAATCAATTTCAACTTAATTAGTCAAGTCGCGGTACTACCCAACACAGACCCAGGGTCCTATCCTGGGTCAGCTCGGTGTAAGTTTCCATCTTATTAGCCGAACTCTGATACCACTCTAACGGTCACGCCCCAAACGGGAACACGATGATAATCCATAACTTAAATACAAGTAAACCGAACAGTCTAGATAAATATTAACACAAACCCAAATGAAACAGGGTCTAAGCAGCGGAATAAAATACAAATACAAGTACGAATTACAAATACATCCCAAGAGAAAATATCTAAATAAGCTTACAGTCCAGTGCTATCCGAATCAACTTACAGTCCAACAGAAAACTAAAGTACACATCCAACATAAACTTAATGTCAAAAGGATCCTACGCCCTTGGGTTACATCTTAAATGGGAAAACAGAATAAAATAGTCGAACATCAATGATAATAAAAGAAAACAAATTCGATAGGCAAAACACAGAGGGATCAATCCGTGGCAGGTTCATGTCATCAACATACTCTTCATCTGGCCATTAGAAACACATGAGGGGATGAGACAAAAATTCTCAGTGGATGAGGTGATCGTGTGCGAGTGTGGCAATATATATATAAATGCAAGAAAACTGTTGTATGAAAAATGCGTGAGTCATGATGCGTGGTTCACACACAGTTCACAAGCGTAATGATATATATATATATATACTTAAAATAATATACTTACACAGTTTTGATAAAAGCGTTCATGATCATACAGTACTATGTGATTCAAACAAGACAGATAGGATTGTGTACGAACGTAACGCCAGCCCATTCAAGATAATTAGCAGTTGCGTACGGATTTGTAGCGCCAACCAAACTGGTTTGAGTAACTCCAGAATCGTGTGGATCAGACAGCGATTCCTTCGTTCTTCCTTGTAACTCCCTGAGCAAGATAGTCCAAGACCTGTCACCTTATCGCTGCATAGGCAAAGACAAATCCACAATTGAGCTAGCTAGGCCCGGATTCTCATAATCATGGTTATACCTTAAGTACTACGACCAGCATCCCTTGGACAAACTCCATCCCTCAGTTGTAGGATTAGGACGATGGGGCCGGAGAGTGGAATGGTAGCCGAGCTGCCCGGTTCCATCCCCAATGTATCCATTTGACTTGAGCTCGATACACCAAGTTGACTCAGGCAGAAATATAATCCCAAGTACAGGATGTCAACCAGGCAGTCGAGTAAATTGATTCAGGGAAGTAATTCAGGAAAGTTTTGAAAATTTTACGCGACATTTATTAGCATTGGTGGAGTAAATTGGATGAAGATAATTATCGAGAGGATAAATAATCTTCGATGACTTTAAGAATTAAGTGGGACATAAGTCCCGTTGTAGATTCGAATCGCAAGGCGAAGAAGTCGCCCATCGAACGCGTATTAACCGGTCAAGACGATCCGATAAGTCAAGGAATTTTGAGAAAATGACATATTATAAATAATAATTATAACTCAGAGGTTCCAGGGCTGTACTTAAAAGAAAATTATTTGAGTTAAGGTCCTTGTTAAAAGAGGATTTTTACAATTAGCCCCGTTTTGTAAAAACTAGTCCTTTTGGGTTAAAATTGAATAAGTTTTTGTCTCGACCACGAAACATTATAAGGTCAACTCCAAATTCTCTAAATTATTCAGAGATTTAGGTTTTCAAGTTTTGGGGTTGAGTTTTTATAAAATTCTCATTTTGACCCTAAATTTGTTAAAATTACCATTTGGGGCCCAAGTTTAAAATAATCGGATCTCACAAACCGGAAGGGATTTTAATGTGATTCCAATTGTAAAGTGTCACTAAGGTCAGTGGGATATTGGGAAAAAAGCAGTTTTTAAAACAAATAAGTATAGGTCCCTTAACTTTTAAAAATTCTATTTTAGTCCCATTTTTAATTAATTGCCTTTAAGGCTTTCTAGGGGTCCGATTGTTATGAAAGTTGAACCTTGGGTCCAAAATGTCATAAGGTTATAGTTAAAAGTGTATTTCTAGGTACATGGACTGTATAATTCCTGGAAATTTCATTTGGGTCCTCAAGTTTAGTCTTTTACATTTTTGGTCCCTCAATTTTGTAAAATTACTTTCCAAGCTCTAAAAACTTAGATTTTTGAAATACCTTTAAAATATGTCATTTCCAGCCACTTAAAAATTAAGTTTTCAAAATTTTAAAAGTGGGGCTGGTACAGTTTCGAATTTTGCAATTTAGCCCTTAAACTTCTAAAATTTTACAATTTAGTCATTGGCTTTCAAGGGTTGATTTTATTTATCTCCAAACTCTTAAAATTTTATTAAAATATCAAAATATAATTTTTGAACCTGATTTCAGTCCCAAATTTTGAAACTTACAGATGGATCCTTTAAGTCCACCAATTTGCCATTTTTGCATTTTAAGTCCAAAATTTTAATCTTAATCAATTATGCTCGACTTGTCCAGGTTATAAGGCAAATAAAACATGGATATCAAGGTTCATAAACATGCATATACATCTTATTTAATAATTCATCAAATAGCTAGAGCATTAAAATGTACATGCATGCACCTAAATTGCAATAGATAGCATTTTTGAGCAACACTTGAGAATTTTTGAAACTTAATACTTGAAATAAACATGCATTACATTATACTTATATCTCAAGCTCTCAAGAAAACTACTACATGCATTTTTAAAGAAAGCACCTAGAAGTTGAAAGAATTTTTCCACCCACCTTATAAGTTGAATTGTTGGTGAAAAAAAGGAAGGAAAATCACACTTGGCAACAAGATCACTTAGGTCAGCCACTAGGTCAAGAAATATCCAAAAAAAAAAATGAGTTATAAAAATGGAGCTTGAATTAAGAAGAAAAAGAAGGAGGTGAAGAAGTTGGCAAAAACTAGTGGGAAAAATGAGACAAGTAGTAGCTTCAAAATTGGAAGTCTTGCTCACCCTCAAAGAACTCTTTCAAGGTCAGCCCTATTTCTCAAAAATGAGAATAGGTTGTCAAAATTTGAAAAATACAAGAAGAAGAAAAAGGATGTACCAAAAATCCAAGTTCTTACCTTATAGTCCAATTTTTTCACAAATTTTTGAGTTGTTGTCAAGATGATATCAAGTCTCTAATATCTTCAAGTTGTCTCTTAGAAGGTGAAAGATATGAGCTAGAATATATAAAGAATGGATTGAAGAAGAAATTTTTTTACCTTTGGAGGTGTATGGTTCGAATTTTATGAAGAATATGAGGAGGAAATTCTTGTGTTTTTGCTAAGTGTTTAAGTGAAGAAGAAGAAGAATTGTAGAGAGATATAGGAGAAATTCTTAGAGAGAAGGGAGAGGATTTGCAAGACTTAAAGTATTTTGTGTTGGTGAAAATGAAAGGAATTTTTTGTGTAATAAGGCCATATGGCCGATTTCAATGAGAGAGATGGAGGAGAGAAAATTTTCAAGTCTTGAATTATGCCTCTTGCATGGAGACAAAAGAATAGGTCAAAGTATGGGCAAGGAGAATAAGTGAGAAGAATGGAGTTAATTGCATCTCTAGTACCACATGATTTTCTTCATTACAATTTTAATCCCACGTTTGCGCAATAGTCCCATAGGATTAAGATTGTTGCAAAAGAAGTCCCGAGATCCTAAATTCAGCATATTTGATCCCATAATTTTCAAGGATTGCACCCTCGGTCCCAAAATATTTGATTTTTCATTATACTCAATTTGCCTTAGATTGTTGACTCAAAATGGTATCAGAGCCTAGGTTTATTAAGAACTTTTAGTTATATTTATTATATTTAAGTAATTAACAATTGGTGAGGAGAATTTCTCCGAGAATATGGATCTGGACAATTGTCCAAGATGTACACCTTACAGGACATATCGTCAAATTTTGACGATGTATGCACAAGATCACCAAGACAAGATAGCAAATTGGAACAACCAATATGATGAAAAAGAACGTGCAGGAGTCGATAAGGAAACCTTGAGATACTGCGAAAGACAAGCGGCATATTATATGAGTTTCTTTACAATAAACCAGATATTATATGTCGATCTAATGAATCGTTAGGAAGCAGTCCATGACAATGCTCACCAGAATCATGATTCCTGATGGAGTACCAGAATGGAACGAGATACTTCCGGACATTCTGAGATCTCAAAAGATATTAGGGAAGTCCAGAAGATGGTGCATAATTATGGTAACCGCCATATTCATCTACCAGCACAAGTTCATCAGATCCAAAACCAGATGGAGACGATGGTAAAATATCAGAAGGAAACTCTTCAAATCCTTCATGATATTCAAAAACGAGTCAAGAACCTTGAGGACAGACCAAGTTCATCCAAGGGAAAAAATGTATTGATTTCGGAACAGTCCCTTATTTACATCAAAAAGGGAAACCAACCGAAGTCAAACGACAAATGACTATTGAGGAGAAGCTTATCACCATCATCAAGGGAAAATCTGTCACAAACTAAAAAGTGATGGATATGGAAAAGATGAATCTTAAAGATCTACATGACCTTGCAGAATCCTACGCATGATTAGGGATTGTAGATTTAAAAATGAACGCAGGAGATAGATCAGCATTGGTTACCTATGACCCACAAGGTAGACCAATTCCACCACCGCCACCCGTAAATCCCAATATCGCATAAAGTGCGGGTTCAAATCATGGAATCCAGGATGAGAGAATGCATCACGTTGGAGATTTCACCACAGGGAGTGAACCGCTTACAGGAACAGGAGCTCGACCATCTCTTACAGGAACTCGACAACCTTCTAGAAGACCAAATATTTATCAAATGCTTTATGGAAGATCGCATCTCGATCCGATACATTCGTATGGACTGATGCTAAATCTGGATATCCCAGATTTTAAAAATCAAGAAGTCCTTATTGATGAATGGCATCAGCTATGAGGATTGCAGTAGGTACCCTCGATCTTACAATAAAAGGGTTCATCTTACTTCTTGAAATGAGTCTTGAAAGATCGGTAAAGATTTCCTGGGATATGACCGAAGAACCTATGAAGAGCACGGTCACAGCTGGAGAATCATTGAAAGGAATTGTCAATAATATGGCCAAATTATTCAAAATCCATTTTATCGGCACAGGCTACTTTGAGGGATTAGAAGAAGAAAAAAGAAAAAGATATAAACAAGCCCTCTACTGCCTCGAGTTACATGATATTTGTAATATTGACGAATATATCAAGTTGTTCACCGAGTACCGGTGGAAATCCAAGATTGGAGACAAAGAAGCTTCAGATCTATTCTTTGCGAAGATTTCGAGTCCTGGAGGGAAATGCTTATCAGGGAATACAAGGATGCAGCGGATTTAGATATAGTGGCCAGAAGAATGTCTTTTCTAAAGGCCAATTTATCTGAATGGTGTTACCAGGCAGCAGTATACAGGAATTACAAGAGATTACGAGGAATTAACAAATCAGTTCCTCTATGTTGCGTAGACGATGATATCCCAACTGTTGTGGGAGGTCAACCATGGCGGCATAAGAAAAAGAAGGAGAGAATCCATCCATACCGCTAGGGAAGTAGCAACAAAAGAAGTAGGTCTTCATAGAGACCTAGAATGTTCTGGTCAAATCAAAAAGCCCGATGTTACAAATCAGGGCAAAGACCAGCACCAAACAGGAGTAGAGCCTCTTCATCAGGATCTAATCAAGGGAGTACCAGCAGATCTTCAGGACGAAGAACTTTCAGGCTATCTCACTACGGCTAATGAAAGTTTTAAAGACTTTAATTGTTGGACATGCAGAGCAAGAGGGCATATTTCAACAGATTGCCCAGAGAACCAGTGTCTATTATCAAGATTTGATCCAGGTGTATCAATTTGAGGATTTACCCTCAGATGAAAGCATCTATGAAGAAGAGATCTATTCTGATGATGGAAGTGAATCCAGTTCGAATCGGAGTGAAGAAGAATTTCTTCAACAGACGGTTAGAGAGGATATGTCAGGATTCCTCTCTCACACTACGGTCTCTCACACTACGGTTTCATCAGATATACGATGGTTTTACAATTGGAGCTATGAAAAAGGCGTTGGATAAGATTGATTTTCGTAATAGAAAATACCAAATTATCCACAGAGTAACTACTGGAGAATTTGCCATTCTGATGGAATTCACTAGTAACCAGATCGAGATGTAGTTGGTCCTTTACCGAGAAGTTCAGGAGATCAAAAGCAGAGTCAAGAGGGAAGTTTCAAGTACACTCTCGTGGATTCACATCGGAGCCATAAGAGTTATTATTAAAGCAACATTCAAAGAAGAAATTGATTCGCCACTCAACTTAGCCATCTTTGATAAGCGAATCTCAAATCTCAAGGATTCATGCCTTGGAGCGGTTACATGAAATTTGTATGCTGAAAAATTGGCATTTAACGTCTATCCTAGAATTGCATACAATTTAGGAGATCGAGATTTCAACAGAGCCTTAACCCTTCATCAAGATTTCAAAAGGACATATTTGATGAAAGACGGAAATAGGCCCTATTCGATCACATACAAGATTTCCTATGCTCTTTTGAATACGCATCATTCAGAAGTATTCTGAAGGAAGGAATTTATTGAAGTCCCAAGAATATTTGAGGATTTTTCCAGGGTAGTTCTACTAGAACTTATTGAGTCTCCAACAATAAAGGAGATCGACATGCAAATTCAAGATCAACCAGTCTTCAACAAAAGTCGAAGTCTCAGAGTTGAGCCAAGGACGATGTCTTTCCAACAAGACAGAATGATAAGCAGTAGTCGTTGGGAAGAAAAAAGACCAAAAATACGATTCGATCCCGAGATGTTTTTAAAACACAAGGAGAGCTGAAATGTCCAGAAGGATGGAGAGAAGTTGAAGTAATATTTGACATCACTCAAAAGGATAACATTTTTCCTTGTTATGTTCTATATTATATCCAACGACCTATAGTTGGAAGGTATCAAGGAAGCCTAAAAATGGGTGAAATTGAGCTGACTATCACGGGAACGGCAGGAAAAATCCCAGAGCAAATGATACTGGGTATTGAATTTCTTGAGGATCATAAACCTTGGGAAAGATTACAAGATGGAATAGAGTTCACAGTGGCAGATAAAAGATACAAAATCAGATGACCACTAGCCCATTTTCCATATACATTTCTATCGGAATGTTATATGATGAATACAAGGCCGAATATTTCGCAGCCTACATTGATTCAGTTGTCGGAATATGTACTGCAAAGTCGGATGTTATTCCTAAAGAAATTGGAGAAGATTTACCAGCTATTGCAGGAAAGGATTTCTCTAAAAGGATTTTTATCCTTAATTGAGGAATTAAACAGGCAGAAATTATGATTGGAGGTGCAGGTGGTACCCATGGTACAAAGTGAAGACGCCACCAATCTATTTCCATGATACATGAGCAGATGTTTTGCTAGGAAATAATTTCCTACAAACATTTAAGCGATTTACACAAGAAAATAAGACAAGAAGACTTATTTTCACAACATTATGCGATCATAAGATTATTGTCCAGAGACTGCGGGAAGCATTTTACAGAAAAATGCCTATTAATTTTCACAGCAAGCGTGGTGATGAAGCAAAACTTCAAAATCCAAAAATGGTGGATAAGAGAAGATTTGGTGATGCATTATTATCCTTTCGACAATATGATTTGAAGCAAAAAAATATAAAACGATGGGATAATGACTTGTATTCAATTAGAATACAAGGAGGAGAACGAATTCCTCCAGAGGCTATTGCAGAATTGATGATGAGCCTAATGGACAATCCACAGAGTGATGTTACAATAGAAGAACAAATATCACTCGAGGATATCAATAAGAAGATCCAAAGGAATTATAATGAAAATCCTTTGGCATGGTGGGATAAGAACGAGCTCAAAGCATCTTTAAAGGTTAAACCAGGGAAGGAGTATGAGGTAAGATTCAAACCAATCCTTATGAACCAGGAGGATCGTGAGGATATGCAGAAGATACTTAAGGAACATCTAGACCTTAAGTTGATTTCACCAGGAGTTTCTCCATACAGCAGTCTAGGATTCTTAGTCAAAAATCATGGAGAAATTAAAAGAGGAAAGCCAAGACTCGTTATTAATTACAAAGGGATTAATAACATTTTGGAGTTCGACGGATATTATATCACAAGCAGAGAACATTTGGTGAACTGTATCAAAGGTGTCAAAATATTCTCAAAGTTCGATTGCAAGTCTGGATTTTACCATATTAAGATGGAGGAAGAAAGTAAGAAGTTCACAGCTTTTTCCACACCACATGGACATTATATTTGGAACGTAATGCCTATGGGATTGGCTAACGCACCCCAGATATATCAAAGAAAGATGGATAATCTATTCAAAGATTATTTCAGTTTCATGTTCGTATATATTGATGACATCTTATCGCATCAAAGAACATGAAGGAGCATCTCAAACACTTGGAAATATTTTCAGATGTTTGTAACAAGGAAGGATTAGTGCTTTCAGAAAAGAAGGCAGTAATTGCTACAAGGCAGATTGAATTCCTCGGAATTGAAATCGATGAATCTGGAATTATCCTATAAAGTCATATTGTAGAAAAGATACAGGGATTTCCAGATATACTGAAGGACAAGAAGTAGCTTCAGAGTTTTCTTAGAGTTGTCAATTTTGCCGAAATGTTCATAAACAATCTAGCACACTACTGGAAGGTGTTTAGCCACTTGCTCAAAAAAGATGCTACATTCAAATGGGAAGATGAACATAAAGAAGGAATAAAGCAGCTTAAAGAAGTTTGCAAAAAGCTTCCAAAGCTTGCAATCCACAAGATGAAGATGAACTGGTTCTATATACAGATGTCAGTGACTATTGGTGGGCAGCAAATCTTACAAAAGCCATACCAAACGGGGAAGTGCCATGCAGATATTGCAGCGGTCTTTTTACAGACAATGAAGCGAATCGATGGCATATAAACGAGAAAGAATTCTTTGCAGTCAGAAAGGCTTTCAAAAAATGGCCTTTATTCTTACTGGCTAAAAAGTTTACTTTAAAAATTGATAATTCAAGTGTCAAGGCTTTTCAGAAAAATAAAATTGAATAAAAACCAGAAAAGGCTAGATTACTTAGATGGCAAGCTGAATGTCAATATTATGATTATGATAGTCATTATAAAATCTCATGAAAATGTTCTTGCAGATTTTTTGACACGAGATGGAAGGACGCGTGGCTGACGAGGTCCTTAAATGAGTAAGACATCTCAGGGAAAACCTGGAGAGTCTAGAACGAGATTTTGGGACCTTATGTCTCAATGCAGAAGTTGTTGGACGACTTGAACAGGCTTACCAGAAATCCATTTCTAGTCAAATACGAGCATGCCAGTTCGCTCATGGACAATTGTTCTTAGCGCTTCAAGGGCCTCTTCTCCAGGCCACATCTCCTACGATGCAAAAAGGGGCGAATAGAGAATGGGGTTCTAACCCGGAGGTTATGGATTCAAGTACCATAATCACAAGTGTTGCAGGTGATGCATCCCCTGAGGGTATACAAACTGTAATGAATGTTGAAGCTCCGGTGTCACAACCCGAGTCTTCAAGTCAACCCAGCACCTCTGGGTAAAAGAGGGAGAGTTGAATCTTAGGCCATAGACAGGCAAATCTAAGGTTCAAACTAACGAGATTAAGATTTCTCCAATACAGGTATATCAACGACAATGGGAGAAATTGGTTACAAGAAGAGGTATTAATCCAGAAAAAAACAATGGTTGATATCTCAGGCAAGTATCCCAGAGTTTGGATGAAACCAGGAAGTCATCCAAATGAAGTACAAGAATGGTATACTTTTGGAGCTTTAGCTTCAATTTATACTGTATCACCCGGATTCCCAGAAATTTCAAAATTATCGAAATGGATTGGGGAAGCGGTTTACGAGACTTGGGCCAACAATCCACACTTGGCTAGAGGGGATATTTAGGAACTGTATTTTATAAGTGCAGCTCCTTAACCAGTGAAGAAAGCCTTTAATGAAGCTTTTCATTTCATCAAGCTAAGAGACCGGATGAAAATGCTTTAAAATATATTAAAACAGTTTCACCGGAAGAAGTACCATTATTAGTAGGAGCAATTTCTGAAGACGAATCTTCTACACGATGAGCATGGGGTCTTTAGGTTTGTCTAACAGAAATGGACAAAGTCAAATATTCATTCAAGTTCTTTCAGAATTCAGCAAATGGATCTTTTCTTCTGAATTCAATGACAGGATTCACAACAGGATTTGCAGAGGAACTTTTCGAGACAAAGAGAAGAATTCTCTGGGAGAACAAGATTCCGGCTAGCAAAGAAACTTACCAAATATTCTGTAACATGGCGCATGTTGGCCGTTGGATTGACCGGATCTATCAAGCATACCCCGAATAGAAAGAACCCAAGTTTGGGAAAGGATTCTGACCCAAACCCGACCGACAAGACCATGTAGCTAGAAAGGACAAGGGCCCAGCTCACAAGACGCGTTATCCTCGGGGACCACGCAAACCAAATTTTTAAAAGATTCCCCGACAACCATCACTTGGGCTGAGTCACGCGGAAAGAAAAGGAAGACAGCTGGCGAGGCAATAATTTAGGAGTATGACATAAGCAGTGACGTCTTACCTCTATAAATGGCAGCAGTTGAAGGAAGCTGGGGACATCGAATATTTTCCTTAGTTTTCTTATAATAAATTCTGAGAGAAAATTTGTAATATTTTGAGTGTTTTAGTTTTAAATTTTATGTATTTACGAGTGCAAGCCTCATACATGAGAGGCTAAACAAGTATTCTCCTCCCAAAAGTAGATTACTAATGTAATAAATATTTCTATAAGTTCTTAATAAAAAGGGCTTTTTGCTTCAACATGTGTTCATAATGTTCTATTAATTTATCCCGTTTAAAGATTATCTTGTACGCCTGGAGTAGGAAACAAACCAAGGTTGTGCTGAGCAGTTGCTGAAGGAGTTGAATAACTTGTAGATCATTTTCCCTGCTGGTTGAAGTTGAACAATGTGAACTGTTTGTCAAACGATCTAGGGGCCGTAAAATTACGACTGGTGGTGTTGTGAGTCATTTTACTCGGTGCTGTTTCGGTCAAAGAAGGTATGATTTTAAGGGATATTTTAATTTTACGGAAGCATGTCGGGCCTGATATGGTCGTAATGGACTATCCATTTATGTTAATAAACTTAGGCAAATTGAAGAATGTATACATGTTAGTAAAACCTTTACAAGAAGTATGCCATGTTAAGTTTATAGGCTGGAAACCTGACATGATCCACTTAAAACCTCTGAATAGAGACTGGATCTAAGTAGGTGTAACAATGCCACGAACAAAACAGAGATTTAAATGAAAGCTTTCACAACATGTGATACATTGAAAAACAGGGTAATTTGGGACTTGCATGGCAAATTTTATATACTGTGGGGCTATTTATGCATATTTCTAAAACTGAAGGACTTAGAGTACAAGATCTGAAAACAGTGGGAGGGAAGATGCAAAGTACGGGACTAAGGGTATAATAGGTCTGATCCTGTGGGACTGAGGGTGCAATTTTCTCGAGAATAATGAGAAGAACGTTGGGTAAGTGGGAATATGTTGGGAAAATAATATTAAAAACTAAGGTATAAGATGATGTGTATAAGGCTTGTAAAATGGTAAAATTATACAATAGATGTATAATATAAGGTGTATGTGTACAAGAGTTGAAAGGTATTTCTCACAAAATCTCATCATGGTCGTCCACTATAGGTATAATTGTGGTATCCATATATTTTTTTTGTCCCAAAATTGATGATAATAGGATAATATTATCAATCTCCAAAATAATTAATGATTTCTTTGATCACTTATAAGTCTCAAGATCACTTATTATAAATCAAATTCTTAATTCTATAAGGTATGAGTCGCTAAAATAAATGGTCTCTTAAAATTCTAAGGTGACTAATAAATACACAAATAATAATAATGATCAATCAAGTGATCATTAATGTGAAATAGAATTAATAAAGGATCATTAATCACAAGTAATTGATCAATTAAATAAAAAGAACTAAATCCAAAAATATATATTAATATTTACCCGTCAAAGTGACGCGATAAAGTAGTTAAAATAGTGCATAGGCAATAATGAAATAATTAGATGCTCGAAAAATTGGGTGCTTCACATTATCTGTAAAACAGATACCAAATGTGTGTCATGTTCAATGAAGTTTGCACTGGATAATTAAAGATCTTCAATTAAGTTACATGTTTGTGTAAAAGTTTCTATTTTCATTTTATTTAATTCTTATATGGGTGAAAGAAGTAGAGGAAGAGAAGATTCAAAAAACCGAACAAAATGAAAAATTAATGGAAAGAAGAAGGAAAAAAATAAAAAAAAAATAGAAAATTAAAAGAAAAAAGGAAAAAGGCAAACGAATGAAAAAATAGAGAAGGACTAGATTCCATATCATTTGAATTCTATTTTCATTTTTATTTCCATTTTATTTTCTTTTCATTTCACTACAACAACAAACTTAACATCAGATGGTCTCTTGTGAGACCGTCTCATGGATTTCTATCCGTGAGACGAGTTGGGTCGGGTCGGATCAGATCACCATGAAATTCGCATCAATAGCGGATCCGCAGTTTACAAAAAGTCAATAATCCGCCGAAATTCGCGCAATAATACTTATTGAAAAAAAAGTAATACTTATTGAGGTGTCGTGCCCATGGGTGATAATAAGGTATACATGGCTATGTGTTAAACTTGCTTGGGGAGTTCTAAGGTAGAACGAAAGAATCATTGTTGGATACCCATGATCCTGATGTTGCTCGAATACTTGGTTACTTGTTTGGGTTGGCATTACACTCTGTAAGCAACACTATTTAAGTTTCTTATATCACATTCATTATGCTTGAATGTTCGAATTATTTCCAAACGGTTAAATTTCTCTTATATTATTTTTGGTGCATTGTACTGCTTGTGGTTGGTGTGTGATGCACATTTGATTCAAAATTTTAACTGAGTATCATCAACACATAGTACTACAATATAATATTTCTTTAGAACACAAATTAAGTCACATTCGGACTTGGTAAAATTTGAAAAATCACACAAGTTGTTGCAGTGATTAATCCCGCAGGCTAAAAAAATCTCAATGTTCAAACATATCTTGGTCCATGGTGGTTGAAATTCAATGAAACCAGTTGGAAAATCAAGCCAACACATGGGAGGATTGATTTGTGGAAGAAAATTATACAAATTCAGCAGAAACCTTGGATAAAATGGTCAGTCAAAGAAGGTGGCAGAGTTGATGTGGATTTTCATATTTTCTTACTTGTAATAAAAATAAAAAATAAAATAATTCCAAATTGATATTTTATTGACTATAAATAGAAGACATTAGAAATAACTAAAGAACAAGTTTTTGTGGAGAAAGTTAGAGTTTGAGGTTCAAAAGAAATTTTCATTGTTGTTTTTCCTAAACTATAGTAAATTTTCAAGTATAATATAAAATATTTTCTTTAGTTTTTCTTCAATCTTTTGTTTTTCCTACTTTCTTCATGTCTTTATAAGTTTATTTTGTTGAGTAGATAAGGTGAAACGCTTCATGGAGGAAAAGAAATGATTGCAGATTTACATTAAATTTTATTATTTTGTTAGTCAATTTGTTTTTATATTATACCCTTCTTATTTAGTGGCGTTTCTTGATTTATGTCTATCTATTTGCATAATAAATACTTGGTTCCATTTGGTTAAATGTCCGGTTATCTCAACCGACTACTAATGTGGTTGTGTAGTTAAGAGAATGCATAAATACTTAATTCCATATTGCGTTATAAGATAAGTAATAAATGGTAATACAACATGTTCACCTCATTGCATGATTATATTTATAATATCTTTCCGTAGGAACCTTCATTATGTATGGATTCAAATAGTGGCAATTTAAGAGGTAAGAGAAATATAATCATTCTTTTATCTAAAATCAAGAGTGAATCCCAATCCTCAAAATTCTTATTACTCAAATTTACTATAGCAAAAAAAAAATTATTACTAGTTTAAAATACATCTGTTTCTTTCTCAAAGAAAAATTTCCCTATAAACTTCTATTAACTTCCCTGTGGATCGACTTCGAACTCATGAGAAATTTATTACTTGAGACAACCTGCACTTGACTTTGCAACCTTAAAGTTGTAGCAAGTTTTTTGCGTCGTTGCCCGGGTAGGCAATGTGTACAACATTTATACATTAAATATACAAAATTACAAGACTAAATATACATAACATATAACTAAAATAAACATGACATATAACAGACTACAATATATTATAATAAAAGGTAAGATGTACAATATTTATACATTAAACATACATAATATATAACAAAAATAAACATGACATATAACAGTGAAAAAACACAACAAACATAAACAAGACCTGCACACCGGCACCGGACGACAAAGCTCCTTGACCTTTTGTTTCTTTTTTCTTCCCGCCCCCACCAAATTCGTACGCGACTCCAACACTAATTCCCCATCGAATGGTGGCTCAATTAACTGACCCCAAAATTGCGGGTGGTGGATATGAAATAATTTTTGTTACCAAATCATAATGATAGAATTACAATCTTATCCCTGGTATATTAGACGAAAAATACCTTAATGCCCCTAAAAGAGGCGTCTGTGCTTAAAATTAAGCTAATAATCTGAACCATTAATTATTAAATCCAATGGTCTAGATGTGGTCTCACGGTCTTACCTAAAGGGCTTGGTCTCATTTGAACCAATCCCTCTATATATATGTATATATATATATATACATATATACTAAAGAGAAGTGTCACGCCCCGAAGAAGGGCCATGACGCGGTCAAAAACTTAAACAGAAATAAGTCGAGCATTCTAGACAAACCAAACAGTCCAGTCAAATGTTAAACATAACTCCAAATGACAGAGTCAAGTAGCAGCGGAAATAAAATACAAGTACAATTACAACTTACAATCCAACCAAATATCCAATTTATATCCCAAGTACACAACTTAAAGACAACGGCTTAATAGTCAAAGGGTCCTACGCCCTTGGGTTACATCTTAAGAGGAAAGACAGAATAAAATAGTCCAATAACAGCAAATAACAAAATGGAACAAATCCAAAGGCAAAACACGGAGATATCACTTTGTAGCTTGTTCAGCGTCGTCAACGAAATCCTCATCTGGCCATTAGGAAAATAGGAGAGAATGAGACAAAAATTCTTAGTGGATGGGGTGATCGTGTGCAAGTGTGGCGATATATAGTTAATGCAAGAAAACTGTTGTATGAAAAATGCGTGAGTCATGATGCGTGGTTCACACACAGTTCACAAGCATCTTGATATATACTTAAAATAATATACTTTTACCGTTTTGATGAAATAGTTCATGATCATACAAGCACTATGTGATTCAAGCATGATAGATAGGATTGCGTACGGAATGTAACGCCAATCCATGCAAGACAAGTAGTGGTTGCGTACGGATTTGTAGCGCCAACCAATGTCACGCCCCAAACGGGACGCGACGACGATCCACAACTTAATTACAAATAATCAAATAGTGTAGACGAATATCATCGAGAACCCAATGAAACAGAGTCAATAGCAGCGGAATAAAGAACAAGTACAAATTACAACTTACAGTCCACAATATCCATAATCCAAATTTCATCCCCGATATGCTCTAAAGGAAACAACTTAAAGTCAAAGGGTCCTACGCCCTTCAATTACAAACCGGCATGAAAAGAAATACTAGAGTCCAATAACAAATACAAGAAAGGAGTCCAACAACAACAACAAGAAGTAGTAAATCCAACAAGCGGAATACAAGGGCTCAATCCGAGGGTTGACAAAGATCTTCAACGAAGTCCTCATCTAAGGTTAGAAAACAGGTAGGGATGAGACAGAAATCTCAGTGGATGGGTGATCGTGTGCAAATGTGGCGATATATATAGTTAATGCGAGAAAAAGTTATATGAAAACGCGTGATATGATGCATGAATTCACACACGATCCACAAGCGTCGTGATAAATATAATTAAGTAATATACTTATACGATTCAAGAAAACGATTCGTGGTCACACAGCACTATGTGATTCAATCAAGATAGGTAGGATTGCATAGGGAAATGTAACGCCAATCCCATGCAAGGCAAATAATGGTTGCGTCGGTTTGTAGCGCCAACCAATGCAAAACAAGTAGCGGTTGCGTCGGATTTGTAGCGCCAACCAAATGGGTCCGATAACTCGGAATCGTGTGGATCGGGGCAATGATTCCTTCGTTCTTCCTTGTAACTCCCAGGCAGGATGGTCCAAGACCGGTCACCTTATCGCTCCATGGCAAAGACAAAATCCACGGTGGAGCTTGCAAGGCTCGGATCTGTCATAATCATGATTATACCTCAAGTATTACGACCCACTTCCCTTGGACACTCCGTCCCTCGATTGCGGATTAGGGCGATGGGGCCGAAGAGTGGAATAACGGCCGAGCTGCCCGGTTCCATCCCGACGTATCCACTCCGACTGTGAGCTCGACACACCAAGTTGACTCAGGTAGGAAAGTAAATACAAGTACAGGCAGTCAACCAGAAAGTCGAGTATGATTGATTCAGGGAAGCAGTTTAGGAAAATTTGTGAAAATTCACGAGTAGCAATATGGCGTTGGTGGAGTTATTTGAATGAAGATGATTATTGGAAGGATAAGCAATCTTCGATATCTTGAAAGGTTAGGTGGAACATAAGTCCCGTTATAGATTCAAAACAGCAAGACGAGGAAGTCGCCCCGCGATTGGGTATTAATCGGTCGAATCGGTCCGATAGGTCAAGGGTTTTTGAGAAAATAAAATACTTTAATTAAATCTCCAAGTCAGAGGGTCCAGGGCTATTTTAGGAAAAGGAAAAATAATTTGAGTTAGGTCATTTATAAAAGAAAAATTACAATTTAGCCCCGTTTTGTAAAAACCAAAACCTTTGGGGTTAAAATTGAATAAATAAATATCCCGACCTTGAAACATTATGAGGTCAGTTCCTAAATTCTCCAAATTGTCCAGAGATTCAGGTTTTTAAAGTTTTGAGTTCGAGTTTTTATAAAATTCTCACATTGGCCCCAAATTTGTAAAATTTGTCATTTCGGACCTTAAGTTTAAAATAATCGGAACTCACAAACCGGAAGGGATTTTAATGTGATTCCAATTGGACAATGTTACTAAGGTTAGTGGGATATTGGGACAAAATTAGTTTTTAAAATAAATAAGTGTAGGACCTTTAACTTTTGAAAATATCATTTTTGTCCCATTTTGAAATAATTGCCTTTAAGGCTTTTAGGGGTCCAATTGTTATGAAATTTGAACCTTGGGTCCAAAATATAATTAATTTATAGTTATGTTAGTATTTCCAGGTGCATGGGCTGCATAAGTCCTGGAAATTTCATTTGGGTCCTCAAGATTAGTCTTTTAGTCCCTCAATTTTAGAAAAATTACTTTCCAAGCCCTAAACACTTGGATTTTTGGAATACATTTAAAATATGTCATTTCCAATACCTTAAGAGTAAAAATTTCAAATTTTAAAATTAAGGTCTGGTACAGTTTCAAAATTTGCAAAGTAGCCCTTAAACTTTCAAAATTTTACAATCTAGTCCTTGGGCTTTTAAAGGTTGATTTTATTTATCTTAAAACTCTTAAAACATTATTAAAATGTCCAAAAGCCATTTTTGAACCTGAGTACAGTCCCAAATTCTAAATTTGCAGAGGGGTCCTTTAACTTTCATTTTCTTGCAATTTAGTCCACCAACTTTCCATTTTTATATTTTTAAGTCCAAAATTGAAATTTAATCAATTATGCTCGACTTTTCTAGGTTATAAGTCATACAAAATATAGATTTCAAAGATTATACACATGCATGTCCAATTCATACAAGAATTCATCAAATAGAACATTAAACTGTACATGCATGGACCTAAAATTCAATAAATAGCAATTTTGAGCAACTCTTGAGATTTTTCATTATTTGATACATAAAATTGTCATGCAATATATACATTATATATCTCAAGGGCTCATGATCAAAATTCTACATGCATTTTAATAAAAACACCTAGAAGTTGGAAAATATTTTTCCACCCACCTTAAATTGCAAAGTTGTGAAATAAAAAGGGAAAATTTCACAACTTTGGATGAGGTCACTTAGGTCAGCCCCAAAGTCAAGAAATATCAAAAAATTGGAGTTAGAAAAATGGGAGAAAAATTAAGGAGAAAAAAGAAGGAGATAAGAAAATTGGAAATACTACACTTTACCTTGTGTAGTAGGTGATTTGAAACTAGTTGAAGCTTCAAATTTGGAAATTTTGGTTCAACTCCAAAATCACCTAAGGTCAGCCCCTATTTCTCAAAAATAAAAAAAGGGTGTTAAAATTTGAAAAAAATAGGAAGAAGAAGAAAGAAGGGCTCTAGTGTCCAATTCTTACCTTGTAGTCCAAATTTCTCTACTAGTTCTTCTTCAAGTCTTCAAGTTTCACCACCATGCATGCATGTCTCCATGTGGTCTTCTAAGTACCTCAATATCCAAAATATAACCTTAAGTTAAGAGGATAAGGTGATGAGTAGTAGGAATTTAAGTTGAATTGAGGAGTGAAATTTCTTACCTTGAAATAGGGGTGTTCGAAATTTTGGTGTTTAAGTGGTAAGATTGTTTGTTTTTGTTTAGATGTTTGAAGAAAGACAGTATGTTTGATGTTAGGAAGAAGATGTTCTTGAAGATATTAAGATGGGTTTGAAGATGTGAAGGACTTGTGTTTGAATATTTGAAGATGTGAAGAAGGGGTACTTGAAGATATGAAGAACTTATGTTGAAGATTTGAAGATGTGAAGAGTTGGTGTTTGAAGGTTTGAAGATGTGAATGATTTTGTATTTGAAGATTTGAAGATGTGAAGAGTTTTAGAGAGAGGTTAGAGAGAAGGAGGAGAATTAGTTGGAAGATCAAAATGTGTTGGATGAAATTTTGAACCAAATTTTGTGAAAAAATGGCCTTGTGGCCGTGTGGTAGGGGAGAGAGAAGGAGAAAATTTTTGTTCAATTTTGTGTCTTGTAATTTGTCTTGCATGGAGACAATTTGGTAGTCAAAGGTATGGGTCAAATTGGAATGTTGAGAGGAATAAGAAGAATGTTGGGAAGAATAGAATATGTTGGGGAATTTAATGATATAAAATTGAGGTGTAAGATAATGTGTATAATGTTTGAATTAATGGTGTAATTATACATAAGATGACTAATATAAGGTGTAAGTGTACAAGAGTTGGATGATATTTCTATTCCAAAAATCCCATTATAGCCGTCCACCTAAGGGTTATTTGGTAATTCCATATATTTTTTTTTGTCCCAAATTTGATGATAATAGATGAAATATATCAATCTCCAAATTAATTAGTGATTTCCTTGATCACTTATGAGTCTCATAATCACTTAATCTAAATCAAAATCTTAATTCTATAAGGTAAAAGTCTCTAGAATAAATAGTCTCTTAAAATTCTAAGGTGACTAATAAATACAAAAATAGTAATAATGATCAATCAAGTGATCATAAATGAAAAATAGAATTAATAAAGATCATGATCACAAGTAATTAAATAAAATGAAATAAAATACAAAATATATATATTATTAATAATTACCCGTCAAAGTGACGCGGTAAAATAGTCGATCAAATACATAGACGACAATAAGAATCAATTATATGCTCGGAAAAATCGGGGCTTCACATCCTCCCCTCCTTAAAAGAATTTGGTCCCCAAATTCTCTTTAGAATAGTTCTGGATATTGATTCCTCATGTCTTCTTCCATCTCCCACGTTGCGTCTTCGTCTCGGTTGCGGTTCTGCCACACAACTTTAACCATCAGAATTTCTCTCTTACGCAATCGTCGTGTCTCTTTGATCAATGATCCGGATCGGCCTCTCGGTGTAGGATAGATTTTCTATCAGAGGAGGAGTATCTTGAGTGATGATATGCTCGGGATCTGGTTGATACTTCTTCAATCTCGACAAGTGGAATACATCATGCATTCATGCATATGGTACTGGTAACTCGAGTCGGTAGGCTAACTTCCCGATCCTTTGTAAAATCTTTTAAGGTCCAACATATCTCGGACTCAACTTGCCTCCTTTCTTCTTCTGGATTGATCAATCCTTTCCGTGGTGAGAGTCTCGAGAAATACTTCATCTCCGACTTCAAATTCCAAATCCTTTCTTCTCTTGTCCGCGTAACTCTTTTGGCGGCTGAGTCATGCGAATCCGCTCCTTGATCGCCTTGACCTTCTCCATGGCCTCTGAACTAAGTCGATATTTGGAATCGAGGGCGACTTTCATTTCTCTTTCGGAGTCCATTGGTCATCAATCTCCTAGTGTAGCGGGGATCTACATTTTTGCCCATACAATGCCTCGTAGGGTGCCATCCCAATCGTGGCTTGATAAATGTTATTGTAGGCAAACTCGGCTAATGGTAAGTGCGAATCCCAACTTCCCTGAAAATCCAATGTGCAGGCTCGTAGCATATCTTCAAGGGTTTGAATTGTTCGCTCAGACTGTCCATCGGTTTGTGGATGTCTTCTTGTCTTTGAAACTTAGCGAGGTACCCAATTCCTCGTGCAAGCACTTCCAAAATCTGGAGACAAACCTTGGGTCTCTGTCGGATACTATGTCGACTGGTACTCCATGCAGTCGAATGATTTCTTGGATATAAATCTGTGCAAGTTTTTGCAAGCTATCAGTTTTCTTGATGGGTAAGAAATGTGCAGATTTCGTAAGTCGGTCTACAACTACCAAAATAGCATCATGGCCTCCTCTGGTCCTTGGTAGTTCCGTCACGAAGTCCATCGTTATATGTTCCCATTTCCACTCGGGAATTCTCAATGGTTGTAATAAACCAGATGGTTGTTGGTGTTCTGCTTTTACTCGTTGACAAGTCAAACATCTCGCAATTACGCTACACCTGGTTCTTCATGTTTACCCACCAATAACTCTGTTTCAAATCCTTATACATCTTGTTTCCTCCAGGGATGTATAGTGTATTTCGAGCGGTGTGCTTCGCTAGATTCTATTCCTAATTTGTTCATCACTCGGTACACAAACTCGATTCCGAAAATCGATAACTCCATCTTCATGTACCGAGAATTACGATCTTTCTCCTTTAAGTATCTTCTCCTTCGATTTTGAAGATGTGCATCTTTCCCTTGTGCTTCTTTGATCTCATTCAAAGAAATCGGGTTTAACCGAAATGTTAGCACATGAAATCGAGTATTGGTTCTTGTCGATTCCAATTGCTCACTCTCTTCTAATGATTCTCACTCTCGAATCATAAGTGCGCTAAGCTCGCCTTTACGCTCAAAGCGTTAGCTACCTGACGTTAGCTTTCCCGGGATGGTATTGAATATCAAAGTGATAGTCCTCAATCAACTCCATCCATCTCTGTTGCCTCAGATTGAGATCCTTCTGGGAGAATAGATACTTCAAGCTCTTATGATCCGTGAAAACCGTGAATGTTGCTCCATAGAGATAATGTCTCCATTTCTTCAACGCGAACACTATCGCTGCCAATTCCAAGTCATGCGTTGGATAATTGGCTTCATACGGCTTGAGCTTTCGTGATGCATAAGCGATAACTTTTCCTTCCTGCATGAGCACTGCTCCTAGTCCTTCTTTTGATGCATCACTGTAGACGACAAAGTTTTGGTTCCCTTTGGAAGGGCTAAGATCGGAGTCGTAGTAAGTCGTTTCTTGACTCTTTGAAATCGGCCTCGCATTTGTCATTCCACTCAAACTTGACTTGCTTCTGGGTTAGTCAAGTGAGTGGCCCGGCTATCCTGGAGAAATCCTGGATAAATCTTCGATAATATACAGCTAGTCCCAAGAAACTCCTGATTTCCGTTACAGACTCGGGTTGTTTCCATTCAACCACTGTCTGTACCTTTGAAGGATCTACTGCAATCCCAATGACGGATACTATGTGTCCCAAGAATGCGACTTCACTAAGCCAAAATTCGCACTTGCTGAATTTGGCATACAACTTATGCTCGTAGTGTCTCCAATACGATTTTTCGGATAGACGTTCATGCTCTTCTCTAGACTTAGAGTATACGAGTATGTCATCAATGAATATCACTACGAATTGATCCAAATAAGGTTGAAAGACTCGATGCATCAGGTCCATAAATGTTGCCGATGCATTTGTCAGACCGAAAGGCATCACTACAAACTCGTAGTGTCCATATCGGGTTTGAAATGAAGTTTTGGAAATGTCTTCTTCGTGGATCTTCAGTTGGTAATATCCTTGTTGTAAATCAAACTTCGAGTACACCGTCGCTCCTTGAAGTTGATCAAATAGTTCGTCTATCCTCGAGAGGGGATATTTGTTCTTGATGGTCACGCTATTAAGACCACGATAATCTATACATAGTCTTAAGGTGCCATCTTTCTTTTTGACGAACAGCACAGGTGCTCCCCACGGAGACGTACTCGGTCGGATAAATCCCACATCCATCAATTTCTGTAATTGCGTCTTCAACTCTTGCAACTCAAGAGGAGCCATTCTATACGGTGTTCTGGAAATCAGGGCAGTCTCTGGTAACACCTCGATGGTAAACTCGACTTCCCTATCTGGAGGGACAGTGGTGAGTTCTTGTGGAAATACATCCGTGTATTCTGATACTATAGGTACTTGGTTAATTTGTGTCTCAACCGTGGGTTTGTTAATTACAAACGCCAAGTACCCTTGGGCCACTCTAGTGATCGCCTTCCTCGCTTTCATTGCTGAAATGATTGGGGCAATCTTAACTCGTGCCTTCCCGAAATTTTCACTTCGGATTTTCCGGGTTCACATAGATCAATGGACTTGTTATGGCAGTCCATTTGTGCATGGTGTGCAGATAACCAGTTCATCCCCAATATCACGTCGTATTCGGATATAGGTAATAGGATTAAATCGGTAGGAAAGTTTATCTCAAAGAATCTTAACCCATGCATTATAGATAATATATGTTATCGACTTGCGCCCATAGGAGTTGACACTTCTAGACATATAGGCATATGTTCCATGCATGCATGCAGTTTGTGTACAAAATGCGGTGCAACAAATGAATGCGTTGATCCAGGGTCGAACAATATTTTAGCGTAGTGGTTAGATACTAGAAGCGTACCTTCCACCACGTCCGTTGCCTCCAGAGCCTCCTGTCTAGCTAGTGCAAATGCTCGAGCGGGCACCCTTGCCCGATTACCCTGGCCATTTCCTGGCTTCTGCGGTTGCGTCGATTTAGTTCGGTCATCGTACTTGAGAATCTTGCGGTGGTGCTGATTACTACCAAAGACAAACACCTTCCTTGTTTATGCCAACGATCATTGGCGGTATGTCCCGGTTACGCAATGTGCACACACTTGACCCGACTTTCCTTGATCTTGGTCTCTTTCCCTTATCATCCCTATTAACTGGTCCTTTTCAAACTTAGCGGGTTGTTTAGATTGTCCCACAAATTGTTCTCTTGAGAGATCGTTTGATGGCCTACTCTGTTGAATCATCCCATACGGTTCGGCCCGACTGATGCGGAGAGTTGCCTTCACCGGTGAGTAGGTTGTCGATTCAACAATCAGCGATTGTTTAAAAGTTCGATTTCAATCCTCGAGTGAAATTGTAAAGCTTATCCTCTTGATGCGATTGTCCCCGAGGATACTTGGACAATCGATGAAATTCGGACTCGTCTTGAGCTACGAGACATGTTCCCTTGCCTCAATGTGGAATTCATCCCGCGCGCCTCTTTCACAACTTTGTGGGATGTCTTTATTCATTGAACTCGGCCAAGAAATTTCCCCATGTTCGCTACAGTCTGTTCCCACCTTCTTTCAACGCCTCCACCGGTCTCTAGCGGCCGATTCCGGATGAAATACGGCGAGGGTGACTTTCGCTCATCCGAGTATTGGAGAGCATTGAAGATATTCTCCAGTTTTTCTATCCATTCTTCTGCCTTCAAATCATCCGGCTCTCCTAAGAAGGCTGGTGGGTCAAACCGTAGAAATCGCTCCAACGTGCGATCGTTCGCTTCTCTGGCGGGTTCGGGAGCATGGGGTTGAGGCTCTGCCTGTTGCCTCATGAAAACCAGTATTTGTTGTAGGGCCTGTGCGGTCAAGTTGTCTCCTGCAGTAGGTGGAGGAGGCGGTGGTAATTCAGGGGAGGGTACCCGGTCCCTGGGTACGTCGTCATCCCCTCGGGGAACGCGGCAAGTTGTATCTTGAAGTGTTAGTTGCGATTCACGAGTAAATGAATACAATAATTATTCGCGTAAAGCAAGTTATATCGTAGGGAAAGTAACAACAAAACTAAGGTGGATCAGTCAAAGGTAAAGGAAAGATAAGAAGAGAATAAGGAAAGAATGAATAAAGAAAGTCAGTCAAGAATCAACTAAGTCAAGACAAGTATGACTATGGAACCTCAAAATATGCGTTCTAACTTAGTTCAAACATCAATAAGATGGTTCTATGCCAATTTGAAATCGATTTCACACTTAATTGGTCAAGTCGCGGTACTTACCCAAAATACGGACCGAGGTCCTATCCTGGGTCGCTTGGTGTAAGTTTCCATCTTACTAGCCGAGCTCGATACCACTCTAATCGTCACGCCCCAAACGGGACGCGACGACGATCCACAACTTAATTACAAATAATCAAACAGTCTAGACGAATATCATCGAGAACCCAATGAAACAAAGTCAATAGCAGTGGAATAAATAACAAGTACAAATTACAACTTACAGTCCACAATATCCATAATCCAAATTTCATCCCCGATATGCTCTAAAGGAAACAACTTAAAGTCAAAGGGTCCTACGCCCTTCAATTACAAACTGGCAAGAAAAGAAATACAAGAGTCCAATAACAAATACAAGAAAGGAGTCCAACAACAACAACAAGAAGTAGTAAATCCAACAAGCGGAATACAAGGGCTCAATCCGAGGCCGGTTCAGCATCTTCAACGAAGTCCTCATCTAAGGTTAGAAAATAGGTGGGGATGAGACAGAAATCTCAATGGATGGGTGATCGTGTGCAAGTGTGGCGATATATATAGTTAATGCGAGAAAACAGTTATATGAAAACGCGTGAATATGATGCATGAATTCACACACAGTCCACAAGCGTCGTGATAAATATAATTAAGTAGTATACTTATACAATTCAAGAAAATAGTTCGTGGTCACACAGGCACTATGTGATTCGATCAAAGACGGTAGGATTGTGTACGGAATGTAACGCCAATCCCATGCAAGCAAATAATGGTTGCGTACGGTTTTGTAGCGCCAACCAACGCAAAAACAAGTAGCGGTTGCGTCGCGGTTTTGTAGCGCCAACCAAACGGGTCCGATAACTCCGGAATCGTATGGATCGATACAATGATTCCTTCGTTCTTCCTTGTAACTCCCGGGCGGGATGGTCCAAGACCGGTCACCTTATGGCTCCATAGGCAAAGACAAAATCCACAGTGGAGCTTGCAAGGCTCGGATCTGTCATAATCATGATTATACCTCAAGTACTACAACCCGCTTCCCTTGGACACTCCGTCCCTCGGTTGCGGGATTAGGGCGATAAATTCGGAAAGAGTGGAATAGCGGCCGAGCTGCCCGGTTCCATCCCGACGTATCCATTTGACCGGCTGAGCTCGACACACCAAGTTGACTCAGGCAGGAAAGTAAATACAAGTACAGGCAGTCGAGTATGATTGATTCAGGGAAGCAGTTCAGGAAATTTTTTGAAAATTCACGAGTAGCAATATGGCGTTGGTGGAGTTATTTGGATGAAGATGATTATCGGAAGGTTAAGCAATCTTCGATATCTTGAAAGGTTAGGTGGAACTAAGTCTCGTTATAGATTCAAAATCGCAAGACGAGGAAGTCGCCCCGCGATTGGGTATTAATCGGTCGAATCGGTCCGATAGGTCAAGGGTTTTTGAGAAACTAAAATACTTTAATTAAATCTCCAAGTCAGAGGGTCCAGGGATATTTTAGGAAAAGGAAAAATAATTTGAGTTAGGTCCTTTATAAAAGAAAAATTACAATTTAGCCCCGTTTTGTAAAAACCAAAACTTTTGGGGTTAAAATTAAATAAATAAATATTCCGACCTTGAACAATTATTAGGTCAGTTTCTAAATTCTCCAAATTGTCCAGAGATTCAGGTTTTTAAAGTTTTGAGGTCGAGTTTTTATAAAATTCTACATTGGCCCCAAATTTGTAAAATTTGTCATTTCGGACCTTAAGTTTAAAATAATCGGAACTCACAAACCGGAAGGGATTTTAATGTGATTCCAGTTGAAAAATGTCACTAAGGTTAGTGGAATATTGGGACAAAAGCAGTTTTTAAAAGAAATAAGTGTAGGACCATTAACCTTTGAAAATATCATTTTTGTCCCATTTTGAAATAATTGTCTTTAAGGCTTTTAGGGGTCCAATTGTTATGAAATTTGAACCTTGGGTCCAAAATATAATTACGTTATAGTTAAGTTAGTATTTTCAGGTGCATGGGCTGCATAAGTCCTGGAAATTTCATTTGGGTCCTCAAGATTAGTCTTTTACACTTTAGTCCCTCAATTTTAGAAAAATTACTTTCCAAGCCCTAAACACTTGGATTTTTGGAATACATTTAAAATATGTCATTTCCAGTACCTTAAGAGTAAAAATTTCAAATTTTAAAATTAAGGTCTGATACAGTTTCAAAATTTGCAAAGTAGCCCTTAAACTTTCAAAATTTTACAATCTAGTCCTTGGGTTTTTAAAGGTTGATTTTATTTATCTTAAAACTCTTAAAACTTTATTAAAATTTCCAAAAGGTATTTTTGAACCTGAGTACAGTCCCAAAATTCGAAATTTGCAGAGGGGTCCTTTAACTTTCATTTTCTTGCAATTTAGTCCACCAACTTTCCATTTTCACATTTTTAAGTCCAAAATTGAAATTTAATCAATTATGCTCGACTATTCCAGGTTATAAGTCATCCAAAATATGGATTTCAAAGATCATACACATGCATGTCCAATTCATACAAGAATTCATCAAATAGAACATTAAATTGTACATGCATGCACCTAAAATTCAATAAATAGCAATTTTGAGCAACTCTTGAGAATTTTCATGATTTGGTACATAAATTTGACATGCAATACATAGATTATATATCTCAAGGGCTCATGATCAAAATTTTACATGCATTTTAATAAAAACACTAGAAGTTGGAAAGTATTTTTTCACCCACCTTAAATTGGAAAGTTGTGAAATAAAAAGGGAAAATTTCACAACTTTGGATGAGGTCACTTAGGTAATCCCCTAAGTCAAGAAATATCAAAAAATTGGAGTTAGAAAAATGGGAGAAAAATTAAGGAGAAAAAAGAAGGAGATAAGAAAATTGGAAATACTACACTTTACCTTGTGTAGTAGGTGATTTGAAACTAGTTGAAGCTTCAAATTTGGAAATTTTGGTTCAACTCCAAAATCACCTAAGGTCAGCCCCTATTTCTCAAAAATGAAAAAGGGGTGTTAAAATTTGAATAAAATAGGAAGAAGAAGAAAGAAGGGCTGTAGTGTCCAATTCTTACCTTGTAGTCCAAATTTCTCTACTAGTTCTTCTTCAAGTCTTCAAGTTTCACCACCATGCATGCATGTCTCCAAGTGGTCTTCTAAGCACCTCAAAATCCAAAATATAACCTTAAGTTAAGAGGAGAAGGTGATGAGTAGTAGGAATTTAAGTTGAATTGAGGAGTGAAATTTCTTACCTTGAAATAGGGGTGTTCAAAATTTTGGTGTTTAAGTGGTAAGATTGTTTGTTTTAGTTTAGATGTTTGAAGAAAGACAGTATGTTTGATGTTAGGAAGAAGATGTTCTTGAAGATACTAAGATGGGTTTGAAGATGTGAAGAAGGGGTACTTGAAGATATGAAGAACTTATGTTGAAGATTTGAAGATGTGAAGAGTTGGTGTTTGAAGGTTTGAAGATGTGAATGATTTTGTGTTTGAAGATTTGAAGATATGAAGAGTTTTAGAGAGAGGTTAGAGAGAAGAAGGAGAATTAGTTGGAAGATCAAAATGTGTTGGATGAAATTTTGAACCAAATTTTGTGAAAAAATGGCCTTGTGGCCGTGTGGTAGGGGAGAGAGAAGGAGAAAACTTTTGTTCAATTTTGTGTCTTGTAATTTGTCTCTTGCATGGAGACAATTTGGTAGTCAAAGGTATGGGTCAAATTGGAATGTTGAGAGGAATAAGAAGAATGTTGGGAAGAATAGAATATGTTGGGGAATTTAATGATATAAAATTGAGGTGTAAGATAATGTGTATAATGTTTGAATTAATGGTGTAATTATACACAAGATGACTAATATAAGGTGTAAGTGTACAAGAGTTGGATGATATTTCTATTCCAAAAATCCCATTATGGTCGTCCACCTAAGGGTTATTTGGTAATTCCATATATTTGTTTGTCCCAAATTTGATGATAATAGATGAAATATATCAATCTCCAAATTAATTAGTGATTTCCTTGATCACTTATGAGTCTCATGATCACTTAATCTAAATCAAAATCTTAATTCTATAAGGTAAAAGTCTCTAGAATAAATAGTCTCTTAAAATTCTAAGGTGACTAATAAATACAAAAATAGTAATAATGATCAATCAAGTGATCATAAATGATAAATACAATTAATAAAGATCATGACCACAAGTAATTAAATAAAATGAAATAAAATACAAAATATATATATTATTAATAATTACCTGTCAAAGTGACGCGGTAAAATAGTCGATCAAATACATAGACGACAATAAGAATCAATTATATGCTCGGAAAAATCGGGGCTTCACAACCAATGCAATACAAGTAGCGATTGCGTATGGATTTGTAGCGCCAACCAAATGGGTCCGAGTAACTCCATAATCGTGTGGATCAGACAGCGATTCCTTCGTTCTTCCTTGTAACTCCCCGAGCAAGATGGTCCAAGACCTGTCACCTTATCGCTCCATAGGCAAAGACAAATCCACAGTAGAACTAGCTAGGCCCGGATTGTCATAATCATGATTATACCTCAAGTACTACGACCCGTTTCCCTTGGACAAACTCTGTCCCTCAGTTGCGGGATTAGGACGATAGGGCCAGAGAGTGGAATAGCAGCCAAGCTACCCGGTTCCATCCCCGACGTATCCATTCCGATTGTGAGCTCGACACACCAAGTTGACTTAGGCAGAAACTAATTACATGTACAGGATGTCAACCAGGCAGTCGAGTATATTGATTCAGGGAAGCAGTTTAGGAAAGTTTTCGAAAATTGTGCGTGGCATTTATTGGCGTTGGTGGAGTAATTTGGATGAAGATAACTATCGAGAGGATAAGTAATCTTCGATGTCTTGAAGAACTAGGTGGGACATAAGTCCCGTTATAGATTCGGAACCGCAAGACGAGGAAGTCGCTCCGCGATCGCGTATTAATCGGTCAAGATGATCCGATAAGTCAAGGGATTCTAAAGAAAATAAAGTATTTTAAATAACTGGTATAAGTCAGAGGTCCAGGGCTATTCTTAAAAGAAAATAATTTGAGTTAGGTCTTTGTTAAAAGAAAAATTTACAATTAGCCCTGTTTTATAAAAACTAATATTTTTGGAGTTAAAAATTGAATAAGTAAATGTCCCGACCTCGAAAATTTAAGGTCAGTTCCTAAATACTCTAAATTTTTCAGAATTCAGGTTTTTAAAGTTTTGCGGTCGAGTTTTTATAAAATTCTCATTTTGGCCCTAAAGTTGTTAAAATTGTCATTTCGGACCCCAAGTTTAAAATATTAGGATCTCACAAACCGGAAGGAATTTTAATGTGATTATAATTTTACAATGTCACTAAGGTCAGTGTAATATTGGTACAAAAGTATTTTTTAAAAGAAATAAGTATAGGTCCCTTAACTTTTGAAAATCTCATTTTTATCCCATTTTTAAATAATTGCCTTTAAGGCTTTTAGGGGTCCGATTATTATGAAATTTGAATCTTGCGTTCTAAATATCATAAGGTTATAATTAAATAGTATTTCCAGGTACATGGACTGTATAAGTCCTGAAAATTTCATTTTGGGTCCTCAAGTTTAATCTTTTACAATTTGGTCACTCAATTTTTATAAAATTACTTTCCAAGCTCTAAACACTTGGATTTTTGGAATATCTTTAAAATATGTTATTTATAGTCCCTTCAAAGTTAAAATTTTAAATTTTAAAATAGTGGTCTAATACAATTTTGAAAATTGCAAATTAGCCCTTAAACTTCTAAAATTTTACAATCTAGTCCTTGGGCTCTTAAGGGTTGATTTTATTTATCTCAAAACTTTTAAAACTTTATTAAAATATCCAAATATCATTTTTGAACCTGAGTACAGTCCCAAAATTTGAAAATTACAGAGGGGTCTCTTAAATTTTATTTTTTGCAATTAAGTCCACCAATTTTCCATTTTTGCATTTTATGTCCAAAAATTCGATTTTAATCAATTATGCTCAATTTTTCCATGTTATAAGTCAAATAAAACATTGTTATCAATAATCATAAACATGCATATACATCTCATCCAATAACTCATCAAATACATCATTAAAATGTACATGCATGCGCCTAGATTGCAATAAATAGCATTTTTGAGCAACACTTGAGAATTTTCATAATTTGATACTTAAAATCAACATGCAATACATAGTATATATATCTAAAGTTCTTAAGAAATAAATACTACATTCATTTTAAAGAAAAACACCTAGGAGTTGAAAGAATTGTTCCACCCACCTCTCAAGCTTCAAGTTGAGTCTAAAAATGATGTTGTCTCCTTCCTTTCCACCTTAAATTCGAAATATCCTCAAGACAGCCCCGAACTCCCAAAATTTCATAAATTTAAGTCAATATTGGAGGATTTGAGATAAGAAAGAAGGACTTATAACAAGGGTAAAGAAAACTACACTTACCTTAGCATTTTAAGGATGTGTGGTTTGAAGCCTCTAATAATCACTTTAATTAAGTCCAACTATTCTTCTCCTCTCTAAATTTTTGGCCACCCACTCCATATCAAGGAAAAAAATTGTTCAAAGTTAGAAGTTGAAGAAGGTGAAAGATGAGAGTAGGAAATAAGATTGAAAGTTAAAATTTCTTACCCATCCTTGAAAATTTTGGTCTTGAGAGGATTAGTTGAGGGGAAGAGTAGTATTTTTGGTAAGTGGGGAAGAATGAGGAAAAAATATGGGATTGTCTTGCATTTGTTAGATGAAATAATGAAATTGCTACCCTTCCTTGACACCTATCGCCGAATTGAACTCCTCCTTTCTTCTATATATATATATATATATATATATATATATATATATTGTTGTTGTTTGTATGGTAGACAAGATTGTGGTCAAGGCATGGGTCTTGTGTTGGGCGTAGGCCATGTTTGTTGGGGAATTGAAAGAATATGAGGGGAAGTTGAGGTAGTGGGAGATAGAATAAAAATATCAAACCCTTGTCTCATCC
Organism: Rehmannia glutinosa; assembly: GCA_016081115.2. Classification (NCBI taxonomy): domain Eukaryota; kingdom Viridiplantae; phylum Streptophyta; class Magnoliopsida; order Lamiales; family Orobanchaceae; genus Rehmannia; species Rehmannia glutinosa. Next base: position 70,239,260 of record CM071924.1, on the reverse strand, counting down.
TAGTAGTGGACGTCCAACACCTCTTCTTCCCTCAATTTTCTTTTTTTTTTTTTCCAAATAGGTAATGGTGGTGTTAAATATCAAGTCTAAAAAAAATAACTTGTCAATCCCACAATCACTTATCAATTCTATAATCACTTATATAATAAATCATCTAAGTTATAAGGTGTCTAATAATTACCAAGTGTTGTATCATCACTTATCATCTAAGATACTAAATAAAATGAAAATCAAAAGTACAAGTTAAAAATACTAATCAAGCAATTAATTAAATTATAAAATTATTTTGAAATATATAAATATAAATTTCGAAAATTATAAAATATATAAATGAATATTTTACTACAAGAGAATTAATAGCTAGTCGTTAAGAAAAGAAATCCAACCGGTCAATGTAACACGTTAAAAGTTGAAAGAAATCGACAATCGTGAAAGAAGTGAAAATAGGTGTTATTAGTATACACCATAAAGTAAAAATGATTCCAATTATAATGATGTATCTACTAGTTAAGTCAAGTAGTAAGTAATTTAACAAAATCTAGTATGAGACACTTGCTATTTCAATATAGAAGTTGAATTTTTAATAAAATAAACCTCAAGTGCTATAGTTTGGAAAATAAAAATAGAAATTTTACTAAATGAGTTTTCAAGACAAGGATATTGTATTTTTTTAAATACAATTTAGTAGTTGATAGTTTTCAAAGATTATAAAGATGAAAAGGTTTATTTGTAAAACACAAAATCGTATTTATTTGAAATACTGTTAAACACTACTATAATATGCTAAAAATACTAAAATTTTATAATACAAGTTTGATAGATCAAGATAATAGATTTTTGAGTAAGGATACCAAGTTTATTGTATAGAATATTTCCAAATTGAAATTTTATCTCAAATTCTCGAAGTTTAAAGTAATTTTATTTAAATCAAAATGATAGTTTTGCATAAAGAATGGACTTTTAATAATATTTTTTCTTTTGAATTTAAGATGAAATAGATAATAGTCGTTGAATTTTAAGAATTAAGTAACAACATAAATCAAATAGTAATATCATATCGTTAGGTAATAAATAACGCTAGAGCCGATGACATAATATGTTATGCAAAATAAATAACAAAGTGAGAATAAATTATTGGAATATTAAATATAATATCGGAAAAATATCCTCGATCGTGTTGTCTACGGTTGAAAAATTTGGGGCCTCACAGAAGTCTATATAAATAATATCACAAAAGTTTTCCTGCCTAAAATACATCCTATGCATAGTAGTATAATTCTATTGTAAAAATTATAATTTAGTTTATTATATTACTAGATGAGGCTCCCTGCGATGCACGGACTATTCTAATAATCGAGTACTTGTGTTTGTATCAACCTTTAATCAATAGTATGTAATTATGGAATCATTCCCTACTAAATATTGCATCATAAATATTAGATAAGTTGTGTTGACAATAGATGAGAGATTATTTATGTATATATAGAATTGAACATAAACAACAGACACATTAAGTTGCATCGAAGGTGGATAGGAGATCATTCCGTACATATAAATTTTTACATAACATAAACAATAGATAACGTTAAGCTATGTCAATATTGGGGGGAGATTATTCCCGTACATATAGATTTGAATATAAAGTTTTATATTGTTTTGTCTAGAAAAGTAGTCCTGAAATTTTTATTACATATAATGTATTGTTTGGACAAACAAATTTGTTAATATTAAAAATCTATCTTATCAAATTTTATTATCTATGCCTATCATATATATATATATAATGGTTTTTTCATTAGAAATACATTGAAGATTTCACTAAAACATTTTAATTTTTTTGAATCACTAATAATTTTACAGGATGTATTCAATTTTTAAGAATAAAATATAGATCATATTGTATTATGTTATATAATATAATTTATTATAATCAGGAGGTACATTTATATATAATATAATTTATATATAATCAGGAGTTACATCAATTGTTATGGGCTTGTTTTCAGAAATACTGACTTAATATGATTAAGATTACATCTTATCAAATTTTTATATACGTGTATGACTGTATGATATATTATTAGAAAACTCTCAAATTGTTCTTTCATATTAATTTAATTTTTTAAAAAAGTTGAAAGTATTCAAAAAGTTAAGAAAGAGACATAGTATAACTTTAACTTTTTTTCAAAAAAATTAGAAGTTGCTATTATTTAAATAAGGAAGTATAAGATCAATAAAAATACAATTTTCAGAAAAATAAGAAGCATTTTGGTAAGTATTTGCAATTTTCAGGAAAAAATAGAATTATTATTTAAATTAAGAAAGTATAAAATTTTAAAATTATTTATTTAAGTTAAGAAAGTATAAACCAGTTGTCAATCCAAACTTTGAAAGTTGAACATCAAAATACGTAGATAAATATAAAAAATAATTTATATTAAAATGAAAAGTATGTTAAGGTATATAAAATAATAATTTTCTATATATAAAATATATTATAAAAATAATTTTATATTAAATAAAAAATTAACTTATTCTTACATAAAATAGTATAGATATATTTGATATATATAATATCTGGATACATATATTGAGATATTTGTTTTCACGAAAATAAGTATTTTTTAATCAATTTAAATACAATTCTATATAATTATGAGCAAATAAGCTAAATCAAGATAATAACAATATATTCATCACAAATAGCCAAAATACATTAAGATACAAATTGATGTCCAATAACCCGAATGCATAATTTTTTAAGTGTACAAAATAACATTTTAAGTAAATATATCAATATTTTTATTTTGTATGTTTATTTTTTATTTTATATATGCAATATAGGTGTCAAATTGAAGATCGTAAAATGATGATTAATTTGATATATTATACGTTAAAAACGGATCAAAAATAGATCAAAAATGAAAAAACTATTAATAAATTTTTAGAAATAAAAGAAAGATAAATATAATAATTAATGCAACACACACAAATTTGGAAAGCTATTTATTATAATTTTAATATTAATATGGTCCTACACAAAATTTACCAACATTCTCAATTATTTTGTCTTGCATAATATAATATAATAAAACTAATCTAAAATACATTGTTACCATAATATTGTATTACTATATATAGGATCTAGTTTAGGCGCGAAAATGATTTTAATAATATGTTTGTTATTATATATATAGATTATTATACAATATCTAGAAGTAATAAATAACACTTAGGATCTTGGTAAATATTACAACAAAGTAAATTTTAATATTAGTAAATTTAATGTTATATACATACAAAATCATAAGTTTTAATATTAATTTTTTGTTATAACAAGGTAAATTTTATTTGATTGCCGATTTTATAAAAAAAATAATATATCTTATTTTTTTCAAAACCAAAATATATTACTTAACAAACTTAGAACAATAACATCTTATCTATAGTAAAATTTAAAAATAATATAAATATAAAATAATTAAAATAATAATAATCCGAAAATTATGTAACAAAATTGAAAATTAATAAACCAAATTTAATTAATATTTAGATCGTAGCTACATTTTGCAATTTATAAAATATCATTAAACTTTATTATATTATATATATGTATAAATATGAACGTTTTATATAAATATACATATGTTATGTAAATAAAAAATATTATTATTTAAAAAAAGTACGTAAGAAATAAAATTTTAAAAAATTATAATATCATTTGATTAAAATTACCAAATAAAATTAAAAACTTAAAACACAAAATAAATTAAGTAAATTAAAAAACAAGCATATAAGATATATATATATATATATTTAATAAATCTAAAATTATATGAGAATTCACAATATTATATAATTAAAAAATTATAAAATAAAGACTTAAATTATAAAATAAATTTAAAATTTATCTGATATGTCTTAAAAACATTAGAAAAAATCTAAAAATTATTAGAAGAAATCTAAAGGTAACTATAATAAAATATAAATAATTGAATAAACTAAAAAATTTCAAATAACATCTAAAGTTTATTTTAATACATATTACGTAAACAATGATATTTATTTATTCTATTATTTATGCTATATTTATTTATTGATAGTTATTGTTCATTCATTTATGTTATAAGATAGTTTTTTTCAAATAATCATGATTTGAGTAGAATGATTTTGTTATTGAGAAAAATAAATAAATTTTGAACTATGTCTCAATTGATCTAATTTAGTTGTCGAAAATTATTAAATTAATATATAATTATTAATTAAAGTTTTAGTCAACAAGTGCTTTTAATAGGTGTATAAATTTACTTCAAATATATAATCAATTTGTATATTCTTGTCATTAAATTTCAAATTGATTGTTGGATATTTAACATAATATTTGTAAGAATGTATTAAATTGTTATAATTACTATTATTTAATAAATATTATATAACTTTGTCCAGGTTAAAACGTGTCTATATGCACCCCGTTTCATCTGTTCAAAGGACATGGTGGGTTTGGGCATTGTGACACCCGCCCTATCCCTTTCTATTAGAATTTCTAGAATATATCAATTTTTTAATAGAATATTGCACGGGTGATATAATATTTTATATTAAAAATCGCCCAACCTTGTAACTGAATATGAAAAAAGTCGGCCCATAAAATCGTGGGAGTTGGAATTATTGTTTTGTCCTTCTTTTCTTATCCAAAACCCTGGAAATTTATTAGATTACCTTCTAATGCCAATTAATTGCTCTCTCACCAAAATCAAGGATAAAATCTATGTCATTAAATTTTTTTCTTCTAACTACTTAGATCAGTCCCTTCGGTCTCACACAAGATATGAGCATTATTTGATCCAAATTCTATATATATATATATATATATATATAATATTTGGATCAAATGAGAACCACATTAGGTGAGTCCGTAGCCACTAATATCAACCTTGGGAAATAAGATTCAATAGTTGAGATTTGATCCTTATTTTTCGGAGGTGAGATACTAACTAATTAATGTAGTAGTTTTTTAATATAATTCTGAAAGGTATGGATCAGGTAGGGATCGAACATAGGTGGAAACCTCAAAAATTGAACACTAAATATTATGGGAATATTTTGACAAGTCATACACAAACATTTTATGTGTGCTCATAATATTCTCAATAAATTATTTTTAAAGATTTTATTATCTAATAAATTATTCATAAAAATTATACTATCTAATAAATAAATATTAATACTAAAATAGAAAAAAATATATAGGGATAATTTTATTAAATAGAAAAAATTTCAAGAATAAATACTTTGCTACAAAAAAGTTCAGGAAGGTTTTGTCTTATTATTATTTATAAATAAAATATAAGAGATTTCAATTTCTTATCAAAATATCGTGTTTTGTATGCATGTGATCAAGGCCGCTCATTTCCTTAGGCCAAGAGTCGGTTGACTCGAGCTCGAAACAAATACGAAATTTAGGGACCAATACTTTTGTATACTTTTTATATATATTATATATATAAAAAATAAATAAAATAATGCACCAAGAATAAATCCATTTTGTGGTTGAATTCCTACTACTCTTTTTTCTTTTGTGATAACGGGGGAACTTACGGTCACTACCATTTTTTCTTTTGCATTGGGTAATCGTCGGGCGTGAAGCATAACCTGCAAAATATGCCAGCCAAATGAACCGCACTAGACAACTCATGTGCGATAGGTTCGACCAAGTAGTGCAAAAGTTGAGATTCGAATTGTGCCACTCTTAGAAATTTGAAAGCTGATCTAGGTTCAAATTCTGTTGGCCGCAAATTTTTTTAAAATTATCACACTTAATTTTTTTAAGGACCCAAATTTAAAATTGCTTAAATTGATAAGGCAAGAAATTAAAAAGTTATTATACGGCTACAAAAATCACAGTTCGAAAAAAAAATTTGAACAACTTGATTATAGTGAATTAATATTTTTGCCTTCAAAACTGCAAAAGAGTTGTATCTAAATAACTATTTGATTTTTGAACACGAATGTAATATTATTTTAACTATATTAGAATTGTATTAAATATTGCACATTGTTCATTCTATACTTTTGTTGTTTTATGTTGTCTTTTAAGTTTGTATGGAGAAAAAGGGCCTAATATTAAGGTTCGATTCAGGCCAAAAATTTGGTAGCTAGGATCGACTCTACATATGATGGTTATGCTTGGAGACGAGTAGCTCATTTGAATTAGGCATTTGCTTCAATCAATTGTGTATATAAGACACTGTTATATTATATCTATTTATATATGCTTCAATGCTCGGTTGTTTATTGAAGTACGACGTAAAATTATTTAAATTTCTTATTGGCGTCCTTAGATATTTTGAAGTACTTCTCTTCCAGAAAAAAAAAAAAAACTAAAAAGCCTTATGCCTGGTACATACATATTCAAGTGAGGAAATGATGAAATAGATGAAAAATGAAATATGCATTAATTGTTGCGTAAAATTTGAAAGGTTTTTGTTTCAGAGAAAATGGCTAAGTGTTTGGATATAGATGGCTAGTCGAGGCCTGAATTAGATTCAGTCTCCGCAAGATGAAAATGCCCCGTATACAAAGTGCTTACGGTTCCGATATTCGTCCTTAAGATACAACGACTTTAATTATTCCGGTTTAGCAACACTTGCAAAAATCGGAGCTACAGCGAACAACAAAAATATTTTAGACTTTCAGGCTTTTGAACGGGAAGGAATATCAATATGCAGAATGCAATGACCGATTTTAATCTGATGTTTTTCGTATTTTCGTGTATCTCATTTCATCTGCAGGGGTTCGAATTATATATGCAACAAGGTGCCTGTATGGAAAGATCATGTCTTTCGGCTCGAAAAGACATGTTTACACCGAACAAACGCATCTGTTCATCCTTTCGCATCAACGCACGACCCGTGCGTGTGCCCGTGCTCGGATGCGAACATAATGACAAAGTTTCGACTTGACTCACGACCCGACACACGGGCCGTGTGTCCACCCGTGCTCGGATGCGAACAAATTCGACTTGACTCACGACCCGACGTATGGACCGTGCGTCCGCTCGTGCTCAGATGCGAACACTTCCTCATTGGAAACTTTAATTAATTAATTAAAAATTAATTAATTATTTATTTTAAAGGTTTTTGTTCCAAAAAGAATAAGGGTCTTGAAGCCGAAGCCCAGGTCTGCGGCCCGCGACCCTCGACCCTCCGGGTCCGGCCGGCCGAGCCAACCGGCGGGAGGGCCACGGCGGCGCGCGCGCGCGTGCTTTGAACCAAACCCACAAGTCCAACTTGAGATATATCAAGTGAGCAAACTTTGTCTCCTTTTCCTATGTGGGATGGATCATTTCTCCTTCCCCATATTTTTCATTTTCCATACCATTTTGTAGTATTAAGTGGCTAACTTCTAGCATTAATTTCTCATTCACCCGGAATTGGTTTTAAGAAATTCCAAATGTTATTCTCATCTACTCTCTTAGTAGAATTTTTACAAATGGAAACCACTTAATTATTTGGTAAAAATCAAGTCAACACCCATTTTACCAAACCACAATTCCAACAATTCCCCACGTGAATGAAATAAATGCATGCGTGTATGCAGATTCGCTTGAAAGTCTCGGCGAGTTGTTATTGCTTCAAGATAGGTAGCTTGTGGCTTTGAACCCTCCTTAGTAAAATACTATCGGATTTACTGGTTGCTTAGTGACATGATGTCTTGAACTACTCAGTTGTTTGTATAAACCGAGACAATAGTACCTACACAATAACAATTCTAACACTTGTTGTTCTCACGTTGTATCCATTTCGGCTCTGGACCATATCTTAGATTCATAAGCGTTTCTTTGAAGCGGCCATTACTTCTTGCTTATATAGGTGATTTCCTATTGAAGAGTATCCTGCCATACTCCACCTTTCGGCATAGGAATCATTAAAAGTCTTAAACTTGACCTCACCACATTCAACAGGTTTTCATTCACTTGGATGTTTCGAGAATGAGCTAACATATTTTCCAAGTGTTCAGCTGAACATTCATAACTTAGTTGTCCCATTGAACCAAGGTCTTGGGATCTCCAATTCATAAGGTTGGGTTACCGCTATGAACATTCTTTAGTTTGTGGATTTTTAAACCTATTCCCCTTAACAATTTATACAATTGATCTCGATTTATGCCTTTTGTATGCGGATCCGCAAGGTTTTCCTTTGACTTCACGTAGTCAACCGTAATAACCCCATTCGAAATTAACTGTTTATTGGTATTATGTCTACGACAAAAAATGTCTAGACTTACCTCTTTCCTTTGCAAGAAAATACACCTTTAATAAATATAACATTTCTTGATTTAATGATCGTACCATCATTCATATCATGAATGCCGAATTTATTTCCTTGGGTGCTTCTACTTTGGCCAAAGCACCTCCACACTTCAAGGTATTCTCCTTTATGTGGTTTGCTTAAAGTAAAGTTTCCCCTTCCAATTTCTGGTATCCTTGTTTAACACAAGATTATCCAGAACTTTTATGGCTCTCGGCCACTTAACTTTTATTTTATTAGAACATTGTCCCAACAATTAAGTTAGAATCTCGTTCTAACAGATTTCAGACCTTAGTTCCAACAACTTCATTAACACCTTTAAAGGGTGTGTAACTTTTGATGTTATCACATCTTTAGTAACACTTCGGATTTAACTTGATAGTGTGTCTACCTCTAGTGTTACAATACTTTGGGCAACACTTCATGCAATTGTGGTTTTGGTCCCACAACACTTTTGGCAACACCTTCTGTTACATTTAAAAATGCAACAGAAACTCCATTGGTGTTCCATAAAAGTGTGGTCACTGTAAGTCCAAGCGGCTACGATAATCTAGAGGGGGGGTGAATAGATTATCTCCATCTTTTCGATTTCGCCCTCTTTTAACAATCGAATGCTCAAACAAAAAAATAAAGGTGCGGAATGTAAGCAACACACGTCGATTTAAAGAGGTTCAACCCACCTAGGGCCTAATCCTCTACCACCCCAAGATATCCGGATGGATTTCGAAAGAAAAGAATTTTATTAATTACCAAAATTAATACAAATTCAACTTACAACACCTTGAAGAGCACCACACTCTTCTTCAACACCACCTTTGGAGATTACCACAATCTCCTTTGAAGATTACCACAATCTTCCTTCAACGCACCTTGTGAAGATTACCACAATCTTCAACCTTGAAGAATACCAAATTCTTCAACACCTCAATAAGAAGATTACCACAATCTTCTTGCACCTATCACCTAGATCATCCAAGTGTGCTCTTACCACAAGAACACTCACAAGGATATCTTCTGCTTTGAATGATAACCAAAAATCAAGATTACAACTCAATAATGAATAATACAATTTGAGTGCGAAGTGTAATCAAGAAAAGCCTAGACCTCAAAGATGTGAAAGTGATAAGCTAGGCAATTTTACAACAAGAATAATGACTATGAAAGACCAAGTGTTTGCTTGAAGTGTATCTTGTTGTGTTGTATCTCAATTGTTGTATTTGTTGCTCCAAAACTTCCTCTATTTATAGGAGATGATTGATCAAGCATAGGCTCCTCTTGGGGATTGAAAATCTACAGAAAAATACAATTAAAATCAAGAATATAGCTGTTAGAAATCAATCCCACAATTTAAGGAAATGTGTCTCTGCGTCAAACGGTCATATTTTTTTTCAATACATACATAGGCGGCCGGTCGCACGAAATAGACGTTGAAAAGAATACACAAAAAATAACACAGGCGACCGGTCGACGTCTACCGGCGGCCGACCATCACACCCAACCGGTCCCCTCATGGATTTTGCAAGGATAAAACGCTCGTTTGAAACATACTTGCAGTACCGGCCGACCCGACGGCCGACGGGACCGGCCGACGCGCCCGATGCGGCGGCCGACCGCTTGTTTTCTTTTTCCGTCTCATTTTCTCGTTTCTAAAAACATCTTCAGGTATGGGTTGCCCTATAGATGACCGGTCGACCACGAGATGAAATGTTGTCCAATTTTTGTCGAAAATAAAACTCAAGAAATACTCCAAAATATAGTAAAAACATTTTAAACCGATCGGAAGTATTAGGACAACATTTAGAAGCATCGTTTGAGAGTGAAAACCCAATAACGTAAAATCATTAAAAGCGTTGTCCAATTTAGACGAAAATAAACTTTGAGAAAATACTCCGGAAAATATTAAAATCATTTTAAATCATTTAGGAGTATTTGGACAACCTTTAAAAAAACATTGTTTTGGTGATAAAATAAAATCATCAAAATTAAGATAAAAACATGTATCAAACAATCTCCCCCTTTTTGATGATTACAAACCAAAACAATTTTTACACAAACTAAGAGAGCAATTTTAGAAATGATTTTCCCAAGGTAAAAACATTTGACCGTTTGGAAGCAACCAAAATTTCCAAAAATATTAAAGCAACCAAGTAGGGAGTAAATATTTTCAAAAATAAGCACAAGCTCCCCCTATCCACAAGCACATCAAGAATAATGTAAGAGCAAAAAAAAACATAAGCTAAAAGCTTTAGCTTTTATAATTTGTTCAAGAGCTTATAAGCTCCCCCTGTCACAAAACAACATTAAACAATAATATAAGTCCATCAAGCAACAATTGGACTAAAAATAAATCACAACTTATGGCTTTTATGAGCCATAGCTTATAGCTTTTATGACAAGCTTTTATTAGCTTCTTTGAGCTAATGAGCCAATATCCTGTTTCTCCCCCTTTGGAATCATCAAAAAGAATGTTAGGATGATAGAAACATCATAGAAGTATATCAAAGTGCGCCTAAAGAAAAGGTTTATCAACCATTGAGTAATTTAGGCTTAAAAACCAAGGAAAATGGGAGAAATGTATAATGAAGAGTTCATACGCCCGTTTTATTACTCAAAACATGATCTCAATGAGTATTGAAAACTTGTGGAAGCGAGAGAATCATGTAGAAGTTGAAATTTTCATAGCGACATTTTAACAAACACTTTGTGTGTGTGAAAAATAAAAGAGGTTGTATATAACCTTTGTAAATGGTTCAAGCCAAAAAATTTTCATATCATCAATCAACCTCATTTCAAACTTCAATCATATGCACCATATGCAATAAATTGTTCATCAATTAAGAAGCTCAAAGTAGATTCTCAAGGGTTCAACCCAATTGAGATAAGCTAAGAATGATCAAGGCATTACAAATGCCAAAAATTAGAGCATCCATCAAGAAATAAGTCATGCTTTCAACAATACATGTATCAAATGTCCCAACATATTCAACTAAGCATATCAAAGCAATAAAAGAAGCACTTTTACCATCAAGTACTTCATACCAATTATCAAACAATGCTTTAGAGTATTTCTACCATCAAATACTCCATCAAAACTCATGATCATCCACAAGTCATTATCAACTTGCAATATTAACCCTTTTAAGAAAAACAAGCAAATATCATTAGTACAAATGAGTTTTACAAAAATTCATCAAAATACAAAACATCATTAATGAAAATGCTAGAAAGTAAAGGGGGGGGATAACATCATTCCTCATCCGGAGAAGCAAGTTCAAGTTCCGGTATGAGGTCCTTTATGAATTTCTTCAATTTGCCAATTGACTTCTTCAAACTAGAATTTTCCTTTTTCACGACCGGAGCTCTTTTCTAAGAGAAGCCACATCTCTAAATGTTTCTCTTTCCACTTTGGCCATTCTCTCTTTGATATTTAGATCTTCAACATCCAACTCGTCTTCATCTCCTTCCTCATTTTCTTCTTCCCTAATATCTTGTTCATTTCCCACATTTACTTCTTCATTTTCCTCTTCATCCCCCACATCATCTCCTTGTTCGTCAAACTCACCTCTTCCAATATTTTCAACCTCATTGTCATTAAAGAAATCATCCCGAGGTTGTTGTTGATGTCGGGCACGTCCCCTAGCGGCTTTGGTAGGAACCCGTGGCAAATGTCGTCGCATTCTTACCATTTGTAGAATGTTGGCATTATCAAAATCATTGTGACGAATTTCGGTATTCATTTCATTTTCCGGTATCCCGATAAGTATAAGAGTCGGCAAATCAAATTTCCCAAGGTATATTTCTTCTTGGTAAGCTTTCTAGATTCTAACAAGCAATATACAAAAATTGCCCCATAATTTACTCTTTCTCCTCGAACAATCTTATAGGTGAGAAAGAGTTCGAGATTACTTGGAAGTTTTACTTCCTTTCCACAAACACAATAGGAGCAAATGATAGATATAATCCGATAATTTGGCGGCATTGCCGTATGTCACTGGGATATACTCCTAAAAAGGTTTTCACATCATCTAGTGAGACACCGAAAATGTTATCATCCCAATGGGTGCAATTCACATTGACTACTCCATCATTTGGCACATTAAAGTGATCACAAATATCGCCAATGTCCATGAAAATGCCTACCATTAACAAATGTGTGAAGTTCCAAAGGATTATCTATCGTAGCATCAACAATCCACATATTTGCATAGAAAAGTTTTATTAGCTCGTCATCATAGTGCAAACACGGATTATCCCAAAGTGAAACCCATCCTTGAATTTCAAAGTAAGCTCTAATATCCGGAAATTCATCATGAAATGCTTGAAAACGAACCATACGAGTGCACGCAATTTTCTTATCATTCAATCCAATATTCTCATAATGTTCCTCCGCAAGTTTATTTAAAAATCGAAATCTATTAGCTCTAGAGGGAGGCTCGTAGAGGAGTGATAACTTACTAGAGTCCCAATGAATGCTCGATTTTGAAACCCCGGCTCTTAATTCGACAATCTCCTCTTCTGTAAGCCGATTTTGATGGTCTCTTTGTAGAATATCATCTTGTTGGGGATTGGAAGAAGATTCACCCCTTTGCCTCCTTCTCCTCTTTTGAGGATTTCGTTCGGTGGAATTTCTTGGAGGTGCCATATATGTAAGATTCTTGAGAAAATAAGAAGATTAGCAACAAGAATCGTGAAAAATGATGAAGAATTGAAGATTTTGAAGAAAGGGGATGTTAACGCGCAGCAAGGGTTTGGGGATTTTTTGTGTGTTCTGTTTTGAAACGAAGACAGAAAGTTATAACCTGAAAAATTGGCCTGGGCGACCGGTCGAGGTAGGGTGCGACCGGTCGAGGTGCAGGGCGACCGGTCGCCCCTGCTGTGACCGTCCCAGGTGATTTTTCTTTCTCCCAGAGTTTTCCAAAATTCGATTTTACACCCCAAAAGTTTTAAAACTTTGCAAAAATATAATTTTGGACTATATCCACAAATATGGGTTTTGGGAAAACATATAAATGATAAAATCGAGATTAAACACGTAGTGCCTTTTAAAAGAAAATATTTGCAAGTTCAATTTGGGGCACTTAAGGGGTCAAAATGAAATATCTTGAAAGATATGTGCATAATATCGAGTTTAAAGAAAAATACGAGTAGACATACCTCGATGGTTTAAGAAACTTGATGACGTAATAGCCAATGAGTATGAAGTATGTATCCTACACAATTCTTAGGCAACATATGCATAGAAAATTCAAGTGTAGGCAAAAATATGAGATAACAAAAAGAGCTTATGCTATAAGATTTCATAAGAGATAATAAGCCACATAAGTCTAATGAAAAGCTCAAGAGTTTTTAGAAAAACATGCAAGGTCTCTTTTAAAAATATTGAAACTCATAAATATATAAGAGACCTATTTTAAAAAAAAAAAATAAATACTTGAAAAATCATTTTGCAATTAAGACACAATAAAAAACATGCATATAATTAAAAGAAATAAAATGCATATATAAATGGGGAGATACGGTTTACCAATTTCGCCGTTTCCATGGGTTGTGTCTTTCCCATTGTTGATGATGATATCTTCCCATTTGGAAGTCACTTTGTTGATGATGACTTCCTTGATTACTCCATTTCCAAGGTTTGTTACCTTCCCATGGTTGATGGTTTCTTCTTCTTTGAAAATCATCTTGTTGATGATGTCTTTGCCATTTCCAAGGATTGTGTTCTTCCCATTTTTGATTATACGTTCTTCTTGGAAATTGGCTTTGTTGAGAGTAGTTCCTTCTTTGATCAAATGAAACGTTCATTTGATGTTTTCTTGGTGGCATGAATTTTCTCCGATTTTTGTTTTGCCGGGTACCTAATAGCACATTGTTTTGTGGTACCCTCATGTGTTTGGGTCCTTTAAGATTAGCTTTGAGACTTTTAGGTCTCCAACAATATTTAGAGTTATTTCTAGCCCGACAAAGAATTAGCCGTATGACCCTTTTTGCCACAATAAAAACAAGTAGTAATTCTAGGAGCATAATGACCAATATGCATATTGACTTGATCCTTTTTCATATGATTAACAACATTAGGCTTATGATCAAGTCCTTTATCACAATTATGAATATCAACAATATTGGACATTTTATTGGTACTCAAGTTGGATTTTAATAAATCCTTTTTCATGCAATCAATATTTTCAACAAGAGTACTATTTTCTTTTTCAAGGTTTCTAACCTTGTCAAGTGTGGTGGTGTGAGCACATGATAGTGATTCATAGGAAGTAAATAAACTATCCTTATCATTTTTCAAACTATTGAATTCCTTTTTCAAATTTTTATACTTAACAAGCAAGCTTTGGAATTCATCTTGAAGATCATCAAAATCATTTTGCAAATCACTATAATCATTTTGAATAACAATATCATAAGAAGTAGAGAGTTTAGAACTTACCTTGTTTTCTTCTTCGATGCCCATAAGACATTTTTCGGCTTCATCATCGGAATTTGTAAGAGGCTCATCCCATATTGTTGGATTTGATGTTGTATCCATTTGAGAAGTAGATGCTTTTGAGTTGCTCCTTTTATTTGCATATACTTCATAGATGGCTTCTAATTTTTGCCATACTCCATGTGCCGACTTTATTCCTACAATATGTTCATATTCTAAATTAGTAAATGAACAATATAAAATATTTAAAGCCTTACCGTTTAAGGAGATGATTTTCTTCTCTTCATCATTGAGCTCTTTGATGCCTTTTGAGGTGTATGGTATATCTTTCGTTGGAATGGATTCTCCATTAATGACGGTGTTCCAAATGTCGAACCCGCAACCTTGTAAGTAGCATTCCATTCTTTCTTTCCAAAATATAAAATTTTTGGAATCAAACCGAGGTGGCTTGGTGGTGGAGGTGCCGGAAAGTTGAGCTTCGTTTGTAGCCGTCGATCGTTTCTCTTCACTCGCGATGTGAAACGAGCTTGCCAAAGAGTTTGGCTCTGATACCACTTGTAAGTCCAAGCGGCTACGATAATCTAGAGGGGGGGTGAATAGATTATCTCCATCTTTTCGATTTCGCCCTCTTTTAACAATCGAATGCTCAAACAAAAAAATAAAGGTGCGGAATGTAAGCAACACACGCGATTTAAAGAGGTTCAACCCACCTAGGGCCTAATCCTCTACCACCCCAAAGATATCCGGGATGGATTTGAAAAGAAAAGAATTTTATTAATTACCAAAATTAATACAAATTCAACTTACAACACCTTGAAGAGCACCACACTCTTCTTCAACACCACCTTTGGAGATTACCACAATCTCCCTTTGAAGATTACCACAATCTTCCTTCAACGGCACCTTGTGAAGATTACCACAATCTTCAACCTTGAAGAATACCAAATTCTTCAACACCTCAATAAGAAGATTACCACAATCTTCTTGCACCTATCACCTAGATCATCCAAGTGTGCTCTTACCACAAGAACACTCACAAGGATATCTTGTGTTTGAATGATAACCAAAAATCAAGATTACAACTCAATAATGAATAATACAATTTGAGTGCGAAGTGTAATCAAGAAAAGCCTAGACCTCAAAGATGTGAAAGTGATAAGCTAGGCAATTTTACAACAAGAATAATGACTATGAAAGACCAAGTGTTTGCTTGAAGTGTATCTTGTTGTGTTGTATCTCAATTGTTGTATTTGTTGCTCCAAAACTTCCTCTATTTATAGGAGATGATTGATCAAGCATAGGCTCCTCTTGGGGATTGAAAATCTCTGAGAAAAATACAATTAAAATCAAGAATATAGCTGTTAGAAATCAATCCCACAATTTAAGGAAATGTGTCTGTCATCAAAACGGTCATATTTTTGCTTTGTCAATACATAGGGCGACCGGTCGCACGAGAAATAGACGTTGAAAAGAATACACAAGAAAAATAACACAGGCGGCCGGTCGACGTCTACCTCGGCCGACCATCACCCCAACCGGTCCCCCTCATGGATTTTGCAAGGATAAAACGTTCGTTTGAAACATACTTGCAGTGCCGGTCGACCCACTGGCGGCGGCCGACCGGGACGGTCGGCGACGCCCGAGCGGCCGGTCGACCGCTTGTTTTTCTTTTCCGTCTCATTTTCTGTTTCTAAAAACATCTTCGGTATGGGTTGCCCTATAGGCGGCCGGTCGACCACGAGACAAAATGTTGTCCAATTTTTGTCGAAAATAAAACTCAAGAAATACTCCGAAAATATAGTAAAAACATTTTAAACCGATCGGAAGTATTAGGACAACATTTAGAAGCATCGTTTGAGAGTGAAAACCCAATAACGTAAAATCATTAAAAGCGTTGTCCAATTTAGACGAAAATAAACTTTGAGAAAATACTCCGGAAAATATTAAAATCATTTTAAATCATTTAGGAGTATTTGGACAACCTTTAAAAAAACATTGTTTTGGTGATAAAATAAAATCATCAAAATTAAGATAAAAACATGTATCAAACAGTCACACCCCCTACATTTGCCGATTTCTATTCGGAATCCCAATTGTCTTCCTCAATCCGAAGCCGAACTATCAAATCCTCAAGCCCATTTCCTTCCACTTGTGCTTGAGGTAGTTCTTTAAATCTTTCCACGATAGCGGCAATGTTTCGATAATCGCAGCCACTTAGAACGACTCACTCAGAATCATCACTTCAGACACTAAGTCGTGAAGTATGATCTGAATTTCTTGCACTTGGTTGATCACCGTGTTGGTGTCAATCATCTTATAATCCAGAAATTTACCGACAATAAATTTCTTTGTGTCGGCATCTTCTGTTTTATATTTCTTCTCCAAAGAATCCCACAACTCTTTGGACATTTTGAACGAGCTATAGACTTTATAGAGGCTATCGTCTAGCCCATTCAAAACATAATTCCGACACAGGAAATCGTTGTTAGGCCAAGCATCCACAACGATTCTCCGTTGGTTGTCGGATTCTTCATCGCCAACGGTAGAGGGATCCTCCTTCAAAAATCGGGATAGACCCAAAGTTGTCACGTAGAACATCATCTTCTGTTGCCATCTAAGTCAACACCGGAGAATTTCGCCGGTACCTGGCCATGAGCAGGAGCAGCAGCCATTGGAGTGAACGAAACTAAAGCCATCGTCTTGAAACATAAACGTAATTTTTTTATTTTTCGTCTTGCGATTGTTGGGTAAAATTTGGAAGGTTTATGTTTCAGAGAAAAATTGCTAAGTGTTTGGATATAGACGGCTAGTCGAGGCCTGAATTAGATTCAGTCTCCGCAAGACGAAAACGCCCCGTATACAAAGTGCTTACGGTTCCGGCGTTCGTCCCTAAGATACAACGACTTTAACTATTCCAGTTTAGCAGCACTTGCAAAAACCAGAACTACAGCGAACAACAAAAATGTTTTCAGGCTTTTGAACGGGAAGGAATGTCAATATGCAGAATGGAATGACCGATTTTAATCTGATGTTTTTCCTATTTTCGTGTATCTCATTTCATCTACAGGGGTTTGAATTATATAGGCAACAAGGTGCCCGTATGGAAAGATCATGTCTTTTGGCTCGAAAAGACATGTTTACACCAAATAGGCGCATTTGTTCAGCCTTTCGCATCGACTCACGACCAGTGCATGTGTCCGTGCTCGGATGCGAATCAGAATGACAAAGTTTCGACTTGACGCACGACCCGTGCTCGGATGCGAACACTTTCTCATGGTTTTTGGTCCAAAAAGAATAAGGTCCTTGAAGCCCAAGCCCGGGCCGGCGACGCACGCGTGTGTGCTTTGAACCAAACCCACAAGCACGTAGGTCCTTACCCCTTTAAAAACTTGGGTGCCCCCAAGGGCCCAAATCCATAAGTCCAACTTGGGATATATCAGGTGAGCAAATTTTGCCTCCTTTTCCTATGTGGGATGGAGCATTTCTCTTTCCCCACATTTTCCATTTCCCATACAATTTTCTAGTATTAAGTGGCTAACTTCTAGCATTAATTTCTCATTCACCCGAAATTGGTTTTGAGAAATTCCAAATGCTATTCTCATCTACTCTCTTAGTAGAATTTTTACAAATAATTTAATTTCATTTTTCACTAATGGAAACAACTTAATTATTTGGTCAAAATCGGGTCACACCCATTTTACCAAACCATAATTCCAACATTAATATTAAAGTGGAGATAAATAAACACAATCATATGAATCATTACACAAAGACAAGAAGGCATATAAGCATGCCTCACCCCGAAATCCAAAAGAAAGAAACAAATACATTACAGCAAACTTATTAATTTATTGTAACACATATATTTGGAACTATACCACACACACAGTTCCAGACCACATCAGCCTACCATGAGCATCTCTCTTTGATGATGGAGTTGTAAGGTTCTGACACCTACTCTGAAAATGAAAATCCACAACATCAATTGTTAATCATCATTTTTTCATTAGTGATAATTACGAAAACTACCCTGAGGTTTGGGGTGATTACAAACACACCCAGAGAAGTTTCAAAATTACAAAACTCCTCTTGACGTTTAATTCTATCTTACAAACAAAGGGATAACAGTAATATTTTTGCAAATGTAGAGGGGTGTTTGAAATGTTTTTGCTTATGAAGGGTGTAAAATGTAAATCATGTAATACAGAATCAAACAAAAGAATTAAGGGACAAGTAATAATCAAATGCAAGAACGTAATATACCTTCTAAGCATTGCAATGTTTCTTCGGACAGAGCAAAGTTGCATATATCTGCAACATTACTCAGAGCATAGATGAGTTTTGTCGCTCAACACGGTCAGGAAAAGTGATTTCAGGTGAGCAGATGCAGGCGAAGTCGAATTCATCGGCTTTTTTGCAGCATTCCTCAGTCGAAAATTCCGAGGAGCACCTTAAAGCAATGTTTGTAACATTGTTCCTGATACTACTTAGGGAACAATCTGATGATATTTCCTGAGCCTCGGCGGCAATAACCACCACTAACACTAGTGTTATTGCGGTTATTGAAACTTTTTTCATATCGAGAATAGCCATTTTCAATTGTCCTAGTAGATATAATTGTGTGTGTGGTGTGAATAAAGTTTTATTGATGTGAAGTGATGTTGGTCAATTAACATAAATTTATGCAGGGGCGTATTCTCCCCTATGATTGGGGGGGCTTTAGCCCCCCCAAAATTTTTGAAATTTTAATTTTTTATAGGTATATTTTGTTTTTAAATATTAATTTTTAGTACTAAATATTTATTTTTTATTGATTTAGCCCCCAAAAATTTTCAGCCCCCAATATTTCGGTTCTAGCTCCGCCCTGAATTTATGTCGCATTTTATAGAGTTGAGGGTGTACATTATTGATGGCAATTCCTAATTTGAATGTTTATAAATTAGACGACGTGCAGGGAATTTGGTTTTAGTGGATATGCTTAACTAGTATAACTTATTGGACAGTTAATTGGATGGAGATTTTTCAATCTTTCTTTCCTTGATTTTTTTTTCCTTTTTTTATTATTATTTTAGGAGATATGCTAATAAAGCTTGCTGGATGCTGATTTTGTGGCATCCCCTGAGATACTAAAGAGTTTTGTTTCAATGTCATGCAAGCTTCTACTTTAATTATAAACTGTTTATATATAGTCGGATTTTTATTTTTTTATTTTTCTTTTAGATAAATGACCGCCCAAATACATTTTAATACTAATTGATCGATAGTTATTAATAATTAACTCTTAATAATCAGTAATTATATCTATATCAATAATTAATGTTTAATTATGTATTGCAATGAGGCGGCTCAAAACCCGGCTCCGTATTAAACTCGTCCCATTCTGGACGGGTTCAAATCCTGTCAAATGGGTCCCAGGTCGGGTCTTGGACCCGCTTTAAGAAAGCTCGTCGGGTCCAGGACGGGTAACGAGTCCTTATGGACCCGCCCTGTATACATTTAAATTAGTATTTTTTTATATATTTTTTAAGTCAAACTGATCCCCAAGTGGCTTTTTTTGTGAGTTTAAATTATGTTTGCAGATTGCAGAATTGATTGAAAAAAATGATCATTAAATTCAACTAAGGGCACCACCATTATTTACAGTAGGTTTGAATGACTTGGGAAACTAATTATAAAAGTTTTAATAACTTAGATTTTAATTACAACAAAGACTAGTAAAGAATAATTAAATGTCACAGACACTAGCCTGAATGCTTAGCGCAATAACAGCAAAATTGGCAGCAGACTGAGATTAATTTTTCATTGTCTAGCAGGTCCGGTGGGTTGAACCCGCCGGGTTGCGGTCCAATGCGGGGCGGGTCCCGAGCTTATGATTTTCTTCGCGGGACGGGTTCTCAGTTTAGCTAAATCCGTCCCAGGCCCGTCGCGTTGCCATCCCTATGTTTAATCATGAATTGTTTAATAGCATATAAATATTCTTATGTTAACCAAGAAATTGTGGTCATTGTGAAATAGTACTGTGAAAATGAATATAATTTTTTTTTATTTTATTATAGTATATCAAATGTGTGTCACATCTATATTATACTATATATGTATTATATTATATATTATATTATATTATTATTATCTATATAAGTATAAATGGCTTGAAAGGTTTCTTGAAATTTTTTATTAGACAAAATTATCCTTCTAGCATAAATAATTATAAGGCCATTCAAGTAATTTAATTTTCTATTAGCTTTATTTGTTAAGTTACAAGATAAGAGTCTTTTTGTATTCCCATTTTTATTCAAAAATTAAAAGTGTGTTTTATTTCTATTATAATTTTTATAATAATTTGAATTTTTAAATAATATTAGTTTCATATTAAACTAAATTTTAAAAAATTTCTAAAGATATATCATAAGCATATATAGGAAATTTTGTAAGAGATGATACTAGCAATTTCAAGTTTGGTAATATGTAAAATTGTACATGTATGATTATTTATTAATTTTCTCAATAATTAAAATATATGTTATAATTCAATAGAAAAAATGGTGATTTTTATAGGGAAGTGAATACTTTGATGCTACATTTAAAGTAAGATGTACAAAATACTAATTTCCCTAACTCATCTAATTTGGTCACAAACATACCCTTGAATAATAAATACTTCATTTACTCCCTAAAAAATAATACTAATTTTATTTACTCTTATTGCAATTATTTTTATTCTTTTAGTGTAGTTTGAATATTTTTGTACTTGAAAATCAATTTTAAATTTATTTCTTAACTATAAAAATGTTCTAAAAACTTAAGTAATCTAAGTTTTCAAAACAAATCTAAAATAATAAATAACCATAATAAATACGAAAATTGTTATATATGAAATTGATTGAGTCCAAAAAAAAATATTTTGATTTATTTTAAATAAATTGAACTCTTTTGATAAATATGGACATATTTTTGAAAATTTTATCAAGATACATTATATGCATGTGCATATGTATCTATAAGAATGTATGCATATTTTGTCAAAAGAGTTCGAAACTTACTGGAATATATATTTTTAAATTCAAAATTTGTTTAGGTGGTTAAACAAGCTAACATGTTTTATATTAAAATAATTAAAATATATTTCTTAATGTTTAGTAATTTTTGCATATTTAATACACTCATTTTTTAATTCTTTTTTATATTTTAATTTTTTAAGCTACATTTACATTTAAAGAATTATAACTGGAAATTTTATTAATTAAAAATATATGAAATTGAAATTCATTTTTTTTATTAAGAACTAAAAATGCAAGTCTAGAAAAATATTTTAAAATCTAAAAGAAGGTGTTAAAATAACTTTTACCTCTTAAGAGTTAAATTCAAGATTATTATCCTTTTTTAGTGTATATTTTAACTTTAGTTTCTCTATTCTTAATTATATACTTATTTGAAGGCATACTGTTGAACTATTCTATATTTAAGTTACCAATAGTAGAATTTATTTAAGCAAAATAAAAAATAATACAAAATAGAAATAAGTTTTAAAAGAAATTAGAGTTTAAAAACGTATAAATGTTGTAATATTTGTAAGGGATTTAAAATAAAATATAATAATTTCTATTTTGTCACGCCCCAAACGGGACGCGACGAACGATCCACAACTTAAATATAATAACCAAACAGTCCAGACAAATATCATCGAGAACCCAATGAAACAGAGTCTAAATAGCAGCGGAATAATTAAATAACAAGTACGAATACAACTTAAAGTCTACAATCCATCATCCAAATTACAACCCGAAAGTCAACAAAATATAGTAACTTAAAGTCAAAGGGTCCTACACCCTTTAGTTACAAACCCGAATAGAAAGAAATACAAAAATCCGACAACAACATAAGATAAGAGTCCAATCAACAACAAGAAAAAGTAACGAATCCAACAAGCGTAGTACAAAGTCTCAATCCAGAGCCGGTTCCGCATCCTCAACGAAATCCTCATCTAAGGTTAGAAAATAGGTGGGGATGAGACAGAAATCTCAGTGGATGGGGTGATTGTCACGCCCCAAACGTGACGCGACAACGATCAATCACTTAAACGAAATTAAATCAACAAGATCCTAAACCAAAGATACCACACTCCAAGTGAAATAGAGTCTAATGCGGCGAATTAAAATAAACACGAGTACAGATTACAATCTTAACGTCCGGCGGTATCCGAATACAACCCAAAAGATTATCCAATTAACTTACAGGTCAAACAAAAATAAATGAAGGAGTCCAACAACAAATAAAAGTAAAAGGAATTGTCGCTCCACATCACGGATAGGGATTCAATCTGCGGTAGGTTCGATGTCATCGAACTCTTCATCTAAAGGTTAGAAAACGGAGGGAATGAGACAAAAATCTCGATGGATGGGGTGATCGTGTGCAAGTGTGGCGATATAAATAGTTAATGCGAGAAATTTAGTGTATGAAAACGCGTGAGAGATGATGCATGATTTCACACACATCCACAAGCGTCGTGATAAATAATTAAGTAACATACTTATATAGATTTAAGAAAATAGTTCGTGGTCACGCAGCACTATGGTTCAAGCAGACATGAGGATTGCGTCGATTTGTAACGCCAATCCTATGCAAGACAAGTAAGCGGTTGCGTCACGGTTTGTAGCGCCAACCTATGCAATACAAGTAAGCGGTTGCGTGCACGGTTTGTAGCGCCAACCAAACGGGTCCGATTAACTCCGGAATCGTGTGGATCGGGCAAATGATTCCTTCGTTCTTCCTTGTAACTCCCGAGCAAGATGGTCCAAGACTGTCACCTTATCGCTCCGTGGCAAAGACAGAATCCACAATGGAGCTAGCAAGGCTCGGATTTGTCATAATCATGATTATACCTCAAGTACTACGACCCGCTTCCTTGGACAAACTCCGTCCCTCGGTTGCGGGATTAGGGCGATGGGGGAAGAGTGGAATAGCGGCCTTAGTCGCCTTGCCCATCCCCGACGTATCCATTCCGATTGAGCTCGACACACCAAGTTGACTCAAGCGGAAAGTAAACACAAGTTCATGTAGTCAACCAGCAATCGAGTATTATTGATTCGGAAGCGATTCATGAAAAGTTTTTAAAATTTGCGTAAGGTAATTATGGCGTTGGTGGAGTTATTTGGATGAAGATGATTATCGAGAGGATAATCAATCTTCGATATCTTGAACGATTAGATGGAGCATAAGTCCCGTTATAGATTCAAATCGCAAGACGAGGGAATCGCCGCGATCGGGTATTAATCGGTCGCGCGGTCCGATAAGTCGAGGGTTTTTGAGAAATTAAAATGTTTTACTTAAGAATTGAAGTCGAGAGGGTCCAGGGCTGTTTTAGAAAATAAAAATAATTTGAGTTAGGTCCTTATAAAAAATAAAATTTACAATTAGCCCCGTTTTGTCAAAACCAATACTTTTGGGGTTAAAAGTTAAATAAATAAATGTCCCGACCTTGAAAAATTATGAGGTCAGTTCCTAAATTCTCTAAATTGTTCAGAGATTCAGGTTTTTAAAGTCTTGAGGTCGAGTTTTTATAAAATTCTCACATTGGCCCCAAATTTGTTAAAATTGTCATTTCGGGCCCTAAGTTTAAAATAATCGGAACTCACAAACCGGAAGGGCTTCTAATGTGATTCCAGTTGGAAAATGTCACTAAGGTTAGTGGGATATTGGGACAAAAGCAGTTTTAAAACGTCATAAGTATAGGTCCCTCAACTTTTGAAAATCTCATTTTTGTCCCATTTTGAAATAATTGCCTTTAAGGCTTTTAGGGTCCAATTGTTATGAAATTTGAACCTTGGGTCCAAAATATAATTATGTTATAGGTAAATTAGTATTTCCAGGTACATGGGCTGTATAAGTCCTGGAAATTTCATTTGGGTCCTCAAGTTTAATCTTTTACAATTTGGTCCCTCAAGTTTTATAAAATTACTTTCCAAGCTCTAAACACTTGGATTTTTGGAATACACTTAAAATATGTTATTTCCAGTCCCTTAAGAGTTAAAATTTCAAATTTTAAAATTTGGGTCTGGTACAGTTTCGAAATTTGCAAAATAGCCCTTAAACTTCTCAAATTTTACAATCTAGTCCTTGGGCTTTTAAGGGTTGATTTTATTTATCTAAAAACTCTTAAAACTTTATTAAAATGTCAAAACATCATTTTTGAACCTGAATACAGTCCCAAAATCGAAATTTGCAGAAAGGTCCCTTAAGTTTTATTTTCTTGCACTTAAGTCCACCAACTTTCCATTTTGCATTTTAAGTCCAAAAATCGAAATTTAATCAATTATGCTCGACTTGTCCAGGTTATAGGCCATACAAAACATACATATCCATCTCATACAAGAATTTATCAAATATGACAATAAAGTGTACATGTATGTCCTAATTTTTCGGTAAATCGCATTTTGAGCAACACTTGAGAAATTTTTCAACTTGATACAAGAAAATAGCATGCAATACATAATATATATCTCAAATGCTCAATAACAAAATACTACATGCATTTTTATGAATTAAAACACCTAGAAGTTGAAAGGATTTTTCCACCCACCTTGTTTGTTCGGTTGATTGGTGTAAAGTGGTGTCACAAGACCTTGAGGATTTTAATCCTCACTTAAGGCAGCCCCTAAGTCCAATAATACAAGGAGTTTTGAGTTAGAAAAATGAAGATTTGAACCAAGGAGGGAAAAAGAGAAGGAATAGGCCAAAGGTACCACACTTACCTTGTATAGTTGAAAGTTGTAGTCAAAAATGGATGGTCTCTTAAGGACTTGATCACCACTTAAACAAAGCTCCAAGGTCAGCCCCTAATCACCTCAAAATGATAATTTTGGTGTTAAAATTCGAATTTAATAGGGGAGAAGAAGAAGGTACCAAAAATCCCATTCTTACCTTATAGTCCAAAATCCTTCAAATTTCTTCAAGTCTAGAAGTCCTCTTCAAGGTGATGGTAAGGCTCTTAGTATCTTCCAAGTCTTCTATGTAAACCTCAACATAAAAATTCAAACTTACATTAGTAAGTGAGAGGAGATAGCTAGATGATATCAAGACAAGAAGAGGAACAAAATTTCTTACCTTGTGTAGTGAGGTGTTCGAATTTTTTGTGATGGAGTAGAAGGAAAGTTCTTGAATTTTTACTAAGTGTTTAAGAGAAGAGGAGAAAATTGTAGAGAGAGATGTAGGAGGATTTCTTGGTGAGAAGGAGGATGAAAGGTTTGAGAGAAGAAGGTGTTGGGTACAAAATGAAATTTCTAGTGTATTATGGCCTAATGGCCGATTTTTGAGAGTATGAGGAGAGAGATTTTTGTTTTTTTGTTCCAAGTCTTGTAAATTGTAGTAAGCATGAGGGACAAAGGGACTTTGGTCAATGTGTAGTCTTGCATGGGAGAATGCAATTGCAAGGATAGAGAGGAATGTTGGCATGGGGTGTTGGGAAGCCTCCAACATGTTGGATGATTTAATATTAAAGAATTGGTGTATAAGATATTGTGTATAAGATTTGAATTAATGGTGTAAAAATACACAAGATGAATACACAAGGTGTACATGTACAAGAGTTGGGAGATATTTCTACACCAAAATTCACCTCATGACCGTCCCTTAAGAGGGTATTTGTGGTAATTCCATATTTTATTTTTATGTCCCAAAATTGATGATAATAGGTGAATAATATCAATCTCCAAAATAATTAGTGATTTTCTTGATCACTTATAAGTCTCATGATCACTTAATCTAAATCGAATTCTTAATTCTATAAGGTTTAAACCTCTAAAATAATAGTCTCTAAAAATTCTAAGGTGACTAATGAGTACACAAATAATAATAATGATGATCGATCGAGTGATCATAATTGTGAAATAAAATTAACAAATGATTATGATCACAAGAAATAAATAAGGGAAATTAAAGACGAAATATATTTATCATTAATATTTACCCGTCAAAGCGACGCGGTATAATTGTCAAATAGTACAAAGACGATACGTGATATAAGTACATGTTCGAATAAAAATCGAGGGCTTCACAGTGATCGTGTGCGAGTGTGGCGCAATATAGTTAATGTGAGAAAACAGTTATATGAAAACGCGTGAGTATGATGCATGAATTCACACACGATTCATAAGCGTCGTGATAAAATATTTAAATAATATACTTATACGATTCAAGAAAACAGTTCATGGTCACACAGCTCGTGATTCAATCGAAGACAGTAGGATTGCGTGGAAGTGTAACGCCAATCCCATGCAAGGCAAATAATGGTTGCGTCACGAATTTGTAGCGCCAACCAATGCAAAACAGGTAGCGGTTGCGTTTAAATGTAACGCCAACCAATGCAACAGCGGTTGCGTTTTAAATGTAATGCCAACGAAAATGGGTCCGATAACTCCGGAATTGTGTGGATCGGGAGGCAAATGATTCCTTCGTTCTTCCTTGTAACTCCCGATCGGTATGGTCAAGACCCGACCTTATCGCTCCGTAGTCAAAGACAAAATCCACATGAGAGCTTGCAGGCTCGGATCCGTCATAATCATGATTATACCTCGGTACTACGACCCGCTTCCTTGGACAAACTATGTCCCTCGGTTGCGGATTAGGGCGATGGGGCCTAAGAGTGGAATAGCGGCCCAGTGCCCCGGTTCCCCGACGTATCCATTCCGATTTCGTGAGCTCGACACACCAAGTTGACTCGAGCGGAAAGTAATTACAAATGCAGCAATCAACCAGCGCGGTCAGTATGATTGATTGGAAGCGATTCAGAAAATTTTTGAAAAGCGCGAGTGGCAATTATGGCGTTGGTGGAGTATTTGGATGAAGATGATCATCGGAAGGATAAGCAATCTTCGATATCTTGAAAGATTAGGTAGAACATAAGTCCTGTTATAGATTGAAATCGCAAGAAGGCGAAGTCGCCCCCATTAATCGGGTATTAATCGGTCAAATTGATCCGATAAGTCAAAGGTTTTGAGAAAATAAATTACTTTAATTAAATCTCCAAGTCAGAGGGTCCAGAGCTATTTTAGTAAAAGAGAAAATAATTTGAGTTAGGTCCTTTATAAAAGAAAATTTATAATTTTGCCCCGTTTTGTAAAAACCAACACTTTTGGGGTTAAAAATTGAATAAATAAATATCCCGACCTTGAAAAATTAAGAGGTCAGTTCCTAAATTCTCCAAATTGTCCGAGATTCGAGTTTTTAAAATTTTGAGGTCGAGATTTTGTAAAATTCTCACATTGGCCCCAAATTTGTAAAAATTGTCAATTCGGACCTTAAGTTTAAAATAATCGGAACTCACAAACCGGAAGGGCTTTTAATGATCTGTCACACGGGCTTTTAACCGTGTAGGTCCTTTAACTTTTTGTAAATATCATTTTTGTCCCATTTTGAAATAATTGCCTTTAAGGCTTTTAGGGGTCCAATTGTCATGAAATTTGAACCTTGGGTCCAAAATATAATTAAGTTATAGTTAAGTTAGTATTTCCAGGTGCATGGGCTGCATAAGTCCTGAAAATTTCATTTGGGTCCTCAAGTTTAGTATTTTACACATTAGTCCCTAAATTTTAGAAAAATTGTTTTCCAAGCTCTAACCACTTGGGATTTTGGAACACCTTTAAAATATGTCATTCCCAGTACCTTAAGAGTAAAAATTTCAAATTTTAAAGTTTAGGTCTGGGGCAGTTTTAAAAATTACAAAGTAGCCCTTAAACTTATAAAATTTTACAATCTAGTCCTTGGGCTTTTAAAGGTTGATTTTATTTATCTTAAAACTCTTAAAACTTTATTAAAATTTCCAAAAGTCATTTTTGAACCTGAGTACAGTCCCAAATTTCGAAATTTGCAGAGGGGTCCTTTAACTTTTATTTTCTTGCAATTTAGTCCACCAACTTTCTATTTTTACATTTTTAAGTCCAAAATTGAAATTTAATCAATTATGCTCGACTTTTCCAGGTTATAAGGCATCCAAAACATAGATTTTAAAGATCATATACATGCATGTCCAATACATACAAGAATTCATCAAATAGAACATTAAAGTGTACATGCATGTACCTAAAATTCAATAAATAGTAATTTTGAGCAACTCTTGAGAATTTTCATGATTTGATATATAAAAATGACATGCAATACATAGATTATATATATCTCAAGGCTCATGATCAAATTTTCTACATGCATTTAATCAAAACACCTAAAAGTTGGAAATATTTTTCCACCCACCTTAAAATTGGAAATTGTGAAATAAAAGGATAATTTCACAATTTTTGGATGAGGCTTCTTAGGTCAGCCCCTAAGTCAAGAAATATCAAAATTTTGAAGTTAGAAAAATGAGAGAAAAATTAAGGATAAAAAGAAGGAAATAAGGAAAGGAGAAGGACTACACTTTACCTTGTATAGTAGGTGTTTGGAGACTAGTTGAAGCTTGAAAATTGGAAATTTTGGCTCAACTCCAAAATCACCTAAGGTCAGCCCCTATTTCTCAAAAATGAAAAAGAGGTGTTAAAATTTGAAAAAAAAATAGAAAGAGTAGGAAAGAAGGGGTCTAGTACTCAATTCTTACCTTGTAGTCTAATTTTCTCTACTATTTCTTCTTCAAGCTTGAGGTCCTTCTTCAAAAATGTTGTCAAACTCTAATCTTCAAGTTCTTCTAAATGTACCTCCAAACCAAATTCAAACTTAAGTTAAGAAGGTGGAAGAGATGAACAATGTGATATCCAAAAATGGATTGAAGATAAAATTTCTTACCTTGGTATAGTTTGGTTCGATTTTTGTGAAGAATATGGAGGAAAAATCTTGAAAATTTCTAAGTATGGAAGAAGAAAGTGAGAGGAAGAATAGAGAGAAGTTGGGAGTTTTAGAGAGAAGGAGGAGGATTTGTGCTTGAGAGTAAATGTGTTAGTGAAAAATGAGATGAATTTTTTGTGTAATAGGCCATATAGCCGTCCACACCAAGGAGAGAGGAAGAGAAAATTTTGTTCAAATTGTGTCTTGCAATTTGCCTCATGCATGGGAGACAAAGTGCAAGTCAAAGTATGGGCTTGAATGGTGTTGGGGAATATTGAGAAGAATGATGGTAAAGAGGGAATAAGTTGGAAAAAATAGTAATAAAGAATTGGTGTATAAGATGATGTGTATAATGTTTGAATTAATGATATAATTATACACAAGATGACTAATATATGGTGTAGATGTACAAGAGTTGGATGATATTTTTACTCCAAAAATATCCATGTTGGTCGTCCACTTCAAGGGCATTATGGTAATTCCATATTTTTTTTGTCCCAAATTTGATGATAATAGATGAAATATATCAATCTCCAAAATAATTAGTGATTTCCTTGATCACTTATAAGTCTCAAGATCACTTAATCTAAATCAAAATCTTAATTCTATAAGGTAAAAGTCTCTAAAATAAATAGTCTCTTAAAATTCTAAGGTGACTAATAATTACAAAAATAGTAATAATGATCAATCAAGTGATCATAAATGCAAAATAGAATTAATAAAGATCATGATCACAAGTAATTAAGTGAAATAAAATAAAATACAAAATGTATATATATTATTAATAATTACCCGTCAAAATGACGCGGTAAAATAGTCGATCAAAAGTATAAATGACAATAAGGATCAATTAATAGCTTGGAAAAATCGGGGCTTCACATATTTAATATGCATTGTTACAAAAACACGAACTCGGTTCACTTCAAACTACACATTTACAGAATTACTGAAATTCAGGCACCAAAAAATAATATTTTCAATTAATGTGATTTCAATACTAAACTTTAGTCATTCTTTGATATTTTTATTTTATAACATGACTCTTGAATGAAATTTCAAAATATTTTCATATATTAGGTTATAGTTTTGTTTCGACATACAATTGTTTTTTTGGAATACTCAAAAGAGTGAACTCTGATAACCTCAAGTTCATGTATTGGGATAATACTTTCACCTCTTTTTCAATACTAAAACTTTATCATTCTTTGATATTCTTATTTTAAAACAATGACTCTCGCACGAAATTTCAGATTATTTTTATATATTAGGTTAGAGTCTTTTATTGACATACATGTTTTTTTTAGAATAACTCAAAAGAGATGAACTCGAATAACCTCAAGTTCATATTTTATGATAAAACTGTTACCTTTTTTTATTAGAATGAGACAAAAAAGGAAATTATATGTTTGTTAGTTATTTTAAAATGGACTTTTAGAAAAGTGAATTGTTTTAGAAGTCCATTTTGGAGAAGTGCAAATCTATGACTTTCTAATTTCTTTTCTACCACTTCTACAAAATGGGTTTAAAATGTACTTTTAATTACCAAACACTTTATATTGCACATAGACACTTTTTGAAAAAGTCCATCTCATAAATGCACTTCATTTCAAAATTGCTCCCACTTATGCACTACATATTGCAACTCAGTGATGGAGGCACGTTACCCTTTATGGGGGCACGTGCCCCTCCTAATTTGTTTTTCATTTTTTACTATATATTTCTTTTAATTAAAATAAACTATATATTAATTAGGTAAAAAATAAAAATATACCCATTGATTATTTTTTATGTAGTTACTATTTGTTATTTATTATTTATTTTTAAAAGCTATGTATTAATTAGATTAAAGAAAGTGTGCCTCGTTAATTGTCTTTGATGTAATTTGTAATTATATTTAAGGATAATTACAAAAAGACTCCTTGAGTTTGGGCTAATTACAAAAATCCAAAGATGTTTCAAAATTACAAAAAGTCTCCTCAAGTTTGATTATGTATAAATTTAAGGGCGTAATTGTAATATTTCTATAAATATCGGGGGGTTAAAATGGTTTGCCTTATGAAGGAGGAAAATATAAGACACTGTCAAACTTCAATGTTTTTTTTTTTTTTTTTTTTGTAATTTACAAAAATCTCTGGAGTTTTTTATAATTATTCTAAACCTCATGGAGGTTTTTGTAATTATCCTTATACTTATATTGTCCCCCCTTGTAAAAATTTTCTGGATCCGTCCCTGTTGCAACTTCTATTTGTAGTTAGATTTCTTTATTGGGAGAAGTGAGAGAGAAATAGGGAAAAAAAGAGCAAGGGAAGCAAGTAAATATATAATATTAACTTTTATATGTTCATTGAATTTAAACAGTAAATACTAAGTATATGTTTGGGAGTACTTTTGGAATAAAAGTCCATCTATGAAATGGAATTCAATATGGACTTTTTAAAAAAAATGTGTTTGACTTTTGTTAGGTATTTGGTGGAAATGCATTTTTATTATCCATATAGCAAAAGTGTAGTCAATGAAATTCAAGTCATAAATTAGCACTTCTCTAAAATGACTCATGAAAAAATGACCTATTTTATAAGTCTATTTTAAAATGCCCACAAAATATGTTTTTCTTTCTAAAAGGAATTATATACCTAAAAGTCTATGTGTATTTGAAGGGTTCCCAAACATACACTAAAATGTCACAATATTGTGCTTAATTTTGGTATAAAAAAATAATTTAGTTTATTTATGTGTTTGATTAATGTAATATTTTTATCAATTTTTAGAAAATGAAATTATTTGATTTGACCATCTGCAAGTCCATCATAACAAAAACTCACAAAATCAAATAGGCAAAATTGCAAAATTAGTCATGTAACTAAAAGAAGGTAGTGAAAAGGTCCTGTAAAATACTCGAATTGCAAAATAGTCCTGTAACTATGTACGATTTTACAAAATAATGTTGCATATTTCATAGTTTGCAAAATAGTCCTGTAATTTATACTTGAGTCTCAATTTAGTTCTAATTTTAGTGGAAATTTTGAAATTTCACTAGATTTCGATCACGTGAGCGGCACATGTGACTCCCAATTTCTGGTGAAATTAGGACCAAAATTGATATTCAAGTACTGATTACATGACTATTTTGCAAACCGTGCATTTTGCAGGACTATTTTGCAAACCCATACATAGTTACAAGACTATTTTGTCATTTGAGAATTTTAAAGGACCTTTTTGCGACTGCTTTTTAGTTACAGGACTAATTTTTTAATTTTCCCAATCAAATACGAAAAAACTTTTCCAACCATCAAAATCAGTCAAGAGAATGATTAATGTAATCAAAACTATGAAATTATTTAGTTATATCACTATTCAAGTTTTCCAATATCTAAAAGGTGGTTCTTCTAAAAAGAATTTAATTATTTAAAAATATATGTACAATAAAATATTTTAAAGTGACTCGAAATTTTTATTTTAATTAGTTATTTGTTTGATTTTTATTATTTATTTGTAATACACCTTAAATATACATTAATCTTTCAATAAAATTAGTAAATATTTTTTGTAAAGTTATATGAATCACGTGCAACGCACGTACGTATTACTAGTTCAATAAATTTTGGCATTTTTTAAACTCGAGTTTCATCGATCTGCACACATGAGTCTGTGTAAAAGTGTGTATTTTCATTTTATTTAATTCTTATATGGGTGAAAGAAGTAGAAGAAGAGAAGAGACGGACGAGTTATCATTTGATTCATTTGATCAATTCTATTTCCATTTTCATTTCCATTTAATTTGCTTTTAATTTAACTACTACAATCTATATATATATATATAATAAGAGACTATTCTATGAATAGTAGCTCAAAATTTTCCCGCCCATTTTTTACTTTCTAAAAACAAAAATTATTTTCATATTTTTTTTGTTTAATTTCCCCCTCGATTTTTGCTTAATTCCGGTTTTAAATTAGTGTTTACACTGATTTCATATTTTGACTATTTGCTAATTAATTGATTTCCTAATTTAAATATTTCTTAACCATGCATAATAATATTTTCGAGATTAGGAAATAAAAAGATTCTACAGAATATTGGGTGATTTTGGCAGAATTTTATTTATGATAATTGAATTTAAAGTTTTCAATTATATATGTTTTTTAATACAAAAAACGAAATATGATTTATTTATGTAAAGACAATCGGAATAATTGTACGTAAATTTGCTTGGAGTAAGACTGAAATAATAATTTCGATTCTGCACATACACTTTATTATATAATTTTATTTTATTTTCCAAAAATTGAAATTGTCTGATTACAAAATAACAAATCGGACAAGAAAATATGAAAACAAAGAAATAAATCTTCAAAATTTAATTTGTCCCATCTTTCCTTCAATAGGGCATATTCATGCAGTATAAATAGTTGAACCATTGTACAATTTTCAGTATCACAAGAACAGCCGAAGAAAACCGAGAAAAATTCTTTCAGAAGCATACATAATAATTTTTTTTTTGATGAATATCATGGCTCCAATGTTCACTTTAATCAAGGACTTGAATAAAACCAAGACCCAATGGGCTATCAAATTACTGCTTGTACGAGTTTACCAAAAGCCCTCATTTTCTGACAAAAACCAGATACAAAGTGTGGAATGCGTCTTCCACGATGCTGAGGTATTTAATTTTTTCTGATTATGTTCTGTTAACAAAATTTCTGGTAATTTATTGTTGTATAATTTGATTAAATTTAACATATGGCAGGGAGATCGCATTCATGGAACAGTACGAAAAATGCATATTGAACAATACAAGAGGCTGCTAAATGAAGGGCGAGTTTATGCCATAAGAGACTTCTTAGTGGTTAATCAAACTGATAAGTACCATGCGTGTGCAACAAAACACAAAATTCTTTTTCATGGCAAAACAAACATTTTTGAGATGTTTGATAAAAGTTTTCCGAGATTTATGTATGCTTTTAAGGATTTCAATGAAGTTTCAGACATTGAAAATGTTGGTGACACTATGCTTTTTGGTAAGTTATAAACACACAAGTCTATTTATTTCATTTAATTATGTTAATATGAATTTAACATTTTTTTTTGAATATTAAAAGATGTCATCGAAAAGTGGTGTCAATGCAATCGGCACAAAGGAAGTTGCTGGAAGGACTACCCGCTTCATTGACATAATTTTGGAAGACTTGGGAGTAAAATTAATATATATTTTTGGATAATGTCATAATATGTGTTAAAAAACATGTTCTAATTTTTTTAAAAACTTTTAAACTGTAGTAACAATCGTATACATGCACGTTGTAGGAGGAGTATGTTGATACAATATTGCCACATCTTGAAGCCAATGGTCTTGAACCAATTGTAATTATAGTGCAAATGTGTAGAGCAAAAGTTTTCCAAGGTAATTTTAAATTTTAAATTTGTAAAAAATAACCAATTATGTATTTATTGATGTGTTTTTATATTTTGTTTTTTTTAAAAAAGAATTTGCAATATATGAGCGAGTCAAGGTCTCAAATACTTTTCATGTCACCAAATTGATTATCAATGGAGATGTATCAGAGATTCAAGAATTCAAGAACAGGTAATAGTTTTCAAATCTGTTTGTATTTATTATTTTTCTTTCATATAATTATTTCTTACTTATATATTATTTTAAATATCTTAATTATGTTACTGTTACATTCAAATTTACATAATGTTTTTAAAAAATTTTAGGATTGTGAATAGCAACAACCCCATATGTTCAATCAGTCATGTGACAGTGCCATCGACGAAGACGGTTTCAGAGGAATAGGAATTTGGGAAATCATTTATTAGAACAATTCAACAACTTTATTCAAAGAGAGAGGTAACAAATTCGTATAATTGTAAATTAAAATTACAACTATAATGTATTTATTATAGATAAAAATTGAGTTTATTTGTTGCAGATTGGTAGTTTTTGGGTTTGTGCTACAATTATCAGTTTCATTGGAAATTGGTGGTACCTCTCTTGCCCTCATTGTACCAAAAAAGTAACTGATGCGGGAGAGTTACTATATTGTTATGGTTGTGATAAGTTCCCTGAAACTGGGATAATAAGGTATTTATTTGATTTGATCTATTAATTGTTTCTATACTATCACATGTTTGATTATTTTCATCTTATGTATTATATAGTAGGTATAAGATGCACATTCAAGTTGTGGATGATACTGGGAATGCGCCACTGCTGTTATGGGATCGTGATTGTGAAAAGTTGATTGGAAAACCCTGTGAAATTTTGAGGAGAGAATATATAGATGTAATTTTTGGTTTTTTAATGTTTGTATTGTTTTATACGTGATTAATTTGTTATGTAGTCTTATCAGTCTTTCTTTTAAATAGAGGGAAGGTGGTATAGACATTCCGGATGAGGTTGCAAGTTTGATAGATACGAGGGCTTTCTTTAAGGTGCAGATAAAAGGAGATCAGAATCGGCATTTTGATGGCCTATTCTCTATTTTAAAACTGACTAAAACGATTATTTGATTAAAACTTATTCGACCTTTGCAATAGAGAGTCAGGTAATCAATTAAAGTTTTATTCTTAATTTTTCTATATCTTATATGTAAAATATTTTATGTTGCAAAATGACAATTCCTTTTGTTGAAAAATGTAGGAATCTGATTATCTATCAAAGTTGCATGTTGACGAACAAGATGAGGAGATGGTTGGGTTTTTTTTCACAATTTTAGAAAAATAATGTTAAATTTATATATTGTTAAAAAAATTTAAAAACCAAACTTTATTTTGTAGGGGAATTCTTCGGAAGATGAAGTAAATACCCCGAGTAAGCTGAAGAAAGGAAAAGAGTTGGTGAAAGATAGCCCATTGTCTAATCGATCTCTTCTGGATGATTTTTCAAAATTCTACGAGTTCAAAGAAGTTAAAGTCATTTGTTAAGAAGGAAGAAGACACTGATAAGAAATAGTATTGCGAATTATGGTTAGCAATAGTTTTAGTTTTTTCATATTAGTTCTGAATATTATTAATAATTACATTTGAGTCTTTGGTTTTTTCATTTCGTTTCAGTTTTTAATTGAATATTTGGTTCTCATGAACAGAAAGTTCAACTTTTATTATTATCATTATTATTCGTAGCTTTTCTTAGTTCTCATTATCACTTGCTATTTTTTCGTTAATTTATTTCTCGAAATACATTAAATAAAATATTAACAAATATTATTAATTATTAAAACTTTTAGTTAATAAATATTATGGAACAAAGTTCATTCATCATTCGAATTTTTTAATTAAGGATTAGATTTAGTATTACTTTACTATTTTTGTTTTTTGACAATTGAAATTGATGATATCTTTGAGACATTTTTTTAAAATTTATAAATTGTCAATATATATTCTTTCCATTGATGTTTACAACTTTAAATTATTGACTAAATTATATAAATAAACAGATTTCTAAATTGGTATATTATATATTTTGATTTCGACAGCTTAGAATAGATCGAGTTTTATCATTGGTTTTTCAAGTTTTAAAAAGGAGTAACATATCCATATATTGGTGATATTACTTTACATAACAAAACATACTAAAATGCATACTCTGAATTATGTTCGCAACAATCAACAATATGGCATTTTTTAAAAACATAGAATGAAAACCCTAAGCACCATCAGAATTCCACTACACTTTTGGCGCAGGGTCAAGTGGCTTATCAGCTTAGAGTTTTCTTTTAATAATAGCACAGAAAATAAATGACAATGAACTGATACACAAAACTACAAATAAAGAGATAAAAATGAAGCTACTCTAATACAGAGAATTAACTGATACACAAAATAAAACTGAAAATACAACCAAGTCATAATATACAGAAAATTACTATACATATTTTATCATACAGATTACAGCTTTAACCAGAACTGATTTCTTTCTAAGATATTTGTTAAATTATACCATAAAATATAAAAACGCAATTTTAATTTTTTCCCTTGCAAAATCATCCTAATTAGTCAACTTAATTATTTCCAAATTTCCAAATATACCTAAAATGTTAAAACAAAATTTTGACATTAAAGTGGCTAAATCACTATTTTTGTTTACCATATATATTTCCATCTATAGTTGTCAAAAATTTATAAATATCTTAGTTAAAAACAATTTTTGGATTATATTGATATCCGTGTATAGAGCAAAGCACACATATAAATACCCAGTCAGTTTGCATATGTGATTTTTCATCTTTGAAACCCAACACAGCGAAACTCACTAACAAAAATTCTCCATAAAAACAAGGCTGAACTTAAAAGATCATCACACACTGATAGTAATGAGGCAACTCAGAGAATTCACAGTATTGGGCAATAAACAAACAAGGGATTCCAATATTGAAGACGATATAAGTCTTTATATTGTTGAAAATATTTATAGGTTATATGATTAGATGTTTATAATAGCATGTCTTTTTGAGAACAAATTTATATGCTAATTATATTTAGATTATAACTTGCCTGGCAATGTGCAACTACGGATGATTATATGTTTCATTTGGTTTGTTATCAATATATCCCTTAGAACCTAAAACAAATTAGTAAATGAATTAGTCTATTGCAAAACTGCAAAGTATGAAACACCTATATATTATAAATCTACTTATCTGTATATTTTTATGTCGTATTGTAATCTTCATTGTTGACTTATTGTAACTGCATGAACATAAGAAGAACAACAGTTAGTTCTAAAGAAAGCATATAAAGAAGAACAACAGTTAGTTCTAAAGAAAGCATATAAAGAAGAACAATTAGTTCTAAATAAATCATACAAAGAAGAACAACAGTTAGTTCTAATATTGATAGATTTCAAAAACATGTAGACAATAGAATATCAAGAAACCGTTAACTGAAGATGTTGTATACGAAAAATTGGTTTATCTTTATAAATTTAAATCTACTATTTTGTAAATAACAATTCTCATATATCCATAAACCTCAAAAAACTTATCTAGAAAAATTGTGATTCTGATTAAAATTATCTAAAATTTAGGTATTCAAAATAATTTTTTCTTTATCATTTAAAAAAACTAAACATAGGTAAACATCAGTTTGAAGAATGTTCATAACAAAAATTCAAAAATTAAAATAATACAAAATTAAATTATATGGTTTTGCTTCATAGCTGAACACGCATACAGAGATTTTCGAAAAAATAGAGAGTTTGTAAAAAAATTTATAAAATACAAACATAGGGACTGAATATAACCTTATCGATACATATACATGATAAATAATATGTTTAGAAAAAGAAAATTTATAAAATCAGAAAAAATTAAAAGAAAAATAATGTAAAGCTAATCTGTAATTCCTTTGTTATTTCAGAAATATTAATAGAAAAAAAAACTAAATCAAAGACAAGTCCAAAAAAAATAGAACTGGAGCATTCATTAATATTTAGCAGTTATTGACCATTCATGAACATATATAAAAATAAATTATCAAAAATTATACCTTTTTTGAGAAAAAAGATTGACACATTTCTGGAGTAGATCCGCACCATTTTTCCAGTCTAAAAAAAATCAGTGCAAACATAAACCAAAATAAATATAGTTAGTTTACCAGATCTGAACAATAAAATAAAAAAAAAAACTAAAACAAAAAAACGAGTCCAAAAATATCTACAACTTACAGATCTGCGAAAAATGGTTAGTGGTTAAAACAGAAAATGGTTTTAACCTTCAACAGAAAATGGTTTTAACCTTCAAACAGAAAATGTTTACCAGAATGTAAAATAAGATATGGAAATTTTACCTTTTAATGTTTCAAGGCGAAACATTAATCCTGAACCCGAGCATATCCTCCGAAAACAGTACATCCAACTCTTCAAAAAAATCAAAACCCAGTAAATGTCAGATTATGTTTATATTCAAAAAAAAATAAAAACACGTCTGCTACTTATTTTCTGCCGATTTTTTGTTGCTTTTTAAAAAACTAATTTAAAAAAAAAAGTCAAATTGTACAGAAATCACAAAAACTTGAAGATCTATAAATAATATGAACCTGTTGAGAGAAAATGAAGGAATTTCGATTTTCCTAAACAAAAAAAATGAAGCCTTTTCATTTTGTTAAAAAAACAAGCAGAAAAATCGGATCTATTAGAAATTTGTTTCTGTGAAGATACATATGAATGAACCCTAAAATTTTAAAAAAACATTAAGAACAAAAAAAATCAGCTGAGAAATAAATTTACACAAGAAACCCTAAAAAATTACAACAACAAGATAAAAGACTGAGAAATCGGCTTTTTAGAGGAAGATAAAGGCAGATATAACCCAAAAAAATGTTGAGGAACAAGAGAGAATTCGGATTTTGAAAGAGAGAAAACCCTAAAAAAGTTTGAAGAACAAGAGAGAAATGAGTTTTGAGAGAGAAAAATCTAAAAAAATTTCAAGAGAAAGAGAAAGGAAATCGGCGAGTGAGAGGAAGAGAAATGAATGAGAAAACCCTAAAGCCCATTTCGGTTTTTGGGTTTTGTCAAAATGATTTAATTTGGAACATTCCAGACACGATGTTGTGGCATGATCCTATCGAAAGTTGGACACGTGTACGGTTGGATTAATGTGTTTGGGTATTGTTTTTTTATTAATTCGAAAATGATGATTTGTGGTTTAAAAAAAAATACTGAAATGGGCTTTGAAAATACATTTTGTTGAGCTTATTCATCTGTTGGGTAGATATCTGTTTTTATTGGGTTAGTTTATTTACTTTTTGGGCTGATGGGTT
Organism: Rehmannia glutinosa; assembly: GCA_016081115.2. NCBI lineage: Eukaryota > Viridiplantae > Streptophyta > Magnoliopsida > Lamiales > Orobanchaceae > Rehmannia > Rehmannia glutinosa. The sequence goes on along the minus strand of CM071924.1, from coordinate 70,198,954 downwards.
TTAAATTGGTAAATAATTTGTGTTTATTTTGACTGGATTTTAAATGTTGATTGTGGTTTATAAAAAAAAAACAAAAATGTTGAAATGTTTTTATTGGATTAATTGTATCATTTAATTTATTGACATATTTAAATGATTATTATTTTTACTCACCTTTTGTATTATATAGATTATATATTCTTTTATATTAGAATATATTGTTTTATTATTATTTTGATTTTTCAAACAGAAAACGGGAGCATGATGGGGAGAACATCTGCAAATGGATCTAATAGAGTTGTATCCAAAAATGGTTCGAGCAAGATTGTTTATCCATTTTCGAACTCTCCTCTCAGTGACATCACAAACGGTATGTTTTATTTTATTGCTATTATATTTATATATATATATAAATATATTTATATATATTTATTTTAAAACTAATTTTTTAAATAGAAAATATTTTTGATAAAAAAAATTGGTTATTAGGTCAATTAAATGAAAACGTTGGTCAAAAATACTTAAAATAATAATTTTATGTTTTTTCAAAAAAAAAACGTAGAAATTTTCATATTAAACATTTAATGGTAAATTTTTTTGATATAGTAAATAAAAAATATATTAACTTAATGTGTATATTATGTGTCACGCCCCAATATTTTTGTTATACTGTAAAATAATACCCAATAAATTACATCTCCACATATTCCTTAGCTTAGACTCGACAAGAGCTATTATCTAAAGTACAAATAATTAAAAACCATAAATACAATGGAAGTCTATGAATACATACAATATAATAGAGTTGCAATTAATTTATCTTTACAAAATAGTTTAATGTCATGAAGTTCATGAAATAGCTAATGCCATGAAATTTATGAAATTCTTAGCAAAACTAATTTCTTTAGGATAATGACATTTACCCACTTTTGGTTCGGATCTTCGTTTGGGCAGGAACAATCAAGGCACTAATCCTTGCTAGGATCGATTCTGACAATGACTCTTAGATACAACTCACGGTGGCTATTTACTACGAGATCGTGATGGTGTTAGAAATAAATAATACGTAAATGCGAATATGTAATATATTTACAAATATGAAAAAGAACTGAAGTTTTTTTTTTGATTTCCCAATGAACTGAAAAACAATAGAAACATTCTATTTATAGTTTCAAAAGCTTCGTTTACAAAGCGAAGAATAGCGATAAAGCATTTGCAAATCAATTTAGTTGTTGAAGCGGGTTCTTTGTACCGCTATAAAAGTCGCAAAATCAAAAACTATTTGAAAGCGGGCCGCATACCGACAATTATAAAAAATCCGCAAATCAAAAATGTCAAAAGGCTTTGACAACACGACAATTTCCGCATAAATTAATAAAGCGAGGTTGATGCACGAACTTCTACAAAAGTTTGCAAAATCAAAAGTCATGAAGCGGTAGCCTTTGCATAAGCAAATCAAAATCAAAAATTTCTTTGAAGCGGTGTCAGCCGCATACTTTGCATAAATTAATAAAAGCGATCATTTGCACAACTGCTACTAAAATTAATTAAACAAGTTCTTAATTAGCGACAATATCATAATTAATATTTAAAAAAATTAAATTTTCAAAATCTCAACTATTCCATTATTTCCACCGTGATTATATTACAGACTTATCCAAAAGTGGGGTGTCACACTCTCCCCTCCTTAAAAGAATTTGGCCCCCAAATTCCTTCCTAGAATAATTGCGAGTCAGAAATGATACGCCAACCCAGTCAAGCGAATGGTTCCGTGTCGAATGTGTCACGCGAACCTAGTAAAACAGTTGGTTGCGAGTCGGAAGTGACAAGCCAACCCAATGAGATAATGGTTCCGTGCAAATGTGTCACGCGAACCCGAAAAACAGATTGGTTGCGAGTCGGAAGTGACAAGCCAACCCATAAGCGATAATGGTTCCGTCGTCGAATGTGTCACGCGAACCCGATGCAGATTGGTTGCGAGTCGAATGTGACAAGCCAACCCAAGATGCAGATAATGGTTCCGTGCCGAATGTGTCACGCGAACCCGAAAAAACTTGTTGGTTGCGAGTGACAAGCCAACCCATGAAGTAAGTAATGCATAAGTTGGTATACTATCTAATCAATTAAATATGTCTAAATTGTTATTTCAGACCAAATCTTAAGTCTATCTGGTACCGCTAACCCATCACAGGCCAAAGACCCTATCCTGGTTTAGCTTAGGTGTAGTTCCTTTACACCCAAGCTCTGATACCATAACTGTCACGCCCAAATTTTTCTGTTATACTGTAAAATAATACCCAATAAATTACATCTCCACATATTCCTTAGCTTAGACTCGACAAGAGCTATTATCTAAAGTACAAATAATTAAAAACCATAAATACAATGGAAGTCTATGAATACATACAATATAATAGAGTTGCAATTAATTTATCTTTACAAAATAGTTTAATGTCATGAAGTTCATGAAATAGCTAATCCCATGAAATTTATGAAATTCTTAGCAAAACTAATTTCTTTAGGAAAATGACATTTACCCACTTTTGGTTCGGATCTTCGTTTGGGCAGGAACAATCAAGGCACTAATCCTTGCTAGGATCGATTCTGACAATGACTCTTAGAGACAACTCACGATGGCGATTTACTACGAGATCGTGATGCTGTTAGAAATAAATAATACGTAAATGCAAATATGTAATATATTTACAAATATGAAAAAGAACTGAAGTTTTTTTTTTGATTTCCCAATGAACTGAAAAACAATAGAAACATTCTATTTATAGTTTTCAAAAAGCTTCGTTGCACTGTTGCGCCGATAAATAGAAGCAAATGCAAATCAATTTAGTTCTTTGAAGAGTTCTTTGTCGCAAATGCTATAAAAAGTCGCAAATCAAAAAGCTATTTGAAGCGGTCACACATCTGTTATAAAAGTTGTTGCAAATCAAAAGTTTGAAGGCAAATACCGCGACAACTTTCTTTGATAAATTAATAAGCGAGTTCTTTGCGACAACAATTTGCTACAAAAGCCTTTGCAAATCAAAAGTCTGCGACGGTAAACTTTGCATAAATTAATAATCAGCCGCTGCGATAGTCAGCCGTCAAAAGTTGTTGAAGCGGTACATTTGCCGCAGCCGCATAAATTAATAAGCGGTATTTTGCAATACCTACTAAAATTAATTAAATAAGTTCTTAATTAGCGACAATATCATAATTAATATTTAAAAAAATGAAATTTTCAAAATCTCAACTATTCCGTTATTTCCACCGTGATTATATTACAGACTTATCCAAAAGTGGGGTGTCACATTCTGCGTATTAAAAATATATAAAAATAATATATTTTTATACATAAAATAAAAAAAACTGAATTAACTATTTATAATTTGAATTTCGAGAAATAAAATAACATATACTTTAAATAGATATGATATATATTATTAAATATATATATATATATATATATATATAGAGAGAGAGAGAGAGAAAGAGAGAGAGAATTTTTTTTTTAAGTAGATAGAAATTTTGTTTAGAAATTGTATATATAAAGATTATTATTTTTTTAACAGAAAATGGGTGCCTAACAGGAAGAACATCTACAAATGGCTCTAAAAGAGTTGTCTCAAATATTGCTTCTACCATGATTACTAATCGTTTTTCAAACTCCCAGCTTGCTGAATATTCTAATGGTATATTCAATTTTTTATTTTATATTGTTGTTGTATTAAATTACGTATGTATATGTTATTTAACATTGTAAGGTATTTTATTATTTTGGATCAGTGGTTTCCAGGAGAAGACCACAACCTCAGAACAATATTAAGAATTTGAACAATTCTTATTGTTGTATGCACTCGGCGTCCTCCAATATTTCTAATGTCTTTGAAATTATTGATCTTACTATGGATGACTCTGTTCAAACTGCTTTGAACTGCAATTCAAATACAGTAATGGAGAATTCAATGCAGTCAAATACAACTTCATCTCGGTTACATGATAAAATAAAATCCATTAATAATGGTGAGAATTGTTGTTTTCGTATGTTAACTATATTTAATTTAAGTATAACTTTATAAATGTTTAATCAAATATATAAATATATATACATTATTTTCTTACAGAGTACTCGGCTATCGGTGATGCAAGTTATACATGTCAATATTGTGCTGCCATGTTTTGGTACGAGGAGAGGATACAATCTCATGTCAAATCCACTTGTCCGAAGTATGGCTCATGTTGCAGTCATGGCATTATTCAACTTCCTCCTATGAAACAACCACCTACTTTCCTTCGTTATTTATTGTATGAAGATAGTGATAAAAGCAAGCACTTTCAAGAGAATATAAGATCATATAATAGTATGTTTTGTTTTACATCTATGGGCGGGAAGATCGACACTAACTGATGGCTCGGAAGCTACTCCTAAAAACGGCCTAGGCAAGTACACCTATCGTTTATAGCAAAGCTAAGCGAGTATCGAGTGTCATTCCCACGAGGACTATGATTACTAGTAATTACCATCTTTTTATTATCTAGCCTACAAATTCGTCAAATAGTTTGTTGCAAAAAATAAAAATAAAACAAAAGCAAATAAAAGTGGAAGAGGCAACTAAGAACACGAAAGATATCAGATACACTCGGATTGGAAGATGTTGGATATAAATATGCTTGAATGTGAATCCCTCTAGAACGTCTTTGTGATTTTACCAAAATAAATACAACCATAACCCTTAAGTTTTAACCATCCCTTAACATATTTTCATGCTTTATGGACCGTAGGCATTCCTAAATTAAGTTAAACCCTTTCTCAAGGTGAAAAAATCCTAACCTCAAGTTGATTAACTGAAATCTCTTTCTAGTTAAAACCCCCAAGATTGTATTAACGATTTGTGAATTCCCATATTAGGTTTGACCCTAATCCGAAATATTTATGTCGTCCTATATCTAGGATTACATGCAACTCCTTTCACTTATGTTGGTTCTATTTCACCATGAATCTCTCGATTTCCTATGAAAAATAAACTTCAAATCAATATTGCGCATATACCAATTCGAATAAACAAGCATAACATAAGTGACTCGCATAAAAACATAAGAAAATATATTAAAACATTCAAACCAATGATCACAAATAAGTTCTAGAGTTCATCACATTCAAACACTAGCGATTTAACTCATGATGGATTTGAGAATGAAAATAACAATTAAACAAGAAGTTTCTTTCAAATCAACATGAATATTTGAAGTTAAAACTTCCAAAACCAACATAAGACTCCCCTGTTGGAAGTATGATGATGAAGTGGTGGAGTTCATCTTCTTCTCCGAGCGATCTTCAATCCTTGTGCCTTAGCGCCTCTCCATGGTGATCCAAGCCTTCTAACTCTCTTCCTCACTACAATATGTGTTTCTCCTCTCCAAAATATGGACTCTCATCACAAAAATCTGATTTTCTATGTATGTGAATGAATGAATGAATCCTTCAACCCATACTCTTGGATTTTATAGACATTATTTTGGAGAAAGTATTCCTTAATAATGTCATCTTTTGATAGTTTAATGCTCAACTTTATGAGTTGGGTTGTTAGAATCATTATTTTCATGTGATCATGTGGGAAAGTAAGGAATTGGTGAAGCATAATGAGGTGTAAATGTGCAAAAAGAGTTGTCTAAAGGCTTGGTTGAAGTGTTTTCCCAAAATACCCTTCAAAAATCGTGCAGAAACAGTCCAGAAGCACGGCCGTGCTCAAAAGCACGGCCTAACCGTGTTTTTCACGCATTTTGGGAGTTCCCAGAAGCACGGCCGTGCTTAAAAGCACACCCTGGCCGTGCTTTTTACGACATGCCATTTTTTTGCTCTTTTTTGGCTGATTAAAAGCATGGTCGTGTTTAAAAGCACACCCTGGCCGTGTTTGTCTCGAAAGGCCCCAAAATGACGCGTTTAGCTTGGGATTTCGAGTGTTTTTGCATCCATAAACCCCGGGATATGTTTTGACATGAATCCATGGTACGAAATCCACCAAAAATAGCTCCGAATGATCAATCTACACCAATAAAAGCACCTCACAGTAATATGAACTATGTACAATCAAAAACTCATGAAACTAACAACAAAATGACTCAAATTCTACTCAAATACACACATAAAACATGCATAAAAAGACCCTTATCATTGACATCAATAGAGGCCAAGGTGCTCCAGTTTTCCGGATGTACGGACAAAACTATCATTTAATTGGTAGTTTATTGTCCTCTAATGGTTCAACACCTAAATTTGCACAACTTTATATATATTGATTCAAACCAAAACCGGATAGTTGCAGAGGATAAATGAGTTGAATGCTGCATATTTGGCATTGCAATATCCTTTGTTGTTACCTTATGGAGAGGATGGCTTTAGAGAAGACATCCTTTTTTCGGACTTGAAGAGTAGAAGCCAAGGAGGAAGAAAAACAGTGAGTGTTCGTGAGTTTTTTGCCTACCGGTTGCACGAAAGGAATAATGAAGCTTCTACTATTTTGTCTTCAAGAAGATTGTTCCGACAATTTGTCGTGGATGCCTATACAATGGTTGAGTAAGCCCGGTTGAAATATGTGTGCTTACATCAAAAGAAGTTGCGTTGTGATATATATAAGGGTCTGGCAGATGCTGTGTTGAATGGAGACACTGATCCCAGATCACAAGGCAAAAGAATTATACTTTCGTCGAGTTTCACTGGAGGAGCCTGATTTATGATACAAAATTATCAAGATGTGATGGCTATATGTAGATGGGCCGGTTATCCCGACTTATTTATAACATTCACATCCAATCCTGAGATTGTTCGTTTTCTTGAGAAGAGAAATCTTAATGCTAAAGACCGACCAGACATTATTTGCAGAATATTTAAAGTCAAACTAGATGCTCTGATCAAGGATCTTCGTCATAATCAAATATTCGGTAAAGTTGTATCAGGTTGTTGAATCGTCTTAATTATTTTCTCACTTTTTTTATTCAATATACTATTTTATCTAATATATTTATTTAGTTTTTTAACTTATGTCTTTACAATTATATATACGATAGAATTCCAGAAATGTGGATTGCCTCATGCTCATATTCTTCTGTTTCTGGCTAAAGAAGATAAATACTCAACTACAGATGATATAGATAGAATTATATCGGCCGAGATACCAGATGAAGCCGATGATCCGTGCTATTATGCCGTAGTTAGAGATTTCATGATTCATGGTCCGTGCGGTGAAGTAAGAAAAAGTTCTCCGTGTATGGCTGATGGGAGTTGCACGAAATATTTTCCTAAAAAATTTATTGATGCCACGTGTATTGATGAAGAAGGCTATCCACGTTATTGGCGTAGGAATAATGGTAGGGTTGTCGATAAAAATGGTGTTCCTCTAGATAACAGATATGTCGTGCCGCATAATCGTAGATTGCTTCTTAAATACGGTGCCCATATTAACGTAGAATAGTGTAATCAATCTAGATCTATAAGATATTTGTTCAAATATGTCAAAAAGGGACATGATCGGGTGACTGCATCATTCCACCAGAGCAGTGGTGATGAAGAATCCGGGAAAGCTGTAGATGAAGCTAACATGTATTATGATTGCATATATGTTTTATCGTGCGAGGCAGCATGGAGATTAATGGGATATGAAATTCAATATAAATATCCTCCGGTTGAACGTCTTAGTTTCCATCTTGAGAACGAACAAACAGTAATATTTGATGATTCTGAAAGAATAGACGATGTTCTCAAGAGAAGCACTGTCAGAGGAAGCATGTTTTTGGCTTGGATGGAAGCTAATAAAATATATCCTGAAGCAAGAGAATTGACCTATGCTGAAGCTCCTACAAAATTCACGTGGAAATCAAAATTGAAGAAGTGGGAGTCGAGAAAGGCGAGATTTACTATAGGACATGTTTTCTATGTTCCTCCAAGGGCTGGTGATATGTATTATTTGAGATGCCTTATCAATGTTGTGCGTGGTGCCACGTGTTATGATGATTACAAAAGAGTACAGGGTGTACAACACAGAACTTATCGTGAGGCCTGTTATGCTCTAAGGTTGTTAGAAGACGATAAAGAATATATTGATGGCATCATTGAAGCGAGTCACTGGGCATCTGCAGAGACACTCAGGAGTTTGTTTGCATCGTTATTGTCATCAGATTCTTTGAGCAGACCTGAAGAAGTATGGGACAAATGTTGGGAACTTCTTTTGGACGATATTGTATATAGACGACGAATTCTTTTTCAACATCAAGGTATAACATTTCAAATTATATATTATGCTTTATATTAATTGTTGAATTTGTATAATCTATTTATATTATTTCTTAATGTTTTTTGGTTATAATAATAAGCCTTAAATTATTTTTTATGGTTTTTATGTTGTTTCTTTTTTTTGCTAGATCTGGTTCTAAGTGAAAATGAAATTAAGAATCTTGCCATGTCAGAAATTGAAAGGTTATTGTACAGTCGGGGCAGGAGTCAGCGTGATTTTTGTACGATGTCATTTACCCAAAACAGATTGGTTTACGACGAGTTACGATACAATCGTAAGGCCTTAGCCACAGAGCACAAAGATCTTCTATCAAACCTTACTGATGAGAAATGCCACGTGTATTCTGAAATCATGTGTGCGGTTCAATCGGATAGAGGTCGTGTTTTCTTTGTATATGGATATGGAGGTACTGGTAAACCCTATTTGTGGAGGGCATTATCTTCGGGGTTGAGATCAAAAGGACAAATTGTACTTAATGTGGCATCGAGTGGAATAGCGTCTCTTCTATTGCCCGGTGGGAGGACTGCACATTCTCGATTTGTTATTCCTATAAATCCACATGAAGGATCAAGCTGTGAAATCAAAGTTGGCAGTCCACTTGCTGAATTGATTGTGGGTAGTAAACTAATAATATGGGATGAAGCTCTAATGATGCACAAGCATTGCTTTGAGGCTGTGGACACAACTATAAAAGATATTACGCAGACAGTCAAACCAGAAAGTCAGCACATCCCATTTTGAGGCAAAATAGTCGTGTTTGGTGGAGATTTTCGACAGATATTGCCAGTCGTACTCAAGGGTAGTCGGCAGGATATCTTCAATGCCACGATAAATTCTTCGCATTTGTGGAGACATTGTACTGTTCTTAGACTAACTAAGAATATGCGGCGTCAAAGACTAGGTGAAAGCGATGATTATGCGGATTTGGTTAAGTTTTTGAATGGATTGCAAATATCGGAGATGGAACACTTGGAGGAGAAAATGACGATTCTGCCACTAATGACATCCCTGATGATATTTTGCTCGAATCAAATGGTGATCCTATTTCGACTATCATTGAAAGCACTTATCCAATGTTTAAAGATGTGATCAAGGATCCGACTTATCTTAAGGAAAGAGCTATTTTGGCACCTACTCTCAATATGGTTGAGTCGATAAATCAATATATGACCTCCTTGAACACATCAGAAGGTCAGACTTATTTGAGCTCCGATAGCACTTGGAAATCAGACGCTAATGTTGATTTCTTACATGATCTACATACACCGGAATTCTTAAATGGGATAAGATGTTCCGGAGTGCCTAATCATGAAATTCATTTGAAAGTTGGAACTCTTGTTATGCTCCTGAGAAATATTGACCATTCAATTGGTTTGTGTAATGGTACACGATTGGTGATTACAAGGCTTGGTAAACATGTGCTTGAATCCAAGATTCTCACTGGAGCCAATGCAGGTCATAAAGTGTTGATTCCGCGAATGACTCTTACCCCTTCGGACCTCAGGATTCCCTTCAAGTTCCAAGGAAGACAGTTTCCTTTGATCGTGTCGTATGCCATGACGATAAACAAAAGCCAAGGATAGTCTCTCTCTAATGTTGGCCTATATCTCAAGAATCCAGTTTTCAGTCATGGCCAATTATATGTGGCAGTTTCTCAAGTTACCAATCGGAAGCGGCTGAAAATATTAGTTTACAGCGACGATGCGTCAAACAACAAATAAACGACTAATGTTGTGTACAAAGAAGTATTTCAAAATTTGTAATTTTTTTTGTGCAATTGTAATTTGATTTTTCAAATATTTGTAATAGATTACATTTTTGTATTGATATTTCATTTATATAGCAATACCACACCCCAAAAACACTCCCGTGCATCGCACGGGTAAAAAACTAGTAAAGTTAAACGACAATGGTTATTTACCGTCGTAATAGGCATACAACATCGATTTTAAAAAACATTACCTATGAGAGCGTAGTTCTTTATGCTTACATGACATAAAAGTCTATGCTCGGTCACAGAGTCAAACCGCAGTATTTAATAAGCGTAGTATTTTGGTAAACTGTGGAGGAAAATCTTAGGTAATGTATTGTTCGACCGCTAAACACCTAAAATAAATCTAGCAATCATTGTAAGAGAACGAGATCAATCGTAGGATAGCAAGTTGACCACAGGTCGTCTCTCGAGGAAGACTTAGCCGGCAAATAATTATTATGTATCACAATAAACAGAAAATAAATCATAAACACTCTAACCAGATTTGTTGGATTTAAATAAACTAAAAGAAAACAATTAAAAAGACGAATTAAAACTAAGCACAATTAAACTTGGAGAAAAAGATATGAAAGAAAGTCTAGGATTTTGGATTCATCTCATCAAACATGCAAGCAGAATATCAATTAATTGATCATGCGGTTAACAATTATAACAAACATGTAAAGACTAGGTCTAGATCTGATAACTCTCGTATTCACAGATTAGGGCTATCCCAATATAATTTGCTATTTTCATTAAACCCAGGGTTAGATAATACATTTCTGATTCATATCTAACCCCCTGAATAAATTTAGTCCAGGAATAATATCTTCGATCGATCTCAATTATTCCCCCAAAATAATCAAAAGTTGATCAGACAATCAATTATCAAATAAAGCAATTCATTCAGGAAAGTAAATCAATTAATCAATACTCATGCTTGTTTGTTTGAATCAAATCATCCTAATCCAAGAATAAGGAAATTAGGTCATGCTTGGGGATGAGATCATAATCTCAATTGAAGGAAAGAAAATAACCATAAGCATAATCATGCAATAATAATAATCACCCAACAATTGAAATCAGACAAAAGAGATGAAGAAATCTTACTCTTTGATTGAGAAGCAAAATAACTTCAAGGGGAGGAACCCAAGCAATTCCAATGATAAAAAGCAAGAAAAATACCAAAAACTAAAGTCTAGAAGTGCTATGAATGAAGGTGTGTCTAAAATAAGGGCTCCCCAAGTCCTATTTATAAGCCTAGAGTCATATACAAGGTGGAAGAGCCAAAAAAGGAAAAAAAAATAGAAAATTTCGTGTTCGATGAAGTCGTGCGGCGCGCCACAAGACGGTGCCGTGCGACCACGCCACAGGCAGTGTACTTCTTTGCAAGCGTCTTGTGACAGGGCTTTCCATAGCCACTTTAATAACTTCAATATCAATTTCCTAGAGAGAGTTATGGCTAAAATACCAAGACGTGTCATTTCCGAAATCTCATCACTTGATTTCTACTTTCACATGATTTTAACCCATTCAAACGTCTTCATTTGCATTTAGTACCAGAAATAAACATTGTATAACTCTCTCTTAGCTTTCTAATGGCATAAGAATCAGGTCCATTGAACTTCGGATGAAAAAGTTGTGTTCCAAATACGAAGATTGTCGCAGTTGCGCGAAAGACTTTTTGACGTTTTTTCTCCAAAACTTGTTTTTTCCACCAAAATCTAAAAAATCAATAAAATAACACAACATAACACTAAAACATGCAAATGGAAATAAAATACGCCAAAAATATGTATAAATTATCACACAAAATACACACAAAAACATGCAAAACATGTATGCTTATGTTTTCAACCCATCGAAATTCAAGTGACTGAACCTAATATGCCGTAGCCAAGATGAATCTTTAAAACAAGCTTCATGTTTAGAACAAGACTTGAAGCACATTGGGACATCACTTTGAGTGTTAAAAAAAACATTTTATTCTTTGTTATATGCACATTGGCTAGCAATCGTTCATTTTTAAACTTTTATTCTTAAAATGTATATCAATTTTTCTCCAAAAGTTATCCCAAACTTACAATGGTACTTGCATATAAGACATTAGAAATAAATCGATGGCTTCCAACTTTTGACCGAACTAAATTATACATTTCCCTTTTACTTGGACTTTTAAAGTGTCTCCACTAGTTATATCGCCATCAATGCATTCATCAAATTCCACAAACATATATCTCTCTCCACAAATGTGACTATTTGCGCCGGAGTTAAGATACCACTAATTAGTCTTCTCGTCTTGATTAGTTTTGCAAGCAAAAAGTAAGGTGGGATCTAAATCTTCTTTATTATCATTGCTCTCCACAAGATTATTTGTCTTTTCCACATTATTTCTTCATTCCCAATAATAATGACCAAAGCAATGACAATTATAACATCTAATATTTGACTTGTCATACCTAGAGCAGTCAAATGGGCCAGACTGAGCAGCCCAGTATCGGCTGAGCCAGGCTAAATAGTAATTGGGTCGCTATATTAGGAACCGGGACCAATCTATGAAAATACACATAAAATATTGGGTCGGCTAGGCCAACCCGGTGTTTCAGGCCAAATATGCTTGGTTCATTTTGGGCCTCCAAAAATGCAGTCCATTCTTGTCGTTTCATCCAACCGGGCCTATTTTGGCAGCTCTAGTCATACCTTGGTTGATTTGCTCTAAAACTTCCTCCTCTTGGACCTCTACCTTGTCCATGACCTCTTTCTTGGTTGAAGTTTTGGCTTGTTTTATTATTATTTGAAGAGTGTTTGTCACCTCGTCCGCCTCTTTAATTCATTACCACAGCCTCGACTTTGGCCTTGTCCACGAACTCCTCCACGTCCTCGACCTCTTTGAAACGTGTTATGGTCTTTATCCTTTTCTTTCAAGGATAACTTTGCTTTCAAATCTTGTTCTTTCAATTCTTCAATCGGTTCCTTCAATCTCTCTTCATGAGCTTTCAAAGACCCACCAAGTTCATTAACAATCATAGTGTCGAAGTCTTTGGACTCTTTAATGGCAAAAAAGACATAATTGAAATTCGGATCCAAAGATCTCAAAAAATTTCCAATGATCTGATCATCTTGCATATGATCTCCATATCTCTTCGTTTCATTGTAAAAACTCTTGAAATATAATTTGAAATAGACTCGGAATCCTTCATGTGGAGATTCAAACTTACCCCTTAATGTTTGGAGATGAACCTTCTTTGCTTTATCAACTCCTTTAATGAAACTTGAAGAATTTTCCATGCTTGCTTGGAGATGGTTACGACAAGGGCTACAAATGAACCAAGCCGCTCGTGAGCTATTCGGAGCTCGATTCGATAAAAGCTCGTTCGAGTTCGTTTAATGAGGCTCGTTAAAATAAACGAACCAAACTCAAACTTAGAGATATTCGGTTCGTTAGCTCGTGAATAAGCTCGTTAGTAAGCTCGTGAATAGGCTCGATAGTAAGCTCGTATAAATTGAACTAATAATTTGATTTTAATTTTAATTTTTCATATTTTTACTTAAGATAATATAAAAATATTTCACTAAAATTAATTTTTGGAATAAAATTATAAGTTTTAATAAATATATTATGAATTTTAAATATAAATAATTTTATTTTTTTAATAAATTGAAGAATATTTAATTTTTAATTAATATTTCCTAAGTTCGTTTAGGCTCGATAAGGCTCGAAAAAGTTCGTGAGCCATCAACATGTTCGATAAATTCAGGCTCGAGTTCGACTCGATAATAAACGAGCCAAACTCAAATACTCAAAAGCTCGGCTCGGTTCGGTTTGATTGCAACCCTAGTTACGGCAAAAAATTTCTCAAACATCTTTCTTCCAAACTTTGATGGATGAGTGTGAGCAATTTTTAGTCTTTCTTCATGACGGTTGCATCATCTCCTTCAACACTTGTTCCGCAAGTTCCCATATTTCATAAGTTCCAAGCAAAACCTTCACTCTTATGCGTCAATTATCATAATTTGCTTCGGCGAGTAATGGAACTATAAATGGTGTTCCATTTGACATTTTTCTTCAAGTTTGGTCTCTAAACACAAGTGGCTCTTAAAAAACTTATTAGAAAGTAGAGAGCAAAATCACATAAAAACCCACACACAAGAGAAGAGTGGAGAAAACTCTTTGTTTCATATTATCACTTCAACTTGACTGGACACAAATGAGTACAAAGTCATGGAGCATTTATAGGTGTTTACACCAAATGAACTTCATATATATACCACTCATTTAATTCCATACATCCATCTATTCAAGTTCATGCATTATTCCAAGAGGCATGCATGTATCCTTGGTTGCTCCTAAAATACTTCTCTCCCGTGAATTTGCCTTTCGACCGATCTCCACCGTACACCTGCACAAAAGGGGGGCCGGAGGGGTGCTCCGGCGTGCCCTCTCCGATGCTTAAGTCAGAAACTTGTGAAAGAAGAAAGAGTTGAAATGTAAGAGATATGAAAAAGTGTGATTAGGTTAAGAATGAACCTGGACTTGGGCTTTTATAGCTTAGCCCGGATTAGGGTTTCCGTAAATTCTGGGATTCTGTTATGATTTGGTAACAGAATTATGATTAAGATAGGATCGGATCTTCAAAACCCTAATTGGTCTTTCAAGGACTTCGGGTCCGAACTGACCTATTACACCTCGGGTCATCGTCTCAACTGCTTTCATGTCCATTCTTGGTGAATTTTCCCCGGATCTAACTATACAGATCCTAACAGATCAACCTCTCTTTTACTCAAGGAACCGAAACAGCTCGGCTCAATAAGTAAGATACCACAGCTCAGTTCAATCAAGTGACTTAATAAAACCCAATGAACGAGACTTGACAGATCGACCCACTGCGTAAGGCTTAACAGATCGACCCAATGCGTAGGACTTAACAGATAGGCTCAATGAGTAAAGTCCATCAGCTTGGCCCAAACTATATTAACCCTCATCAATCCTCCAAATTCATGACTATAAACATCTAGGATTTCTCTAGACATTTGACTAATCCAAAAAATCAATGAGTAATTTAATCAACAAATTTCACAATCCAATATCTTT
The DNA here is from genome assembly GCA_016081115.2 of Rehmannia glutinosa. NCBI lineage: Eukaryota > Viridiplantae > Streptophyta > Magnoliopsida > Lamiales > Orobanchaceae > Rehmannia > Rehmannia glutinosa. The sequence continues at coordinate 70,183,848 of CM071924.1, read as the reverse complement.
TATATGCCAGCTCTCTGAGAGTTTCATTTTGTATAATATAGAAGGCAAAAACTCATATAGGACCGTCTTACGGATTCTATCCCGTAAGACGGATCCTCCAGCGACCCGCAACCCGCCCCAACCCCAACCCGCTTGACAGCTGTCAATTTAAAAAAAAAAACTGCAACTAATAGCCCCCCACCCGCCCAGCCCACAAGCCTCGCGTAGGCCCTCTTATTTAAAATAAAAAAGAGCTCCATAGGGGAATTGAACTCACAACCTTAATAAAGGTAAGGTGGTGTTCTACAACTAGACCACTGGTTCTTGTTGTGCATAATTAGTATAACCTTGAATATAACCATGAATATAAAGCTTCATTATCATCCCTTCGTTTTAAAAATTTAAATTCTCTATATAGGAAGTGATACTTTATCCGAAAATAGTGATATTTTTTAGTAATAAATATGTATTTTTAAGGTGAACATTGATACTTTAATTTTTACATATTCAAAAAATAGGATTTTTTTAATGTACTCGTTCTAGTCTTGTAACTAATGTTTTTTCCATTGAAAAATTGATAATTGTGCGGAAATAGTGATACATTTGATATTAAATATGATATTTTTATGATATTAAATATTACATTACATTGAAGAACAAATAAATATATCAGAGTTAAAGTAACACCTTAATGAGTAAAAATATATATTTTTTTAAATAAAGTATTATATTTTTTAATAATAAATACAAAGAAAGATGAATAATAAATATGATAGAGTTAAAATAATACTTTTATATGTAAAAGTATTTGTTTTTTGAGATAAAGTAACATATTTTTTAATATAGTCACAAATTATGAATATATTATAAGAATATATATATAACAGAGTTAAAGTAACACTTTTATACGTTAAAGTATCTATTGTTTGAGATAAAGTATCATATTTTTTAATATAGCCACAAATTATGAATATATTATAATAAATATATAACATATTAAAGTAACACTTTTATACGTTAAAGTATCTAGTTTTTGAGATAAAGTATCATGTTTTTTAATATAGTCACAAATTAGAAATGAAGGAAAGAAAGAAAAATAAAAAATAAATATGATATAGTTAAAGTAACACTTTTATAAGTAAAAGTATCCGTTTGTTGAGATAAAGTATCAAATTTCTTAATACAGTTACAAAATAGGAACGAAAAAAGAGAAAAAATAAAAAATAAATATGATGTAGTTAAAGTAACACTTTTATAAGTATCAATTTATTGATATAATGTATCATGTTTTTTTTAATAGAATTGAGTTCGATTCTTAGCCTCTGCATTTAGAGGCGTTTTTAATTTTTTTTTAATTTACCAGACATATTTAGGAAATGGGTTTATATATATTGTTATACTGAAATTATACAATAAGCACTAATGGTGTAGTGGTAGAACACCACCTTATGTCTTTGTAGGCTCGTGAGTTCGAATCCCCACAAGCGCCCAGCGGATTTTGATTTTTTATAATAACAGGGTGGCTAGCGGGCGGGTGGGCTGGGCGGATGGCTGGGCGGGTTAAATAACAGATGGGCTGGGCGGATAGCGTGTGGGCTGGGCGGGTTAAATAACAGATGGGCTGGGCAGATGGCTTGGCCGGTCGCGATTAGAATCCGTCTTACGGAATAGGATCCATAAGACGGTCCTACAAGAGACCTACTCAATATAGAAACTAAAATAGAACATGGTAACGGATAATCGTAATTGCCTACCCAAATCCGAATACCACAAGAAAGTTAACAGTAAAGAAGGCACACAAATATCTTCATAAATCTCTGTTTTTAAAAGATACGCTGCTCAAGAGGTTCAAATAAAGTTAACTGGTGCTTCAACAACCTATATAAAGTTTAAAAACATGTACTTAATTTCTCTTAAACCATATTACATCATATTTGCTAAGCTTGTCACTGGTAACATTCTAACAGATAACAATGTTACATGACTAGAATCAATAATCATACATGACAGTAAACTTGTCTTAAGCATCAATGAAACGGATGTCAAATGTATTCCGATGGATCTGCCACACATTTAAGGCCGCATATTCCTCCAAGCATTCTTTCAACTGAGCTTCACTGTATCCCTGTTGACACCAAGTTCGTCCAATCAGATATCCAGCCAAGTAAAGCAATTTATCACCATAGTATGCAGCATACTCTATGAGCAAATATACACTTCAGAAAGGAAACATTGGTTTTTACATCTTTAACAAGTGTACTTCTTGCATGCTTTATGCATGGCATTAGTTCAACAAAAAATTTAGTCAATCAGGATAGTGTAGAATTTAAGAGGAAAGGAATTTCTGTGGTCGAGTTTATATTGACTGCTCTACTGACAACATCAGGATACAATATATAGATATATATATTTGTCTGAGGTTGCATTTGAGTTGAGAAATTTGGATTTTGGGCATTAAATTTGAGGGGAAGATTTCAATAACTCCACGTGTGAATTTCAAAACCACCACAAAGAAATAAAAAAAAAAAACAGCTTTAAATAGGAGCTCTATTCATTGAAATCTATTGCAACAGAATTTTCTTAAACAAATTCAAGGAATTTGTTCTTATTGATTTGAAATCTTAGTTCCAAATCCATTACTTCAAACACATACTATATTCAATTAAAATAATTTCCTTCTCATTTTCTAGTCAGACCTAACAATTGGCCATTAGTGTGGTTGAATTATGAGCATAAGCCACTCAAATAGACAAACCTTCTCTGATCTACATGACTACATAATAAGATTGACAGAAACTACTTCATTCAATTCCACACCCACCAAAATCCAGGAATGTCCATCAGGCTTGTAGAAACGTACCTTTCTTGAAATCCAGTTGAGAGCATGGGCATAACTCACATCCATCCTGTTAGTTCTTGCAGCTTCATCACGTAAGATTGAATAAATATCAGAAATTGCATCCAGACCCGATCTTTGACGGTCATCTGAATACAAAGAAAACTTCGACATTTGCATCAACCTAAGTGCCTCGTCCACATCACTTTGAGCAACATACTCGGAGAATCTGAGTCTTGCCAAAGCCTGAAAGGATGAAAATAAGTTTCCTTTGCAATTGAAGCTCGAAAAAAATTTGGAGTAACACAATGAATAATTCTTCATCAAAGAACAAGTAATTATTGCCAGTAGCCATCTTGAGAGACAAAGTCAAGTGATTGTTCATAATTTCATACTGTCATTTCTATGAGGTTGACCAACAGACAAAACTACTCATACAATTCATATTGATAGACACCGGTCAATCAATAAAATAAGAACTCACTGGTGATATTTTAAGAATGGGTGTTGTTCATAGCCAAAACTGATAAAACAGTACCTATTGATTGGCACTGCTTAGTTTACAAAGTATGAACTTACCGCTGATATCCTAAGAATGCTGAGTAAAGTTCTAACTGTTGTATAAGAGTGGGGGGTATTTGATTTCGCCTCTTCCTGCCTGATACTAGAATATGCACTTGCTATATATTCCTCCAACTCCCTTGGTACAGCGGGAGACAGCTTTCTTGCAGCAGAAATATATGCCCTACAAGTAACGACAAGAATTTAGGTCGACATGTGAATATTTTATTCTTTAGGTTATCGGTCAGACACCATATCACTAGTGTGTGCAAAGAATATGTACCACTTTATGATATCTATCAAACTTAAGCTTCAATATAAAGAAAGGAGTCAGTTGACAAGCCATAGCTTAAGATGAACGAAGCCAAGGCATAACTTTGTAAACATCATACTCAGAATTACCATATCTTTAACAAATCATCCACAATAATTTTATATAGATAAACTACAAATCCTCTCCAACAATATGGTAATTCAAAAAGTAAAATATTGTGGCAGATTTACCTAAGGACAGAAGGTTCAAGGGGAGTAAACCCTAGGTCTGGAGATTCCTTCGCCTGGTGGACATGGAGAACATGCCGAGCCATTTCAAGATCAGTGTCCATATCTGCCCGGTCTAGGATCAACCACAAGAGATCAAACCTCGATAGAAGAGCAGGAGGCAGATTAATATTCTCAGCTGGTGTTCTCCTCAGATCATATCTCCCCCTTTAAGAAAAAAGGAGAAAGTTAAAAATCATCAAAGTTGGCATTGGGCAGAACTGAACTACTAATAATTAGACATGGTGTAGGGGGATTTAAGCCAGCATCACTGCTGAAAAATATGTCAGGGTAAATTGTGAAAGTACAAATGAGAATGCAATTATAATTAAACCAAAAATTATGATAAATACACCGAGTTCATGAATTGTGTACCAGGCTGGATTAGCAGCAGCAAGGACAGCAGTCCGTGCATTTAGCGATGTAGTGATACCAGCTTTAGCAATGCTAACAGTTTGCTGCTCCATTACTTCGTGAATTGATGTACGATCTGATTCATCCATTTTGTCAAACTCATCGATGGCACATATACCCATATCCGCTAGTACCTGATATGATCAATGGTGTTTATGGTACCACTTCAATAAAAGAAAAAGAGGAAAAATTGAAGGCACTCATAAAAAGCACTCTCACCAGAGCTCCTCCTTCCAAAACCATTTCATTTGTCACCGGATCTTTCTGAACAGCTGCAGTCAGACCAACTCCACTACTTCCTTTTCCAGTCGTATACACACCTCGTGGTGCAACGTTGATTATGTGTTTGAGAAGCTGGCTTTTTGCAACACCTGGATCACCCATCAAACATATGTGTAGATCTCCTCTAATCTGCATTATGATATGAGGAACTTTATTACCTTCAACATGGTACAAATTAATAGGAATTTTAAAATGAATAACAGATTCTCTACACGTTTGATAATTAAATATGTATGACAAGGTTTATTATGATACAGTAATTATATGTTAACATAGAAATTGAATAGGAACATAGAAACAAACAGCTATTATCAGATATTCAGAAACTCAGTCCCTCATAAAGAAATATAGAAGTAGAAGATTAAAAACAATTTCCATGCATTTACCTTCATCCCATCCTTTAACTTTCGATGAGGAGCACCAACAAGGAGAAGAAGAAGGGCTTTTTTAACATCTTCATGCCCAAAAATTTCTGGGGCCAATGAGCGGGCCAATTTATTGTAGATATCACCATCCTCAGCTAAGCGAGCAATTTGCTCTTCCTCATCCCCTCCAAGTTCGTATCTGTAATTAGTAAAATCAATTAGTTTCATTGCAAATCTATTCATCCCAGCTTATATGGTTTCGCAGAAACTGGAGAGTATACCCTGTGAATGAGAAAAATGCCCATGCAGATTGAATTTATTGATAGTAACAGGCTGACAAGGTAGAAAAGTAATACACACACACACACGTATATATGTGTGTAGGATTCAGTTAAATTAGTACTTGTTAATTGGATATAATTTTCTCATATTTCCAACCAATCGAAAATGAAAGAATTAACTTCAGATAGGAGCTTAGTATAAAAGACATTAAATTACTTTCACATATTTGCTCTCCCAATCAAGGTAAGATGGAATGAAATGGATTAAATTTCTTAATCTTTCCATAATCACTGCAACTCAGAAACTTATAAAGCAGCATCAGAATTGTGCTTGTATTTACATTAGCACTTAGCAGCTGTATACAAGATATATCTTTTGGTCTATAAATTATATATCATGTAGTGCGAAACATCTCCTACTTTCAATAGGTATAGAAAGATGCATGCATCTGGTGCTTTACTAAATTTAATATGTTCAAGTAACTATAAACCTAAAAAAGTAAAATATAGCAAAATGCCTTACTCTTCATATTTTTTCTTGAAATGGGAGACAGACATGGCTTCTAAGTATGTGTCTGCAATTAAGCCAGCTCGCATTGCCCTAAATCCAGTGAATGGGATTGGAAGAAAAATCCCTGACAACTCAACAATGTCTCCCGGAGCTACCTGCAGTATTGTGAAGAATACAGAGTGAAAAATCCCTGACAACTCAAGAATGTCTCTTCTTTTCCAAGAAGAGCGGTTTAGTATAAATAGGTTTACTTGGAGAGTAAGAATATGTGCCACATGGTTTTAGTAAATTACTGCCTACAAACTACAAGTAAACATTACAAAGGATAATCAACATCTTAATGCTAAAGGAGTACCCATGATTACACTCGGCACTCGCATAAAATTATGGTAAACTTGTTTGGAACTTCATTGAGAACTAGTTCAAATAGGCATGAACATGCTTTTGAACCATTAAGGTAAATTTTGAAACATTTTACAAAATATTTCCCATGCTCGCTTAAATAACAAAGTATAATAGGCATTTGGACTCTTGTATCCATGTCCAGGTACATATAACACAGTCAGTCACATCTAGTATACTCATGGACGTGAACCAGGCTTCCTACCTCTGTAATATAGGCATGCACCAGATAGTATTTAAAAAGAACTAAAAGATGACAAATATCACTAACCTTCCTCGTGAGCTCTCCCCTGAAATGAACAGTCATTGTTCGAGGAATGTGACCTTTAGGTACATGTTCAGCTAGTTCTTGAACTTTGGCCTGAAAATAATTTTAAATCTTACAGTAAAGGAACTCCTGCATTTGCTGAAACAATCATATTAAATCATTGACATATAGCAAACCTCCTGAAACTTTAAAAACTTAGATGCTCTGAGTTGAGGAAGAAGGTTCCCTTTAGCATGATTCAGTTTGCATTGTTCAGATGGGCAATCAAAAAGAGGCATATACACTCTAGCAGTTACCTCCTGCACATAATAGTAGGTAGGTTTGTCATTAAGCACATAAAGTTTCAGCATAATGAGAATCAAAGCTAAGCAGAGAGCACTGTATGGTACCTGATAAATTTCAAATCCACACTCTTCACATGTATAGACAGCCACCTGCATTAGCGGTTTGACATCTGAGCAACGTGTCACAATGCCAGATATCCTCACAAGCTGCCCAATATTTGAAGCTTTGACCTCCCTAATCGTGAAAGGCCGCCCTTTTGAAGATGCTTTAATATAAACTTCACTGGTTCCACAAGTAGACATTGTTAGTGGCCCTTCTCTTTCCTCATATGATTCATAGATAAAATAATGTTTCTTTCTCTAATTTCATTCCCGGTCTCTTTTACTATTTCAACAACAAAATTTTTACAACTGCTAGTTCATAAAACATTGAAAATGGCACTTGAACACCATTAACAGTGAAAACTATGCTGTGGGCTAAACTGAACCCAATTTTTTTTGTGAATAATTTACATCACTTGAAACCATTTTATGATGCTATAATCAGTGATCTATTAAAACAAAAATTTCTCCATGTATAAAGGGAATATTACTAGCAACTAACCAGAACTGTGGACAGTTGACAAGATTAATTATTCTAACACTGAAACATCAAGTCAATTGAATAAAAGGAACTTTAAGCTGCATTTCACAATCTTACTAAAATCTCTTGATCTCGGGAGGCATCTTCTTTTGCGGATCAGACCCACCAGCATTCTCAGTTGCTTCTTCAGCCCTTTGTGTCATAAAAATATCATGGTCGTCATCCAAAAGGACCTCTGTTGGCTCAGGCAGTAGTTCGTCAATTGCATCCGCAAATATTCCAATATACCGTCGTGTATTTTCAGTGACTCGCCTCAAAAATTCTTCATCCAAGTCCTTATACTTTGATTTTCTCAAACAAAGAAAAGAACCCAAAATCAGAGCTATTCCTTCACCTTTTTTTATCTAAGAACAACTGAATCAAAAGTTGGTGACATTCTTACATTAATTAAGTCTTCGAGCTCGATCTGGACGGCCTTAGTTTTCCGATTCGCTACATCTTGCTGGAAATAAACAAATAAAGGAAACACCAGATAAATTCATATTTCATTGATGGCTGAGGTGCAAGAGAAACTAGTTGGTAATCTTACAAGGATGTTGATGTATTTAGCTTCGCCATTCAGATCTGCAAAGTTTGTGAGGAAATCTTTCGCGATTTCTGCTTCAATTCGAAAAGTGATGAATAAAATAAATACGCAAACATATACAAATTTACACACAAACGGAACGTAATTTGCCCCTTGCCTTTGTCTTGTTTGAAGTCGAAGTCATTCATATCTCCGGCGTCAGCTTCTCCGCGGATGCGGTTGTGTGTGTGTTTGTGTTAGTGTTTGAGAGAAAGAGTGTGAGAGAAAGAAATCGGATTGGGCGGCGGGTTGGAGATTGGCGGCAAAATGAAGAGATATGGGGCTATACAGGACCCTTTTGGCGGGAAAAAGAGAAAGCAACAAATTACAGTTGAGTCCTTCCGTTTTCATATATATCACATTGCACCGCGAAAGTTCTGAATACTAAAGAGCGCCTATAAGTTATAACTTTGTATGAACTTCTTTATTTATTTACCCACAATGAGTTGGGTTGTACCCATTTGGGTAGCATTTGATTGGCCCACAAGAAATGAAGGAGCCGACAAAATTGGTCCGACAGATGGGTCGGTTCACCGATCCCACATATAGGGCGGGGCGGGGCTTCATTTTTAGTGGCCGGAAAAAGACATGGCCTACTTTGGCCCGACCCAGTGCCCCCTAGCCCGACAAGCTCGAATGACCCAATCGAAAATACCCTTGGTGGAGTAGGTGGGCCATGAGAAATGGGATCCGATGAAATATCGGGCCGACCCGACGCGATCCAAAGTTTCCACTTGGCCAACCCGGCCCCGTCCATTATCAGTTCTAATAACAAGGGTAATGAGATGCTACCCACTAGGGCATTACCAAATACATTGTGATTTTAACATGTGTCTCGTAACGATATTTTCATTTTTTTTTTCAAAACAAAACTCAAAATGGGACATGTGTCAAAATCACAACGGAGTTTGGTAGTACCCAATTAGATAGCATCTAATTAGCCAAGAATCAAAAAAGGAAAAAACTTTTTTTCTTCTTTTGACAACAGAAAAGGAAAGATTTTTTTTTTTTAATTTTCTTTGAATTTTATAGTGTTTTAAAAAACCGCATCTGAACATAATTTTCTTTGAATAAATGCAAAATATTATTGAAAAAGAAAATATAATGTACTACTTACAAGTCAAACAGCGAGCTTTAAAAAAGGGGTCTCGTTAAAACCTATCAAAGTAAAACCCATTGGGAAAAACCTTTGATAGGAAAAAGAGTACCCCATAAAAGAAACAACAGAAATAACTTAAAATCTCAATCGAAATGATGGACGTTTATTTCTAGAGGATTTTCGAAGGACATTGGCATGTGTTTGTGTTGCACGTGCTTGAGTATCCTCCTGATGGTCTGTTGTATCCTGTGGAATATGGGCCCAGGATCCTCCAGCCACAATTGCCATATCGTTCATAGCTTCTGACGAATCACTTAAGTGAATGACAATCGGAGCAGTTGAAGAGTCGTCTAACTTGGTCTTTAAAGCTTCCAATTTGTATGCATCATCTTGATCGTCTTCATCCGCCATATCTGACCAACGTTTCCGGGCAGCAACAGCCATAACCTTGAACCCCTCAGAAGGATCATTGGAGCTAAGGACATGATCATTAAAAGGAAGGCTATTTGAAACTATTTTCATATTACGTTGGAAATTAGCATGTCCCATGTTCATCCAAATTTGTTGCATGCGGTTGATAAGGAACCATGGCTCTTTGTCTGTGTTGCTAGAATTATATTCCGAAGCCATAATCCGATTCTCATTATCAGATTTTTGCTCCAAATTCGTATTATCACATGCCACATCATCTGAATCAGCACCCAGAACATCAAAAGAATTCTTAGTGTGAATACGTGAAGAAAAAGGTTCACCCTCCTTAACACGACCTTGATGACCTGCATTTCCCACGGAGTCATCAATGGCCTTGCCCTTGTCCTGCTACACCTGACGGTAAACTTTACGGACCCTAGAACGACCCCTTGCATAGAATTCGGACGTGCCGCTGATGTCCTGGGACGTCCCTGGTCAGGAGATGCGCGTCTTTCAGTGGTTGAGTTACATGCGGGAGTAATACGACAAGAAACCGTCGAATGTCCCGTCACCCTGCATCTGAACATAATTCACCACTAATCAAATCGAATTTAAACACGTTTTAATTCATCTTTTTACACATTTTTTTCAGTATGGAATTAAGTTCAAATTTTATTGAACGAATAAAAAATGTGTTTAAAATTGGTTTATTATGTTTAAGGAACCAGGTTCAAACAAATGTTTACCAATCATTTCAAATAAAATATCGAGTAATTTAGTTTATTTTTGACATTAAGTGTAAAATATCTTATGTACACTCTTTTAAAATGAAAAATCATGTACCTTAATGAAGACTGAACTATAAAAAGAACCAAACTCGTAATCAATACTAATGAGATTTGTACTATTATTTAAAAAGAAAATGGTATTATAAAAGTTTCAAGATAATCTATGAAAAAATATTTTTGCATAAATTCCATCTTTTAGGCCACAAAATTATGTCAACACAGACAATATACAGTAAAACATCTATATTAATACTGGGACCCTGAAATCTTATTAATTTAGAGAAGTATTAATTAATTGATAAAATTAATAATTTATTAATTTAAAGAGTTCTTTCTAAATTCAATAATTATAAATTTAGTTACATAAAAAATTAATCAATATCATCCTAACTATGATAAGAATCAATCAAGGTAATCTTAAATATGAGAAGAAAATCAAATCATTCAAATGTTTAGCAAGATAAAATAGCAAATTGTTTCCGACACTTCAAAATTCATTCGGGGGATGAAGCGGCCTCAAGGAACTTAAATGAAGCAACTTCAAAAGAAGGCATTCATAAGCTTGAGATTAGGGGTAGTAAATCGTATTATCGTGTCGTATTCATGTCGCATTATCACATATTTGTGTTATCTATCTGATTTGATATTAAATATAATTGTTGGGTATCTATCTGCCTCAATAGATCTCTACACTTAGTACCGAATAACAAATTACAGGCTCAATAAGCCTATTATACAAATTTACTCTAGATTCGATTTGCAGAAATTAAAGTACCAAAGGTAATCAAAAATTACAGGTAAATGAAATATAACACAAAGAATATGTAGGGCAACAACCCAAAACCGAATATTAAAAAGATTCGGCTCAGGACCAGGTTTTCCCCAAAACCACAAAGTCAGTCACCAGAGAACCACAAGTAAGCCAAGAGGTAGAGCCACACTAAGCTTCGCCACACAAACCCCCAAGAAGAAGCCCTCACAGATATTCACCAAGAAACCCTAAAAATCCCAGAAATTCACCCAAACCCTAACCTCACGGAGAAGAAGGATAATACACCGAGATATGGTGGATTAACACAAGTATCACACAGATCTATCTCACAAACACTCAAATCGCACAAGAGCACCAACCAGATGTTGGATTTCTTAGAAAGAGAGATCGAAGTTTAGAGTGAGAAAGAAACCAGAGAGTTCTAGAGAGGAGAGAGAAAAATATCACAGAGATAAAGAATTAGGGTTCGGGATAGAAGGGATTTATAAGGTAAAGTAACGGCTCAGATCAAACCTTATAAACGGACGATCATGATTGAATCAAGAGGATCCGCGGACAAGGGATTCGGATCCCGCAGTCCGAATAAGTAACCCGAGGATCAAGTGAATATGGGCTGGGCTCTTGTTTGCATTGTGGGATGCAATTAGTGGGCTCAAAGAATAGATAGCAAATGGGCCAAGACAAGCAATGGGCCAATATCACAACATTCTCCACCTTTGGCTCATTGTAGTTCATTAGACAAACTCGGGGAAAAATACACTGGTCATCATCATTGCCGGAGTGCCTACCCAACACACAACTAAGTAGTGCTTTACCATAATAAGCACTGAGCTCATAGTACCAGCAAACACTGAGTAAGCTGGATTTTGTGTTAGACTAACACAAGCACAAGACAAGCATTAAGTCCAACAATTTGAACTTACAAGCAAACACAAAGTAAGCCTGCAAGCCCAGGGTAATCACTGATAAGGGTCTTTTTAGGCATGTTTTATGTGTATATTTGAGTGTGATTTGAGTTATTTTATTGTTAGTTTCATAAATTTTTGATTGTACATAGTTCATATTACTCCGAGGTGCTTTTATTGGTGTAGATTGATGATTCAGAGCTGTTTTTGGTGAATTTTGGACCATGGTTTCATGTCAAAATATACCCCGGGGTTTATGGATGCAAAAACACTCGAAATCCCAAGCTAAACGCGTCATTTTGGAGTTTTTTCAGTCAAACACGGCCAGGGTGTGCTTTTAAGCACGGCCGTGCTTTTGAGGAGCCAAAAACGAGCAAATTTTCGGCCACGACGTACCAAACACGGCCAGGCCGTGCTTTTGAAGCACGACCGTGTTCGGAAAAATCCTCGAACACGGCCTGACCGTGCTTTAAAAGCACGGGCGTGCTTTTCGTCCAGTCTGGGATTCTCTTTGGCGAAAATTATGGAAGCTTTCCCTTTTTGCTTTTTGACAACTTTTGAGCAACTTTTACATCTCATTTTGCTACACCAAACTCTATTATTCTCTCAATTATCACATGAAAACAAGGATTCAACAACCCAACTATGGAAGTGGAGCAATTATTTGTCAAAAGATGATATTGTTAATGTGTTCTTTCACAACAAGAATGTCTATAAAAGCCAAGAGTTTTGGGTTGGAGGATTCCATCCCATGCCATTCAATTCAATTCAATTCAATTACATTCAATTCAATTCATTCATAGAGAGATTCATTGTATATTCATTGTTTCAAAGCAAAATACATTGAGAGGATAAAAGAGAGGTAGAGTTGGAAGTTGAAGAGCAATAGAGGAGAAGGCTTGGAGCTCAACATCATTGCAATCAACCAAGGAGGAAGTCTTGTATTGGTCTTGAATAAGAGCTAAGTACACCATGTTCATTTTATTCAAATCTTCTTGTGTAGTATACTCTTTTGTCAAAGCCATGTGTAGCTAAATTTCTAGTGTTTGAATGTAATGAACTCTAGAATGAATTTGTGATTAAGGCTTGTATGTTTTTAATAAAATCTTCATGTTTTGTGTAATTCACTTATATTATGCTTTATTCATTCGAATTGGTATATGCGCAATATTGATTTGAAGTTTATTTTTCATCCGGGAAATCGAGAGATTCATGGTGAAATAGAACATATATAAGTGAAAAGAGTTGCATGCAATCCTAGATATAGGACGACATAAATCTTCTGGATTAGGGTCAAACCTAATATGGGAATTCACAAATCGTTATAATGCTGTCTTGGGGGTTTTAACTAGAAAGAGATTTCAGTTAATCAACTTGAGGTTAGAAGTTATTCGCGCTAAATAGAGGGTTTAACTTAAATCGGGAATTTCTACGGTCCATGAAACATGAGATTTTATTAAAAGAGGTTGGTTTTTGCTTAAGGGCTTATGGTTGTATTTTTATTTTGTTGAATCACAAAAAATATTCTAGAGGGATTTACATTCAAACACATTTCTAGCTCTTGATTTCTTATTCTACAATCTACTTTTATTTGATCTATTGTAAGTTGCAATTATTTTAAATTCTCTATTTTTTATTTTCCATTTTAACAAACAAAACTCTGAAAATTGTTAGAATAAATAACAAAAAGACGGTAATTATTAGTACTTACAATCCTCGTGGGAATGACACTCGGTACTCAATAATCTATACTATAAAATGATAGGTGCACTTGCCTACGGTTTTCTTGAGTAGCTTTTGAGCCATCAATCACCAAGGGACAACCTAGTCACCAGTGTCAAAATTTAGTATTTTTAAACATGTTTTAAACTTTGATAAGGGTAGACACTTAGTACCATTATCAGCTGGATTGTATTCAGATGCCACTTTTTCAAGACAGATAAGACCTTTTGAAACAATATCCCTTATAAAATGAAACCTAACATCAATATGTTTTGTTCTCACATGAAAAATTGATTCTTACAAAGTCAATACCGATTGAGAGTCAGAAAATACAACAACCTTTTGTTTTATAAAACCAATTTCAGAAACAAGACCTTTTAGCCATAAGGCTTCTTTTAAAGCTTCAGTTACAGCCACATATTCTGATTCTGTAGTAGACAGAGCCACAATATGTTGTAACTGGGATTTCCAACTAATACAAGAACCACACAGAGTGAAAACATAAGAGGTTGTTGATTTTCTGTTATCTTTATCATTTGCATAGTTGGAATCCACATATCCTTTTAAAACAACACCATTTTCACACTTAGAAAATTTAAGGCAATAATCAGTTGAATGTCTCAAATATCTCAATAACCACTTCAAAGCATTTCAATGCACCATTCCAGGATTTGACATAAATCTACTAAGGCAAGAAACAACATAGGCAATGTCTGGTCTAGTACTGACCATTAACTACATAACAGATCCAATGGCATTAGCATAGGGAATGTTTTGCATAGAGAGAATTTCAGAATCAGTTTTTGGGGACTGATCCCTACTTAACACAAAATGATAAGCAAGAGGGATATTCACAGATTTTGCATCACTCATAGAAAACTTTTGTAAAACCTTTTCAACATATGAAGATTGATGAAGATAGATCACAGAGTTATTTCTATCCCTATCAATATTCATACCAAGTATTTTCTTAGCATCACCTAAGAATTTCATATCAAATTTAGCACTTAAGCAATTTCTCACATAGTCAATTGTATGGACCAGTCAAAAGCATATCATCCACATAGATCAGTAAGAAAACAGGGGACTTAGCATCAAGTTTGAAATACAGACAATGATCAAATTGGCTTCTGCTGACTTTCAAATCAAGCATGCAATCGGTCAAATTTTTTATTCCACTGCAGGTGATTGCTTAAACCATACAAAGACTTTTCAAAGAAACACACATGGTTAGGTTTGGATTTGTCTTCAAAACCTTCAGGTTGTTTCATAAAAATTTGTTCTTCCAAATCACCGTGTAAGAAAGCAATTTTAACATCAAGTTGCTTTAGTTCCCAGTCAAACTCAGGGCCGGACCTGTGAATCACGGGGCCCTAAGCGAGAATATAAAAATGGGCCCTTGTAGTAGTAATTTTTTTATCTTAAAATATTACTCTAAATTGAGGGTTAAACAATTAATTTAACAAGCCAACAGGACTAATTAAAAATAGTAATAAGCCGGCAAGACAACAATAATGTATCAGTTAATAAACTAATATTAATATGTCGGCAAGACAACATTAATGTATTAACTCACGAACTAATATCAATATGCCGGCAAGGCAATAATATATCATAAACCAAAAATCACCAAAGCATAACATTTCCTCGCAAATATATGTTCAACCACTTCCTATTGTTGAACTTCAGTAGCAATATCATTTTTATTAACATTTTCATCATTGGTTTGACGTTCCTTTTCAATTTGATATTCCACCTCTACACTCGTTTCTTCTTCACGCGGTCTCTTAAAATATTTATTTATGTCTCCTGTTTGACGTCGAATTAACTCGATTTCCTTTTGTTTTTTTCCTCTTTTGAGCACCCGACATACATTTGGAAGACATCTAATACTTTTATGCACAAACAATATAATATATTAGTAATTGAATGAATTGCTAGACTGCTAGAATAATTTAACAAATTAAAATGAAGTTAAAAATTCATTCTTTTAAAATGAAGTTTAAAAATAATATAATGAATTGCTAGACTGCTAGAATAATTTGACAAATTAAAACCATTAACCACAAACACATTTAAGATGCAACTAAATAATTAATTAAAGATAATCCAACACATCTTTGGTTATGAACTGAAAAATGGTTTTTGGTTTTACAAATACAAGTTGATAACATTTTATTAAAAAAAAATCCAACACATAACTATACAAGATGTAAACTATCTTAGAACAATTTAAAATGACTATTTAAAATATAAATAAAAGGATAACCCACAATTTTTTTTCTTTATAATATATTAATAATAAATTAAAATCTAAATAAAACTAACCGTTGGGCGTTGACGTCGGACACCGCTTGCGGTTGCGATATTGCTTGTTGATTATTGCGCCTCCGACCGATTTAGAATTGAAAGTCAGAATTTGGAAGTTAAAATTTTAAATTTGGGGGAAATGAGTATTCACGCTTGAGGCAGAGAGGAGTTGTGTTTCTTGGAAGAATTGCCTGCAATTTACCCACGGGAACTAAACCTAAGACTAAGAGTGTTGTTGTATTGGGTTTCAAAATTATGTGTTGGGCTTTTTAACAATTCTGTATTTTATAATTAAAAAAAAAAATTGGGCCCCTCTAAATTTTGGGCCCTAGGCGATTGCTTGTTGTGCCTAGGGTCAAATACGGGCCTGGTCAAACTGAGCCACTAAAGCTAGCATAATCCTCACAGTTACAAACTTCACAACTGGTGCAAAAATCTCAGTGTAATCAATTCCTTGTTTCTGAGTAAAACCTTTTGCAACTAATCTAGCTTTGTATCTAACACCTTCATTTTCTTGTTTGATATTAAACAACCACTTACAATCAACAATAGAACAGTTAACATGTTTTGGGACAAGTTCCCAGGTGTTATTAACATACAAAGAAGTCATCTCATCTTGCATAGCACTCAGCCATTTCACATATTTCACAGAGTTTACAGCATCAGAATAGGTTTTAGGCTCAGAATTTTCAATTGATTCAAACACAGAGAACACATAAGAAGTTAAGTGAAAATCAACAAACTTGTTTGGGATTCAAATGTTCCTTCTAGTTCTATCTCTAGTTAACATAGTCATTCAAGTTATCATTTTTAGTATGCTCATGATTCAAATCAGTGTCAACAAGAAGAAATTCATCATGCACATTATCATTCAAATCAGCATTGTCATTCTCAATATCATTGTGCACATCATCAGTATTCTCAGGATCATGCTCAGCATCAATCATATCAGAATTATCATTCACAGAAATAGAAGGCATATTAGAAAGCTCCACCTTATTAGGAGTAGTGGGGTTTTGAGTTTCAGAAACATTTTTAGAAACATCAAGGCAGGGAAACTCATTTTCATTAAAAACCACATCCCTGCTTAGTAACTTTTTAAAACAATTTTCAGACTTGGACCACAATCTGTACCCTTTAACCCCATCAGGATATCCCAAAAAAATACATTTTAAAGATCTAGGATCAAGTTTGTCAACCTTTTGGTGGACAAAGGCTGAACAACCAAAAAAATTTAAATTTGAAAAGTCCACAGGTTTACCAGACCAAACTTGTTCAGGGTATTTCCCTTTCAAAGGTACAGATGGTGATCTGTTAATCACATAGCCAGCTGTGTGAACAACTTCACCCCAGAACTTTTTGGAAAGTCCAGATGTACTTAACATACTTCTCACCTTTTCCAAAAGAGTTCTATTCATCCTCTCAGCAACCCCATTTTGCTGAGGGGTGTAAGGCACAGACTTGTGTCTTACAATGCCTCATTCAACACACAGTTGATCAATGAGTTGGTTACAGAATTCCAACCCATTGTCAGTTCTCAAATACTTAATATTTTTTCCAGTTTGATTTTCTATCAAGGTTTTCCAATTTTGAAGTTTTTCAAAAACATCAGACTTGTTTTTCATAAGAAATACAAACACTTTTCTTGAAAAATCATCAATCACAGATAGAAAATACCTATTCCCACCATGGGTAGGAACACTGGCAGGACCCCAAACATCAGCATGTAAGTATTCAAGAATATCAGTGCAGGTAGATTGTTTTGGATAAGAGGAAGTAGGGAAGCTAACTCTTTGTTGTTTACCATAAACATATGAGTCACAGAAGGGCACACAAGTAAGTTTATCATTACCAAAACAACCTTCTTTATGCAACAATTCAAGACCTTTAGAACTAATATTACCAAGCCTTTTATGCCAAAGTTCAGTTTTGTCATTCACAGAGTTCAAATTGGTCACAGAGTTCACATTGTTCACAGAATTTTGCATGCAAGGAACAGATTCAACATAGCAAACATACAAATTCCTTTTCTTTTCAGCTTTAGCAATAATAAGGGAACCTTTCATGATTTTCATCAAACCCTTACCCCATCTTCCCTCATAACCATCATGCTCAAGCATATCACAGGAGATCAAGTTATTAGACAGATCAGGAACATGCCTTACATCATTCAAAGTCAAAACAAAACCAGAATCAAGTTTCAAACACACAGTACTAACACAATCACTTGACATTTCTTATCATTAGCCATGGAAACAGATCCATTTTGCACATAAGCATATGAGGCAAATAAGTGTTTAAATGGTGTCATGTGAAATGTGCAAGCAGAATCAATAAGCCAATCATTTTCACTAAGGAATTAGAAGGCACAACATTCACAGAATCATGCAACTCATGCACCATAAACACATCACCCATATGATCATTGCCAGTTGTCAAGTTCACAGAATCATTGGTTTGGTTCTTGTTATTCTGATTATTGTTTTGATTATTGCTCTGGTTATACCTGGGTTTAGTACATTCTTTTATGTAATGGCCATGTTCACCACAGTTATAACACTTCCTATTGTTCTTAGGTCTAGAACTAGACCTCCCTCTGCTTTTACTTCTCTTTCTACCAGAGTTTCTGTTATTGTTATTCCCAGTTTTCTTATTTTGAGGTCAACCCCTGACATGCATAACCTTCCCTGACCCCTGTTTATTCCCCTTAGATATTTTCAGATCCAATTCCTTACTCTTAAGGCCATTAATCACAGTATCAAGGGTAATGGAGTCTCTACCATACTTAATGGCAGATTTCACATCAACATAGGAATCGGGAATGACATTTAGCAACACAATAGGGGTATACAATCATCAATGTTTTTATCACCAGTAAGTTTGATATCTTTTATCAATTTTGTAAAAACATCCAAGTTCTCATCCATATCCTTAGTCAAATCAAGTTTGAATCAAAAACAAATTCCAGTAGAAAGAGTTTTGAGGGTAGGGAAGTTTCAGTGTAAAGTTCTTCCAATTTATCCCAAAGAGCCTTGGCAGAAGTTAATTTGCCAACTTTTCTCAAAACAGCATCAGAGAGATTAAGGATAATAGATGAGTAAGCAAATTCATCAAGTTGATTTTATTTCAACAAGATCTTTATCGAGTACTTTTGATCAATAACTTTAAAACATTTCTGCTGAATTAAAATCCCCTTCATTTTTTGTTGCCAAATAGAAAAATCAGTTTTCCCATTAAAGGGTTCCATATGATAACAGATGCACCGGCCATATTCACAGATAAAGCCACAGAGGATATCACAAGAATACAACACAAAAGTAGGTATCACAATTATCAAATAGAACAGCAGAAGCAACAAGTAGGTGGACCACACAGAGTCCAATGACAACAGAAAATATTAGGCAATTAATGGACCACACAGAATCCAGCACAAAGCAAAGTAAGCAAGAAAGGCACACAGGACCACACAGAGTCCAAGAAACCAAAATCAACAGAAAGAATTTAAAGCTAGGTGGATTCCCTTCGCACCTCAGGATTCCACTGCACTCAAGGCACAGGGTCAAGAGGCTTATGCTTAGGGTTTCCCTAAACTGAGTACTAACTGAAAATAAATGAGAGGGAAAGGAATAGAGAATCTTACAACTAGGAGCCTGTCCTAGGTTCTCACCACGACCAAGTACACCAGGGAGCCAACAGATCACCAAGAAGCTTAAGAACCAGAAGCACCAACACACCACGAGGCAGATAAGTGCTCTGATACCACTGTTGGGTATCTATCTGCCTCAATAGATCGATACACTTAGTACCAAATAATAAATTACAGACTCAATAAGCCTATTATACAAATTTACTCTAGACTCGATTTGCAGAAATTAAAGTACCAAAGGTAAATAGAAATTTATAGGTAAATGAAATATAACACAGAGAATATATAGGGCAACAACCCAAAACCGAATATTGAAAAGATTCGGCTCAGGACCAGGTTTTCCCCAAAACCATAAAGTCAGTCACCAGAGAACCACAAGTAAGCCAAGAGGTAGAGCCACACTAAGCCACGCCACACAAACCCCCAAGAAGAAGCCCTCACAGATATTCACCAAAAAACCCTAGAAATCCCAGAAATCAACCCAAACCCTAACCTCACGGAGAAGAAGGATAATACACCGAGATATGGTGGATTAACACAGTATCACATAGATCTATCTCACAAACACTCAGATCGCACAAGAACACCAACTAGATGTTGGATTTCTTAGAAAGAGAGATCGAAGTTTAGAGTGAGAAAGAAACCAGAGAGTTCTAGAGAGGAGAGAAGGGATTTATAAGGTAAAGCAATGGCTCAGATCAAACCTTATAAACAGACGATCAGGATTGAATCAAGAGGATCCGCGGACAAGGGATTCGGATCCCGCAGTCCGAATAAGTAACCCGAGGATCAAGTGAATATGGGTTGGGCTCTTGTTTGCATTGTGGGCTGCAATTAGTGGGCTCAAAGGATAGATAGCAAATGGGCCAAGACAAGCAATGGGACAATATCACAACAATAACAATATTGTAAAACTTAATTTACAATTTTGTGTTCCTCCGTTTTTCGTGTCGAGTCACGTCATGTCGTGCTTTATCGTATGATTTGTCTCTTTAACAGTGTTTGTAACCGTGTCGTGTTATCTGTCGTGTCATTCATTGCCAGCTCTACTTGAGACTATGATTAGTGATTTTGGTTACCACACTAAAAAGGTGATCAGTCACCTGTTGGATTTATAGGTGAATATGATAAATGTTTAGATGTCCAAAGATTAGAATAAATTGTGGCCTATTATCAAAGAAAATCCTCTTTGGGATGAAGTTGATGATTATTGAGTACCTTTAGAACTAGCTGCAACAACTTTTCACAATTTATTGTTGTAGTTCGAGAAGACGACAACAAGCTTTTGGATACAATGAGAAAAGTTATACATGAAATCCACTTATATTCAAATTCATAAAAAAAAATAGCTTATTCATATTTAATTTGTCCTAGTTATATTTGTAAATTTTGGAGAATTATAAATTTATAGTATTGACTGCAGAACTATAGATTTATATAAAGGTCTTCCTAAAAACTATTATCTTATTATTTTATTAAAATTACTAATTTCTTAAATTAAGACCAGAGAAAAATATTATTTTAGAGAGTTATTATTTTATGGAGGTAATACACACATAAAATTTTAAAAAATAATAAAAACATCATTCGTGAAACAAAAATGAAAAATTTCCATAGATTATGCACCTGAAGGAGAATAAATAAAGCACGGCTTGGTTTTTGTGCATTTTTCTCAACTCAGCGGCAGGTTCCTTCCACATTCTAAACAAGGTATCGGACACTAAAGCAACACGGATATGATCTTCTATTCCAAAATCGCGTTTCATCTTTAATTCCAATCGCACGGATGATAAACACGTATATAATACTTACCATATTAAAACCCCACAATTTCTGCTTGATTTATGCTTGAAAGTTAACATGGTAATTGTTATACTCGTGTCTATCATCCACACGGTTGGTATAGGAGATGAAACACAATTTTCGAATAGAAGATCCCATCGAAATCCCCAACCTCGTTAACATAATCCACGCATTGTTAGAGATGGCAAAATGCACCAAACCCGACTGGGGAACCCGTCCCCGCCCCGATTATGTTAATGGGGCGGGGATGAGTTTAGGTCACCCCACCCCGCCCCGCTCCGCGCCGACTTTATATATATAATTACATATTAAGTATATTTTATATTGTATATTGGTTGTTTTGAATTGATTAATAAAAGTAGAATATTCTTGTTGTAAAATTCTCCAAAAAGAAAAAAAAATTCTTGTTGTAAAAGAAAATATGGATGTATATTTCGAGTAATTAACTTGCCTTTCTTGACCTAAACCATGCAACAAATTCCTTATATAAATATGAAATACAATAGGACATTTTGTGCATTATCTAAATCATTTGTTCATTAAATTAGTGCAAATAAAATAAATTTATTCTTTTGATTAATTTAAGAGGAAATTACACAAAATACCTTGATTTTTTAAAAAAAGACAAAAATACCAACCTATCACAAATCCACCCGACCCGGTCCTGGACTTCACAAATATATCCACCCTGTTACTTTTCTTTTCAGTTTTTACCCTCCTCCAGTTTCTTACGTTTCCATGGCTAGGTTAAAACAGTTTCTTACTGATTTATGGAACTCGAATTGGCGCACATGTTTTTTGCGATTCCACAGTCGATCGTGGCCACGTTCTCCACCATTGCTTTGAGTTTCAGTCGTTTGAGCTTCATCACGTTCTTTGTAGGTTTAATTTCTTTTTGAAACCTCTGGTTTTGGTAGTATTTTAATGGCTCCTAAAAACGCTCCTAAAAACTCTCCTCATAAGAGAATATTGAAGGGTTCTTCGAAGGAAGCAGCAGATTCCTCGAAAAAGAGGAAAGGTCAGAAGGTTGCTGCTGGTTCCATGGCTTCTAAGAAGAGGAAAGTAGAAAATATTGTTGAGGAAGAAGCGGTTTTGGATGTTAAATCGTCTTCCAAAGGTGTGAAATCGAATATTGGTGTTAAAGTTGCTGGGAAAAAGAAGGTTTCTTTTGAAGAAACGGATGTTGCTGAGGTATGAGTTTTGTGTATTTTGATTTGTACTCTTTTGTTTGTTTCGATGTTATTTCTTATTTGTTTCTGTTATGTTTCATTTGTTCTTTTATGTATTTAAGTTGAAATGGTTGTTGATTTTGTGTTTCTTTTATGTTTCTGTTTTGTTTCATTGTTGTTTCTAGGGTTTCAAGTATGTTCTTGACCCTGCTGACTGGTTTACTCTGCTCGAGTAAATACTGGCTTCTCCTTTGATGTTATTAAGAATATAAAGAAAACCTTATCTGACACCCAACTGGAGGTATTTAAGAATACCTGTTTTGGATATTTCTTGGACATGAAAGAAGTTGATTTCCAGAATCAGCTTGTCCATTCTTTGTTGAAACGTCAAGTCGTCCACTCGAAGAAGGACGAAATTGTTGTGTCTGTGGGTGGGAATTTGTTGCGGTTTGGGTTGGGGGAGTTTGCTATTATGACTGGTCTAAATTGTGTTGGTGTTAGGCCTTCATTGTCGAGGGATGTTCGTAGCTCTGTTATATTTCAGAAGTATTTTGCTAGCATAAACAAGTTTAATAGGCAGTCGATTGAGGAATGTTTTTTAATGCGTGTTTCGGGTGATGAGGATTTAGACGCCCTGAAATTGACTTTACTTTATTTTCTCCATTTGTTTCTTTTTACTTCTACGGGTAGTTTTGTTGAGATGTCATTTTTTGAGTTGGTTGACAAGGATATGGATGTGTTTGAGACATATCCATGGGGGATTGAGTTGTTTGATGTTACTATGCGTGAGTTGAGGCAGCAAATCTTGTACAAAAACAAACTTCAAGGCGAGAGAATCCTGGTGGGAAGCATACGAAATTTTATAGAATTCAAGGATTTCCGTTGGCTTTCCAGATTTGGTTCTACGAGTGCTGCCCAGAGGTGAACAGGAAATTTTGTGCTCGAGTTGATTGTGATATCCCGAGGATTTTGAACTGGACTTGTTCAAAGTCCGAAAAAGACAACAAAGTTAGGGCCGAAGACTTGGAGATGAAGATCTTCAATCGGTCTGCTGAACAGGCAATATGATTTTACTATTTTTTTTCTTGCTGTTTTGTTTCGTTTATGTTTCAGAATTGTTTCTTTATTGTTTCTGACTTTTGTTTTATTTTTTCTTATTTCAGTTGGGTCTGAAGAATTTGTGGCATACGGAGGATGAGCTTGTGCAGCTGTGCATTCAGACATTTTATTATAAATCAAAGTACACATTCAGCCCGCTTGATGATGATTTTGTCGTTGGAAAGTTGAAGCGCAAGGAGGCTGTTGTTGGTAGTGGGTCGAATCATACCGTTGATGACATTGCTAGGAACCAGCTGTTGTTTTCTAAGGATTTTGAGGTTTTTAAGGTTTCAACTACAAAATTCTTGGAATAACAATTTGCTATTGTTTTCTCTGAGCTTGCCAATATTAAGAGGAAACTAGAGGTTCTCATACTTTGTTTTAATTATAAGTATTGTTTTGTTATCTTTCTAGATTTTTCTTGTTGTTTCTTTTGTGTTTCAAGATTGTTTATTTGTCGTTTCTATTCATCACATGGTTATTGTTTTTTATGTAGGTTCGTTGTGTTGTCGAGGAAATGGAGCAGGTTTAATGAATCAGAGTCTACGAGTGAAACCGAATCTAATGGCATGTCATTAGGTTCAGGTTCTGAGGAAGATGCAGATGACGAAAAAGACGGAGAGGATGAGGTTGATGAT
This sequence comes from Rehmannia glutinosa, assembly GCA_016081115.2. Lineage (NCBI taxonomy): Eukaryota > Viridiplantae > Streptophyta > Magnoliopsida > Lamiales > Orobanchaceae > Rehmannia > Rehmannia glutinosa. The sequence continues at coordinate 70,159,556 of CM071924.1, read as the reverse complement.
GGGAATGTGGATGTTCCCGTTAGGGAAGCTGGAAATGCAATGCCTACGGAATTGGGTGATGTTGGTGGTCGTTCTAAGGAGCTTTCTGCTGTTGTTTTTGAGAAAAAAATGATGACACTGGTGAAGCTGATCTGAGTGCTGCGGAGGGAGTTGCAGCTAGTGGTAAAGCTGATCTGTTCCAAACTCACCAGGCCACTAGTGACTAGCTGCTAGTGGCCTGGTGAGTTTGGAACAGAGCATGGATAACGTGGTTGATGAATCGAGGAAGGACGGTAGTGAGATGGAGAAGGTGTTTGATGAATCAAGCAAGGACCGTGGTGAGATGGAGAAGGTTGCTGATGAGTCGAGCAAGGACGGTGGGGAGGAGAAGAAATTGCTTAGTTCTCAGGAACTTGACGATCTCACCCTTCTCAAATTGATGACATATTTAACAGTGCAAGCCAAGCTGCACTGGGAAGTTGTGTTTAAATTATAGTTTCTGTTATTTTGTTGTTTTTGGATTCAGTTTGTTCTTTGTTATTTTATTCCCCTTTGTTTTGTTTTTTTGTTTTTTGTTTTTCTTTTATTTCAGGGTGCTTTGAAAAGTCCAGTTGGTGTCTCCTCTGATCTATCTCCTTCTATGAAGAGGGGTTCAAAACCGTCCATCGCGGTGAGGACTCCATTCACAATAACTTTGAGTCTTCCAGTGATGTTGTCGCTGAAGGTGGTGAACCCGCGGACGTGGTGATTGGATTGGAAGACGTCGGCGACAAAGATGCCGTTGTGGATGCTGGCGAAAAAGTTCCAAAGCCCTTGGTTAAGGGAAGGTGTCCGCTGGACGAGAATATGGGTGAAGGTCCAGGGTAAGGGCCCTGTCGGATGGGTTGAACGACTGGCTTGCGGAAGGGTTTGATTCTCAAGGGTATACACCTTTATTATTTTCATATTTGTAATTAATAACTATCTGAAACAATTTTGAAACATATATGAAACAATTATATAAATGTTTATAAATTTGTGATTAGTTTTTTTTTGTGTTTATTTGATACTCTTTTTCAGCCCGAATCGATACTCGGAGGAATATGACAAAGTTGAGCCTTCTTTGAAACATGGTGTCTGCGAAGTGAAGTCGAAGTCATGGTTTCACAGCCTGTATTATGTTGATGAGTACTTGGCTTCTTTTGTAAGTTTTTATTGTCTTTCATGTTGTTTTTTGAATTGTCCCTTCTGTTTTTTGATTGTGTTTTGTGTTCATTTTGCAGCATATTGATGTGCTTTTCTACTATTTGAGGAAGAAGTTCCTATACGGGAATAGTGCTGTGACATTCACAACAACTAATTTGATATTTGATCGGTGCGTCCAAAGCATTTATAAGAAATTTTGCCAAGTGAACAAAAGAAAGAAGAAACATTTTGATTTGTCCATGATCAATGTCAATACCACAGTTGTGGACTATATCATGGGATATGATATTGCGTGTGGACGGCCATGGTCGGAAGTTGATCATATCTTGTTCCCCATACATTGCATTGATATGGAGCATTGGGTAATGGGACGGTTGAGCGTGCATGAGAGAACTATATATCTGTACAATTCGTTGAAGACAGATGATTCTCTTAAAGTCGTTGTTGAAGCTGTGAAAGCTTACAACTCTCTCCTTCCTAGGTTCCTGTCCTTGGTAGCCTTTTATGGTTTCCATCTCAATGTTGTTCTAGGCGAGGGTGCGTATTCCGTTGATCCGAATTGTGCTATGAAAGTCGTTGTTGTGAAAGACATTCCTTTGCAGACCAAGAAGTAATTTTTTCTATGTATTTTCGATTTGTTTGTTCGTTTTTGTTGTTTTTGTTTTTATTTTTTATATGTCTGACTGCCCATTTCTTCATTTCTTTTTGTAGTGACTGTGGCGTTTTTGTTGAGTGTTACACGGAGTATTTTGTTGCTGGGAAGAAAATGGATGCTGAGGCGTTTGACGCAGAAAATGAGCGGTCAACGTTTAGTCATTTTCTCTACAATCACGCAAAGCTGAAGCAACAAAACGGCGACGAGGACGACAACGACATTGAAATTCTGCCTCCACTCCCTAAGGATTCTAGGGAATTGTTGTTACGAAAATCTTGATAAATTGTGTAATCACCTGAACAAATTTGTCTTAAGTTTGGTACTTTCAGTAATATGGGATATTTTGTATTTATAATAGCTTTCCTTGGAGGATTTGAATCGTTATTGGCTGTTTTGATTACGACTAGATTTTGTGGGTAGTACGTTTTTGAACAATTTGGAGACGAGTTATGAGATGTTTTTCAGTTAATGTATTGTTGTTGCTTGGTTTGGGATTCAAATTATTGTGCGTTTTGTGTTACGTTTCTTATGGTCTCTATTTGGTAAATGGTTTCATTGTGTAATAGAAACATATCTGAAATACATTCGAAACAAACATTTGTTTTGTCATCTTATTGTAAGAAACATATTTGAACAACATAGAAACAATTTGCTTTTGATTTTCTATATGTCGAAGCTGTATCAATTACACATATATTCGTAATAGTAATATTCTACTACGAGTCCTATTTTGTTTTTGGTTGATTCTTACATGTTTTTCTATTATGACCAGGATCCCCACATCTACCACATTTGGTTTTGGCGCTTTTCTCTCAAGCTGCCTTGTGTCTTCTTTTCTTTGGCCTTCCAGATTTTGCCTTGCCCTCTGGTGGTAGAATCTTCATTATGTTGATTTCTTCTGGCAGGACCCAGGTACCTTCATGTGGGATTGGATACACTATTTCCAATAAGCCACTTTCATTGTTTCCTTCATGTAGTATGCCGAGAAGTATTGGTACGGATCTGCATTCAAATCTTTTACTACCGCTAAAGCATGTGGGCAAGGAATTTCATCCATTTGAAACTTGTTGCATGTGCAAGTCCTTGTTGCATGTTGCATTTGATCGCTTCACCTGAAACATAAATGAAACATATAAGAAACATGTTTGAAACAATGGACAATCTGCTGAAAGTTTGCATTAAATTACCCTTAAATTTAGTGAAATGGTGTAGTTTTTCCCCATATACTCTTCAGCTCTTTTTGTCATCCTTGTGAATGTTGATCTTGCTTCAATCTGATGTCTGCATGTCCAATCTTGAACTAATGATCTCAAGTATTCGAGCAAAGCTATTACTGGTAGGTCTCTCCCGGCCACTATCGCTGCATTCAGTGATTCTGCAATGTTTGAAGTCATGACAAAGTATCATTTGCTCTGACAGTGGAGTCATGTCCATTTCTTGTAGCCGATGATAGACAAATAGGGTCTAATTCTGCTGTTTACGCTGTCAAATGCAGACATTTGCTTTTCGAACTCTTCATTCGTGTATGCTTTTGCTGCTGCTATGAACAGATCTCGTATTTCGCTGTTTTTCCTTTTGAAGTTTTCCTTCAAATTGTTCAGTAGATGATACGTGCACAGCCCGTGAGAGACCTCAAGATATACCTGATTGTTAAAATAATATACTTGTGAGAACTTTGTAAAGTGGAATGTTTTTGAAACTATATGTGAAACATGAAAGAAACATATATGAAACAAACGTGAAACATCATATAAAGAAATATTTACATTATGTACCTCCTTTATTACTGTTTCAATACTCACGTGTCTGTCTGAGACTATGCACATCCCTTCCCTGAGACCAAAGGTTTGTCTTATCTTTGTGAAAAACCACACCCAGCTCCCATCATTCTCAGAATCCACTACTGAAAAAGCCAATGGGAAAATGCTCCCATTCCCATCCTGTGTGCAGGCAGACAACAAAGCCCCCCATAGCTTGCTTTCAGGAATGTAACGTCAACAACAATTAAAGGCCTGCAGTGCCTCCATCCTTTTATTGATCCATTGATTGCCATGAACAAGAAGAGGAACGTGTCATCCTCATTTTTTACTATTTCAGTGATTGATCCGGGATTCGTTTTCTCCAACATGTACAAGTAAGCCGGTAGTTTCTGATAAGACTCATCTGGCCTTTCCCTTATTACGTCCAAGCGCTTTCTCTTTTGATCTCCACACCTTTTTGTAGTCGAGACTTATTCCATGCTCGTCCTTCATATCTCTAATTATATCTGTTGGCTTGTAGATTGTTTTGATGTTGTTGAGGTACTTTGATTTGATAAGGTCCCCAACTATTTTTGCTGTGGCGTGCCTATTGTCGTTCATCCTCTTATCCAGCGGACATGTGTGTGTTGTTTCGTGCTTTCTTACTATGAATCTTGTTGTCCCTGATGTGGATGTGGCTTTCAAATGCCAATTGCAATTTTCATCGAGACACTTTACGTAGTATTTCTGTTTGCACGACTTCTTCACCTTATATTGGAAGTGATGTTTCAACGCATAACAACTGAGCTGTTTGATCAATTCCTCCTTGGTGTTGTAGACATCTCCCTTTTGGAATTGTTCTTCAGCATGTGTACTTTCTTGAATTTCCGTCGTGTCTTCTTCTCCGACCACATTTCTGCTTATGAGGTTTGCATAGTCGATGTAGTCAATCGCGTTTTGGCCCATGTTTTCCTTTAGTGAGCTCTCTATAGACATGCTGTTCGTTTCTTCCGTTACATTTTGCTGTGTTGTTATTTCCAAGCTCAGTTCCTTTCTTACTATGTCTATGCACAAAGGAAACTTCATCCAATCCATTTCTTTGCTTTTCACTTCCATGTAGAATTTGAGATTGTAATCGCTTTCAATCTTCAATGGTGGCAGAGTCTCTGTCATTTTGTATCTAATCTGTATAGCTTTTATATCTTTTCTGTATTGAATTTGTTGTTCTAAGATTTCCTTTAGTGTGCTGAAATTCAATGAAACTGTGGAATACGACAGCTGGGATTTTCTCCCCATTGTCCATTGTGGTATACGACAGATGGATTTTCTCCATGCATACCGTGAAATTCAATGAAATGTTGGTTAAGTGAAACATACAAGAAACATAAATAAAACATGTATGAAACAATGTCTATGTACGTCAAGAAGCAATGTGTTGTATTAGGAGAACGAACAATTGTGAAACATAAAAGAAACATATGTGAAACAAGAAAGAAACATATGTGAAAAAAATTATGTAATGTACTACATTCAGTTTTTTCCAGATTCACATGATTTATTCGTAGATAATCATGAGAAGTAATTTTTGTAGAATTTTAGATCATAATTCGAACAAAATAAGCATTTTGAAGCTCACAACTGTCAAGTTTTTGGATTTGCATGCAAAATTACTGGTTAAATTCAATGTCAATGTCAGTCAATACACATTGAATCCTAGATTTCTATCTGTAAAATCATGAAATATATCTAAACAAGGTATTCTCAGAACAAGATAAATAGATCGCGTTGTTGTTACCGGTTTTGGTTTTCTTTCTTCCTCTTGATATTGAGCTTGAATTGTGATCTCGAACATTCCAATATTTTTCTCTCGATTTGTTTCCTCGTATCTGTGTGTTTCTTCTGTTCTTCGTTAATATTTGGGATGGGAGAATTGTATTTTTGATCAGAGATGTTTTGATCAGCAACGTGATTTCTGGAGAGGAAATGTTGCAATACGCTGAAGAGCAGTATTTTGTCTCCAATTCATCGGATCTGGTATATTTGTGAAAGAACTGGGCCTGATCGGGTATTTTTGTGAAAGAACCGGGCCTGGTGGGTATTGTGCAGGGATTGGGTATGGAAAATGGGGTATTCATGTCGTTTTCCCTTAATTTAATGTATATTCAATCAACAAACTTTTACCTTTTCATTATAAACAAACTTCCTCGTTTTGGACGCCAGTTCTTTGAGAAATATTACATATGCTGCCACGTTACTACTAAAATCTAGTAGAGGTAAATTGACATTCACCTTAGATAGCATGTTATAGAAATCCAAGAACTGCTTATCTTGCTTTTCATTTCTCAGACAACTTGGGAACGAAATTGGAGGTTTGTAAAGATTGTCAGTTTTATGCAAGACATATCCCTTACTCCCCTTTTTTCTTTTGGCTCTTCTTTTGTCCTGTCATCCTTTGTAATCTCTTCAGTGCCTACAGGGTTAGACGAAGCAATAGAAAATAGAATTTCAACTTTATTATCAATTATTTTACCACTTCGTAACACGGTGGCTTGTGCTTATTGGAGTTGGCTTGGTAGCTTCCCCTTATTAACCACATGTTGAGCGATTTCACCGACTTGAGTGGCCAGTTAGCTCACTTGAGTCTCAATAGCTTAACCGAGGCATCTATGGATTCAAACAGTTTATCGATTTCTTGAGTTTTCTTGCTAACTTGAATAAATGTACTTAAGCTTTCAACAGATGGAGGTCGTTATTGGTTTGATGATTGTCATTGGGATTGCGGAGGCCCCGGATAAATTTGAGATGGATTGTGTAAATTTCCCCAACTAAAGTTCGGATAACTCCACTAACCTTGGTTGTTTGCCTAAGAGAGCGGATCATTACGGGGCCTCTGTTGATATCCCTGGATTGCATTAACGTCCTCAACCTGTTGCTCAAGAAAAATATTACAAATATTAGCCCCATGACCAAATCCACCACAAATATCGGAAGACTCGCCAGAGGGGCCGACTGGTGATTGCTCCCTTGTAGCCAACAGATGCACTTGCTTAGTCAGTTCCATCAATTTCTTTGCCACATCATAGTTTGGAGCTACTTAATTTACTATAACCCGTTTTCTCCTAGCACTTTTTTGTTGCGAATTGGTGCTCATCATCTCCAAGAGATCATAGATTTCTTGGGCTATGTATTTTCCCACATCACCCTGGCTACATTATCAATCGTATATTGATAGTTATGTGACAACCCATCCCAGAAGAATTGATTCAATAGCTCCAACAGATACTGGTAGTGTGGGCATTGAATTAATAAAGCCTTGAAGCGATCCTTTGCCTCATGAAAAGGCTCGCCATCAGCCTGGCAAAAAGTAGCAATCTTAGCCCGCATATCTGAAATCTTTTGAAGTGAGTAGTTCTTTCATATATTTATTGTACACCGTCTCCCAAGTAGTTAAGGAGGAGGTAGAGATATAAGCCACATTTTAGCCTGATCTTTAGAGTGTAGGAAAAATAGCACATCCATAGCTGATCCTCATTCAAATCTTGCAGAGAGAAGGTATAAATGAAGGCGTAGAATTCTCGGATGACATTGAGAGGATCTTCATTCGGCATCCCATAGAAAGACGGTAGCTTATTGAAGTGTATGATTTTTAGCTCATAATTCCTTGTTGTCTGTCCCAAAGTGACGCAAGAGGTCGCAATCCCAATGATTGGACGCTCAAACTCTTGCATTGAAGGCTGACGTGCTTCCTCGCTGTTTCAGTTCTGATTGTCACCCATCCCTAGTTCGTGATCCCTTGTTCTTCTTTTGGAACTTGGTCTTTATAATCCGTAGTGTTCTTGCCACCCTCGGCAAAATCATTCCCCTCATTCCTTGTACATTTCGCAACCCAATGGATGTCTTCCACGAAAGGTACAAGTCCAGTTTGAGATTTCTACGTCCTTTCATAAACAACACCAGGCCAGAAAATAGATCAAAAGTAAAAATAAAAAAGAAAACAAAAAGAATCATAATCTAGAAACACAAATATAAACAAAATAATTATTACGCCTAAATCTTTTTCCAGCAACAACACTAAACCTCTAAATTAATCTAGCGATGCCTGCAATAGTAAGAAATCAATTATCGGGTGGCAAATTAACCTCTAGTCGTCTTTCGAGGAAGATTTATCCTGCAATAACTATTTCGTATCAAAAAAAAATCATAAATACTCTAACCAGATTTTTATTGTTTTAATTAACTAAAGAAAATAACTAAAAGACCAATTAAGACTTAACACAATTAAATCCAGAGAAAAATATGTCGAGAAAACTCTAGGATTTCGGAATTATATCTACAAGCTCACAAGCAGAATACAAATCAATTAATCATGCGATTAACAATTTAAGAGAACAAACATAAACTAGACTTAGATCTGACAACTCGTGTTTTCACAAATTAAATCTAGATAGATCTAATTTACCAAATTAATTAACCAAGTTAGATAATACATTATTGATTCATATTTAACTCCCTAATTGAATTTAGTCAAATAATAATACCATCTATCGATCTCAATTATTTCCTCAAGACAATCAAAGTTGATCAGACAATTATTTATAAGATAAAACAATTCAATCAGGCGAGGAATAATCCATTAATCAATATTCATGTTTGTTTTTCGCAACAATTCTTTCTAATCCTAGAACAAGAAAATTAATTCATGCTTGGTGATGGAATCATCAATTCAATTAAATGGTAGAATTAAACAATCATAGACATAATCATGCAATAACAATAATCACCAAGTAATGCCCCCCGGGGCATAACTCAACTGGTGCAAAGAATATGGGTGATGTGATGTCCCCTTCGCTGGCACCTGCAGCGTGGAGGTTTTAATCCACCTGGTAATAGGTAGGGGGTGGGATTTCTTGTGTAGTGATTCCGTCTAAAGCGGCTCAGATGCCGGGCTCGTTGAGGCATATCCCGCGATTCACCTCCTCCACGAAGCTCTAGAAGCGGGACAATGAGGGCCCTCATAGATGTGCTTCATACTTCAATAGTCACAAAGTAATTGAAATTAGATAGGAAAGATGAAGAAATAATACGCTTTGATTATGCCGCAAAAGATCTTCGGTAGAAAACCAAGTAATACCAATGTCGAAAAGCAAAATAAAATAACAAAAACTAGAATTTAGAAGTGCTAAGAACCAAAAGTGTATAAAACATGGATCCCCCAGTCTTATTTATAAGCCTAGAGTCCTTATACAAGGTGTGAGAATCCAAAACGGAAAGAAAATTGAAAAATAATTGAAAAACTCTCCGACGCGTGACCGCACACTCTTCTGCTACCTGTTGTCGGCGTGACTCCGCGGCGACTTGGATTGACCTCGCGCGACCGCGCGCCAACTTGAATTCCCGCCAAGCCCTGACGAGCGTGACCGCGCGTGTGCGAGGACTTTTTCCACCGCTCGCTGGGTCGCGCGCCTGCATTTGCCGTCGTCCATTCCGTCCTATATCATCCGTCATCACACCCGTTGTTCATCGTTTCAAGCCTAATTTTCACCGAAACCTACAAAAAGGACAACAATACCCCCACGTAATACAAAATAATACAAACAACACACTAAGTACACGAAAACACACACACACATGTAAACAATCATACGAAAAAACACACAAAGAATATGTATAAATACATGCGAAAGAGTTAGTCCGTGTAAACCACACATTATTGGTCTGACAAGGCACAACATCCCGTGCCGAAATTCATTAAACACAAATATAAATAGAAACTTATAATTAATCTGAACATACTAAGATGACTCAATGATTATAAGAATTGGTAATAGAGAGTTAATACGTTTTAACACATTTCTTCTATCATAAAGCGTGCCAAGTGCACAGATTAAGTGTAAATCCACACTCTATAATCAATGACGCATATTGCATGCATAGTTTTCTTAAAATAACAATTGTACATGTTTTTAAAAGCACACAGTCCTTTATTCACCCATTGCAATTTGCAAGGCCATGACATATTTTGGTTGCGTGCTTATGTGCATTGCATCGAAAGAATTTTTAACAAGTCAAGCCAGACCACCGGCTACACTCCACTGAGCACCTTTAGCTCATCCTCCTAATTTTCAATTTAGAGTCGGAGGAAAATCGACGAGGAGGGATACTAGAGTAGGACATACTGTTCCAGAATAAGTGGTGAATACTGATAGTCCAAGTGGCTACGAAAATCTAGAGGGGGTGGATAGATTCCCAATTTTTTTAGATTTTTCTTCCTTTTTTCAAATATGTGAGGATTTTAAAGGAAGTAAAAGATAGAAGAAGAAAGAACACAATGATATATAGTGGTTCCACTCACTTAGAGCTTATCAACTACTACTCGGTATGTCCTAATGGATTTCGAAGAGAAAATTTTAGTAATCGATACCAAACGATTACAACTCAACAAGAAGAGTATCAAACTCTTCTTACACCACAATCTTGAAGAGCGCCTAACTCTTCAACACCTAGTTTAATCAACCAAGTGTGTTCTCACTAAAAGAACACTTAACAAGTAATTCTTGTTTTGGATGATTTTGATCAATCAAGATTACACCTCAAATGAATGTATACATATTTGAAAGTACAAGTGTAATCAAGAAAAAAAGCCTAAAAAACAAGATGTGAAAGTGCAAGAGTTTAGGCTAATACAACAAGGGTAAGAAAATATAACGAAGGCTTGAGAAAATTACATAATTTTCTTGTTGTCTTATAGAATTGTGTGTTGTATTTGATCCTTCAAATTATCCAACTATTTATAGAGAAACTTCAAGATTTGATTTCCAACATAGGCTCCTCCATATTGAAATTTTTCTGCAAAAGAAGGATCAAAAGATCTACAAAAATGATTAAGAAATGTTAAAGTTTACTTTTACTAATAAGTGATGTTGCAACAGATAGAATTTGCTGATAACAAGTATAGTGACCGGTCGCTATGTATAAAACTTGAAAGTTTAAACCGTTAGATCAAGATTTGATACATGTTGTTGTCAAGGGCGACCGATCGCTATGGATAGCAACCGGTGACCAGTTGCCATGGATAGAGAACGGTTGCTATTGAAACAGAGAAGAAAATACAATTTTTGCAAACATTCAGGTATCAATCGCTCTAGTATAGCGACAGGTCGCTATAGCCTCAGAGAATTGTCTTTGAAAAATTAATCTTGAAAAATATATAGGTACCGGTCGCCCTCTATAGCGATTGGTCGCCCTTAATTTAGGGACTTCACTGTTTTTTGAAAACTTTGAAAATTATTTAGGTATTGGTCGCCCTCTATAGCGACCAGTCAACCTCAATACAGAGAATTGTCCGGATTTTGACAAAAATATAGTTCAAGTAATACTTCACAAACTTAAGATTAAAATACACTAGAATACTTGAAGTATTTTGACATCTTTTGAAAATATTGTTTTGGTTTATAAATCAATTATCTGAAATCATAAAAATCAAAGATAATTTTGTTCTAACAAATACATGGGGAAATAGTGGCTAGACATTTGACTACAAGTTGTAATAGGGAAAAATGCAATTTTGTTCCCATAACTTTGGACCGATCGCAATTTAGTCCTGTTAAGTATTTTTTTTGCATTACATCCTGTAATTTTGAGACATTCTCAATTAATGGACAAAAGTTGCCGGAAAATTGATCTGTCACCGGAAAATGCATGCCATATGCAATGCACGTGACCAATTTAAAATGATTTTTTTTGCAACATTTAATATATTTTCAGACGTGGCAATGAAGATAAAAAAAAACAAATAATCAACACCCACATGAACCCAATGGAGGGAATATAAGTGCCACTTTGAACCATAATGGAGGAAAAAGAACAGTTTAACCTCAATTTTGTATGGAAATATAACCTGAAGGGGGTTAGGGTTCTTAAGTTGATTTGGCAATTTTATTTGCAAATGGGCGGGTGATGTAAAGGCTCTTTTTCCTCCATTATGATGGCCCTTATATTTTCTCTCCATTGAGATGTCTATGTAGGTGTTGATTATTTGTCTTTTTTTAATGTTCATTGCCACATCTGAAAAATATTAAAATGTGGCTAAAAAATTCATTTTAAATTGGTCACATGCACTCCAAATGGCATTTTTCTGTGACAAATCGATTTTCCGTCAATTTCGGTCCTTAAATTGAGAGTGTCTCATAGTTATTGGGTGTAATTCCAAAAAAAATACTTAACGGGACTAAACCGCAACTGGTCCAAAGTTATGGGACCAAAATTGCATTTTCCTAGTTGTAATAGGACTTTGTACATTATGTTATGACTTTTGTTGTACTGTAGTTCATCGTGTTAGTACATTATGACTTTTTTAGTCCGCAGATTGGACCAACTTAGAGATTTGTTTCTCATTCTTTATTTTTTTTTTAATAAATTGGTCATTTAAATGATTTTAGATTTTTTTTCCAGACATTTGGTCCTGTCACCTGAAACAAGTAAATGACCCACTGGGGTAATGTGTAATTTAAATTTAAAAAAATTACTTCTGTAAAGCTGAGTTGGTGGGGTACATGGACTTTAGAAAGACAAGAAAAAGGCGACATTGGCAATTAGGGTACACACGGCTCATAAGTGTCCTAATTTTTTCCCTCAAATTATTTAACTAATTTTAATATAACATATTTAAGTTTATTTCTCAATTCTAAAAAGAATAATTAATTCAAAATTCAAATATTATATTTTTTTATGTTATTTGTAATATTAAATAATGAAACAAATTACCCCCGAGTGTGCTAATAATTTTAGGAATTCCTTTTCATTTTGGGTAAATGAATTAATATAATTTTCATGTCTAATTTATTTTCCGAACATTGTCCACCCACCATTCCACAACCACCAAGCGCCGCGCGACCACAACAACCTCATCCACCAAAACTTAAACATACAGACATCAAACACGTGGCAATTTCCTCACAAATTTAAAAAATTCCTTATTTGTGTTGGAATTAAATTATTTGTAAAAATTCTACTAAGAGAGTAGATGAAAATAGCATTTGGAATTTCTCAAAACCGATTTCGGGTGAATGAGAAATTAATGCTAGAAGTGCCACTTAATACAAATAAATGGTATGGAAAATGGAAAATGTGGGGAAGGAGAGATGCTCCATCCCACATAGGAAAATGATGATAAGTTTGCACACTTTATATATCCCAAGTTGGACAAATGGGTTTGGGCCCTTGGGGGCACCCAAGTTTTTAAAGGGGTGAGGACCTACATGCTTGTGGGTTTGGTTCAAAGCACACGCGCGCCGCCACCGCCCGCCGACCAGATCGGCTTGGGCTTGGGCTTCAAAGCCCTTATTCTTTTTGGACCAAAAACCTTTAAAAATAAATGTTTAATTAATTTTTGTAATTAATTAAATGATTTTCCAACTGGGAACGTTTGGACCGGCGCACGGGCGGACGCACGGCCTGTGCGTCGGGTCGTGCGTCCTACCGAAGTTTTGCGCCTAGACACACGGGCAGGCGCACGGCCCGTGCATCGGGGTCGTGCGCCCTGCCGAACGTTTTGCGCACTGAAGAAGACCGCACGGCCCGTGCGTCCTGGTCGTGCGCCCAACAGTGCGTCTGTCGGTCTGAAAATGTGTCTTTTCGAGCCAAAAGACGCGATCTTTCCGTACGAGGCACCTGAGGCCTATAATAATCGACCCCTGATGACTGAAAACAATACACGAAATTATCAGAAATCTAATCTAAAATCGAGCATTGCATCTGTGTATTGTTTGATTTCCTTCCTTCAATAGCTTGAAAGTTAAAAACACTCTTGTTGTTCGCTGTTGTTTTGGTTTTGCTAGTGCTGCTAACAGGGACTGTAAAAAGTCGTTGTATCTTAGAGACGAGTGCCGGAACTGTAAGCACTCGGTATACGGGGCATTTTCGTCTTGTGGAGACTGAATCTAGTTCAGGCCTTGACTTAGCCATACCTACAAACTCCAACCATTTTCTTACTAAACAGAAACCTCACTATATTTTATCCAACAATCGCAAGACGAAAAATTTGTTTCTGTTGAAGACGATGGCATCATCTTCGATCTCTTTCACACCTATGGCTACTACTCCCGCTCACGGCAAAAAGCCGCCCAAGTTCTTCGGCGCCGACTTCAAACGTTGGCAACAGAAGATGCTGTTCTACCTCACCACCTTGGGGTTGTCTCGTTTTCTGAAAGACGACCCCCTACTACTGCCGTTGAAGATGACGAAGTTGACAACAACTGGAGAATCGCTGCGGATGCTTGGCATAACAACGATTTTCTATGTCGCAACCATGTTGAACGGGCTAGACGACACCCTCTACAATGCCTATAGCACGTTCAAGACGTCCAAGGAACTGTGGGATTTCTTGGAAAAGAAGTACAAGAGGGAAGATGCCAGCACAAAGAAATTTGTTGTCGGCAAATTTCTGGAGTACAAGATGGTTGACACCAAGACGGTTATCAGCCTAGTTCAGGAGATTCAAATCATACTTCACGACTTAGTGTCTGAAGGGATGATTTTGAATGAATCCTTTCAAGTGGCTGCAATAATCGAGAAATTGCTGCCATTGTGGAAGGACTTCAAAAATTACCTCAAGCACAAGCGTAAAGAGATGAGGCTTGAGGATCTGATTGTTCGGCTTCGCATCGAAGAAGACAACCAAAAATCAGATGTTAAAACCAGTAAATCTAAAATGGAGGCTAAGGCTAATCTTGCTGAATCAAGCACTAGCAAGAAACGCAAGCACTCTGGGAAAAAAAAAGGAAAGGCCAAAAAGTTCAAGGGTAATTGCTACAACTGTGGCAAACCGAACCACATGGCGAAGGATTGCCGACACCCTAAAAAGGGCATTCAAGATGGCAACCAACAAGCCAATGTGACGGAGGACAAGCTGGTTCCAATCGACATGTCAGAGCTCGATCTCACCGCCGTTGTGTTTGAAGCCAATATGGTGGATAACCCAAGGGAGTGGTGGATAGATACCGGGGCTACTCGTCACATTTGTGCCGACAAGGAGATGTTCTCCTCCTACACTCCGATTAATGGAAGGAAGTTGTTCATGGGGAACTCTTCGACTTCCAACATCGTTGGGATTGGAAAGCTGGTGCTCAAGATGACTTCCAGAAAGGAGCTTACGCTTGTAGATGTGCTGCATGTCCTGGACATCCGCAAGAATTTGGTTTCCGGTCCTTTGCTTAGTAAGGCCAGGTTTAGACTAGTATTTGAGTCCGACAAGTTTGTAATGACCAAGAATGGTCAGTTTCTATGTAAATGTTACCTTGATAAGGGCCTGTTTAAAATGAGTGTAATGTCTGTTTTCCGCCAAGAGGCGAAGAATAAAAACGATACTTCTGTTTACTTGTTGGATTGTTCTAATTTATGGCATGATAGATTAGGACACGTAAACTTCAACACAATTAAAAGGTTAGTGAATCTGGAATTAATACCAACATTTAAAACTGATTCACAAGATAAATACGAAATTTGTGTTGAAGCAAAATTGGCCAAAGCACCATTTCATCCGGTAACGAGAAGTACCAAACCACTCGAGTTAATTCATACAGATGTGTGTGATTTAAAACCTGTACAAACTCGAGGTGGGAAAAAGTACTTCATAACGTTTATAGACGATTGCACAAGATATTGCTATGTGTATCTTTTGAAAAGCAAAGATGAAGCTTTAGTAGCTTTAAAACTTATAAGAATGAAGTTGAAAATCAGCTTAATTTGAAAATTAAGATGATTCGAAGTGATAGAGGCGTAGAGTATGTTGCCCCGTTTGAAGAATTTTGCTCGAAAACGGGCATAATTCATCAAACGACTGCACCTTACTCACCTCAATCAAATGGTGTTGCAGAACGCAAAAATCGTACTCTTAAGGAGATGATGAATGTGATGTTGTTAAGTTCAGGCTTACCCCAAAACTTGTGGGGGGAAGCCATACTTTCTGCAAACTACATTCTTAATAAGATCCCACACAAAGGTCAAAACGAATAAATACCTCAAAGTGTGGGGGTGTTTGGCTAAAGTCGAAGTACCTAAGCCGAAACAAGTTAGAATCGGTCCGAAGACGATCGATTGTGCTTTCATTGGATATGCTAACAATAGTAGTGCATATCGATTTTTAGTGCACAAGTCAGCTATTTCTGATATAAATGAAGGTATGATCATTGAATCAAGGAATGCCGTATTCTTCGAGAATATCTTTCCGAACAAAGAACGGAAAGAAGAAAGTTCGAGTAAACGAACATATGAAACTGCAAGGTTACCTCAAAGTGATGATGAAGAGGAACCAAGATGCAGTAAAAGGACAAAAGTAGCTAAGTCTTTTGGTCCTAATTTTTTAACTTATATGTTAGAAAATGAACCCCAAACTATTCAAGAAGCATTGTCTAGTCCAGAAGCTCCTCTCTGGAAAGAAGCTATCAATAATTAGATAGATTCCATCATGTAAAATCACACATGGGAGTTGGTTGATCTCCCACCGGGTTGCAAACCTTTGGGATGCAAGTGGATCCTTAAAAGGAAGTATAAAGCAGATGGATCTATCGACAAGTATAAAGCCCGATTGGTAGCTAAAGGGTTACGACAAAAGGAGTGATATGACTTCTTCGATACATATTCTCCTGTCACGAGGATTACGTCCATTCGTGTTCTCATAGCTATTGCAGCATTGCATAACCTTGAGATACATCAAATGGGCGTTAAGACTGACTTCTTGAATGGTGAACTTGAAGAGGTGATCTATATGGAACAACTCGAGGGGTTACGTTGCACCCGGTTAAGAGCGAAATGTGTGTAAACTTGTTAAGTCACTTTATGGACTAAAACAAGCACCTAAGCAATGGCACGAAAAGTTTGACTCGACTATGAAGTCAAACAGTTTCAAGATCAATGAATGTGACAAGTGTGTCTACATTAAAGGTACTACAAATGATTACGTCATAGTATGCCTTTATGTGGATGATATGTTGATTATGGGTAGTAGTCATGATTTAATCATGAATACTAAGAACATGTTGAAGAAGAACTTTGACATGAAGGATATGGGATTATCTGATGTGATATTTGTAAGTCCAAGCAGCTACGATAATCTAGAGGGGGGTGAATAGATTATCTCCATCTTTTCGATTATGCCCTCTTTTTTGAATCAAATACGCCAAGACAAGAATAAAGGTGCGGAAAGTAAACAACACACGTCGATTTATAGAGCTTCACCCCACATAGGGACTACGTGCTCTACCACCCCAGTATATCCGGGATGGGTTTCGAAAAAGAAAAAGAACTTTATTAATTACCACAATTAATACAAATTCAACTTACAACAACACCTTGAAGAGCACCACACTCTTCTTCAACACCACCTTTGACATTACCACAATCTCACTTGAAGATTACCACAATCTCCAACGGCACCTTGTGAAGATTACCACAATCTTCAACCTTGAAGAACACCAAATTCTTCAACACCTCAATAAGAAGATCACCACAATCTTCTTGCACCTATCACCTAGATCATCCAAGTGTGTTCTTACCACAAGAACACTCACAGGATATCTTGTATTCAATGATGACCAAAATCAAGATTACAACTCAATAATGAATAATACAATATGAGTACAAATGTAGTCAAGAATTGAAAGTCTAGACCTCAAAGATGTGCAAATGCAAGTGATAGGCAAATTACAACAAGAATAATGACAATATAAGACCAAGTGTTTGCTTGAGTATTTTTTGTTGTGTTGTATTGTTCTCTCTTCTTGTTGTGCTTCAAATCTTCCTCTATTTATAAGAGATGATTGATCCTTGATAGGCTCCTCTTGGAATCTGATATCTACAAAAAAATTGCAATTAAAATCAAGATTACAGCTGTTAGAAATCAATCCCACAATTTAGGGAAAAGTTGTCTACTGCACAACGATTAGAATTTTGCTGTCAAAACATAGGGCGACCAGTCGCGCACTGATAGAGAAAAGAAAGAACGCAGCAAAATTACAACGGGGAGACCGGTCCAGGAGGTGGTCGACCGGTCGCCCAGGGGTGCGACCGGTCACCCTTGCCTATTTTGATAGTTCCGTGAGTTCTGTTTCAAGAAACTCGTTCCCAGGTATCGGTCGCCTTCTTGGTCGACCGGTCGATCACCGAAATGAAATGTTGTCCGATTTGTGTCGAAAATAAACCTCAAGAAATACTCCGAAAAATTAGTAAAAATATTTTAAACCAATTGGGAGTATTTTGACAACATTTAGGAACCTTGTTTTGATGTAAAAACTTATTAACATAAAATCATTAAAAGTGTTGTCCAATTTTATCTAAAATAAAACTTGAAGAAATACTCCGAATAAATAGTAAAATCATTTCAAATCATTTCGGAGTATTTGGACAACAATTAAAAATATTGTTTTGATGTAAAAACCCATTGACACAAAATCATTAAATGTGTTGTCCAATATTGTCGAGAAAAACTTGAAGAAATACTCCGAAAAATATTAAAACCATTTTAAATCATTTAGGAGTATTTGGACAACCTTTAAAAACATTGTTTTGGTATAAAAACAAAATCATAAAAATCATGATAAAACCATTTATCAAACATTCTCCCCCTTTTTGATGATTACAAACCAAAACTATTTTAACGAGGTCGATTTTGAAAACAAAACAATTTTACCGGTTAAAAAGAACTATCCGTTGTGAGCGACAACATTCCATGCAATATAATCACAAGGATGGGAGTAGAGATATTCAAACACATATAGCAAAAGCTCCCCCTATCAATATGCACAACAAGAGAAATGCAAAAGCAATCAACCACAAGCTAAAAGCTTAGGTTTTACATATTGGTCTTAAGTACAAGAGCTTATAAGCTCCCCCTGTCAACAAAACATCATTAGACAAGTATATAAGTCCATAATACAACAAATGGACTAAGCATAATCCACAACTTATGGCTTTAAGAAGCCATAGCTTATAGCTTCTTTCTTGAGCTTATTTTAGCTTCTTTGAGCTAATAAGCTTGTAACCTGTTTTTCCCCCTTTGGAATCATCAAAAAGAATGTTAGCACGATAAAAACATCATATAATCATAACAAAGTGCGCACCTAGACCGATGTATCGAGCTATTTGAGCATTGAAGCTTATAATCCAAATAGGAGGTAAAAGTCGATTATACGACTTGTAGAAGCTTATGAAAACTCATTTGATTTGCAAAACATGATCTCTATAAATATACAAGACTTTTGAAATCGAGAGAATCATGTAAGTGATGAATTTTTCATTGAAACATTTTATCTAACACTTGGCGGGCGTCAAAGATTAAAAAGGATATCAAGCCAAGTTTTTCATCACCAAAAGCAATTTTACAAGTATCATTCATTAACAATCAATAAGCTAATCACAAACATATAAGCTAAGTTCTCAAGGGTTCAACCCAATTGAGATAAAGAAGTAGAATTCTTACCATTCAATCGGTAAAGACGAGCAATGCGTGTACAAATGTGAAAGGGGTCGAAATACAGAGGAAAAACATCAAAATGGCAAAATACAAAAACAGAGACGATTTTAACCAAACTTACACAGTGGGCGACCGGTCAAGGGCTTGGGCGACCGGTCGAGGAGGTGGGCGACCGGTCGACCCCTGCCATGGCAGCCCACTGGTTCAATTCTGTTTTGAAAATACGAAATTTGATCCAAAAATCCGATTTTTCGCCCCTGAGTTTTAAAAATGTGCAAAATGCAAGCGTAGACCTCATTCAATATACATTACGTCATAATCAAGCTCGAAATGAGGCAAAAGACTCGTTGGTTAAAAACAAATGTCCGCGAGTTTTCTTAGAGACGGAATTAAACACATCTCAAATTTTTATTTAAGAAGCGCAATCCCTTAGAAAAAAATATCGAATCTCAATATGTTTAGTTAGATTATGATGAACCATATTTTAAAAAATTATTATCACCAGACTTGTTATCCCGAAAATAAGAACGTTTTAAGACTTTGGATACAACAAGTCATAAGAAAAAGTGCCTTTCAAATATTTGAAAAATTTCTTTTAACGACACTTTAATGAGATTCGTTGGGATAGTTTTTGAAGTCGAGCATATAGACGTAAGACATATGGAATGTCGAGTCTATGGGAGTAATAAAAGTGAATGAACATACCTTGAATTTGTTTGTCGACCGATATGCCTTCCTCAACCTTTATCAATCTTTACATGGTAGTCATAGAGGTTGAGATGGTTCTTTCTTCTTCAATGCCTCATTTCTTCTTTTGTATACTTTGAGTGTGGAATGTAACCACCTTCTTGGCATTGTTGAACTTGAATTCCAATGAAGAAATTGAGCTCCCCTCATCATGATCATCTTATGTTCACCTTTTCATTGACTTAGAAAAATATATTGCACAAATATTCATGAGTAGCTCCAAACATAAATTTGCACAAGTAAACAATCTTGCCCTTTTTCAAAAACAAAGAAAGTAGATTAACTTTACCTCTTGTAAAATCATTTTGCAAAATTAGCTAAGTCTATCAAACCATACATGGGGTGCTTGTTTTAAACATAATAAGGTCTTTTATAAAAATCATTTTGGCCTATAAAAATCTTTCAAACCCCGGTTGTTTTACATAGACTTCTTCTAAAATAAAAACCATATAGAAAATTGGATTTAACATCCATTTGGTAAAGCTTGAAATTTTCTTAAAACAAGAATGGGCAAGTAGAATGCGAATAGCTTCTAAATGTGGTACGGGTGCAAATGTATCATCAAAATCAATACCTAATTCTTGACAATACCATTGAGCTACTAACGTTGTCTTGGTCATTTATCTTGTTCCAAAATACCAAAAATTCCTACAAAATCTTATGAAGACATCTTGCACAAGAGCATAGTAATATCGAATAATAGAGACATTATAGCAAGTAACACATACTATGCTTAAAGAAAATCATCAAGAATATAATACAACATGTAAGTTCAAATAAGCTTATAGAAAGCTATATAAGGTCTCTTTTAAAATTTGAAACTCCGAGAGCAAATAGTTGAGACCTCATTAAAAATAAGTATTTGAACAAGAGTTGGCAAAGCAAATATGTACAATCAAATATCGAATAGTGCCTTTCAAAAAATCAAAAAATCCTTTTTAATGGCACTTGTGTGAAATATTTTGAAATAACTTGAAAAACAAGCACATAGGCATATGACAAAAATATATCGAGTCTATAAGATGAATACCAATGATGGGCGTACCTCTATAGTTTAACATCTCTTGAAGAGGATGACGAAATATATATCCTACATATATCTTAAAGAACTCTAGCACAAAGCAACATGATACAAGTGTAGGATAATAATAATATATGTCACAAGTATGCTTATGCCAAGAGAATCCATAGAAGATTATAAAACACAATAGTTAAAGCAAATGCACAAGAGTTTTAAAAACATCATGCAAGTTCTTTTCAAAAATATTTTGAAACTCACAAATATATTGAAGACCTAAATTTTAAAAATAAATTTTTAAAACTAATTTTGAAAAATCATTTTACAATTATGACACAAATAAAAACATGCATAATAATAAAATATATATTTAAATAGGGAGATACGATTTACCAATTACGCCATTTCCATGGGTTGTGCCGTTTCCATTGTTGATGATATCTTCCCCTTTGAAAATCATCTTGTTGATGATAGCTTCTCCAATTGTTCCATCTCCAAGGATTATGTCCTTCCCATTATTGATAATGTCTTTCTCTTGGAAATTCATTGTGGTGATGTCTTCTCCTTTGATCAAATGAAATGGGCATTTGATGTCTTCTTGACCATATGAATTTTCCTTGATTCCGCCAGGTACCTAATATGACATTGCTTTGTGGTACCCTCAAATGTTTGGGTCCTTTGGGATTAGCTTTGAGACTTTTAGGTCTCCAACAATAATTAGAGCTATTTCTAGCCCGACAAGTATTTACCGTATGACCCTTTTTACCACAATAGAAGCATGTAATAATTCTAGAAGTGTAATGACCAACAAGCTTAGAGACTTGACTATTTTTCATATGATTAACAACATTAGGCTTATGGTCAAGTCCTTGTTTCAATTTATCACAACTGTGAACATCAACAATATCGGTCATTTTATCGGTACTCAAGTTGGATTTTGATAAATCCTTTTTCATGCAATTAATATCCTCAACAAGAGTACTATTTTCTTTTTCAAGGTTTCTAACTTTGTCAAGTGTGGTGGTGTGAGCACATGATAGTGATTCATAGGAGGTAAATAAACTATCCTTATCATTTTTCAAAGTATTGAATTCCTTTTTCAAATTTTTGTATTTAGCAAGCAAGCTTTGGAATTCATTTTGAAGCTCATCATAATCATTGAGCAAATCACTATAATCATTTTGCAATTCATTGTCATAGGAAGTAGAGGGTTTAGAACTTACCTCATTTTCTTCGAAGCCCATAAGACAACGTTCGTTTTCATCATCGTTGGAAGTTGTAGGAAGCTCATCCCATGTTGTTGGGTTTGAAGTTGTACCCATTTGAGAAGTAGATGCTTTTGAGTGACTCCTTTCATTTGCATATCCTTCTTCTACTTTTCTCCATGCTTCATGAGCCGATTTAATTCCTACAAGATGATCATATTCCAAAATGGTAAGTGAACAATAAATAATATTAAGAGCTTTACCATTTAAGGAGATGATTTTCTTCTCTTCATCATTGAGCTCTTTGAAGCCTATGGAGGTGTGTAGTGTATCCATCATATGAATGTATTCTCTATTGACGATCGTGTTCCAAATATCGAACCCGCAACCTTGTAGATAGCATTCCATTTTTTCTTTCCAAAATGTAAAATTTTTGGAATCAATTAATGGTGGCTTGGTGGTGGAGGCACCGGTAAGGTAGACTTCATTCGTAGCCGGTGATCGTTTCTCTTTACTCGCGATGTGAAATGAGCTTGCCAAAGAGTTTGGCTTTGATACCACTTGTAAGTCCAAGCGGCTACGATAATCTAGCGGGGGGTGAATAGATTATCTCCATCTTTTCGATTATGCCCTCTTTTTCGAATCTAATACGCCAAGACAAGAATAAAGGTGCGAAAAGTAAACAACACACGTCGATTTATAGAGCTTCACCCCACCTAGGGACTACGTGCTCTACCACCCCAGTATATCCGGGATGGGTTTCGAAAAGGAAAAAGAATTTTATTAATTACCACAATTAATACAAATTCAACTTACAACAATACCTTGAAGAGCACCACACTCTTCTTCAACACCACCTTTGAGATTACCACAATCTCACTTGAAGATCACCACAATCTCCAACGGCACCTTGTGAAGATTACCACAATCTTCAACCTTGAAGAACACCAAATTCTTCAACACCTCAATAAGAAGATCACCACAATCTTCTTGCACCTATCACCGAGATCATCCAAGTGTGTTCTTACCACAAGAACAATCACAAGGATATCTTGTGTTGAATGATGACCAAAATCAAGATTACAACTCAATAATGAATAATACAATATGAGTACAAGTGTAATCAATAATTGAAAGCCTAGACCTCAAAGATGTGCAAGTGCAAGTGCTAGGCAAATTACAACAACAATAATGACAATATAAGACCAAGTGTTTGCTTGAGTATTTCTTGTTGTGTTGTATTGTTCTCTCTTCTTGTCATGCTTCAAATCTTCCTCTAATTATAGGAGATGATTGATCCTTGATAGGCTCCTCTTGGAATCTGATATCTACAAAAAAATTGCAATTAAAATCAAGATTATAGCTGTTAGAAATCAATCCCACAATTTAAGGAAAAGTTGTCTGCTGCACAACGGTTAGAATTTTGCTGTCAAAACATAGGGCGACCGGTCGCGCACTGATAGAGAAAAGAAAGAAGTAGCAAAGTTACAACGGGGAGACCGGTCCAGGGGGTGGTCGACCGGCCGCCCACCATGTGGACCGGTCACCCTGACCTATTTTGATAGTTCCATGAGTTCTGTTTCAAGAAACTCGTTCCCAGGTACCGGTCGCCTTCTTGGTCGACCGGTCGACCTCCGAAATGAAATGTTGTCCGATTTTTGTCGAAAATAAACCTCAAGAAATACTCCGAAAAATTAGTAAAAATATTTTAAACCGATCGGGAGTATTTTGACAACATTTAGGAACCTTGTTTTGATGTAAAAACTTATTAACATAAAATCATTAAAAGTGTTGTCCAATTTTATCTAAAATAAAACTTGAAAAAATACTCCGAATAAATAGTAAAAACATTTCAAATCATTTAGAAGTATTTGGACAACAATTAAAAACATTGTTTTGATGTAAAAACCATTGACACAAAATCATTAAATGTGTTGTCCAATATTATCGAGAATAAACTTGAAGAAATACTCCGAAAAATATTAAAACCATTTTAAATCATTTAGGAGTATTTGGACAACCTTTAAAAACATTGTTTTTGTATAAAAACAAAATCATCAAAATTATGATAAAACCATTTATCAAAATATATTAGGGATTAAAATCTCTAGGACTTCAGATGGAATTATCTTGTCACAGTCCCATTATGTCGAAAGCATACTCAGAAGTTTTAATGCTTTTGATAGTCCTCCGTCTAAGACACCTGTAGATCTAAGTCTACACTTGGCCAAGAATAGAGACGAATCAGTTTCTCAGCTGGAATATGCAATGGTAATTGGCAGTCTGATGTACTTAACGAATTGTACACGTCCAGACATTGCATATTCAGTGAGTAAACTAAGTAGGTTCACAAGTAACCCGATTACGGAATACTGGAAAGCCGTGACAAGGGTACTTAGATATTTAAAGTATACCATGAACTATGGAGTACTTTATACGAGATATCCAACAGTATTAGAAGGATACTGTGATGCCAATAGGATATCAGACACAAAAGACTCCAAGTCCACAAGTGGATTTGTTTTCACAATAGGTGGAGGAGCGGTGTCGTGGAAGTCTTCTAAGCAGACGTGCATAGCTCGATCCACTATGGAATCCGAGTTCATTGCTTTAGATAAAGCTGGAGAAGAAGCATAATGGCTTAGAAACTTCTTAGAGGATATTCCTTGTTGGAATAAGCCTATGCCTGCTATTATGATACACTGTGATAGTCAATCAGCAATTGAAAGGGCACAAAGCAGTATGTGTAATGGTAAGTCTAGACATATACGTCGGAGACACAATACCATTAGACAGTTGATTTTGAATGGGGTTATTTCGGTTGACTACGTGAAGTCAAAGGAGAACCTTGCGGATCCGCTTACGAAAGGCATAAATCGAGATCAATTGTATAAACTGTTAAGGGGAATGGGTTTAAAATCCACAACTTAAAGAATGTTTATAGCGGTAACCCAACCTTGTGAATTGGAGATCCCAAGACCTTGGTTCAATGGGACAACTAAGTTATGAATGTTCAACTGAACACTTGGAAAATGTGTTAGCTCATTCTCGATACATCCAAGTGAATGTAAACCTGCTGAATGTGGTGAGGTTAAGTTTAAGACTTTTAACGATTCCTATACCGACAGGTGGAGTATGGCGGGATACTCTTCAATAGGAGATCACCTATATAAGTGAGAAGTAATGTCCGCTTCAAAAGAAACACTTATGAATCTAAGATATGGTCCAGGGCCGAAATGGACACAACGTGAGAACAACAAGTGTTAGATTTGTTATTGTGTAAGTACAGTTGTCTCGGTTTACACAAACGGCTGAGTAGTTCAAGACGTCGCGTCACTAATCAGCTAGTAAATCCGATAGTATCTTACTAAGGAAGGTTCAAAGCCACAAGCTACCTATCCTGATGCAAAAACGATTCGCCGAGACTTTCAAGCGAATCTGCATACACGCATGCATTAATTTCATTCATGTGGGGGATTGTTGGAATTTGGTCTTTGATAAATGGGGTGTTGACCCCATTTTGACCAAATAATTAAGTGGTGTCCATTAGTAAAAAATGGAATTAAATTATTTGTAAAAATTCTACTAAGAGAGTAGATGAGAATAGCATTTGAAATTTCTCAAAACCAATTCCGGGTGAATGAGAAATTATTGCTAGAAGTTAGCTACTTAATACAAATAAATGGTATGGAAAATGAAAAATGTGGGGAATGAGAGATGCTCCATCCCACATAGGAAAATGAGGATAAGTTTGCACACTTTATATATCCCAAGTTGGACAAATGGGTTTGGGCCCTTGGGGGCACCCAAGTTTTTAAAGGGGTAAGCACCTACATGCTTGTGGGTTTGGTTCAAAGCACACACGCATGCGCGCGCGCCGCCGCCGTCCGCCCGCCGGCTCGGCCCAGCCCGGGTCCGGGTCGTGTGTCTATAGTAATCGACCCCTGATGACTAAAAACAATACACGAAATTATCAGCAATCTAAAATCGAGCGTTGCATTTGCATATTGTCTGATTTCCTTCCTTCAATAGCTTGAAAGTTAAAAACACTCTTGATATTCGCTGTTGTTCCGGTTTTGCTAGTGCTGCTAACCGAGACTGTAAAAAGTCGTTGTATCTTAGAGGCGAGTGCCGGAACCGTAAGCACACGGTATACGGGGCGTTTTCGTCTTGCGGAGACTGAATCTAATTCAGGCCTCGACTTAGCCATACCTACAAACTCCATCCATTTTCTTACTAAACAGAAAC
Source organism: Rehmannia glutinosa (assembly GCA_016081115.2). Classification (NCBI taxonomy): domain Eukaryota; kingdom Viridiplantae; phylum Streptophyta; class Magnoliopsida; order Lamiales; family Orobanchaceae; genus Rehmannia; species Rehmannia glutinosa. The sequence continues at coordinate 70,133,314 of CM071924.1, read as the reverse complement.
CTCACTATATTTTATCCAACAATTTGTTGTCTATATCATCAACATTTCGGTCTAAATCAGGAATTTTCGTCGAAATTAAATTTTTGGCAAAAATCGGGCTAAATATCCCGAATTATTAAAGTTACTGAACTGAAACCACACTTTGACAACTTAGCGGACTAAAAGGCTAAAGTGATCATGTTATCGGATCGATTTTACAATATTATATTTTCCGTTTAAATAATTGAATACAGATCAGAAACCTATAATTAAGGAATAAAATGAATCATGCTGCAATGTAAGTGTCCTTTTCTTTTTTCCAAAATCAAATAAGTTTACTATTGAATTAGTAAGTCGATGAATTATCTGAAATGAGCCTATTTTAAAAATATTAATTATCATATTCAAAGTCAATGATACAATTTTTAATATACCACGCATTATAAAGCTCTTGAGTTGAATATCAAAAGAAAGATTACAAAATCTCCGTCTAAGTATTTAATTAAGCATATCCATGAAAATCCAGTTAATGCCTCGCACATTGTCTAATTAGCAAACATCCCATTTCTACGCTAAACACCACCACCTCAAGGCTCAAACCAATCAACTAAAGATATTCAAAGCAATCATAAAATACTTAAAACAAATTTCAAATTTTCCCAACTCTCCTTCCTATGAACATTCACACCATCCACCCCCACTCTATAAATTGGCACCCACACTACATCCATCATTCACATCATACACAACTTAAAAAATGACCATTTTTTATCACATGAAAGTTTCAACCGCAATAACAATGCCAATGGTGATTGTTGCATTCATTATCTTGTTCGGCCACCAAAGAGCCGCGGCCCAACCATTAGGTTGTCCCGACACTACTTTTGGTCAGGCTCTAAACATTCTTCAAACTTTTCGCGCAAGGAATATCCACTTGGATGTTTCGACTTGCTGCAATGCAGTCAGAGGCTTTAACTTCAACTGCTCTTGCTCAGCTCATATTTTACAACTTCCATCACATCTTCGACAACGCATCCGTAAGAGTTTGCTTATTGCTGCAAGTTTTTGCAATATTACTGATTTTCCCCAAGGATTGGAGTGCTTAAAAGTTACCTCTGATATACGTGGTTCACAAATCACATGATACAATAAATTGTTGTAAATTAAATGTGTTACTATAAAGTTTGCTATAATTTCTTAATTAATTAATTCGTTGGTTTTAATTTTGGGGTATGACAGTCTAATGTATGCGTTATTGTCTTTCCACAACGCTTGTATATATAATTCAATGATTGTGTTTATTTAATTATCTCTACATTATTATTTATGCATATATTTTATTTTTCATCTATCTGTTCAATTTTTTTGTTGAATATACATCAGGTATGAATGATAACAATTTAAATAGAAGATTCAAATTAATTTCATCATCTATCATTTCGGCTAAATCAATGAACGGGGGGGACAATGCGCAGGTATAATTGCAAAATTTGTCCTGAAACTATAGGACAGTAGCAAAAACGTTCAGTAACAATCACGGTTTACAAAAAAAAAAATTTGTAATGTATAAACATTTCAATTTTGATCCTGCAAATTGTACGGTTTGTAAAATAGTCATGTACCTGTATGAAGTCTCAATCTTGGTCCTAATTTCACCGGAAATTGAGAATTACATGTGCCGCTCACATGGTTAAAATCCGGTGAAATGAGCACCAACATTGGGATTTTCATATAGTTACAAGAATATATATATTTTGCAAATCATGCATTTTGAAAGACCAAAATCGAGAGTTTTCTATAGTTACATGACTTTTTTGCAAAACGTGATTTTTAACTTTTTTGCTACGCTATAGGAGCATAGCAATTTTGTAATTTGCCTAGCTAGCTAGAGTGCAACAACTGATTGGAGACACTACAAGAAAACTGCTGATAGACACCACCAAAAAGACACCGGTTTTATGGCTTTACTGGTGTCTTTTCCTTTTTAACACCGGTTTTGTAAGAAACCGGTGTCTTATTAGTGCTGTCGTTTGATAAACAACACCGGTTTCCTAGAACCGGTGTCTATTGTAAAAATAATTCCGAAATAGACACCGGTTTTGGCATCGGATTTCAAAACCGGTGTCTATTTATATAAATTATTTTAGATTAGACACCAGATCTTTCGACACCGGTTGCAAATCCGGTGTCTAATCACATCCTTATTACACCGGTCTAATAAACCGGGGTCTATTACTTATTTTTTTAACTTAGCTATTTAATTAGGTATCACTTAGTCTAAATTCATCTCTCTCAAACATACAATCAAAGTTCACCCAAAATTTTCATACTCAATGGTGGCGAGAAGAAACCCAACAGAGAAAAAGCCCGTCGCCAAGAAACCCAAGGAAAGGAGGAGACGCCGCCGCGGGACAAAAAGAAGAAGCGGGCGAAGAAGAGTGTCGAGACCTACAAGATCTACATCTGCAAGGTGCTAAAACAGTACATCGGTATCTCGAGCAAGGCCATGGGTATTATGAACAACTTCATAAACGATATCTTTTAGAAATTGGCGCGGGAGACTTCGCGGCTAGCGCGATAGAACAAGGAACCGAAAATTACTTCTCTCGAGATCCAGACGACTATGAGACAGGTGTTGCCCGGGGAGCTGGACAAGCATGCGGTTTCTGAAGGAACAAAGGCCGTCACCAAATTCACTAGCTCTTGAAGAGATTTCACATTGGTTAGGGTTTTTCACTATATTTTTGGGTTTAATTAGGTTTTTTGTAGGATATGGATTTAGGACTCTGTTATTACACTTCATTCCCTCAAAATCATGAATGTAAACGTTGCAATTATCTTGTTACTCAGGTCAAGACAGAGGCCACCATCGGCAAGGGTTGAGCAGACATTCAATCTTGCGATTGAGAGTGGGATAAACCTATTTGATACAGCTGATTCCTTATGGCACTGGAAAGTTGAATGTACAAAGCAAGAAGCTTCTCGGGAAATTTATCCGCGAGTTTCCAGGTTGATTTTGATTTTTTTTAAAATGTTATTGCTTTTTGAGGTTCAGTTGAGGCAACATCTGAAGAACCAGGATTAAATTTTTGTTGATGGGATATATTTGTTCTCAGTTTTTTTTTTTAATGTTTATCTACTTATTTATGAACGCTTGGTGGTCGATTGTGGTTAATTGTCCATAGTAGTTACTTTGCTTGGATTTCAAATGCATATGCTATGTTAATTCCTATTCATTAGCATACCCTTTGGTCTACAAGATAATTTTTCTTGACCAAGTTGTATAAATTGCTTCTAAGCATTGTAAGCTCCTTTTGTCAATCCAAATAGATGTTTATAAGGATTTGTGTTTCAGGTCTTCATTAGATAGGGTTCAACTCGAGCAAATTGGAATTGGACAACTGCATTGGTCAACAACAAATTATGCTCCTCTGCAGGAGAGAGCTCTTTGGGATGGTTTAGTAGCAATGTATGACAAGGTTACCATGAACTTATTGTAAATATTGGTCAATCAAAATCATCTCATTCTTATTTTTACTTTTAGTCTCTTATTTATATATTTTTCGCTCTAAATCTTAACGTTTCCGACTTATACGGCTTCTTTATCCTAGAAAATACTCTTATACAGGGATTAGTACGAGCAGTTGGTGTAAGCAACTATGGTCCAAAACAGCTTCTAAAAATTCATGATTACCTTAAGGCCCAAGGTGTGCCCCTCTGCCCAGCTCAGGTGCCATTTATGTTTCAGTTTCTTACCAATTTAGACAAACTTCTCTTTTTTTAGGGAAAAGTAAACATGCTCATATTGCTTATGTTATTATATCTGTGGATATGCCTACTGCTTATAACTCGATAAATAAAAGACATAATCGTGATGCAAGTCAGAGTAAAAACAGAGATTACTTGTGTTATTGGAGTTGGATGATAGCAGCACATCTTTTGTTTATTGGAGTATATGATGTGTCAGTGTTTGAGGAATTCTAGTTTCCACTCTAAAACTTGTTCTTTGAGCTCTCATTGGTGGAGTAAAATAAACTTGTATACCTCAAAGTTGTACTTAATCTTATTAGTTTGAGCAGAAAGAAGATAACTTAAATTCGTTCTGAATATATATTATGGCTGCAGCAAGCCGGCTACGGAAAAATACCAAATGATGTGACCAATCATCTGATGAGCATTGTTGGCCACTTAATGCAACTTAGGACGCTGAAGGTATCTACTCATTTAGATCGTAATTGACATATGAATGATAACTATTTTTGCCATCGATACCTTTTCAGTTGCTTGCCAAAACTCCTCCCGTTTTCTTATGGTTAGTATCTTTAGCTTTATATGCAGAAGTGAGGTTGGTCTGTTGCTTTCTTGATCTTGGATGTACAGATACGATTACTGCTAACTGTATTGCTGTTAGCAGATTCTATGTGCATGGAACAATTCTAAATTGCTTGCCGGAACTGATAAATTATACAAATGATATGAAGTAAAAAATGATAAAATCATTAAGCAAACCATACCCTGCATTACCATGAGACAGCTTGAATATATGTCTAAAGCAGACTCCAATTTAATATACCTTTTATATTCTTTCTAGAGACTAAATAACACTTAATGTACTTAGCCTTACTATACTATTATTAGATCCTCCCTGTCCACAAATTCAATTTAGAAATCATTTCTTTTCCAGTGCTCTGTCTAACAATATCATCTCTTGTTCCTTTGCCAAATTTTACATCATTGGAACAAATAAATTTCAAGTATGAAAGTTGATAAATAACTGAATTAATAAGTATGCAAGTAATTTAATGGTTAGCCAAAAGGCCGTTTGATTCTTAAATACTTTTATATAAATGTGTGTGTGTATATAATTATCTTGTAACAAATAACTGCATTTGTGTAGTTGCTTAAGAATTTGGTGGAGAGAAGAAGAATGGTAAAGGCATGGTTAAAAACTGCATCTGGTCTCAAAGTTCAGCAGCTTGACATACAGCAACAAGCTCTAAAACTGACAGCAAATAGGTTTGTTCTTCCGTTTTGTCCATAACTTCTATTTGTGCTTTTCCATTGGTTTCTTGTTATCCATTGATTCTAAAAAAATTGTTTGCAGCATGTACGGATGCTTGGGGTTCTCTAAAAATGAATGAAGCTAGCTTACTCAGTGTAAAGGGGATATTCAGTACTTCACCAATTCAGTGTAAAGGAGATTTATCTGTTTCTTGATTGAATCATTACAAGAATGCATATGACCCAATAGAGTTTTTATAATAGCGTTGAATTGATTTGACAATTTGATTTAAGTTAAAGGTTTCTGGAACATAAAGCTTGGATTATGACTTAACATGGAAACTTGGTTACTGGAAGATTGTTTCCATCTGCTAAATACTTTTAGCGTATTTTGTCTTGCACAAGTGGAAGTACATGTTCTCTAGTTCAAAGGCCTAGCATAATGTGATACATAATATGACTCATATGATTTGATAGGTTAATAAGAAATATAGGTGTCTCGAGATCGATCTCGATGCATTGTACAAGAGAATGCTGTTGCTCAAGAAGAAGAAGTATGCTGCTGTCAAAATGCATTTTAAGGACGGTACATCTTACGAGGTGGCTTCTTTTATACTTGCCGATTCTGTTTGCACTTGAGCGTCTTATCTTCTGTTTGCATTACTTTAGTGAGTTTGGTGCAGGTTATTGAGCGGAAAGGTCTTGATATGGTTCGGCGTGATTGGAGCTTGCTGTCAAAGGAATTGGGAGATTTCTGTCTCAGTCAAATATTATGTGGCGGGTCAGTTTACTCTCTATGTGCATTTTGTTTCTAGGATAAGTTGATGATTTTTAGCCTGTTTCATTGTCATCCAAAGCTTATGGCTCAAATGATTTCAGGTCCTGTGAGGATGTTGTTGAAGTAATACACAATTCTCTTATGGAGGTAATTCTCTGAGCTTGTATGTATTTCTCACCCAGATTTTAGATGCGTCTTTATGGTTTATTTCTGTTTCTTGGTTTTGAGTGGTCATTAGCAGATAGACATATATAAGTTGTCTCATGGTTTATTTCTGTCTCATGGTGTTATAGATAGACATATATAAGCTGTCTCTGGGCTAATTTGCTAATTTTTAATATTTGTTTCTTGGAGTAATTTCCCACTTGCTTCACATGCAGTAATGCACTTCTTTTGTATTATCGACATCTTATTTTGTTTCTTTTTTATTTTTGCTACCCTTTTTGATTGTTATATGTAATATTGTGCAGGGAAGATGGAAATGGCATGTACGATACTCGGGGCAGTTGGAAAATCGTAGGATTTTTAATCTAGTACAGGATCTAAAGGGTATAATTATTGTTTCTTATTCTTGTTGTAATGATAGGAGCTGGAATGACATGACCAATATTGATCATGCCTTTAGTTGAATGTATATAGCCTTTTTGTTGATTGATAGAATTGGATTATGAATTTGTAGTTGTTTTATTGATAGGAAACTGCACTACTTTTTGTTGGATTATGGATCTTTGTGATTTTAGTATTAATGCATTTTTTGTTGATTGGTGGAATTGGATTTCATCATGAATTGCTCATTAATATGGATTTTTTGCAGTTTTAATTTGTATTATATCTAGAGCTTATAAATTTTATTCCATACAAAAGACACCGGTTTAAAACTGGTGTGTAAAACCGATGTGTATTCTTTTAAAGAAAGCGGTTCTAAACCGGTGTTAAATACATAAACTTTTAACATCAGGACCTTAGAAAGCGGATATTTTATCTCTACGACACCGGTTTAAAACTGGTGTCTTTTAAAGAAACGACACCGGTTCTTAACCGCTGTTAAAAAGTTCAGACTTTTAACACCAGTGGCTTTAACACCGGTTATTTTACTAATAGACACCGGTTTAAAACCGGTGTCTTTAAAGGAAACGACACCGGTTTAAAACCGCTGTTAAAAAGTTCAGACTTTTAACACCAGTGGCTTTCACACCGGTTGGTTTACTAATAGACACCGGTTTAAAACCGGTGTCTATCAGCATTTTTGTTGTAGTGAGATCAAACCTTCCTCAATACCATAACATCAATAATATTATGATTTCTAGGATTTTTTTCTTTTTGTCACAAAAAAAAAAAACAAGAAACATGATACACTTTGACTAAACATATATGTCCGTCCTAACAATTTTGTTTGACCCGAGTTAAAATGGCCATTTTTATAAAGAACTTAAGAACTGAAAATAGTATTAAAAATTTGAACTATATATAATGTACAATAATAATTAGAAGATGTTGGTTAAAATTTAGGAAGGTTTCTGTTTTGGAAATGACTAAGTGTTTGGATGTTTTGGCTTAGTCGAGGCCTGAATTGGATTTAGTCTTCGTAAGACGAAAAAGCCCCATATACAAGTGCTAACGGTTCCGGCGTACGTCCCTAAGATACATCGACTATTTCAGTTTCGAGTTTACAACAATTGCAAACCCGAAACACAGCGAACTCTAAGTGTTTCTGACTTTCAAGCTTTTGAACGAAAAATACGTCAATATACTCGAATGCAAAATGAATCGATTATAATCTGATATCTTATGTTTTCATGTGTCATTTCAATCTGCAGGGATCAGTTTATAAAGGCATCAAGGTGCCCAGATGGAAAGAACACGTCATTTGGCTCGAAAAGATAGGTTTTCAACGAACAGACGCATATGTTCTACACTTCGCATCGATGCACGACCTGCGCACGGCCCGTGCGTGGATGCAAACCAAAATGACAAAGTTACGGCGTGACGCATGACCCGGCGCACGGGCCGTGCATCTGCCCGTGCTCGAATGCATACATGTCCGACTGATACACGACCCGACGCACGGGCCGTGCGTCCGCTCGTGCTCGGGTGCGAACACTTCCCAGTTGTATATCCGTTAATTAATTATAAAAATTAATTAATTATTTATTTTTAAAGGTTTTTGGTCCAAAAAGAATAAGGGCCTTGAAGCCCAGGCCCAGGCCAATGGCCCACGACGCGGACCGGGCCGGGTCGGGTCGAGCCGAGCCGGCCGGCGGGGCGGCGGCGCGCGCCCCTACGTGCGTGCTTTGAACCAAACCCACAAGCATGTAGGTCTTCACCCCTTTAAAAATTTGGGTGCCCCCGAGGACCCAAACCCATAAGTCCAACTTGTGATAAATAAAGTGTGCAAACTTTGACTCCTTTTCCTATGTGGGATGGAGCATTTCTCCTTCCCCACATTTTCCATACCAATTACTTGTATTATGTGGCTAACTTCTAGCATTAATTTCTCATTCACCCGGAATTGGTTTTGAGAAATTTCAAATGCTATTCTCATCTACTCTCTTAGTAGAATTTTTACAAATAATTTAATTCCATTTTTTTTATTAATGTAAACCACTTAATTATTTGGTCAAAATTGGGTCAACACCCATTTTACCAAAACAAAATTCCAACAATCCCCCACATTAATGAAATTAATGCATGCATGTATGTAGATTCACTTGAAAGTCTCGGCGAACTGTTATTACATCAGGATAGGTAGCTCGTGGCTTTGAACCTTCCATAGTAAAATACTATCGGATTTACTAGCTGCTTAGTGATATGATGTCTTGAACTACTCAGTCGTTTGTGTAAACCGAGACAACAGTACTTACACAATAACAATTCTAACACTTGTTGTTCTCACGTTATGTGTATGTAGGTCCCAAGAGGTGTAAGTGTAAGGTTTAGAAGGGGGGGTTGAATAAACCTTACCAAATTTTTGATTTAGTCCTTTTAAAAATTCAGAGTTGATACTTACACACTGTGTGTCCTTGGTGGATGACCAATTTAGTTAATCAAGAGAGTTAGTCTCTCAACGACTCAACCGAGTTTGTTCTTTGGAATAACTCAAATGTTAAAAAATTAACTCAATTGTGGTTTGTTTTAGGGATGGCAGGCGGGTTTGGGGCGGGGTTGGCCAAACCCGGGCCCCGCCAGGAGAAGTAAGACCGGGACCCGCCCCGCCCGCCAAGACCCGCCCCGCCCCGCCCCGCCTCAAAACCCGCCGGGCGGGTCTGGCTCTCACCGCTAGACCCGCCAAATATATTTTTTAAATTATAATAATTTATATTTTTCTATTTGTGGCCAAATTTTCAAAAGTAATCAAATGCCAATAGATTAAAAAATAAATAAATATAATTATGCAACTTATTATAACTATTTTTTTTTGGAATTGGCTACTATTAAGATTTTTTTTTAAAGACAAATACTATTAGTATACTACATAGTACTCAACTAATACTTAAAATAAATATTCAAAGTAGAATATTACAAGAATTATATTAGTAAATTAAACTTTAAAAGTAAATAATATTATAATAGTACTCAACTAATATTTTTAAACATATAACACTCAAATTTAAAAGTAAATAATGCAAAAATATTTTAATATATATTTAAAAAATTAATAAAAATTAACATGCGGGCGGGTCCGGGTGGGTCCTATAGGACCGGACCCGCCCGGACAGGCGGGTTTTGCAACCTTAGACTCGAGACCCGCCCGGGACCCATTTATCCGGTCTGGACCCCCATCGGGGCGGGTTTAATCGCGGCGGGTTTTGACCCGCCCCATTGCCATCCCTAGTTTGTTTTTCGGAAAGACTTAACACCCTTAAGTTTGGTTAAGTAGAGATTTAGAGCTTGATTTAGTACTTAGATATTATCTAATGGATAACAAATATGTCACAGAAATAAACAAATATGATGCAAGAATTAAAGTCTTTGAAATGTAAATGACACAATAAGATTTTTATAGAGGTTCAAGATGGGGTAATTCTTCTACTCCTCTCTTCTCCAACTCCCCGGAGGAATCCACTAGGTATTGATCGTATACAAAGTGGTAATACCCGGATACAAGTCTTGATCACACAAATGTGACTTGATTCTTTGGGACTCGATCACGAGACGCCTTGATCACTCACCGGCTTCTCGTACGACTCGGCTTCTTCACAGGCAAATGCCTTGCTACTACACTCACTTGCTCAAGCTCTTTGGATTTGATCACGGCCCTCCAAAAGCTCAAGACTTGGTTCGACCTAACCTTCCTACAATCCTTCGAGGAATGTAGACCCCTTGATTTTTTAGTAATTTCCTCTTCAACTGATTGAAGTTATCTTTCCTTCACGGGTGAGTGTTGGATTGATGTTCTTCGTAGTGTAGGCTTGAGGACTCGAGCGTTTAATAACTTGAGAATATTTCGGTTTACGCTTCTAATAATTGCTTGAATGTTTTTGGTTCTGGTCTTTCACTTTCGTAGTCATTCCTCGGCCTTTTATAGTGATCTTTCAAAAATCACCCCGTTGAAGAGATAGGCTTATTTTTGAAAGTCACTTGCGATCGTTAGGCTTGTCTTGTTGCGATCCTTGGAATTGCCATTTCCTCGTATAAATTGTTCTTCACCTTTTCGTAGTTCGACACGGTGTAGTGCTTCCCATTGGTTTATTCCTTTTGCACGCTTCTCGGGGTGAGCACTTCGAGAAAGGTAGTATGGAGATATTACTTGTTTAGGTAATTCTCTTGATTTACGTGCAACGGATCTTTTTCATTATCTCGACTTGACCGCATTTCCTTGCTTTCCCAGGTGACTTAGAGTCGCTTCCAATCATGGATGACTCTTCTATCACTTCAACTTGAGACTTGGCTTTTCTTGAGTTGACTTGACCGATACTCCACTCACCGCATCTCAACTGCTCCTTCAGTAGAGTTCCCGTCTACTCTTCTTTGCCATACTCAGCTGTCTCGCAGCGGAGTCTTCCTTCTAGTCTCCAGTTGTCTTCTTGCATGTTTGGGCATAGCTGACTTAACTCAGCTTGACCAGCCCTATTTATTACAATGCAGTTTACAACAAAAATGGGGTGCCAACTTCCTATTCTAAGTTTTACATGGCATTCATCAAAATCTAAACAATAAATTTCCCAACAATTTCCCCCTTTTTGATGATGCCAAAACTTAAACCATTCAAAAATGTAAATAGCAAAGATACATACAGATAGTGTATTCACATAGAATGTATGCGTAGAATCAATCCTTTTATTGATCATAACATTCTTGTTCTTTTACACAATCAACAAGGTGTATCGTGAGCAAACATTTGTCTACACAAAAATAAAGAATTTATAGCTTTATTGCGTAAGACTTACATAGTATGTATAAAATACATGAAGGGGTGGACAAAGAACACTTCATCTCCTTCATTGTCTCCTTCTTTTCATCTTGTTCAAAGATATTCTCGCTTCTTCTTCTCTTTTTCTCATCGTCACCGCTTTCTTCTTCTTTTCATATGCCTTCCTCCTGGCAGCTTCATCTCTTCTTAATCTCTCTTGTCTTTCCTCCCATAGCTGAGTTTGTCTCTTGTTTTCTTCTTCTATTCTTTTTCGCATACTCAAAGATTACTTTTAGCCACTTGCAAATTTGCTACTTGGTCAAGACCAAGCCTGAGAGATCCCTCCTTTCTTGCCGGATCTACGTATTCAATGTTTTTGGGCGAGGCCCAGGTCAAACCTCTTCCTCCACCACTGCTTCTTCCTCTACCTCCTGGGCGTGTATTGTACTTGGGGTCTTCTTTCCAAATGAGTGACCAAAGAGTGACCGACGTGAGTCTCCGCTCGTCGCCTTCTTCACATAACGTGAGACCCTTTTCCCAAGACAAGTCCCAAGCTTGAGCCATGACATATTTGCAAAGTATCCTTCGGATGCGGCGTTTTAAATTCATCAACGATCGTGGCTCTGTCCCCGACATCCGAGATGGCATAAGTGTCTCTGTCTCTTGGAATGCCTCCATGTTGTTTCAAGATGTTCATAACTCGGGCATCCATTCTTCCTTCCACTTCCTCCATCCCCGCTTCAATTGTCTTTCTCTTTTTCGGACATAGATATAGCAGTGTTGGAGTGGCAGAGTCATGGGAGTTTGTTCACGATAATATCAATATCACCGTGACAATACCTTGTTGGGGGTTTGTGCGATCATCAAGGTCACATCTTTCGATCCTTCCTCAACGGACTTTCCTTTCTTTTGTTTCAATACTTCTCACTTTTGTCTTTCCCTTATCCCGATTTATGCCTCTCAAGTCGGCCAGTAAGGTTGGCATCTCTGTTGTCCAATCGCATGTCCATAGAGGCCTGGTGCCTCTCCATCCTTTCAATTTCAGCAAATAATGCCTTGAACACTTCCCGAACTTCGATGTTTCTTCCGTTGCATCCGATGGCCACGCAGCCAAAGTCATAGTCACCGAACGATGGTACCGACGAAATGACAGGAGCTGGTCTGTGGAAGCGTGCGAGCTCGTTCTTCGACTCTTCATGGAGGTCGGGTACCTCCAAGGAGAAAGGAAATGATTCTACAAAGGAATCGCCACGCCAACCGGGATTTGTTCAATGATGAGAGGTGCACGTGAAGTTCCTTTTGAGTCGAACTCGCTGCAGCTTGAGGAGCCTGTGCGGTGGACTCTGTTTGTTGGGGTCTTTAGTGAAGTGGACCCGACTTTGCCGAGCCTCAATTTGTCTCAACAGCCTTCGTTGGTCTCACCGGTTTTCTCCAATTGAGTGGAATGGTCCTCGGCCTTATCGAGCGTCATCGGATGATAATGAGATTTCCATTGGTGGCTCATCATCAAAATTGAAAGTTTGACGAGTAGTCTTGAGATCGACTTGCTCGTCCGGGAACATCCTCACCGAGTCTTTTGGATCTTTCACGGGGATGACTCGGCCTTCTTCGTCGCTTTCCGATCCCGAGAAGGTTACATCAGATTATCCTGGGAGTCATGAAGCGCGCTTATCTCCTTTTCGATGGATCAATGATAGCAGGAGGGATGTTCTCTACTTCACTTTTTTTTACCCCGGAAGTCTCAACCTCCCGTGGCCTTCATTACCTCCTCGCAGTCTCGATTGCAGCAAGGCACTGGACCTCCCTTTCGACAATGTCGTCACCGCTCCTTAGGGTCTTTCGTGGTGGCATCCATTGGAGTCTCAACCCCATGGATTGCACTTTCATCGCCAGTGTTAACTCCCAGGGATGTTCCTTCCTCGTGCCTCGACCGCATCGCAGCGTCATTAGCCTTCGAGAGCGGTTGGCACCTCACCGAGACAGTTTCAACTATCCGAGCTTCGTTGATGGCAACTTGCTGTTCGTTTTGCGTTTGTACTTTCTCCACTTCGCCTCCTAGATTCGTTGTGGAGTCATTTGCAAGATTCTCCGACCTTGCCGCAGTGGAGGGAGTTTCCCACTCGGTGGCTCACCACCGAGTGACTTGAATGGGGTCACTCGTCTCCAAACTACCGGCTTTTCTCGAGTGTTCAGTTGGGGCAGGGTGGTAAGACACCTTCGTTAGGGGTTGGCTCAACCGGGGTCCCCACTAACCCGCCATCGCCATTTCCTTAATTTCTTCTTCCGAGTGAGTCGGGGAAGTGGTGGCAAGAATAACGGTGGCGATTTGCTGAACCACTCCCATTGGATCAATTTCGGTGTGTTCGAGGACTCTCCTGTCCCTCCATCATGCTCTTCTCATGAAGAATTCTCGGATTCATGCATTGCTTGCTGCATTTGCAACTCTTCTCGTGGCGGCGGGCAGGTCCGATCCTCATCACTTTCTCGATAGAATATCGAAGTGAGAATTTGTATGTTCTGTGGTTCCAAAGGAGAGGGCGATCTTTCCTCTTCTCTCTTGCCTTCTTCTTCGCGCGCGCGCTCCTTCTCCTTATCCTTGAAGATCTGCAGGATATCCGTGCGCTTGTCTTCATCCATCTTTGGATCACAGAGGTCGACCCAAGGAAGTTCAACAGCTCTCCTCTTCTTCTTCTATAAACTCGGGCCGTTGGAACTGTTCCCTGGATCGACTCAATTTCCATTTCCCCACTCTCGCAGACGATTTTGGATATCCGGGTAAAGTGGGGATAGGATCATCACATCACTATCGGCTTTATCGCCTTCTTTTCTTGTGTCTCACCACGACTACACCGTGTCTTCGGTTTGCCTCTGCTGATCGCCTTCAGACTTAGTCAATTTCATCAATTACATTTGGGGACTCTACTGCTTCAAATTTAGCTGTATTTGTTCCAATGAGTGGTCGACTCGGCCGGTTTCTCAAGCTCGGATCGCTTGATGATTCTTCGTCGTCTCTTAGTTCGTACTGCAGGGGACTTCTCGTTTCGAGAGAGTTTCTTCGAGTCTTGGGCGGGGCGGGGCCTTTGGTGTCTTCTTCGAGGAGCCGGCCGTCTTGGCTTATCGATCTCCTCTTTTTGATGATCCGAGAAGGTAGTTGAGAGTCCTTCTCGACCGCCGGCTGGGCAGAGACACGGCCGCGGGGGCAGTGACTCAGAGGGGCAGGAGCAGTTTGACTTTCTTTTTTGCGGGAGAGCAATGATCTTCTTACTTGCAGGGGGCAGCTTTCTTCTTTGGTGGAGAGGAAACATCTGTATCTTCGTGGTCACCGATTCCCCTCACTCGTGTCGCCTCTCTTGGCGTAGGCTCTTCTCAGGCGCCTGCAGAGGTTTGATCTCGAACATCCTCTTGTTTACATGGAACGCCTTTCCATGTCTAAGAGGGACTCCTTTCACCTCCATCATCCGCCAATCACTGGCCATATCCTGGGATCCTCCAAATGTGCCATCTTCCTTGAAGGATTTGTTCCCTACATTCTCGCATAGTCTGCTAGACAAACTCACCTTGATTTATTTTCCTATCTTCAATGATCGCAACCATTACGATCAACTTTGCTTTTGATGATTGGTCAAAGCCGCCAAATTTGATGTCAATACATTTGGCAACTATGTCCAACACTTGTGATAATCCTCCTTCAAAGACCTCTTGTTTGTTGTGTAAACTATTTTATTAGATAGTCGGGCTTGGCTATTTCCTTCCAAGCAAAGACCATATTTACATCGGCTTCGTTGATTTCGATGCTCCTTCCGCTTAGTGGAGCGTGTTCACCAAATCCTTGGCAGAGATGGTGAGCTTCTTTCCGTGAATGTAGATGACTTTATCCCTTCATCGTGAATCTCGGTGTTCACGAGAACTGCGACCTCCTCCACATAGGTCATCGGATATTCCAAATACGAAACGATTCCACCGTGACGTTTCCAATTTCTCAAAGAATTTTCATCACTAGGGTGTCGTCGGACCCTGTTTCACCATGCCGCCGAAATCCACAAAGAGACCCTGTGGATTTGCTTTCCTAACTTGACAAAATCATAGGTTGATGCCATCCTTCAGATTTTACCGAAGAAAACTTAGAGATTGATTTGAAGATAGATAGGGTTTTGAGAAAATTTTTGCCTTTGCTTCCGAGAGAGAGAAATTAACAGTTTTGGTAGTGTGTGAGAGAAACAGATTTAAAATGGTTTAAGTATGGTTTATGAAAGGACGTGCGGGTGGTTTTTGAAATGGGATCGAAATCAACGGCTTAGATTTGGCACGCCCGATTGAGCATTTAATGTCTCGTATTTAATGCGGCAAAGATTTATATCCAATCATAAGCTTAGTGTGCGGCTTTTGCTGACACGTCATAATTATCTTGACGCATTCTTAAAAACATTCCCGCTTAGTAAAAACGATTGCGTTTTTGTCACTTTGCTCATAAATGATTCAACTTTTGCCCTCACCGGTTTAACTCTTCTTTTCACATTCCTCTTTGTGACTCAAATTTGTCGACTTGGTATAGTTGTCTTTCCGATACGGTGATTTTACTTAGATTTGTGAGTTCAACTCTTTTTCCCTTTTTGTGTTCCATTTCTTTTCTTTGATTCTTCTCGAGTGTCACCACCAATTAACCCTAACTCATGCTTGAGTTCTTCAAATCTTGACTCACATAATGGTTTTGTGAAGATGTCGGCCAATTGTTTATCGGTTGAGATATATTCCAAGATGATGTCCTTCTTTTCAACATGATCTCTTATGAAGTGATATCTGACATCGATATGCTTTGTTCTTGAGTGCAACACAGGATTTTGAGTAATTGCAATTGCACTTGTGTTATCACACATGATTGGAATTTCTTTTTCCTCAACTTCATAGTCTCTCACCTTTGTCTCATCCATAGGACTTGGGCACAACAACCGCCCGCATCTATGTATTCTCGCTCACTGTAGAGGTGACAATTGAATTTTGCTTCTTGCTAAACCAGGAAATCAGCCTGTTTCCTAGCATTTGACATGTGCCTGAGGTGCTTTTCATGTCCACTCTGCATCCAACATAGTCAGAGTCTGAATAGCCAATTAGTTTGAATCCACCTTCCTTTGGATACCATAAGCCAACTTCTTGGCTTCCTTTCAAGTATCTCAGGATTCTTTTAGCTGCTGTCATATGACTCTCTTTTGGAGCAGATTGAAATCTCGCACATACACCTACAACAAAGGTGATGTCTGGCCTGCTTGCTGTGAGATAGAGCAATGATCCAATAAGTGCTCAGTATCTTGTTTGATCTACGAGCTTGCCATCCGCATCCATGTCCATTTTGATGATGTATTCATTGGTATTTTTACGTAAGACCTCTCATCCATACCAAATTTCTTCATTAAATCTCTGTGTATTTTGTTTGACTTATGAAGGTTCCATCCTTCGATTGTTTCACTTGGAGTCCAAGGAAGAATGTCGCTCTCCCATCATGCTCATTTCAAATTTACTTTGCATGAGGTTTGAAATTTTTTTACACAAATTCTTTGTTTGTGGATCCAAAAATGATGTCATCCACATATATTTGAACAAGCAAAGATACTCTTTTTGTCTTGAATTCTCAAAAGTGTTCTATCTACTTTTCCTTTTGTGAATCCATTCTCGCTTAGGAATTGTGACAAAGTATCATATCATGCTCTGGGTGCCTGTTTCAATCCATACAAAGCTTTCTTGAGTTTGTATACCTTATCTCCAAGAGTCTTCCGCTCAAATCCTCGAGGTTGTTCAACATACACTTCTTCTTCCAATAAACCATTTAGGAATGCACTTTTTACATCCATCCGATATACAATAAAATTCTTGTGAGCAAAGATAGGCAAGAAACATCCTTATAGCTTCCAATCTTGCTACGAGAGCAAATGTTTCATCAAAATCTATTCCTTCTTCTTGGCAATATCCTTTGGCTACTAGTCTTGCTTTGTTTCTTACCACGTAACCTTCCTCGTTCATCTTGTTTCGAACACCCATTTAGTACCAATAACATTTTGATGTGTGGGTCTTTGAACTAATTCCCATACTTTATTTCTTTCAAACGATTCACTCTTCTTGCATAGCTTGAATCCAATGTGTGTCATCCAATGCTTGTAACACATCTTTGGGCTCTATTTATGCGAGATGAAGCATGTGAACATAGCTTCTTGTTGAGTTCGATCTCGTTTTGACACCTTCTCTTATATCTCCAATGACAAGTTCTCGTGGATGGTCTTTCACCATCTTACATCAGGTTGAAGTAAGTTAGTTGGGTTCGGTTGTCTAGCAATTTGTTTGCTTTGATCAGCTCTCTCGCACTCACTTAGCGCAAATTTTCCAAATTTTATGAGACTCACTATCTCATCTTCATCCGAGTTAATAGTTCCAAACTTTGAAAGATAGGGACTCTTCTATGGTTGGATGATTCACTTATCACCGACTCTTCAATGTCTTCTCTATTTACATTTGGCTCATCGAATACCACATAAATGGATTCTTCGCAACCATAGTCCTTTTGTTGAGTACTGTAGGCTTTGCTTTCACCGAGTATCCCAAGAAGATACCTTCATCCGCTTTAGCATCGAAGGCCTTTAGATTGTCTTTGCCATTGTTTTGGATGAAGCATTTACATCCAAATATTCTAAAATATGCAACATTTGGTTTTCTTCCACCAAATCTCATAGGAGTCTTTGTCACCGTCTGCTTATCATACATCCGCTTTGAGTGTAGCAAGTTGTGTTGATTGCTTCAACCCAAAATCTTTTGGTAACCCCGCTTGACTAACATGGTCTTCTTGCCGCTTCTTTGAGAGTTCTGTTCCTTCTTTCGCAACTCCATTCTCACGGTGGAGTCCTTTGCTGCAGAGATAGTTCATGACCAATACCATTTTCAATACAATATCGAGTTATTATTCCATTGACAAACTCGGTTCCTCCGTCCGATCTTATTTTGATAATGGTTTGGCTCTTCTCGTTTTGAATCCTCTTCATCAGCTTGTGGTAGTTTCGTAGAGTTTCTTTCTTTTTACACATGAATATTGTCCATGTATATCTTGAGTAGTCATCTACTACCACCAAAGTGTATTTCTTTCCACTTATGTTGGCCGGTTCCACTGGGCCAAATAGATCCATATGTAGCGAGATGCAATATTCTTGTTGAAGATGGACATGTCTTTTCTTTGAATGAAGATTTGATTTGTTTTCCCTTCGACATGCATCACATATACTCTCCTTCTTGTATACCGAGTCCGGAAGTCCTTCCACAAGATTACTTCTTGCAAGCTTGTTAATCGTTTTGAAATTCGGGTGACTCGGCTTTTTTGTGCCACAACCAACTTGATTCAAATTGCTCTTTGCTAATAGATAGGTCTTTGTGTGTAGCGGTTGACCAATCTACTACATACATGTTCTTTTGTCTCCGCATCCTTGCAACACAACTTCATTCGATTCAAGATCCTTGATTTGGCATATACCCATGTTGAATCCAACATTATAGCCCTTGTCACGAGTTGATCGATGCTTAGCAAGTTGAAGTTGAGTCCTTCAACATATGCAACATCTCGTGATTTCTAATCCATTCCTCTTGATGGATCCAATGCCTCTTATTTCACCTGGAGCTTCATTTCCTCCAAATATGACTTTTGCTCCTTTTACTTCCTTGAATTTTGACAATTTTTTCTTGTTTCTGTCATATGTCCGGAACAACCACTATCCATATACCAGGTTCCTTGGCACTCACTGCTCCTTGAACCCGCAATCAAGAAATTAAGTTTTAGGTACCCATATTTGTCCGGGTCCCGAGGGGTTAGAATTGTAAGATGATCCAACCAACTTATAGCCAAATGATTTGACTCTAAGGGGTTGCCATCTATCGCTGCCATAATCATAATTAATCTTGGCAAATTGCTTGGGGATTTTAGGTTCATACAAATTGTCTCTTTTGTCTGTATGCCTGTATAAGTTTTAGCAATCGCCTTCTTTGGGTAATTGTGGTGTCTCCGAGTGTAGTGCCTAGGTGCATATGTGTGCTTTGATGAAAGTTCTTATACTTTTGGAATGGCCTTTCTTTGAGTTCTAGGCCTTTGCCATTTGGGGCTTAAATTCCATAAGTCATGATGATAGTTCACATCATTCCAATCAGCTTGGCTTGGATATTTTCTACCATTCCCATCATAAGTATTTCTTTTATAGATTTTCTGGGGTTTTTGGTAGCTCTACTTTTTCTTTACAGAGTATTTTCTATTTGGAGTTTGCTTTGAGGAACTCGACCGAACCTCTTCTCGCTTGTCCTTTCAGCCGCACTCAATCAGCCGCTTCCTTTTCCTTTATAACCAAGGCCGGTTTGCTTGTAGTTGTGCTTTGGAGTGAATGTGTGTGCAACATTTAGAGTTTTGGATTTTTTGGACTCTTCATTGCTTGAAGATCCTTTTTCCAAAATTACTTTTGGAGTTTGACATAGCACAGAGGAATTAAATCCTAAGCCCGTCTTGTTTCCACATTTTCTTTGACTCATAATAAGATCATCCAATGATTTAGATGCCTTAGTGAATGAGGCAATAACATTTTTGAGGTCATTCTCCCTCTTTTCTATGGCAACTATTTCTGCTATTAACTTAGCATTTTCAGCCTTTTTAAACTTTCATTCTCATAAACTATTTGACTTAGAGCACTCAGCTCCATAGTCAGCTTTGAGTTTTGCTCTTGAGTAGGCTGTTTTCCTCATTTAGTAGTGTTTGTGAGGATTTAATGTGTTCAAAATCTTTCATCATTTTGCCTAATGAATCATAAAGATCAGTGGGTGATGAAGTGTGTGTGTCACAAATACTATCACTAGAATCCGAGTTTGATGAGTTAGAGTGTACCTCATCTTCTTGGTCGTTGATCTTGTTCCTTGGCCATCAAACGGATCAAGGCTTCTTCTTCGTAGTCACTTGAGTAGTCGGCTTCATTTTCTCTGAATCACTGTCTCTCTTGACTTGGTTTTGTTTAAATGATCTCTGCACCAACATTGCCTTTTTCTTTTCTTGTCTTCTTTCTCTCAAGACTTTTCTTTCTTCTTCATTTCGTATTTGTTGACTACGGGATATGGGCAATCAATGGCGTAGTGACCTGGTTGTCTACATTCCAAAGATAGATATTCAACCTTTTGATCACTCTTTCCATTCTTGGATTGTCACCCTTTGAAATTCAGCTTTTTGATGATCTCGTTCTCTTGGTTGGCCTATCTTCCCTTGACTTGGAGGGAGCCGAGTGTCTTCTCGAAGATTCGCCCTTGCCTCTCTTGTAGTTCTTATTGAAGATCTTGTTGAACCTTTTAACCATCGGGGCTATTTCTTCCGGATCAATGGCTTCTTTGACCTCGCTCTCTTCCCATCTTTAACAATTAGAGCAATTTGTTTTGGGTACAAATTGTCTCTTCCTGGTCTTTTCTTCTCACCAAACTCGTAGGCTTTGAGGTCCGAGAATAGTTCATGGTTGGATGTCTTTGATAGGTCCATGGAATATCTTAGTGCCATGACCTTCATTTCCCATTCACCGAAGACTTTTTAGGATATTCATACACATTTCCTTCGTGTATATTCCTTTCCAAGTGCGAGATAGCTCGTTGGTGATTTCGTGAACCGAGCATCCAGTTGATCCAGGTTTTCTCCCGAGATCATTTTGAAGTTCTCAAATTTACGTACGACCACTTTGATAATTTGTTTTCTTTGATTTGCTCACGAGCCTTCACAAATCAATGTTAGCTTGTCCCGATTTCTTTAGTCGTTTTGCATGATTTGACTTTATTGAACATGGCTTTGTCCAATGTTTTGTAAAGGATGTCCTTGCTACATTGTCCAGGTTGTATCTTTTTCATCATCATTTGTCCATTCGGTTCTTGGTTTTTCAACCATAGTGGTCTAGGGACAACATCCTCTTCACCTTCACCGCACTCTTCTTACAAATGTGTTCACCTTTAAGATTCGTAGTGGCCCATCCTCTATCACTATCCACATCTCATCATGTAATGCTTTGATAGATGAGCTCCGCATACGAATTTTCCAATCATCAAATTCTTCAATTGTGAACATAGGGATGCGTGTCAAATTTGCTTCCATGATAATAAATTTTAATGATAAAGGTAGTTTTGAAAGTTTAAGTACTAAAACAGACTTTGAAAAGTTTGGAGATCTAGTTCAAGAACCGGTGCGAAGGCTCAATGAACCAACCGCTCCGATACCACTTGTAGGTCCCAAGGGGTGTAAGTGTAAGGTTTAGAAGGGGGTTGAATAAACCTTACCAAATTTTTGATTTAGTCCTTTTAAAAATTCGAGTTGATACTACACAATTGTGTCCTGGTGGACAGACCAATTTAGTTAATCAAGTAGAGTTAGTCTCTCAACACTCAACGAGCTGTTCTTTGGAATAACTCAAATGTTAAGTCTAAATTAACTCAACTGTGGTTTGTTTTTCATTGGAAGACTTAACACCCTTAAGTTTGGTTAAGTAGAGATTTAGAGCTTGATTTAGTACTTAGAGATTATCTAATGGATAGCAAATATGTCACAGAAATAAACAAATATGATGCAAGAATTAAAGTCTTTGAAATGTAAATGACACAATAAGATTTTTATAGAGGTTCAAGATAGGGTAATTCTTCTACTCCTCTCTTCTCCAACTCCCGGAGGAATCCACTAGGTATTGATCGATATACAAAGTGGTAACACCGGATATACAAGTCTTGATCACACAAATGACTTGATCCTTTGGGACTCGATCCTGAGACGCCTTGATCACTCACCAAGCTTCGTGCGACTCGAAACTTCTTCACAGGCGGCCGCTTTGCTACTACTGACTCACTTGCTCAAGCTCTTTGGATTTGATCACGAAGCCCTCCAAAAGCTCAAGACTTGGTTCGACCTTGAACCTTCCTACAATCCTTCGAGGAATGTAGACCCCTTGATTTTTCAAGAATTTCATCTTCAATCGATTGAAGTTATCTTTCCTTCACAGGTGAGTGTTGGATTGATGTTCTTCGTAGTGTAGGCTTGAGGATTGAGCGTTTAATAACTTGAGAATATTTCAGGTTTACAGTTCTAATAATTGCTTGAATGTTTTTGGTTACTGTCTTTCACTTTCGTAGTCATTCCTCAGCCTTTTATAGTGATCTTTCAAAAATCTGCCCGTTGAAGAGATAAGCTTATTTTTGAAAGTCACTTGCAGTCGTTGGCTTGTCTTGTTGCAGTCCTTGGAATTGCCATTTCCTCGTATGAATTGTTCTTCACCTTTTCAGAGTTCTGACACGGTGTAGTGCTTCCCATTGGTTTATTCCTTTTGCACGCTTCTGGGACTGAGCACTTCGAGAAAGGTAGTATGGAGATATTACTTGTTTAGGTAATTCTCTTGATTTCTCGTAACGAATCTTTTTCAGCTTATCTCGACTTGACCGCATTTCCTTGCTTTCCCCAGGTGACTTAGAGTCGCTTCCAATCATCGGATGACTCTTCTGTCACGTCAACTTGAGACTTGGCTTTTCTTGAGTTGACTTGATCGATACTCCACTCACCGCATCTCACCGCTCCTTCATAGAGTTCCCGTCTACTCTTCTTTGCCATACTCACTTTGTCTCGCACGAGTCTTCCTTCTAGTCTCCAAATTGTCTTCTTGCATGTTTGGGCATAGTGACTTAACTCAGCTTGACCAACCCTATTTATTACAATGCAGTTTACAACAAAAATGGGGTGCCAACTTCCTATTCTAAGTTTTACATGGCATTCATCAAAATCTAAACAATAAATTTCCCAACAGTGTATTTCGGCCCTGGACCATATCTTAGATTCATAAGCGTTTCTTTGAAGCGGCCATTACTTCTCGCTTATAGGTGATCTCCTATTGAAGAGTATTCTGCCATACTCCACCTTTCGGTATATGAATCATTAAAAGTATTAAATTTAACCTCACCACATTCAACAGGTTTTCATTCATTTGGATGTTTTGAGAATGAGCTAACACATTTTCCAAGTGTTCAATTGAACATTCATAACTTAGTTGTCCCATTGAACCAATATCTTGGGATCTCCAATTCACAAGGCTGGGTTACCGCTATGAACATTCTTTAGTTTGTGGATTTTAAACCCATTCCCCTTAACAATTTATACAATTGATCTCGATTTATGCCTTTTGTAAGCAAATCCGCCAGGTTTTCCTTTGACTTCACGTAGTCAACCGAAATAACCCCATTCGAAATCAACTATCTAATGGTTCGTCTCTATTCTTAGCCAAGTGTAGACTTAGATCTACAGGTGTCTTAGCTTGAGGACTATCAAAAGCATTAAACTTTCTAAGTATGCTTTCGACATAATGGGATTGTGACCATACAATTCCATCTGAAGTTCTAGAGATTTTAATCCCTAAGATAACATCAGATAATCCCATGTCCTTCATGTCAAAGTTCTTCTTTAACATGTTCTTAGTATTCGTGATTAAATCATGATTACTACCCATAATCAACATATCATCTACATAAAGGCATACTATGATGTAATCATTTGTAGTACCTTTAATGTAGACACACTTATCACATTCGTTGATCTTGAAACCCTTTGATTTCATAGTCGAGTCAAACTTTTCATGCCATTGCTTAGGTGCTTGTTTTTATCCATACAGTGACTTAACAAGTTTACACACCTTTCGCTTGACCGGGTGCAACGTACCCCTCGGGTTGTTCCATATAGATCTCCTCTTCAAGTTCACCATTCAAGAAGGCAGTCTTAACGTCCATTTGATGTATCTCAAGGTTATGCAAGGCTGCAATAGCAATGAGAACACGAATGGACGTAATCCTCGTAACAGGAGAATATGTATCGAAGAAGTCATATCCCTCCTTTTGTCTAAACCTTTTAGCTACCAAACGACCTTTATACTTGTCAATAGATCCATATGCTTTATACTTCCTTTTAAGGATCCACTTGCAAGTTGCATCCCAAAGGTTTGCAACCCAGTGGGAGATCAACCAACTCCCAAGTGTGATTTTGCATGATGGAATCTATCTTATTATTGATAGCTTCTTTCCAGATAGGAGCTTCTGGACTAGACAATGCTTCTTGAATAGTTCTAGGTTCGTTTTCGAACATATAAATTAGAAAATCAGGACCAAAAGACTTAGCCACTTTTGTCATTTTATTGCATCTTAGTTCCTCTTCATCATCACTTTGAGGTAACCTTGCAGTTTCATAAGTACGTTTACTTGAACTTTCTTCTTTCCGTTCTTTGTTCGGAAAGATATTCTCAAAGAATACAACATTTCTTGATTCAACGATCATCCCTTCATTTATATCAGGAATAGCTGACTTATGCACTAAAAAGAGATATGCACTACTATTGTTAGCATATCCAATGAAAGCACAATCGATCGTCTTCGGACCGATTCTAACTTGTTTCGGCTTACATACTTCAACTTTAGCCAACACACCCCTACACTTTGAGGTATTTATATGACGATTTATGTCCCTTCCATAACTCATATGGAGTTTTGTTTTTACCTTTGTGTGGGATTTTATTAAGAATGTAGTTTGCAGAAAGTATGGCTTCCCCCCACAAGTTTTGGGGTAAGCCAGAACTTAGCAACATCGCATTCATAATCTCCCTAAGAGTGCGATTTTTGCGTTATGCAACTCCATTTGATTGAGGTGAGTAGGGAGCAGTCGTTTGATGAATTATACCTGCTTCGGAGCAAAATTCTTCAAACGGAGCAACATACTCTCCGCCTCTATCACTTCGAATCATCTTAATTTTCAAATCAAGTTGATTTTCAACTTCATTCTTATAAGTTTTAAAAGCTACTAAAGCTTCATCTTTGTTTTTTAGAAGATACACATAGCAATATCTTGTGCAATCGTCTATAAACGTTATGAAGTACTTTTCCCACCTTGAGTTTGCACAAGTTTTAAATCACACACATCTGTATG
Source organism: Rehmannia glutinosa (assembly GCA_016081115.2). Taxonomy (NCBI): domain Eukaryota; kingdom Viridiplantae; phylum Streptophyta; class Magnoliopsida; order Lamiales; family Orobanchaceae; genus Rehmannia; species Rehmannia glutinosa. Next base: position 70,108,228 of record CM071924.1, on the reverse strand, counting down.
AACTAACTCGAGTGGTTTGGTACTTCTCGTTACCGAATGAAACGGTGCTTTGGCCAACTTTGTTTCAACACAAATTTCACATTTGTCTTGTGAATCGGTTTTAAACATAGGTATTAATTCTAGATTCACTAACCTTTTAATTGTGTTGAAGTTTACGTGTTCTAATCTATCATGCCATAAATTAAAACAATCCAACAAGTAAACAGAAGTAATATTTTTATTCTCCGCTTCTTGGCAGAAAACAGACATACAGACATCTTAAAAAGGCCCTTATCAAGGTAACCCTTACAAAGAAACTGACCATTCTTGGTCATTACAAACTTGTCGGACTCAAACACTAGTCTAAACCCGACCTTACTAAGCAGAGGACCAGAAACCAAATTCTTGCGGATTTCCGGGACATGCAGCACATCTACAAGCATAAGCTCCTTTTTCGGAAGTCATCTTGAGCACAACCTTGCCAAGCCCCATGATGTTGGAAGTCGATAAATTTCCCATGAAAAGCTTCCTTCCATTTATCGGGGTGTAGGAGGAGAACATCTCCTTATCGGCACAAATGTGACGAGTAGCCCCGGTATCTATCCACCACTCTCTTGGATTATCAATCATATTGGTTTCAAACACAACGGCGGTGAGATCGAGCTCCGACATGTCAATTGGAACCAACTTGTCCTCTGTCACATTGGCTTATTGGTTGCCACTTTGATTGCCCTTGTTTGGATGACGACAATCCTTGGCCATGTGGTTCGGCTTGCCACAATTGTAGCAATTACCCTTGAACTTTTTGGTCTTTCCCCTGTCTTTCCCGGATGCTTGCGTTTCTTGCTAGTGCTTGATTCAACAAGATTGGCCTTGACCTCCATTCCAAACTTACTGGATTTCACATCTGATTTTCTGTTGTCTTCTTCGATCTGAAGCCGAACAATCAGATCCTCAAGCCCCATCTCCTTACGCTTGTGCTTGAGGTAATTCTTGAAATCCTTCCACAATGGTGGCAATTTCTCGATTATTGCAGCCACTTGAAAGGATTCATTCAAAATCATCCCTTCAGACGCTAAGTCGTGAAGTATGATTTGAATCTCTTGAACTTGGCTGATCACCGTCTTGGTGTCAACCATCTTGTACTTGAGGAATTTTCCGATAACAAATTTCTTTGTGCCGATATCTTCCGTCTTGTACTTCTTCTCCAAAGAGTCCACAACTCTTTGGACCTTTTGAACGTGCTATAAACGTTATAGAGGGTGTCGTCTAACCCGTTCAAAACATAGTTTCGACACAAAAAATCGTTGTTATGTCAAGCATCCACAACGATTCTCCAGTTGTTGTCGATTTCTTCATCGCCAACGGAAGGGGGGTCATCCTTCAGAAAACGAGACAACCCCAATGTGGTAAGGTAAAATAGCATCTTCTGTTGCCAGCGTTTGAAGTCGACGCTGGAGAACTTGGGCGGCTTTTCGCCGTGTGCAAGAGCAGCAGCCATCAGAGTGAATGATATTGAAGCCATCGTCTTGAATAGAAATAAGATCTCGCTTTGCGATTATTGGTTAAAATTTAGGAAGGTTTCTGATTCGGAAATGGCTAAGTGTTTGGATATTTTGACTTAGTCGAGGCCTGAATTGGGTTCAGTCTCCGCAAGACGAAAACGCCTCGTATACAAGTGCTAATGGTTCCGGCATACATCCCTAAGATACAACGACTATTTCAGTTTCGAGTTTACAACACTTGCAAACCCGAAATACATCGAACTCTAAGTGTTTCTGACTTTCAAGCTTTTGAACGGAAAGCAAGGTTGCAGAAATCGCTAGGCGCTAGTCGGGCGGCAGATGGGCGCCTAGGTGGACGCCTAGAAACACCAAGTTTTTCTCTTTTTTTTTTTCATTTTTTTGTATTTTGGCCGATTTTTGCCAATGTTTGGCCGATTTATTTCGACTAGACCGCCTAGGCCGATTTTCCCGATTTTTTGGCTGCCTAGGCGGACGCCTAGGCCGATTTTTGCCCAGACCAATTTTTACCGATTTTAGGAAAATTGGATCCGTCTAGGGGCGCCTAGCGCCTAGGCGGCCGCCTAGGCCGATTTTTACAATATTGACGGAAAGTATGTCAATATGCTCGAATGCAAAATAACTCGATTATAATCTGATATCTTATGTTTTCGTGTGTCATTTCAATCTGCAGGGGTCAGTTTACAAAGGCATCAAGGTGCACAGATGGAAAGAATACGTCTTTTGGCTCGAAAAGACAGGTTTTCAACAAACAAACGCATTTAATCTGCACTTCGCATCAACGCACGACCTGGCAGATAGCCCGTGTGTGTGCCCGTGCGTGGATGCAAACCAAAATGACAAAGTTACAGCGTGACGCATGACCCGACGCATGGGCCATGTGTCTGCCCATGCTCGGATGCGTACATGTCCGACTGACGCACGACCCGTGCTCGGGTGCGAACACTTCCCAGTTGTAAATCCGTTAATTAATTACAAAAATTAATTAATTATTTATTTTTAAAGTTTTTTGATCCAAAAAGAATAAGGGCCTTGAAGCCCAAGCCCAAGCCCAGGTCCACGGGTCGGACTCGGCCGAGTCGGCAGGCGGGCGGCGGCACGCGCGCGCACGCGTGTGCTTTGAACCAAACCCACAATCATTTAGGTCCTCACCCCTTTAAAAACTAGGGTGCCCCCAAGGGTCCAAACCCATAAGTCCAACTTGGGATAAATAAAGTGTGCAAACTTTGCCTCCTTTTCCTATATGGGATGAAGCATTTCTCCTTTCCCACATTTTCCATCTTCCATACCAATTACTTGTATTAAGTGGTTAACTTCTAGAATTAATTTGTCATTCACCCGGAATTGGTTTTGAGAAATTTCAAATGCTATCCTCATCTACCCTCTCAGTAGAATTTCTATAAATAATTTAATTCTATTTTTCACTAATGGAAACCACTTAATTATTTGGTCAAAATCGGGTCAATACCCATTTTACCAAAACAAAATTCCAACAGAAGAATATGATAACCATATTCAAAGTAATTCTTAAATACAACTTGTCTCACAGTTTTGATAGCAAAAGTATTAATCAAGCATGTATAATCAAGTTGCTCAAAAATTGCTTTATCAATTGATAACATAAGTAACTCATTTAATCTTTCTTGTGACATGGTCGATCAGCGAAAAGTTTTAATGAGATTCAACATCATAAAATACTTTTCTAAAAATTATTATCATCTAAATTAATAAAATCATGCGTAATAACAATCGATCTATTACTATCTTGACCATGATTTTGTAGTGGCTAGGGTTTTGAAGTTGAACGAAGAAATCAAATTGTAGAACACTTCTTTAGTTGTGGAAGATGAACACTATTTTCACACTTAATTCCTTCCTAGATTCTTTAGTTTATTTTCTTTTAATATTTGAAGTTATATCTTTTTTCCAAAAAAAAAATAAAAGGTTTTGAACCTGGATGGGTGGCCGCACAAGGGAAGAGACCACTAATTTAAGTGAAATTTCAACCGTAATTAATCAGATTAAGGAGACCACTAATTTAAGTAAAATTTCAACCGTAATCAGATTTAAGGGGATTCATTCCACTAAATGTGTTTAGTGTTTCCTCAAAAAAAAAAAAAATGTTTTTAGGGTTCATAATACAAAGGTCATTCTATTTTAATGGTGGAAAATGCCAAAAGTTCAATTTAAGGGTGCATAGTACAATCAAGTGTTTTTTCAGCATGAAGTTGCCAATTATCCTGTTGTACGATATAATTAAGGCTATATTATAATTTGAGTAAGTCTCCTGTAGGACCGTCTTACGGATCCTATTCCGTAAGACGGATCTCCCAGCCCAACCCGCGACCCGTGCCGCGCCCGCCAATTAACGCGCCAACGCGCGCGGCGCCCAACCTGACCCAACGCACGCCTTGACCCCACACCCACCTCTTATTTAAAAAACAAAAACCTCCGTAAGACGGATCCCAGTAACCAGCCCGCGCCGCCACCACCAAACGCACGCCTGACCCACCCACCACCTCTTATTTAAAAAACAAAAACCTGCTCCATAGAGGAATTGAACTCATGACCTTAATAGACTTACGATAGTGTTCTACCACTACACCACTAGTACTTATTGTGCAATTTTAGTATAATAATTTATATAAACTCATTCATAAATACGCCTAGTAATTAAAAAAAAATTAAAAACGCCTATAAATATAAAGACTAAGAATCGAACCAAAATCTATTAAAAAAACATGATACATTATCTCAATAAATGGATACTTATAAAAGTGTTACTTTAACTACATCATATTTATTTTTTATTTTTCCTCTTTTTTTGTTCCTGGTTTGTAACTGTATTAAGAAATCTGATACTTTATCTCAATAAACGGATACTTTTGCTTATAAAAGTGTTACTTTAACTATATCATATTTATTTTTTATTTTTTCTTCTTTCCTTCATTTCTAATTTGTGACTATATTAAAAAACATGATACTTTAAATCACGAAGGAAAAATAAATAAGACATAACTAAAGTAACACTTTTATGAGTAAAAGTATCCATTTTTTGAGATAAAGTATCATGTTTTTGTAAATAAATCACGAAGTATGAATTCAATACAGTGAAAAAAGAAAAATAAATATGACAGAGTTAAAAGTACCACTTTTATAAGTAAAAGTATCCATTTTTTGAGATAAAGTATCATATTTTTTTTAATACAGTCGCATATTAGAAAATCATTATTCATTAGATTGAAGCATCACAAATGTATAATATTTAACATCAAAAGTATCATTATTTCCAGCAAAAGTATTAGTTTTTCAATGGTAAAAAACATTAGTTATGAGACTAGAATGAGTAAATCAAAAAAAATTATTTTTTGAATAATGTTTACCTTAAAAGTATTATATTTCTTATTCAAACGTATCACTATTTTCGGATAAAAGTATTACTTTTATTCAGAGAATTTAAAATTTTAAAATGCCATTGTCCATCATAAAAGTATCATATTTAATATCAAATGCATCACTATTTCCAGCACAAGTATCAGTTTTTCAATGTAAAAAATATTAGCTATGAGACTAGAATGAGTATATCAAAAAATCTTATTTTTTGAATATGTAAAAATTAAAGTATCAATGTTCACCTTAAAAGTATCATATTTATTACTCAAAAGTATCACTATTTTCGGATAAAGTATCATTTCCTATTCAGAGAATGTAAAATTTTAAAATGAAGGGATGATAATGAATTCATGGTTATACTCATGGTTATACTAAATATGCACAACAAGCACCAGTGGTCTAGCGGTAGAATAACACATTGCTTTGGTATAGACCCGGGTTCAATTCACAACTGGTGCAAATTTGTTAATTTTTTGGGTGGGGCGAGCCCAACTTGGGCTGGGTCTGTTGGGCCCAGCGGGCGGGGCGGGCAACTTGGCGGGCGGCCCAGTGTGACTTGTATTAGATGCAATTTTTTTTTATAGGGTCGCGGGCGGGTCGGGCTGGGGATCCGTCTTACGGAATGAGATCCGTAAGACGGTCCTATACAAGTTTTTGCCTTATAATTTTAGTTCTATAACTATAGAGGAGCGTGTTCTTGTTTTGATATTTACAATCGACAATTCATTTGCTTATGCTGTGATAACATTTAGGCTAAATTGCAGTTTTAGTTCATCGCAATAGTGGAGTGGCGATAATGATTCCGTAGAAATCACGATTTACAAACAAGTCTGTAATTTTATAACGACAATAGTAAAATTGTAGTTTAGCCTATAGTTAACGACCACTTTTTTTCTTCAGTATATATCCACGGATGTATGAGAATTGAATTCTAGACCTCTGGTTTAGGTATTGAGAATCTTAATCACTCGTCTACCATCCGATTCTCTTAAAAGATCAACAATTATCATAATGAATTGACAAATGGGACAACATTTCTTAGATACTTTTTCCTTCAATAAATGACAGGTCAAAACCAAATACATTATAGGGATAATTACAAAAACACCCCTAAGGTTTGGGCTAATTACAAAAAAAACCCAGAATTGTTTGAAAATTACAAAAAACCCCTTGAGGTTTGATTTTGTCTTATATTTTTCCCGGTGATTTTCGAAAATATTTCAAAAACCTCCCCGACATTTACAAAAATATTATAGTTATTCCCCTTAAATTTAAGACAAAAAGAAACCTGAAGGAGTTTTTGTAGTTTTGTAATATGTCTGGGTTTTTTTGTAATTAACCAAACCCCATGGGTGTTTTTGTAATTATTCCTACATTATAATATAAATGATAAATTATAATTAATAAGTGGGGAATAGGATAGTGGCTCAATGGTTAAGACTCTCAAACCCATACCAGAGGCAGACGTTTGAGGTCCGATTCTCGTCACCCCCTCCCTAGCCAAGATATTATACTAAAACAATATATAATAAATCGTTATACTATATATCTAAAACAAATGCTCAATCATGAAGTGGTGTCATAGCATACAAATATTGTATACTAACCAACACTAAATAGAAATGTTCAATCATGAAGTATTGGGCAATTGTCTCTTAATAAATGACTTCTTGAAATAGTACGTATTATAAATTTGTACAACATTAAACCCAAATAAAAAAAAGGAAAAAGGAAAAGGAAATCGAGGTAATTTTTTTTTGTGTTTGGGAAGGATAGTTTACTGTAATAGCCTTCTCAAGTCTATTTTGATGGGTGAATCATGATATCACATCACTGCTTTATATGACAAAGATTTATATAGGACCGTCTTACGAATTTTTATCCGTGAGACGGGTCGAATCGGTTAAGTCAACAGAAAATCCGTGGGTTAACAGGGGATTCCTGGTCAACAAAAAGCCAACTGTCCGACAAAAAAAGTGCGTTAATACTTTTTGAGGAAACAATAATACTTTTAACACAAGTAATACTTTTGAGCAACAAAATAATAGTTTAATTAGAAACATGAAATACTTTTGACACAAAAAGTACCATTATTAAAAATGGGCCTGAAAATGATGGATATTTTGTATTTCAACAAATAAATTTTTTTCACTTAAATATTTAATACGTTGTAATACTTTTATACTAATGTGTAGTATTTTCCACTTAAACTATAATACTCTTTAGTTAAACATGTATATTTTGTAGTTCAATGTGTAATAATTTTCTCTTAAACGTCTAATACTTTTCATTTAAAATTATAATACTTTTCCATCGAACATCTAATACTTTTTACTTAAATATCTAATATCTTCTAGTTCCAAATGTAATACTTTTCAATTCAAACCAGTAATACTTTTCACTTAAAACTATAATATTTTTCAGTTAAAATGTATTCAGTGGTGGTTTTTAACGATATTTTTTCCCCACCACTTTTTTTCCCTTCGTATTCTCCTTTGTTTTCTCTGTATTTTTTCTTGTTTTTCCTTCATTTCGTGATAAAACCAAAGTTTCAAGAGAATGAAAAAAGATTCATATTGGAAACTTAAAATCTCCATTAATGGAGTATCACACTCTCGTGAGCTATTAGATTCTTCTCTACAGTTGAATGTGATTTTCTATTTCTCTTGTCAGATTCACGATCACAATTTGCTCATTGGGTCCTGATCCAACCTCCATTGCATGATTTTTTTTCACAGATATACAAAGGCCCTAACTTCAGCACCATATTTAATATAGTGTATCACTTTTTATATCAAAAGTATTACATGTTTATAATTAAAGTATTATTTTTTGCTCAAAAGTATTATGTGTTAAAAGTATTATCTTTTTTCTCAAGAAGTATCACTAGGCTAAGTTTGGCGGACTGTTGACTTTTTGTTGATCGCAAATACGTTGTTGACCCGCAAATTGCATGGTAATCTGACCCGATCCGATCCGTCTCACGAATAGAGATCCGTGAGATGGTCCCACAAGAGACCTTCTCTTTTGATATAATACATTGGGCAGATCTCTTGTGGTCCGTGAGACGGAGCATTATGTGGTCACCTCTCTTCTCTCTCTCTCTCTCTCCTCTCATTTGTTACCCTCTTTTCTCTACTCACATCCACTTCTATCATGGTTCCCCGCCTCTCTCTCTCTCTCTCTCTCTCTCTCTCTCTCTCTCTCTCTCTCTCTCTCTCTCTCTCTCTCTCCTTTTAGGCTATTGGACATCAATTTGTATATTTTTTTTTGTATTTTGGCTATTTGTAATCTATGCATAGTTGTTATTTGGGCTTTATCATATTTCTTCATAATTATATATAATTGTATTTAAGTTGATTAAATTCAATTACAAATATTTATTTTAATTGAAGAAAATATCTCAAATTATTCATCCATATATTATATATTATCTGGTATATATATATATATATATTTATATATATATATATATATATTCATACATAGTCTATATTGTATTTTTATGATTATGATGATGATATTATTTTTTTTGACTTCACCGATAGATAACCTGAAATTGTATTTCCTATATATTATCTGATGCTGCTTACAAATTAGGGTTCATTACAAAAAGCACCCTTGAGGTTTGACCTAATTACAAAAAAATCCAGCTAACTTTAAAAATTACAAAAATACCCCAGAGGTTTTATTTTGTCTAACATTTGAAACCTTCATAAGAAAAAAAATTCAAAATCCCCCTTAATATTTATAAAAATATTGTAATTTACCCCTTAATTTTAACACTGAATCAAACGTCAGGGGTACTTTTGTAATTTTCCCTAAAAATTATTATATCATAAGGAGATGGAATTCACAGAACTATTAGAAAAATACATGTATCACATTACAAAATAGAGATGTCACAAATATACAGTTCGTGCATTGCACGGGCCACATTGCACGGGGCCACGTCCAGGTAATAAATCCAAACTGTACAATATTTTTTATTGAAAAAAAATCTAATAATAAATTTGTACCCCCATTTTTACAAAAAAAATTACAAAATTCAAATAAAACAATACAAATCCCCACAATAAAAAATTTCAAAAAATTAAAAGATTGATATAATAACTTGAATGTATAAACACTACAAAAAAACTGTTATTTAGCGGCGTTTTTTTTTTGCATTTCGCGGCGGTTCTAAACCGCCGCAAACATATTTCCCGACAGTTTTTGAACCGCCATCTATACGTTTGTCCGGATATATTTACCGGCGGTGTTTTGAAACCGCTGGAAATTGTGCCGCTAAACAATATCCGCCTTCAAATATTATTTTAGCGGTTCAACCGCCACAAAATAAAGACATTAGCGTCGTTTTGGCACATTATCTGTGGCGCTTACAAACTGCCGCAAATTAAAAAAATAAAAACTTTTCAATTTAGCGGATTTGCTGAAACCGCCGGGAATTACAAAAAAAATGTATTTATTTTGTTGCAGTTTTGATAACCGCTGCTAACATACATTTTTAAATCCCATTTATTTTTCTCAGCACCACTAGTTATTTAAATATATACAATTTTATATTTTACTTTCTTTTAAGCTAAATAATATTATATTTCTTTTCTAAACATATACATCACATTGGTAAATATACCTTGTAAATTGCACATTGAACCTTAGAAAATTAATTGTAATTCAAACTTGTCCAATAATATTATCCAACTTTTTAAAAGATAATTCAACATCAAGTCCAATGTCACATATCACATTACAGTCATTGGAAATCAACTACAAAAGTATATATTCCTTAATATAATATCAATATCACAACATCACGAAGGAGAATGATCATTCACATCATGACTAGAGGATAAATATTGTCCTTTATTCCCCGTTGAAGGTTGATGACCGCTTCCTTCATCCGGTGGTGCCTACAATTGAAAATAATATATTGATGTTATTCCTTTAATATACAAAATTATTAAACACACAAATTTTCCATCAATAAATATCCCTCATAAACCCACAAATTTGCCACAGAAAATAGCATACAATTTTTCTATAACACAGAAAAATAAATATAATATGTAAAAGTACATACCACTTTAAATGTTCGGTTCAGCCAATTAGCGAACTGTTCAGGCACTTTTCCTAATGCATTCTCAAAAACTGTAACTAGAGTCCCACCCAATGTCTTTTTCATATCTTCCATTTGAAGATTTTGAGCTTCAACTTTATGATTTTGAGCTTCCAATTTAGATTTAGTTGCAGCCAGCTCCTTCTCCAAACTAGCCACGTAGTCTCTCATTTGATAATCATTAGAAGACGATTGCATCATGTTTACTCTTGAAGTATTACCTCTGAATACAGTAGATGGACATGGTCCAAAACCTAACCCACGAACTCGTCCAGGGTGCTCTTTTCCAAAAATCTTCCCAAGTGCGTCGTCATGTGAAATAAATTGAGAGTCGGAATTCGAGCTTTGACCCATTTCACGAATAATTTGTTCCTACATTAAAAAAGTTTGGGAAACACCAGAATTAAGAGAGGGCTTCCCAATGCTTGGAAGCATTGCAGTACAGGGAACATAAATTGCAGTCATGATAACATAAACACCAGATTGCAGTCATTCTAGCAAAACTCCAGCATCAACTGCAGTCAAAATATCAGTTCAGGCAAAACCACAGGGGAAACTACTTATTCAGTTTATGTTGAGTAAAGCATGCTACTTAACCAGTTATATAGTTATTCACAAGTATGTGTACAATTAAAACGCAGAGGTTCCATTCACTTTAACAAGATAATAGCAATGTTTACATTCCAGATTTTGAGGGAAAGAAGTCTAATAACAGAGTCCTAAATCCACAGTATTAGGAATGGACTAGAAGTTAACTGTATTTTCTTAGTGAAAACAATTATGATTATTAATTTGTTTCCAGATAACATAAATATCACTAATATATCAGATTAATTAAATTGAATGAAAATTAGTGAATGTCCAAACCAATTCCAAAAAAACAATAGTAGTGTGTGAATTCATGCATAAACATAACCACGAGATAGTTTTTGTAATTAATCCTATTTTTAACTAGGATTAACAGACTGAGTTCAAGCTCTTTTTGAGTCCTATTCAATTTCTGACATGTCCCAGTTTTTAACACTAGCTAACCTTTTTTTTCCTTAATTTGCATATTTCAAGACTTGAATTTTAGGAGATTGAATCAGCATCGCCCATTGCATTTAGATATTTTTTATCATTTTACATTTGCACACATCACTTTCACAAATATTGTTGGTTGTCCAAAGTAGATCTTTACTTCAACCAGTTAAATTTAACTAACCTGTTTCCGGACTCAATTGCTCCCCAAGGAAATTATAGGGAGAGCAGAAACAAAGAAATAATATGCTGTCGGAGCCAAAATCCTAAAATATTGAATGGCAATAAAAACAAATTAGGCTCCGTAACTGAAATATCAGTTCGCAAAATGCATTATTAAAAAGTAGTGAATCTGATATTGAATTGTTTGAAAAAAAAGTAACAACTAATCTAGAAAGCAAAGAACAATACAGGTCACAACATGAAAGGTTATTGTTCATAAAACAATGGAGAGATGACAAGCTGTAGAAAGAACTTAGTAAAAAAATCACAAAGATTGAACCATCGTACATTTGATTGTGTTTGAAGAACTCAACAGTGGACAAAGATAATAAGACTTTGGGTTAATTAGAAAAGTACCCTAAAGATTTAGTCTAATTACCAAGAAGCCAAGCTATCTTTCAGAAGTACAAGTACCACTCATTCTCATGAATTCAAGATATAGCTGAAGTATTCAATGAGTTTTAAGTACTGGTTACTAAAGTAACTAACTATAGCCCCAGTGAAGATCATATACAGTAATTTCAAAGAATTTGAATACACTCGTTAATTGATCTCTAAAAAAACCGAACTCATGCTCAAATATTGCCCCCATACAGTTTGCTGACTTGCAATTTAATAAACAGAAAAATAATTAAACCAGTAATGAATTAAAAATTAACAAGACTAGTTTTAGCATTTAATCCCCAACCACACAATCAAACAGCCTTACAATCAAGTGCTTTGATTGTCCTTCTACGCCACATTGCAGTTTGAGGGTCAAATCTGAGCTCCCGTGTAGGCCAGTAGTGCAAATCCTGCTTCAGTGTGAGTACTCAAGGCTTCCCGTTCAAGTGAATATTCTAACACGAACTAACTCCTCATGCTCTATTTCCTATTGGATAAACATTTTGAAAGATTTAAGTTTCCATAATCATTGTAGTAAGTAGTAACATATGTACCAAAAGCACAGTCTATTTTTGAAAAATGAGTCGGTATCGACTTCGCCACATCCAGACTTAGACAGTTTATCAGTTTGTTTAGGTTTAATCACAAATTATACCCTTAAGGTTCAATCTAGTTACAAAAAACCGAGCTATCTTTAAAAATTACAAACACCCACTATAAGAAAATTGGGAATTTGGGACGAAATGAAATCATCACTGTAAGTCCCAAAAACGTCGCAAATATATATTTGAGACGAATATAAAACATCACAAGAGACGTCGGAATATCCCAGTCGCTAAAAGTCATTAGAGACGAAATCAGAATAACGTCTCTAAAGGTTTGGCTTTTGAGACGAAATAAAACGTCACATATTATCCTCCAGTTGGCCCTATCTTACATGTTGCAAACAAAATATTTTCTTACTACTTTGTTGGAATATTGCCAAATTGCCAATCAATACTCCTGGAATTCATGAAACTCATTGTATTAATTTGTAATGACAAAAAAAACAAAGAGTATAACTATCCAAACCTGAAGCTCAAGACAGATACATATGTACTGCTGACATGGTCAAGACTCAGGATTTGGTGCAAATTTTAAAACAAGTCTATCCAAACTATAACTATAACTAACCCATATCTTACCAGACATCATATAATCAGGAATGAAAAATTAAACAACACAAAAAAGTGAGTACCAACTGGATAAAGAACAAAATACCAACACACTCAAATTTCAAAACCTAATCAAAGACTCTAAAATGATGCAGCCACAAGCAAAAATGAACTAGGAGCCTACAAATCAAAAAAAATTGCACAAGCAATTCAAAATCAAATAAATATCGCAGGCCGTTTCTTATAAAAGAACAAAAAAAAGCACCACCAACAAAATCTCCACCATAAAACCGTGAGTTGAAAATTCCAGAAAGCTCAACAGAAATACACACATGCACTCTGTATTTCCAGAAAATTCACTCCTGTTCCATTGTTAAACAACACTAGATTCGTGTTTCTTATTTCTATTTCTTAATCATTCTACACTTATTTATCACAAAAACTGGAAAAAAAAATTAAAGCCCCAAATTAAATTTGAAGGTAGAGAGACAAACCTTAGATATGTCGAAAGCTCGTCGCGGCGGATTGGAGAATTTTCAGCGTGGAATTAGAGAAAGAATTGTGATCTGTTGTGTTTTGCTTCCGAGACGCGGGGAGAGACAGAAACCGTGAGTTGAGAGTGATGAGACGGGGCAGGGTTTTGTGGGAAAAAAAAAGAGGAAAAGATTGGCGCGAATGAAAATAGTAAAGACGCGCGTGTTATGAAAATTTTCAATGACGTGCATATAAAAAAAAAAATTTCAATGACGTGCATATAAACGTCCCTAATTGAAATATATTGGGACGATGTAACATAAACGTCCCAAATAGTTCGATTTTTTAATTTATTTATTTTTGCAGTATTATATAAAGTCTTTTTTAATTGTTAAAATATTTATTTTGTATTAAAGAAAAACTTAAATTTAAGAAAGATTATTATTATAAATATATATTTTTTGAAAATTATATATTTGTTCTAAAAAGTACATTTTGAGATTTTTCTAAAATATCACAAGAAAATAAAATGCTAAGTTGGCTTCAAAAATTAATAAAAATATTACAGAAAGCATATTTTAGACCTTTACAGATGAATTTTATTTGTCCTAAATCAATAACCTTTTTCAGATATATAAAATCGTCGTTAATCTTCAATTTTTCATCATAATAAAAAACCTCAGGGATGTTGGAAAATTATACTTTATTTTTATTTGAGATGATATTAAAATAACGTCACTGAAAGGATTCTATTTGAGACGATTTAAGGTGCGTCCTAAATCAATAACCTTTTTCAGACATATAAAATCGTCGTTAATCTTTAATTTTTCGTCACATAAAAAACCTCGGGATGTTGGAAAATTATACTTTTTTTGAGACGATATTAAAATAATGTCACTAAAAGGATTCTATTTGAGACGATTTAATGTGCGTCCTAAATCAATAACCTTTTTTCAGACATATAAAAACATCGTTAATCATGTTTCGTCACGTAAAAAAACCCCGGGATGTTGGAAAATTATACTCTATTTGAGACGATATTAATATAACGTCACTAAACAGACTCTATTTGAGACGATTTCAGGTGCGTCCCAAAAGAAAACGTCTCAAATTGTACCCCCTTGATATTTGTTTCTATGTTACAAACTGCACCCTCAAGAGGGAGGGTATTTGTCAAAGAAATAGAAACCTCAAGGGGGTGATTTTAATTTCAAAAGATAACTAAATTTTTTTGTAATTAAGTTAAACCTCATGGGTAATTTTGTAATTCGAAAAATAATTGGGTCTGTTTGTAAATAGGCCAAAACTCTTGTTAGCTTACTGAACATGCAGATGAGAATCAAAGCAGGTGGAGAGTTAATGAGAGACATGAGCAAACCCACAATGCAGAGGAGATCAAACTCCAAAAAAAGCAAAGACGAAGTTTCAACGGATGAGATCGAACAGTCAAAACCCGTTCGTTGCTTGGGCAAAAACAAATACAAGCACAGCAAAAAGAAAGGACATGCGAATAACTCAACTAGAGCACAACAGAAATGAAATACAATTTCATCACAAACCTCTACATCTTGTACCTCTGAGCTGGAGCTAAAAAGATTTTACAACTAGACCCTAAAAATGCAAGCTGGAGCTAAAAAGATTGCTCAGCAAAAGCAAAAACACAACTAGGCTCTCCCCACTATAGGATTTTACAAAATCCACATTCAATGTTTCCGACAAACCACAATCAATTTATACCACTCCAATTTGACCAAGCTCCCATACACTGATTGCTTGCATTAAAAATTTAGGAGTATCCGTTTTAAAAAAATAAAAAAATTTAGGAGTATCAGTAGTAGTATTATTCTGAAAGAGTTATAGCATAGCATAAAATTTTACACTATCTACTAAAATGCAGACAGTCAAGTGATACTGTATGATGAAAACAAAACACAATTTTAAGAAAATTAAATAGAGAATTCACTCAATTAAAGTGTATAATGAGTTATTGCAATAGGACAATAGTTAATTACATAGGTAACTACAAATCTCAACTAGAGCCCGTTGTTTAATCTAAAAATCAGAGGAAAAAACTACTAAATTTTAAGGATGAATATAATAGCTAAGGCCACAGTTAAAAGATTAAAAAAAGTGATTTACAAGACTGAGAAAGCTAAACCTGAAATAAACTTTATAATCCACGCCTATCCACCAAAAAACCCTAGAAATTGGAAATATAAACTGAGAAAAAAAACTATTCCCTACTTAGAAATCTAAGAAACGTTATGCAAAGCTGCAATTGAAGAATAATCAAATGAAAAGTGATGGATCTATATTATCTGCACATAAACTTGCCATCGTTCCTAAGATAATCTATTTTAAACCTTTGTGATCGAGCAAAACAGCTGTAAAGTGGAAGAAGGTCTTCACTGGAGGCGGCTAGTGACTGGAGTGGTGCACATTCAACATCAAAAGGATCGCCGGCGGACAGCGGACGGCGGCAACATCACGGTAAGGAAAACGGGAAAGACAGATAGAGAGACGAGGGCACATGTATGAGGAAATTGCACTTTTAGTCCCATAAGAAAAGGGGTCAAGCACTTTTAGTCCCACAGTTTGCATTTTTGGTCCCAAATGATTTTTTTAAGCATATTTAATCCCATATGATTCAAAAGTTACAATTTTAGTCCCAAAACTAACGGAAAACTTAACTGGCCGTTAACTCTATTCTTACGGGACCAAAAGTGCATTTATCCGGAAATTAATAAAAACATAGAAAAGTTATTTGAAAAATCTGAAAAATGTCTAACAATTTTGGAAAATGTTTCAATAAAATTTAAAATTATTTGAAATTTATTTAAAAAGTTATAAAAAATTCAAAAATATTTTAAAATCTAAAAATATGATAATTTGTTTAAAAAACAAAAAATAGTAAAAACTGAAAATTGTTTTAAAATCCAAAATTATAAAAATATAATATGGAAATTGTTCAAAATAATTATAAATCATTTTTTTATAAAAATTGACATTTACTTTAAATTTTTTAAAATATTTTAAATTCCAAAAAAAATCAAAACACTTTTTAAAACTTCGAAAAATATTTTAAAAAATTTGGATGTTTTTTTAAAAATTATCAGATTTTAATATCCCGATTTTGGAATAATGTTAAGACTTTTTAACAAATTTTGGATTTTTTTAAAACAAAATTCAGTATTTTCATTATTTTTTATATATTTTTTAAATCATTTTAGTTTTGTTAAAAACATCAATGTTTTTACCCTATTTGGAATTTTTAAAACAATCAGATTTTTTGGTTAATTTTTTCAAAATCTTCTAGTTTTCAGTTTTTAATCCATTTTTAGATTTTTAGAAAATTTTCCAGATTTTTAATTTTATATTGAATTCATTTTTATTATTTGAAGTAGTTGTCTGATTTTTGACATAACTTTTAGTTCTTTAAAAAAATTAGATTTTTAAAACATCATTTATTTTTAAAAATAACTTTTTGAAAATTATATTGAGTTTTTTAATTTTTAGATTTTAAATTTTTTGGACTTTTTTATCTTTTTTAATAAATTGAAAATAATTTTAAATTTTTTGAAATAATTTTAAAATTGTTTTATATTTTTTTCAGATTTATTTTATTTTTTTTAATTATTTTTCGGATAAAATGCATATTTAGTCCCGTAAGAATAGAGTTAACGGCCAGTTAAGTTTTCCGTTAGTGTTGGGACTAAAATTGCAACTTCTGAATCATATGGGACTAAATGTGTCTAAATGCAAATTGTGGGACTAAAAGTGCTTGACCCATTTTCTTATGGGACCAAAAGTGCAATTTCCTCGCACATATATCAAGGGTTTGAATTTCTATTGTATCAAGTTATATTTTCAATTCTGACTTTTAGTATCAAATTAGAAATAGGGTGGCGCTATTCACACCCAAACTCTCTAAATACACCTCTTTCTATTTAATTATATAATTTCTATAATTTAAAAGACTATAATATCCTTAGTAACCCCATCAAATTTCTATATACACCCCCATCTTCTTAAACCTTATATAATTTTGTAGTGAAACCATGACAAAAGTCAAAACCTACAAACAAAAATCTAATAATATCAATAATGTTATTAAAATGGTGTTTTGTTGTCTCTTGTTTTATTAATTATTCTAATTATTTATTTTATATATGCATTAATTTTTCAAGTAGGATTACAAGGTCAACTTTTACAAATTTTTAAACAGCATTTTGTTTTATGACTTTAAATTTTAAATAATATTTATATGTAATTTGTTTCAAAAAATATTTATCGTACCCCCATTTAAAAAATCCTGGATCCGCCACTGACTGTAGTGACTTAGTGGGTTCCATTCTGTTTTGGAAGTAGAATTGATTGCTTTAGGAGAATAATTAAGGAAAACAAACACGATCTATTCTGAAGGCCGAATACTAACAAAAAAATACCATAATAAATTATCTTAAGAAACGTGGAAAAAGTATTTCTTAGATGAATATGTAGGGCTGCAATCGAACCGAATTAAGCAGAGTTTTTGAGAGCTTGAGTTTGACTCGTTTATTATTGAATAGAACTCGAACTTGAATTTATCGAACGTATTGACTGTTCACGAACTTCTTCGAGTCTAAACGAGCTTAGTAAATATCAATTATAAATTAAATTATTCTTTAATTTTATTATAAAATAAAATTATATATTTCTAAAATGCATATTATATATTTATATATATATATATATATATATATATTAAAACCTATGATTTTACTCAAACAAATAAATTTATTTAAATATTTTTTTTATTTATCATAAGTAAATGTATAAAAAAAATAATTAAAGTCAAACTATTAGATTAATTTTTACAAGTGTCTAATGATCCTACTCACAATTCTACTCATGAACTTAACGAGCCGAATATCTCTAAGCTTTAGAGTTTGGTTTATTTATTTTAGTGAGCCTCATTAAATGAACTCAAACAAACATTTATCGAGTTGAGCTCCGAATAGCTCACGAGCGATTTGGTTCATTTGCAGCCCTACATGACTGGATACAAACAAGAAACTATAAAGCTAAAAAAGTGATCTCTATTCATTTCGTTCGTGCGTGCTGTACTTGTTTTGTTCAAACAATTGGACAAGTCAACTCTAAACTGAAAACACGATCAACTAACGATATTAATTATTAGGTTGAACGAGGTACCATAAATATTTAATATACCATGCATTGTAAACTTGAATTAGAAATCAAAATAAAGATTGGAAATCTCCGTGCAAGTGATTATGCGTATCCCTTGAAACGCAATCCCCCCACACGTTGTTTAATTTACACAACGTATTAATAGTTCCTCAGAGAGTATTTTAGTAGTTCTCCTGAATATAATTAATTTTTTCTCCCAAAAAGTATTAGTAGTCTCTCAAAAAATCATTAGTAGTAACGATAAAATGTATTAGTAATCTGCTTGAACAGTTTTTTCAGTAATCCTCTTGAAAAATATTTATTTTTCCATCAAGAGTATTAGTATTTCTACTAAAACGTATCACCTGTCTTATTTAAAAGTATTATGTTTTTTGATTAAATGTATTTTAATATTCCTCTTGAAAAGTAATAGTTTCCCTCATAAAAGTATCAGTAGTTCCCCATAAAAGTATTAGTTTTTCCCCCAAAAAGTATCAGTAGTCATCCTGAAAAATATTTGGTAGCACCCCTAAAATTTTCCCGCTGAAAAGTATTAGTAGTCCTCCTAAATGTATTAGCAACTCTCCTAAAATGTATTAGCAGCGACCATCGGATGTGGTATTGGTACTTGTGCGGGCTGTTGGTGGGCTGACGTGTCGGATATTTGGATTCGTCTAACGAATTAGATCCGTTAGACCATCTGACAGGAGACTAAACCTTTTTACATATCCTAATACTCTCTTTGTATTTGACTCTTTATTTTCTCTTTTCCAATATTAATTTATTATACATAGGATATTAAAAGTAATTTATGATAATTTTTAAATTTTGTGTTGTTTTTGGTAAGTGAAATTCAAAATGATAATTTAAAGTGCAAGAAATCAAATGCAATTAATTATAGAGAGTTGTTTTGGCTCTCCAAATTTGGAGAATGAAAACTCATTCTCTAAATTTAAAAGTTAAAATAAAGAGTTTGTTGGAGATGATTTTTGGTCGATGACTCTTCCAAATAAAGAGTATTTTCCAATTAGAGTCTCTTGGGGATGCTCTTAGGTATTGTTAAAAGTATGACATGAAAATATAAATGTAAAATTGATTCATACTCGGATTATGATTTTACATTGTGAGGTTGGGGTATTTATACAAAATGCTTTGGCAACTACTACTAACAACTTTAACCGAAATAACTACCTTCTTAACTAACTAACAGTTACAACAACTTGTAACTAATGGCTGAAGCTAGTTGGGCTGGTGTATTCAACATGCTCCCATGCGAACTAGACCAGGGAGAGACAAGGCCCAACTTTTGACACAAAAACTGAAACCGATTGATGGTTACTGACTTAGTAAGTACATCAACTACTTGTTCCTCGGACGGAACATGTCGTACCTCAACCTGTCGTTGCTTAACTTTATACTGAATAAAATGTACATCTATCTCAGTGTGTTTGGTGCGTGCGTAGAAAACTGGATTGGAGGCCAGAGTTAAGGCTTCAATATTGTCAGTCCATAACACAACAGGCTGAAACAACTAAACTTTATCCAGGTCAATTCAGTCGTGGCAAGAGCAAGGGCTCGGTATCCACTCTCTGTACTACTCCGGGCCACTACATTATGTTTTTTGGAGCTCCAAGCAAGAAGGTTTGGACCAAAAACATGCAATATCCACTGGTGGACCTCATCTCATCCACAAATCTTGTCCAATCCGCATCAGCAAAGGCTTCTAAATAGAGATGATACACAAGTTGAAAGAAAAGCCCTGAAGTAAGACTGCACTTAATATATCGTAAAACTCATTTGCATACCTTCCAATGGTTAACAGTCGGTTCATGTAGAAATTAACTGAGCTTATTCACTACAAATCAAATATCTGGTCGTGTCACTGTCAAGTATTTTAAAGCACCGCCTGTGCTTCAAAATAATGATGGTTGATGAAATGGTGTACTATGTTTGAGGAAGAGTTTAGTATTACTGCAAATAGGTGATTCAATCGGTCTACAAGAACTCATACCAGTGTTCTGCAATAAATTCTTCATGTATTTGGTTTGTCCTAAATGAATACCATTCGTATACCTAATAGCTTCAATACGAAGAAAATAGTGCACTGCCTCTAAGTCTTTGAGAGAGAATGTGTGATTTAGTTTGGCAATCAAAATAGCTATGTAGGATGGACAATCCCCCAAATATGTATATCATCAACATTAACCAGGACCAAAATCAGTTTCCCATGAATATGATAGAAGGATGAATCTAAAATGGAATTTCTGAACCCCAAGGACAATAAGAAGCCTTTAAGTTTGTCATACCAATCCTTAGGGGCTTGCTTAAGTCCGTATAGAGCTTTAATTAATCTGCATACATGGTTAGGTTTGCTAGCATCTGCATACCCCTGATGTTGCACCATATGGATAGGTTCATTGAGATCACCATTTAAGAATGCATTATTGACATCAACCTCATGCATGTGCCACCCTCTTGTGACTGCTAGTGTGAACATAATTCTGATAGTAAGGGGCTTAACAACTAGACTGAATGTATCAAAGTAGTCCATACCAGCATTTTATTCAAATCCCCTTGCAACCAACTGAGCTTTCAATCGTTCCACAGAACCATCAGCCTTACCACTATAAGAAAAATGCTGAAAGATAACATTTGGACGACAATAGGTTTTTGCTAATTTGTTGTCTTTTAAAATATTAACAACTGTTTTCCAAAAAAACAATTGTCTATTACCATATTTATTCGTCAAAGACAACATTGTTTTGTATATGTTGTCCATGGTTGTCCACCAGAACAATTTCTTTGGGCCTAACACAACAGTTTAAGAAACTGTTATTTATTTGCACCCTTTTCTAAATCAAACAATAGTTACGAAAATATCGTCTATAAGTATATTTTTAAAAATAAAAAACAATAATTTTGTCTATTTTAAGAAAAGTCTAAAATTTTGTATAGATTTTGATGATGCTTAGAAAATCAATTCTGTATGTAAATTCTGTACGAAAATATCTTGTCTATAAGTATATTTTTATTAGGAAGTTGGCATACCCCAATTCTGTATGTAAATTCTACTTTGTAATAGATAGATTATTAGCTGAGTCAAATAGCAGCTATATAGAGTATGCTGAAGACTTGATGAAGGATGAAGAGAAGAATCAGCTGAGTCGCAGCTAAGTGAATCAGAAGACATTAAGTCAAGTGCATCAGCTAAGTCTTTTAGAAGACTGATAGTAGAGTCAACCAAGGAATAATAGAGATGACTCAAGTCAAGGGGTAAAGCATTTGAAAGACTCAAAGATAGTTGAAAAGAATCCATTTTGTTACAGTCAAAGAACTTACCTATTTTGGTAATGGTGGAAAACCTTCAACCTGAAAGTGTTCCTGCTGAAAGAATGCAAGAAGCATATGCCAATGGGAAGCCTGCAGAACTTTGAGATCTTTTCAGAAGCCTGCAAGTATCAGATTGACAAGGTTGGGTCAACATCAAAGCTGCAGAAACATGACAAGCCAATGAACACTAAGTAAGAGTTTGAATTTTGTCTATCATACGGACGACAAAATTTGAACTCCTACTGTAAAAGGCTGAGGAATTTTCAGAGAGCATTCATACGAGCAAGAAACATACCTAAGAAGCAAATATCTGAGCAAGAATTGCAAAATACTCTGTCTCTCTCAAGCAATATTCGAAAAATCCTCAAGCCTTAATCGAAGTCACTTCATCCAACACCTTTACGTGAATAGATTGAAGATGTTCATCAAGTTGAATAGGAAAACTTTTGTGAAAGCAAATGGGGTCTATATATTCAAGGATTGAAGGTTGTATAGTGAGGTTCAAGATCGAACCGGATTCAAATCTGAAGAAGGACTACGTGATCAATTCCTGAAGATTTGAAGAGCTGAAGTAGTGAGGCAACTGCCTTGCGAAGAGCTAAGTCCTAGAAGATTGGCAAGCTGTGTGATCAAAGCAATCTTGGACTGTACTTTTGGAACAAAGTTACCGTTGCATTAGTGAATTCCTCATGGGTAGGAAAAGAGTGGAGTAGAGGAATTGCCCCATCCTGAAAGCACTATAAATTTCTGTGTTCTTTATTTTTGCACTTTAAATTCTGCATTTTGTTTACTTGTTTAGTTTGCTATCCATCTAGATAATAACTAATCAAAAAATATAAGTGTTGATAAACCTAACTTAAAAATGGTGTAAGTATTCCGCTATAAAACAAGAAAATTAATTTTCTAAAAGTTAACTTCATTCAGCTGAGTTACTCTATCAACAGCTCTCTTAGAGTCTATTGAGTGGTTAACTCTTCTGCTGAAGCTTAACACAACTGTCTTAAAAGACTTAGTTGTTTTCTTGTAAATTCTGATTTTAAAAAGAATCAAAAAATTGGGCAATGTCTATTCAACCCACTTCTAGACTTTACTCTGCACCCTTTGGGTCCAACAAGTGGTATCAGAGCGGTTGGTTCAAAGAACCTTCCGCACTAGTTATTGAACTAGATCTCATTTCTTTTCAAAAATATCAACACTTGAGTTTTAAAAGGTTTATCTAAATAATTATCATGGAAGTAAATCTATCTAGTATCCCCATGTTTAACATTGAAGAATTTGATGAATGGGAAATTCATATGAAGGCTCATCTCTATGCACTTCATGACGAAATGTGGTTTGTCATTGAAGATGGACCCATTAGAATCACTAACAAGGATAGAAGGAGATATAACTTAGACAATCTAGCTAAGGATATACTTTATAAAACTTTGGATAAAGCCATGTTCAATAAAGTTAAATCTTGCAGGACAACTAAAGAGATTTGGGAAAAGCTGACTTTAATCTGTGAAGATTCAGAGCAGATAAAGGAAACCCAGCTTACAGTTGCAGTTCAAAAATTCAAAAATTTCAAAATGATGACTGGAGAGTCATTAGATAAGTTGGATGCATGGTTTACAGAGATAACAAATGAGTTGTCTGCTTTATGAATATAATATACACAGAAGGAAATGTGTATGAAAATCTTGACAACACTCTCAGTTGAGTGGGAAATGAAAGTAATAGCTCTAAGGCACTTTATGGACTTAACCAAGATTTCAAACCATGAGCTATTCTCTGATTCGAAAGCTTATGAATTCGAGCTCAAACGAAAAGAGCAAGATGAGATAGTAGCACCAAAGACAGCTGCACTGATGGCAAGGGAATCCAAGTCTGCTAACTCCAAAGACATCATAGGCAAAAAGAAAATTACCTTAATGGTCAAAAGGTTTAACAAGTTCTTTCACAAGAACTATAAGAGGAACAAATGAGAGTCCTCCAGAAGGCATTCAGCTCCCTATAAAGGAAAAGAAGAGAGAACCCCCAAATGAGCTGAGAAGAAAGTGGAAGACTTGTGCTGGAATTGCAGACAACCAGGTCACTTTGCAGTTGACTGCTCCTATCAACCAGTCAACAAAATACATGAATGATGAGGAAAAGAAAGTCTTCAGGGAAAAAAAGACAAGAAAAAAAGAAAGCAATGATGGCTCCAGAGTTTGAGACAAGCGCGTGCGTCTGTCCGTGCGTCAATCCGAACACTCCCCTTGGACCTTGGACTCGAATTTGACCCCTGCTCGTCCCAAACTTGAAATAACAACTTAAGACGCGGCCTTAAAGGTTTACTTGGCCTCCAAAACAACAGAACAACTCAAAACAATTCATACCACGACTAACTAAGCTAAACAAATACAAGACACTAATGAGAACTTGATTAAAAGGTCTTCAAAACACAAAGTGACTCGTATTCATGGCATCCTTTGCTTGCTCAGTCTGAGATGGACTTTTGAATGTTGATGACGTGAATCAACTGTGACACCCGAACATCTTCTTCCATTGACAATGCACCCTCAGTCTCCTTTTGAATAACTTGAATAACCATTGAGCACATCCTTGAACTTTCTTGCTCGAGCTCCCATTACCGGACCAACTGGCACCGTCACTGGGTGTTTCACCCATGGATTCTCATCATTGCCCTCCTCTTGAGAAGGATTTCTCCTCAAATCTGAATTGGCATCAAATGGACTAAGATCAGCAAGATTAAAAGAAGCACTAATCCCATAGTCGCCCGATAAGTCAATCTTCTACGCATTATCATTGATCCGCTCAAGCACTTGGAATGGACCATCTCCCTGTGGCTGCAATTTGGACTTTCGATGGGCTGGGAATTGTTTGGGGCGCATATGTGCCCAAACCCAATCACCCGGCTCAAACACCATCTTCTTACGATGCTTGTTAGCTTGCGCCGTGTACTACTCTGTTCACTGTTCAATATTGAGTCTTGCTTTCTCATGTAACTGTTTCACAAAATCAGCTTTCTTCTGCCCATCTAAGTTAACATGCTCAGAAACAGGTAAATATGATAAATCCAATGGGGTTAGCGGATTAAAACCATAAACAAGTTCAAATGGTGAAAACTTCGATGCAGAATGAACATCACGATTATAGGCAAACTCAACATGCGGTAAACACTCTTTCCATATTTTAATATTCTTTTTAATTATAACCCATAACAACATGGACAAAGTTCTATTTACTACTTCAGTTTGACCGTCTGTTTGGGGATGTCATGTAGTAGAAAATAATAATTTAGTTCTCAGTTTTCCCCACAAGGTCTTCCAAAAGTAACTTAAGAACTTAGCATCCCTATCCGAAACAATGGTTCAAGGCATACCATGCAATCTCACAACCTCTTTAAAGAACAAGTCAGTAATCAAAGATGCATTATCAGTTTTATGACAAGGGATAAAATGTGCCATCTTTGAAAAACGATCTACGACAACAAATATAGAATCAGACCCATGTTTAGTCCTCGGAAGTCCTAAAACAAAGTCCATAGAAATATCAACCCAAGGTGTTGTCGGAATAGGTAGGGGCGTGTAAAGACCCTGGTTTTGAACTCGAGATTTAGCTTTCCTACAAGTAACGCATCTAGTACAAATACTGTTAAGTTGGTTTTATACCAATGTAATGAGTGTTCTAGACTAGAATTTTGCATTGTTTTCGGGTATTTGAGTGTCGTTTGAGTCGAGTTTGTGTCATTTGTTGTCGTTCGAGGTTCGGGACTGATCTTGATAGCTGAAATTGAGCAAAAATGGTGAAAAATGTGTTTGCACGATTAAAATCGCATTTTAGAAGTTGAAAAGCGGAAACATATCGAGCAAGACGAGCGCTGCAACGCCAAAACCCCCGCGCCGCAACGCAGTGGTCGAAAATTGTACAGCGGAGCAGGGCAGGTGTGCAGCGCGCGTTATTGGGCTGAACGTGCTGAGCTAATTCCTTGGGCCTTTTGGACAGAATGTTTAGGGTTTCAAGCCTATAAATAGAAGAAGTGACAGACAAACAGGGGGTTGGACACTTTGGAAAGCACAAGGGACGATTTTGAACAAGGAGAAAGAGTTTGGGACGAGATTCGAAGGCATCTATCTTCTGGAAACAGAGAAAATTCCTCCTTTAATCATTCTGAATGTTGGATTGTGTTGTGATTGTGTTGAGCTTGAGCAAGTTAGAACTAGGTTTGGGTGTGAATTTTTTGGATTGAATTGTATTAAACTTGCATTCATCATCTTCTCCAAATTTCACGCACACAAGGTGTTTGTTAAACTGTCCCATTGAGATTTTCACATTGTTGAAGTTCCACCTTGCATGATATTACTTGGAGTCTCGACATGTAGCTAATTCATACACTTGGGTGCATTTTTCTAACCACCTTGCTTGTTGATTATTCACCCTCACCGAGTTTCATGTTTCCACGGGTTTTGTTCGGGTGTTTATTTTGCTAGGTGATCGTCATGGCAAGGACTAGGAAGGGTAAAGGCAAAGAAAAGGCATCTACCTCAGCGGACTATGCACAGACAAATTTGTTAGCAAAGCCACACAGGAGACATTTTTTGGCAAACTAATGACTCGGTGGATCAATGCCTAGCGGGGCTTCCAACTGGGACCACATGATAGTCATCTACAACGCATGATCCGCTAGCGCCACTGGCAAAATTTGTGTGCACCACCCCCGAAATTTGCACCGATACTTGTCAAGGAATTCTATGCCAATACTAATGACCCAGCTGAGGACCCGACGAATGTTTATCTACGTGGCGAACGGATCCCTTGTACCTAGAGGCCATTCGAGAGTACTACTCCTTACCAGAGGTTGACCACAACCCGTACACTGATTTTCTTGCTGGCGAGCCGGGTCTAGGTATGATTGTCCATGCCCTCTGTCGCCCCGGCACTGAGTGCCACCCGATCCGAGAAGGTGGGGGTACGTTGGTCTTTTCTCACACAACACTGAGTCGTTATGGTCGTGCATGGTACCACTTTCTATGCCAGAACTTGATGTTGACCAATCATCTCAGTGACGTCACGCCGCCTCGCGCCCGGTTGTTATATGCTATCATACATGGCATCCAGTTCGACGCCGCCGTGATTATCGCTGCTTCTATTCATCAGGCTATTCGCCACCGCAGTACGGGGGGCATGTACATGCCGACTCTGATTTGCGGCTTGAGTTTGGCCGATGGTATTGTATTGGGGCATAATGAACCCTTGGAGCGCCCTAAGACGCCAATTGACTCTGCCACCATTGCATCCTATGAGGACACTACTGATGGTGTCCCTGATCCTCGGGGCGAGGGATACATTATAGACCCTGATCGCGCACCGCCTGCTCCACCCGCTACTGCTGCATCTAACGCACCATCCCATTCCCATGATGCCGAGGGTACATCCTCTTCGGCTGCCCAACGGTCTCACCCTTCTGCACTCCAGGTCGACCCGACGTATGAGTACTACCTACAGTTGTGGGAGTTGCGGCGAGCACATCGTCATTTAGCCGTGGCTTTTCAGGAAGAGCAGCGTTAATGCGTTCAACAACAGGAATATGAAAACGAGCGCGACCGGGTCCCTGCGCAGATTGCTGGACAGATATATCCTCTGTTTCCCTTCCCATCACCACCGCCTCCGGTACCTGCCACCTACATTCCACCACACCACTCGGATAAGGAGTCTTAGTCCCCGGCTATCAGGAAAGTACTTTTCTCACCTCTTCATGGGGACCATGTCGTTTTAAGTTTGGGGGGTGCAGTATGTTTTAATTCAACGAGTCGAGTCTTGAGTCGGGAAAAAAAACTGAAAAAAAGAGTCTAGTGTCGAGTCGGGTCGTATGTGAAACTGCATGACTTGGTTAATTTGTTGAATATGAGTTGAACGGTCAAGAGAGCATGTGTTTGAACTGTGATTTGTTCTTCTTTCCATTAATTCCATCTATATGCTTAACTCTGTTGATATATTCGGGAATGATTTATGCAGTTGAGTGTTTCTTTTATGATCCCACCGGATTCTAGAACTTGTCTGATCACTAGTCGAGGCGAAATCCTAAGCGAGGTAACATTAAGGAAGTGATTTAGGCCATCTTTGAACAAGCTAGAGCCTATAATGCCTACCTTTATTTTATATTTTCCCTAGTGTTCCCGTTTGAGCCTTATAAACCCGTTTCTTTGGCAACCAATCGAATACCCAGAGCCTAAATGTGAAAATCCTAATTACCCATCACTCATGCACACGAAGTATAGAAAAATATTGAAGGTTGAGGAGGGTATGATGAGAAGGGTATGTGGTTAATTGCATGAAGTTGCCCGAGAAAAGAACATATGAAACCCCATGTTTGCAAAAGAATAAGTTTGAGGGTTTCGAGAAAGAAAAAAAAAGAAGAAAAAAAAAGAGAGAGAAAAATCAGCTGGACTGAAGGTTCATAAACATTGGGGAGGTCAAAGAGTGAAGGGTAGTGGCTAATTGGTGATTTGAAGTGATAATTGTGTGTTTGGGTGATTTGAGCTACTTAATCCTATATTCCCCTACCTTACCCTAAGCCCACATTACAAGTTTTAAGTCCTATTGATCCTTGTGTTACATTAGCTTACATTAGTGGAGATTAGTGTGAAAGACAAGCCTATGGAGTCCGGTAAGCATCTCATCTCTATATTTGAAAAGTTGATCATTTTGAAAACACTTGATTGCGTGAATCTATCTAGATAATGAAAACGGAGTTGGCATGAACATTCCACCTCCATGATCACATTGTGAAAACACGTGCTTGATTAATTGTGAAACGAAATTTGACGAATGAGTTTAGTTTTGAAGTTTCGCAGTTGGTTTATTGAGTCAGTCTTCTTTATTTTTGTTTCTTTCATGTTTGTCGATTTTTAGAGTCTGTAATTGCTTGAGGACAAGCAAACGTCTAAGTTTGGGGGTATTTGTTAAGTTGGTTTTATACCAACGTAATGAGTGTTCTAGACTAGGATTTTGCATTATTTTCGGGTATTTCAGTGTCGTTTAAGTCGAGTTTGTGTCATTTGTTGTCGTTCGAGGTTCGGGACTGATCTTGATAGCTGAAATTGAGCAAAAATGGTGAGAAACGTGTTTGGACGATTAAAATTGCATTTTAGAAGTTGAAAAGCGGAAACATATCGAGCAAGATGAGCGCCGCAACGCCAAAACCCCTGTGCCGCAGCGCGGGGGTCGAAAATGGTACAACGGAGCGGTAGTCTTGTGGCTGCGGCCGGCATGATCTTGGCCGAAAGGCCGCAGTCAAGCGTTGGATGACAAAGGATGCAAAGCAAGCGGGCGCGCGCTAAGCTTCCACGACAATGACTGCGAAAGACGCGATGCATAGCGGTGTAGGACGTCGAGCGCCTTGACATGTGGCGCGCCATTTCTAGCGATGCAGCGCGCGTTATTGGGCTGAACGTGTTGAGCTAATTCCTTGGGCTTTTTGGACAGAATTTTTAGGGTTTCAAGCCTATAAATAGAAGAAGTGACAGACAAACAGGGGGTTGGACATTTTGGAGATCGCAAGGGACGATTTTGAGCAAGGAGAAAGAGTTCGGGACGAGATTCGAAGGCATCTATCTTCTGGAAACAGAGAAGATTCCTCCTTTAATCATTCTGAATTATTTTTCTAGCATCTTTGTTGAACCCTATCGATGTATAATTATTTCTTCATGAGTTTTTGTACATCTATTATGAGCTAAACCTATTTTTCTAGGGGATTGATGAAACTTACGTTTGAACCTATGTTTTGATTTCCAGTTTATGAAATTCGCATGTTTATTAATCTATTCGTGCTATTTGATTTGATTGCATCTGAATTATCTGATCAATAGTTTATATTGTTTGGTGTGCTTGATTTGACACTCGAGAGAGGTAATTGAACGCCTGGCCATAGATAGCACAACCTAGGGTTTCATAGAACCGAGAGGTTTATGAATCTTTTGAAGCCTGTGATAGAATATTCATTGAGTGAATTAGGGTTTAATTTATGATTTTTATAGAGATATCAAAATCAGAAATTGGAACCTAGAATCACTTGGCACTCGAGAGAGGAAGTGATAAACAGTAGGAATATTGGCTTATAGATTAATAACTTGTGATTAATGAACTGAATTCAAAACATAGGGGATAACTAGGTGAAATAAACCCTCTAGAATTCATCTTCTAAGTGTTTGATTAATTGTCTGAACCAATTGTTTGCTTATTTTTAGTTTTATTTTAATCATCTCTTTGGCGTCATTGCCGGGGATTATTTTATCTTATTTTAAACTAATACTATTACCACGTAGTCTTAATCCTAATCTAGACTAGTTTAGGAATTATAATTTCATTTTTCTCATTTGACTTGTCTGTTTATGCGAGATTCCAAAGATATTAATTTGCTTCCTTTTGATCCAGAGATTGAAAGGACACTTCGAGCAATCAGATCAGCAAAGCGAGCAGAGAATCAAGCAATGGCAGAAGACGAAGACAATGAGAATAACGTAAATCAGGTTGTGAATGTGCCACGACAGCCTGAGGCACAAGAAAGGGCAATCCGGGATTATTTCCGGCCGTCTATGAACCACAACTACTCTGGAATCAGTTTGGGGGAAGTCCAGTGGATGAACCGAATACACATTTGGCGACATTCTTGGAGATTTGTGACACCATCAAGATGAATGGTGTGTCTGATGAGGCAATTTGGTTGAGGCTTTTCCCGTTCTCACTTCGGAATGAAGCCAAACCGTGGTTACAGACGTTCGCACCTGGGAGTATCACTAGCTGGGATGATCTGACAGAAAAATTCATGACAAAGTTCTTCCTCCCAAAGAAGACGCTCCAATCGGCGAGATAGCTCAATTTCAACAAATTGACTTTGAGCCACTATATGAAGCTTGGGAACGATTTAAGGATTTGTTGAGAAGATGCCCACAGCACGGTTATGTGGACTGGCAGAGGGTCCAGTACTTTTACAATGGTTTGAACGGGCATACGAGGATAATACTTGATGCAGCAGCTGGGGGCACTTTGATGGCTAAAACTCCGACTGAGGCATTACTTCTTCTTGAAGAAATGGCCACAAACAGTTATCAATGGCCCTCTGACAGATTAGTACCAAGGAAAGTTGCTGGAGTCCTTGAGCTGGATCATATGTCGGCATTAGCATCTCAAATATCAGCATTGTCGAAACAACTAGCCATCATGAATTCGGGTGGAACACCGCAACAGACCGAAATACCACCAGCGGCCGTTCAGGAGGTTGCAACATTCGATGCCGAGCAAGCCAACTATGTGAATAACCGAGGTTTTAACAATCGAGGTACTCAGTTACCGACTCATTATCAGCCGGGACTTCGCAATCATGAGAACCTCTCCTACAACAATAATAGAAACGTGTTGAATCCACCTCCAGGTTACACCAATCCGTCTAGTTCTAGTGCACCTGTAGGTGAGAAAAAACAGTCGCTCGAAGAGATACTTGGTACATTTATTGGAGAGACTAGGAATCGGCTGAATAGAACTGATGCACAGATTGACAATTTGGGCACAAAAATGTCTACTATGGAGACACACATTAGATCATTGGAGACCCAAATGGGATAGTTGGCCACCACCATAAGCTCTCAGCAGAAGAAAGAAAATTTTCCAAGTAATACTGAGGTGAATCCGAGGGAACATTGTAAAGCCATCCAATTGAGGAGTGGTACTGCATATGATGGTCCTAAGCTTCCCTCTCATGCCACCCAAGAGAAGCCTTCTGATTCTGAAGTACCTATTGAGGAGGAGTCGAAACAAGAAGAAAATAAGCAGAGCAACGAGTAGACGAAGGCTAACAAGCCTAAATCTGCTCCCACTCTTGATTCTGCAGTTCTAGTGCCTAACTCACTCCCCTTCCCTCGTAGATTTGAAAAAAAGCTAGATTCTCAATTTTCGAAGTTCTTGGAGATTTTTAAGAAAATTCACATCAACATCCCGTTTGCTGATGCACTCGAGCAAATGCCTAATTATGCTAAATTCATGAAGGATGTGATGTCGAAAAAGAGAAAGTTGGGCGAGTTTGAGACCGTAAAGCTTACAGAAGAATGCAACGCTATTTTGCAAAGGAAGCTACCACAGAAATTGAAATATCCGGGGAGTTTCACTATCCCTTGTACTATTGGTGATTCTATTTTTAATAAAGCCCTTTGCGATCTTGGTGCTAGCATTCATCTTATGCCTTTGTCTGTTTCCAGGAAACTAGGTCTTGGAGAGGTGAAGCCATCCACCATCACCCTACAATTGGCGGACATATCGCTTACATATCCGCGAGGCGTAATCGAAGATGTTTTGGTGAAGATGGACAAGTTCATATTTCCGACAGACTTTGTTGTACTGGATATGGAGGAGGATAGAGAGGTTCCCTTAATTTTGGGGAGACCGTTTTTGGCCACCGGTCGTGCCTTAATCGATGTTCAACGAGGTGAACTGACTCTGCGAGTTAATGAAGAAGAAGTGATGTTCAACATTTATAATGCGATGAAATTCCAAGAAGAACAACACACTTGCCATTTCATAGACTTGGTGGAGCAGTGAGCTCTATCAGAAGTAGCTCGACATGCTACTGTGGATCCACTGGAAAGATATCTTACCCAATCCCTAGGGCAAGGTATGGATTATGATTTTGATGATATTGATTTATTGGATTACGTGTTGTCTCTTGATGCCACACAGGTTGACACAAGCAAGGGTTTGAAGGAGAGTTTGGGAGATACAGTCATTGAGGAAATCCCAAAGGTCACTCCGGAGTTGAAGGAACTTCCTGCATATCTCCAGTATGCATTTTTGGGTGAGAATGATACACATCCGGTAATAGTCTCCGCCTCTCTATCCCCTTCGGAGTTAGATAAGTTGTTGCGCATTTTGAGAGAGCATAAATCTGCACTGGGATGGTCGATAGCCGATTTGAAGGGAATCAACCCTTCTATAGTAATGCATAAAATTCTCATGGAGGACTCTTGCAAGCCCTCTATTGAGCACCAGAGACGGCTTAATCCGGCGATGAAAGAAGTAGTCAAGGCTGAGGTTCTTAAGTGGCTCAAGGCTGGCATCATTTTTGCCATATCTGATAGCTCATGGGTAAGTCCAGTGCAAGTAGTTCCAAAAAAAGGGGGGATGACTGTGGTGAAAAATTCCAATAATGAGTTAATATCTACACGTACGGTGACTGGGTGGCGAGTATGCATAGATTATAGGAAACTAAACAAAGCCACTCGAAAAGACCACTTTTCCCTACCTTTTATTGATCAGATGTTGGATAGGCTGGCTGGATATGACTACTATTGCTTTTTAGATGGATATTCGGGCTACAATCAGATTGCAATTGCTCCAGAGGATCAGGAGAAAACCACATTCACATGTCCTTATGGTACCTTTGCATTCCGAAGGATGCCTTTTGGGTTGTGTAATGCACCAGCCACATTTTAGAGATTTATGATATCTATTTTTCATGGCATGGTGGAGGAAATTATGGAGGTTTTCATGGATGATTTTTCGGTGTTTGGGAATTCTTTTGATCAGTGCCTCCATAATTTATCTCTGGTTCTACAAAGGTGCCAAGACACAAATTTAGTGCTTAATTGGGAAAAATGTTACTTCATGGTGAAAGAAGGCATTGCGCTTGGTCATAGAGTGTCGGCTGCAGGATTAGAGGTAGATCGGGCTAAAATAGTGGCGATTGAAAAATTACCACCTCCAGGAAATGTAAAAGGGATTAGGAGTTTTTTAGGGCATGCTAGTTTTTATCGTCGATTTATAAAAGATTTTTCAAAAATAACCAAACCCTTATGTAATCTTCTTGAGAAAGATGTGCCTTTTTGTTTTGATGATCTTTGTTTGCAGGCTTTTGAGCACATTAAGAAGGCACTTATTTATGCTCCTATTATGGTGGTGCCGGATTGGACACAGCCCTTTGAGCTCATGTGCGATGCTAGTGATTATGCAGTGGGGGCAGTGTTGGGGCAAAGACGAGATAAAATTTTCAAGGCCATCTACCGGACATTGGATGACGCCCAACAAAACTACACCACCACGGAAAAAGAGATGCTAGCAGTTGTATTTGCGTTTGACAAGTTCCGGGCATACTTGGTGGGTACCAAGGTCATTGTTTACACTGATCATGCTGCTATTCGATACCTCTTCGCGAAGAAAGATGCGAAACCACGTCTGATTAGATGAATTCTCCTTCTGCAAGAATTTGATATTGAGATCCGGATAAGAAGGGTAGCAAGAATGTAGTAGCCGACCATTTATCGAGGTTAGAACAGCCCGACGAGCTAGTTGAAGCTCCAATTCAGGAGCCTTTCCCGGATGAGCGTATTTTGGTAGTAGAAACTCATCTCCCATGGTATGATGATTTTGTGAATTATTTGGCTGGTGGAGTATTGCCTCCGGACTTGACTTCACATCAGAAGAAGAAATTTATGCATGATGTTAAATCATATTTATGGGATGATCCGCTTTTGTTCAAGAGGTGTGTGGATTCAGTTATTCACCGTTGTGTGCCTCGAGAGGAGGTGGAGGAGATTCTATAGCATTGCCATTCTGCCCCATATGGTGGTCATTTTGGGCCAACCCGCACGGCCGCTAAGGTATTACAATCCGGATTTTATTGGCCTTCTCTATTCAAAGATTACTATACTTTTGTGCAGACTTGTGACAGGTGCCAGCGAGTTGGGAACATTTCCGGCGCCATGAATTGCCTCTCACCAATATGATGGAAGTAGAATTGTTTGATGTTTGGGGGATTGACTTCATGGGTCCATTTCCCCCTTCATTTGGACATGCCTATATCCTTCTTGCGGTGGATTATGTATCTAAATGGGTGGAGGCAATTGCTACACCTACCAATGATGCTAAGGTAGTGTTGAAATTTTTACACAAGCACATATTCACACGTTTCGACACTCCTAGGGCTATTGTTAGTGATGAATGTACTCATTTTTGCAATAAACTATTTAATAACCTTCTCTCCAAGTATGGTGTAAGGCACAAGGTTGCTTTAGGTTACCACCCGCAATCGAATGGATAGGCTGAAATTTCAAATCGTGAGGTGAATCAGATCCTTGAGAAGACTGTGAACTGTAACCGCAAGGACTGGGCTCAGAAACTGGATGATGCGCTTTGGGCATATTGAATGGCCTTTAAAACGCCTATTGGTATGTCCCCATATCGCTTGGTGTTTGGGAAGGCATGTCACTTGCCGGTCGAGCTAGAGCATCGTGCTTATTGGGCCGTGAAGAAAAGAGCGAATTTTGACCGAAGGCCGCGGGTGAGAATAGGCTATTGCAACTTGATGAGATGGAGGAATTCCGGAATGAGGCCTATTAGAATGCCAAAATCTACAAAGAAAAGACAAAAAAATGGCATGATAAAATGATCTTGAGGCGAGAGTTTCTCCCGGGCCAACATGTATTATTATTTAATTCTCGGTTGAAATTATTCCCGGGAAAGCTGAAATCGAGATGGTCTGGGCCGTTTGTCATCGAGCGTGTTTCGCCGTTTGGTGCTGTTGAGTTGTGGGGTAAGGGTGGCAGCACGTTTCAGGTTAATGGGCAGAGGTTAAAACACTATTTTGGTGATGAAGACCGGAAAATCCTCAATCTCCCGCTCGGAGATGCGGATTCGTGATTGTCTGACAAAGTTTGGCTGAAGACTGTAAACTTATCGCTTCTTGGGAGGCAACCGAAGCCCCGTTTATTGCTTTCGTAGTATTGGTTGAGTTTAGTAGTTTTTTTTCGTTTAGTTACATCATAGTTGAAATTTTTGCATTCTAGGAGTAGCAAGTTGCATCACACCCCGACCCTTTTTATATGTGCGTGCAAGAAGAACTTTGACTGATAAACACGGGCAGCGCGGGCCCGAACAACCTGCTGCAATGTGCAGCAGGTTTGATAAGAAAAAAAAATAAGAAAAATGGGCCAGCGCGCAGTCACGCCCCGAAAAAAAGAGTACAGCCTGCATGTGTGGTTCAAAAAAAATATTTTTGGAGGCATGCTGCAAAAGACGATCAATTTTTTTTTTAAAAACAGACTACAAGCCTCATTTTTTAAAACCAACATCACCACCCTCCTCTCTCAAAAATCACCTCTCCTCGCTACAAGGAACCACTCTAGCACCCCACACATCACACTCATCCTCATCACTCATCAATTGGTAAGTTTCTTGCTTGCAAAACCCCACCCCATGGTTATCCCCAAACTCTTTCATTTGTGCTAAGGCATTATAGTGGGTTGAGCTAATTATGTTGAATGTTGGATTGTGTTGTGATTGTGTTAAGCTTGAGCATGTTAGAACTAGGTTTGGGTGTGAATTTTTTGGATTGAATTGTACTAAACTTGCATTCATCATCTTCTCCCAATTTCACGCACACAAGCTGTTTGTTAAAATGTCCCATTGAGATTTTCCATTGTTGAAGTGCCATCTTACATGATATTACTTGGAGTCTCGACATGTAGCTAATTCAAACACTTGGTTGCATTTTCCTAACCACCTTGCTTATTGATTATTCAACCTCACCGAGTTTCATGTTTCCACGGGTTTTGTTCGGGTGTTTATTTTGCTAGGTGATCGTCATGGCAAGTACTAGGAAGGGTAAAGGCAAAGACAAGGCATCTACCTCAGCGGACTACGACACAAACAGATTTGTTAGCAAAGCCGCACAGGAGACATTGTTTGGTCAACTAATGACTCGGCGGATCAATGCCGAGCGGGGCTTCCAACCGGGACCACATGATGGTCATCTACAACGCATGATCCGCGAGCGCCACTGGCAAAAGTTGTGTGCACCACCCCCGAAATTTGCACTGATACTTGTCAAGGAATTCTATGCCAATGCCAATGACACAGCTGAGGACCCGACGAATGTTTATCTACGTGGCGAACGGATACCTTGTACCCCAGAGGCCATTCGAGAGTACTAATCCTTACCGAGGGTTGACCACAGGCCCGTCATCGATTTTCTTCTTTGGCGAGCCGGGTTTAGTATGATTGTCCATGCCCTCTCCGCGCCCGAAGATCGAGTGCCACCCATCCCGAGAAGGTGGGGGTACGGTGGTCTTTTCTCACACGACACTAAGTTGTTATGGTCGTGCATGGTACCACTTTCTATGCTAGAACTTGATGTCGACCAGTCATCTCAGTGACGTCACGCCGCCTCGCACCCGTTGTTATATGCTATCATACATGGCATCCAATTTGATGCCGCCGTGATTATCGCTGCTTCTATTTATCAGGTTGTTCGCCACCGCAGTACGGGGGGCATGCGCATACCGGCTCTGATTTGCGGCTTGAGTTTGGCTGAAGGTATTGTATTGGGTCATAATGAACCCTTGGAGCGCCTAAGGCGCTAATTGACTCTGCCACCATTGCATCCTTTGAGGACAATACTGATGGTGTCCCTGATCCTTGGGGCGAGGGATACATTATAGACCCTGATTGCACACCGCTTGCTCCGCCCGCTGCTGCTGCATCTGATGCACCATCCCATTCCCATTATGCCGAGGGTACTTCCTCTTCGGCTGCCGAGCGGTCTCACCCTTCTTCACTCCAGGTCGACCCGACGCATGAGTACTACCTAGAGTTGCGGGAGTTCCGGCGAGCACATCGTCGTTTAGCCATGGCTTTTCAGGAAGAGCAGTGTCAACACGTTCAACGACAGGAATATGAAAACGAGCTCGACTGGGTCCTTGCGCAGATTGCTGGACAGTTATATCCTCAGTTTCCCTTCCCATCACCACCGCCTCCGGTACCTGCCACCTACATTCTGCCACACGACTCAGATGAGGAGTCTTAGTCCCCGACTATTAGGAAAGTACTTTTCTCACCTCTTCATGGGGACCATGTCATTTTAAGTTTGGGGGGTGCAGTCTATTTTTATTCATCGAGTCGAGTCTTGAGTCAGAAAAAAAACTGAAAAAAAAGTGTCTAGTGTCGAGTCGGGTCGTATGTGAAACTGCATGACTAGGTTAATTTGTTGAATATGAGTTGAACGGTCAAGAGAGCATGTGTTTGAACTATGATTTGTTTTTCTTTCCATTAATTCCATCTATATGCTTAACTCTGTTGATTTATCCGGGGATGATTTATGCTGTTGAGTGTTTCTTTTATGATCCCACCGGATTTTAGAACTTGTCTGATCACTAGTCGAGGCGAAATCCTAAGCGAGGTACATTAAGGAAGTGATTTAGGCCATCTTTGAACAAGCTCGAGCCTATAATGCCTACCTTTATTTTATATTTTCCCTAGTGTCCCCGTTTGAGCCTTATAAACCCATTTCTTTGGCAACCAATCGAATACCCAGAGCCTAAATGTGAAAATCCTAATTACCCATCACTCAAGCACACGAAGTATAGAAAAATATTGAAGGTTGAGGAGGGTATGTGTTTAATTGCATGAAGTTGCCCGAGAAAAGAACATATGAAACCCCATGTATGCAAAAGAATAAGTTTGGGGGTTTCGAGAAAGAAAAAAAAAGAAGAAAAAAGAGAGAGAGAGAGAGAAAAATAAGCGGGATTGAAGGTTCATAAACATTAGGGAGGTCAAAAAGTGAAGGGTAGTGGCTAATTGGTGATTTTAAGTGATAATTGTGCGTTTGGGTGATTTGAGCTACTTAATCCCATATTCCCCTACCTTACCCTAAGCCCACATTACAAGCTTTAAAAGTACTATTGATCCTTGTGTTACATTAGCTTACATTAGTGGAGATTAGTGTGAAAGACAAGCCTATGGAGTCCGGTAAACATCTCATCTCTATATTCGAAAAGTGGATAATGAAAACGGAGTTGGCATGAACATTCCACCTCCATGATCACATTGTGAAAACACGTGCTTGATTAATTGTGAAACGAAATTTGACGAATGAGTTTAGTTGTGAAGTTTCACAGTTGGTTTATTGAGTCAGTCTTCTTTATTTTTGTTTCGTTCATGTTTGTCGATTTTTAGAGTCTGTAATTGCTTGAGGACAAGCAAACGTCTAAGTTTGGAGGTATTTGTTAAGTTGGTTTTATACCAACGTAATGAGTGTTCTAGACTAGGATTTTGCATTGTTTTCGGGTATTTGAGTGTCGTTTGTGTCATTTTTTGTCGTTCGAGGTTTGGGACTGATCTTGATAGTTGAAATTGAGCAAAAATGGTGAAAAACGTGTTTGGACGATTAAAATCACATTTTAGAAGTTGAAAAGTGGAAACATATCGAGCAAGACGAGCGCCACAGTGCCAAAACCTCCGCGCCGCAACGCGGGGGTCGAAAATGGTGGCAGCGAACAGGCGGTGCGCGCTGGCTGCAGCTTCCACCGACAAAGCACATTTGCAGTTTTAGCGATAGGCAGCGGTGTAGGACAACCAGGCGCGCTGCGACGCGCCATTTCTAGCGCTGCAGCGCGCGTTATTGAGCTGAACGTGCTGAGCTAATTCCTTGGGCTTTTTGGACAGAAATGTTAGGGTTTCAAGCCTATAAATAGAAGAAGTGACGGACAAACCTATTTTTCTAGGGGATTGATGTAACTTACGTTTGAACCTATGTTTTGATTTCCAGTTTATGATTTCGCATGTTTATTAATCTATTTGTGCTATTTGATTTGATTGCATCTGAATTATCTGATCAATAGTTTAGATTGTTTGGTGTGCTTGATTTGACACTCGAGAGAGGTAATTGAACGCCTGGCCATAGAATAGCACAACCTAGGGTTTCATAGAACCGAGAGGTTTATGAATCTTTTGAAGCCTGTGATAGAATATTCATTGAGCGAATTAGGGTTTAATATATGATTTTTATAGAGATATCAAAATCAGAAATTGGAACCTAGAATCACTTGGCACTCGAGAGAGGAAGTGATAAACAGTAGGAATATTGGCTCATAGATTAATAACTTGTGATTAATGAACTGGATTGAAAACATAGGGGATAACTAGGTGAAATCAACCCTCTAGAATTCATCTTCTAAGTGTTTGATTAATTGTTTGAACCAATTGTTTGCTTATTTTTAGTTTTATTTTTAGTTTAATAAATCATCATCTCTTTTCGATTTCTAGATAGAGTTAAGCTTTTTTAATTATAGTACTTAGTATAAAATTCTAATAATAATCCCTGTGGAGATGATAACCCTACTTTCAAAACCTATAGTAAAACTTGACACCGTACGCTTGCGGTAAGAATTTTGCGATCAAATACGTTCAACATCACGCTTCATATGTGGCCAATAAAAATGATCTTGTAAGACTGCTAATGTTTTGGCTACCCCAAATGTCCCATAAGACCCCCACCATGTGATTCTCTCACTAGTAAGTCCCTTAATGAATACTCAGGAATGCACAATTTATCTTCTCGAAATAGAAAACCATCTTGTTGATAAAATTTATCCACCATTTTTCACAATCAACAAATGACTCAGCAAAATCAAGATCACGCAAGCACAACTCTTTAACATGTTCAAACCCAAGGATTTTAGCATCTAAAGTAGAGATAAGAGTGTACCTCCGTGATAGTGCGTCTGCTACAATGTTAGTCTTACCTTGTTTGTACCACATGTCGTAAGGAAACGTCTCGATGAACTCAAGCCAGTGCGTGTATCACTTGTTCAACATTTGCTGCCCCTTGAGATACTTCAATGACTCGTGATAAGTGTGAACTATGAATTCCTTCGTCTACAAATAGTGCTGCCACGTTTTCAAGGCCCGGACTAAAGCATATAACTCCTTGTCGTACGTCGGATAGTTCAAAGTTGTTCCGCTCAATTTCTCGATGAAGAACGCGATTGGTTTCCCCTCTTGCATCAATATGGCTCCAATCCCCACTCCCGATGCATCACACTCAATCTCGAAAACCTTGGTAAAATCCGGCAATGCTAGCAAAAGCGCATGTGTTAACCATTCTTTTAACAACTCGAATGCCTTGTCTTGGGCTTCACCCCACTGAAACGCAACACTCTTTTTAATCATTTCCATCAATGGCGCTGCGATATTGCTAAAGTCTCGTACAAACCTCCGATGAAAAATCGCAACCCCATGGAAGCTACGAACTTGACTGGCCGATGTGGGCTTAGGCTAGTCCTGAATAGCCTTGATTTTCTCCTTGTCCACTGTGATTCCCCTCGAGCTCACTACAAATCGCAAGAATATCAATTGCTCGGAACAAAATATGCACTTCTTGATGTTTGCATATACTTGCTCTTTCCTTAACACTTCTAACCCCTCA
The DNA here is from genome assembly GCA_016081115.2 of Rehmannia glutinosa. Classification (NCBI taxonomy): domain Eukaryota; kingdom Viridiplantae; phylum Streptophyta; class Magnoliopsida; order Lamiales; family Orobanchaceae; genus Rehmannia; species Rehmannia glutinosa. The sequence continues at coordinate 70,067,230 of CM071924.1, read as the reverse complement.
GGACCCAGGCAAGAATGGGTACCTAAAAGTTAATTTCCTTGATTGCAGGTTCAAAGAACAGCTGAGTGCCAAGGAACCTGGTACATAGATAGTGGCTGTTCCAGACACATGACAGGAAACACGAAAACTCTGTCAAAATTCAAGGAGATTAGAGGTGCAAAAATCAAATTTGGAGGAAATGAAGTTCCAGGGGAAATTAAAGGCACTGGATCCATCAAGAAAAATGGATTAGAAATCACAGATGTTGCATATGTTGAAGGCCTCAATTTCAACTTACTACGCATTAGCCAACTCTGTGACAAAGGCTACAATGTTGGATTCAATATGGGAGTATGCCAAATCAAAGACACTGAATCAAATGAAGTAGTACTGCAAGGATCTAGACAAAAGAACATGTATGTGGTAGATTGGTCGACTGCCACACCAAGCACGTGTCTATTAGCAAAGAGTGCAGCCGAATCAAGTTGGCTGTGGCACAAGAAGCTGAGTCACCTGAATTTCAAGACAATTAACAAGCTTGCAAGGAGTAATCTTGTAGAAGGACTGCCAGATTCATTATATAAGAAGGAAAGTGTCTGTGATGCATGCCAGATGGGAAAGCAAATCAAATCATCATTCAAAGAAAAGTCAAGTCCATCTTCAACAAGGATATTGCATCTGTTGCATATGGATCTATTTGGTCCAATTGAGCCAGCCAACATAAGTGGAAAGAAATATACTCTAGTAGTGGTGGATGATTATTCAAGATATACATGGATAATCTTCATGTGTAAAAAGAAGGAAACCTTGCAGAAATTACCCCAACTAATGAAAAGAGTTCAAAATGAGAAGAGTCAAACCATTATAAGGATAAGATCTAACAGAGGAACTAAGTTTGTCAATGGAATAATTGTAATATCCCAGTCTTTCACTACTCACTAGGCCAATATAATTCATGCATTATATCTGAGCATGTGCTATTTGCATAATCTGATTATTTTATACGGCATGACCAGTTCTATAATTTTGAAAAACTCACTAATAATGATTAGCAGTTAGATTATTAATTTAAATATAGTAAAAGAGAAAGAAAGAAAAAGAAAGCGGGGTCTGATATAAATATATAGTACGTATATAAGTTGCTACTTAAAGGTGATACACATAAAGTGATAGTTAAAAATATTATTTGAGAATAATAGTCCCCTTTAAAGAACTAATAATAATAATTATTATTATTATAATAATGATGTAACATATAAATATATATATATAAACATATAGCTATACGTAATCATAGGATCACAATGGATTTATATATTTATAGATTAATATGAATGAATAGATTTCCCTCAAACTTTATGTGGCCAGATGGATATTGTATGTGCATCTCCATGTGTAAACTAAGACTCCACCGCCTCATTTTATTAATATAAGATACTTGAATACTTATCTATAACATGAGAACACGCCTACATGACCTTACTCCCTCTCTCGACGGCCAAAAGTTTCTTGTGAAATGGATTGTCAAGTTATAGCCGTGTGAAGGTAAATATTTATTATTGTCCATGTAATACGATTGGCATCCTATGAATTTGGAATTAAGAGGTTTTGTTTAATGAATTGAGTCGAGATTAATTTTTTTTGGTGAAGAGTGTTATTGTTTGGTGTAGAGAACCCCACTGGTGTTCAATAATCTAATTAGGCAACCAAATCTATGTAGAAATTCATGTGGGGGGGTTTGAGAAATATAAAATCTTGTGGTTATGACTTTAAAGGAGATTAATATTCTAGATTTTCAATTTAGTGGACTTGGATTCTATGAGTATTTTGGGAGTAGAACCGAGTTTAGTGTCAAATAATTATGGTGTTGTATATTAATAATTATTATAATAATAATAATATTTAAAAATCAAGTTAAAGGTTAATTCTGGAGAAACAAAAGAGAGAAAAAGAATTGAGGCCTAATCAATATAAATATAACTAAGATAACTCTTAGACATACATGGATATAAACCTATTTATACCCTCATAAGTTGCCATAAGTAAAAGAACGAGAATTGTCATTTATATGCCTGAAATTGGTAAGTTTATCACCCCTCAATCCTTCAGTTGACTTAATTTAATTTTTAAAGTTACATGTTGCATATGGAGTTGAGAGAAACCAGTTATCTTGAAGCATTAATTCAATTTCTTTCTTATTTGAAATATATGGATATGGTTACTGTATGAATGAATTGGTGGATGGGTGATGTAAGAAAAACTATTCATGAAGTAGAAATGTTGGAAATATTTATGTGTATGGATATAAAATTGCAGAGATATAAATAGAAATTAAGTTTTAAATTCTGGAAAATTCAATTCTTGTAAGGAGAAATAAATTAGTAAATAAATCATAATAATAATAATAACAATTCAAATTTGCAGGGGTGTATTTTGTTTTTCTATTAGACTATGAATACTCTTTATATTAGTTCTAGGATTTTGTATGTAATACTTAGGAACCTAATCAGGTGTTATTATAAGTCACCAATTAACTGAGTGTAAATTTATTTAATTAAAATGAGTTAGTTAATGGTGCAATTGGTAAGTGATTCTTAAAGCTGGCTCTCATTTATTTTTAGTTTAATTTAGCTAATATGAAGCAAGGTTACTTATATGTTGATAACAATTTTAGTATATTCTGAAAGCTCTCAACTTACCTTAATGACATATAATGAGCAGGTGATAGACTTGTGGGATATCCTATGTATAATATTTAGAATTTTAAATAAAATATATACCTTTTCGTGATTATGATAGATATAACTTATGTTCATATAAGTTTCTTTTATATGTGGGAAGTAACTTTGATTAGGTATAGATCATAATGCCTAAAGATGGATAGGTTAACTAATTAAGGTGAAATTGAAGGCCTTTCACGAGATTTCGGGTAGTAAATTTGATGGACTGAGACTAGATATTGACATCTTATATTTTTACAGGTTTCTACACCTAAAATTAGAGAAGAAGACAATTATCTAATTTTCAATAGAATATCCAAGGGTCTCAGGTAAGTGAAAATCCATCAGCACTACAATGCATGAACATAGTATTTCCTGTCTTATTAATACTAAATGCGATTCTTGTATCTTGATGGATGCATTAAGGAAACATTGATGTTCATATATTGCTTTGTGGATATTGGATTGTAATGATTATTGTTTCATTGAGCATGTCATTCATTGGCATTTGCATGTGCATGCAAACATATGAGCATTGTTGAAATGAGGCATGCACGACATGATTTTCTATGAAAAGAAAATATTTTGGTTGGTCACTGCTAGTGCACCGAGACATGAGGTCATGCTTATATGATATATTGAGCTCGTGCCATGTGAGACATCACTTCGGGTATGTGAGACATTCGGACGAGGCTCATTGATTATTAATGCCCAGTGCCATGTGAGACATCACTTCGGGTATGTGAGACATTCGGACGGGGCTGATTGATTATAGATGTCCAGTGCCATGTGAGACATTACTTCGGGTGTGTGAGACATACGAACTGGACAACTTGATCATTAATTATATGTTGAGATATTTCCGGTGCATAGCAGGTGGACCAAGGGCCCAGTAAAAGAAAATGATTTTGAATAAAATACCTTGGTGCATAAACATGAATCAGTGGTATAATATATGGGAATGCACCGCATGTATATTGCATTATTCCTTGTCATGCATGATTTTCTCTTACTGAGTGTTAGCTCACGTAGTTCATGCATTGTAGGTGAGTTTGGTGATGCTGGATTGCATGAGTTTACTTGTCAGGTAGCTGGAGCTTCTACAGGTTATTGAGGACAGTGTACATGGATGACGACCTGTTGGGTTACGTTGATGGGTCATTTTCTCTTTTTGGTCTTGTATTATATTTTGGTTTTGGGTTGTACCCTCTTTTAAAAACTCTGATGTAAATATGTATATGTAAATAACTAGGTGATGTGGGATAAGTGTTTGACACGTGGATGTCTGTTGTGTTTAATAACAGGGTTGGTTACTTTTTTTTTTTGTTTTTGGACATGGCTTGTCCTTATCTTATAATTAAAATGATTTTACTTGGTTGTTGTTAAAATGTCACAGGGATAAAAAAAAAATTATTACACATTTTAAATAGAGTTTTGTAGCCGAGTTTTACTATTTATATATTTTCCAGTAGTAGAATAGGGGTGGGCGTCACAATAATAACTCAGTATTGTGTTGAAAATGGTATTGCTCATGAACTATCTGCAACAAGGACTCCACAGCAGAATGGAGTAGCGAAAGAAGGAGGAAACTCTCAAGGAAGTTCGCAAGAACCATGTTAGTGGCTAGATTGCCAAAAAGATTTTGGGCTGAAGCCATCAATACTGCATGCTATACTCAAATTAGGTGCATGATAAATACACAGCTGACAAAGACTGCCTATGAAATTTGGACAGGGAGAAAGCCAAATGTTGGGTACTTTAAAATATTTGGATGTAAATGCTTCATCCACAACAATGGGAAAGATAATCTAAATCTAAAGGCTTTTGATGCCAAAGTTGATGAAGGTATTTTCTTGGGATACCCAGCTGAAACCAAAGCCTACAGAGTGCTGAACAAAAGGACTATGATCACAGAAGAGTCCATCCATGTAGTGTTTGATGAACCTAATGCAAATGGAGAAGATCTTGAAGAGTTAGCTGATAAGCTGAATCAACCAACTATGCAGAAGAGTCCCTATATTGAAGCTGAAGCTGGAGCAATAAACTGAGATGAAGATGATGGAGCTGAATCACAAAAACAGCTGGAGAATCTACAACTAAGTGATGAGGAGAGAGCTGCTCAAGACAACACAGCTGCAAGACGACTGAACCCAACTAACTTACTCCAACCTGATGTGAGATGGCTAAGGTACCATCCACCAGAGCTAGTCATTGGAAATGTAAGAGATGGTGTAAGAACCAAATCCAGAGCTCAACAAGAAGCAATGTTCACTTGTTTTATTTCCCAAATAGAGCCAAAAGATGTGTCCCAAGCATTGGATGATGCACATTGGATTCAGGCCATGCAAGAAGAGCTGAATCAGTTTAAAAGAAACAAAGTATGGGAATTGGTTCAAAGACCAACCCATCAAAATGTTATTGGCACAAAATGGGTTTTCAGAAACAAAATGAATGAAGAAGGTTCTGTGGTAAGAAACAAAGCAAGATTGGTAGCCAAAGAGTATTGCCAAGAGGAAGGAATAGATTTTTGATGAAACCTTTGCCCCTGTTGCAAGATTAGAGGCAATAAGGATGTTTCTTGCCTATGCTGAACACAAGAACTTCATTGTATACCAAATGGATGTAAAAAGTGCATTCTTGAATGGATTATTGGAAGAAGAAGTCTATGTTGAACAACCTCCAGGGTTTGAGTAGAAACTCTTGGAGATAAAGTGTACAAGCTCAAGAAAGCTCTATATGGATTGAAACAGGCACCAAGAGCATGGTATGATACATTATCTCAATTCCTAACAGATAGTGGATTCACCAAAGGAAAAGTGGACAGAACACTCTTCAGAATTCAAGATGGAGAGAGTATACTGCTTGTTCAAATATATGTGGATGACATCATCTTTGGATCCACAAACAAAGAACTGTGTGATAAATTCTCAAACCTCATGCAAGGCCAATTTGAGATGAGCATGATGGGAGAGCTGACATTTTTTCTAGGACTTCAAGTTAAACAGATGAAGGATGGAACCTTCATAAGTCAAACAAAGTATACCAAAGATTTAATGAAGAAATTTGGTATAGAAGAAAAGTCTTCTGTGAAAATACCAATGAATACATCAGTCAAGATGGATATGGATGCAGATGGCAAGCCTGTGGATCAAACTAGATACAGAGCACTTATTGGATCACTGCTCTATCTCATAGCAAGTAGGCCAGACATCACCTTTGCTGTAGGTGTATGTGCAAGATTTCAATTTGCACCAAAAGAAAGCCATATGACTGCAGCTAAGAGAATCATAAGATAATTGAAGGGATGCCAGGAAGTCGGCTTATGGTATCCAAAGGAAGAAGAATTCAAGCTTATTGGTTACTCAGACTCTGACTATGCTGGATGTAGAGTGGACAGGAAGAGCACTTCAGGCACATGTCAAATGCTTGGAAACAGACTGGTTTCCTGTTAGCAAGAAGCAAAACTCAATAGCCACATCTACAGCTGAAGCGGAGTACATAGCTGCGGGCAGCTGTTGTGCCCAAGTCTTATGGATGAGACAACAGCTGAGAGATTATGATGTTGAAGAAAAAGAAATTCCAATTATGTGTGATAACACAAGTGCTATTGCAATCACTCAAAATCCTGTGTTGCACTCAAGAACAAAGCACATTGATGTCAGATATCATTTTATAAGAGATCATGTTGAAAAGAAGGACATCACCTTGGAATATATCTCAACTGATAAACAGTTAGCTGACATATTCACAAAGCCATTATGTGAATCAAGATTTGAAGAACTCAAGCATGAGCTAGGGTTAATTGAGCTGAGTTAACACTCAGAAGATTCAAGGAGAAGAGATGAAACGAGAAAAGATGAAAATGGAGCTAAGTTAAGTAACTCACTAAGTGAATCACCAGATCGTAAAAAATCACCGCATTAAGTTAGGTTTGACAATGAGTACCTATGTGAAAAGAGAGAAGAGTTAAATCGGCTAAGGAGTAAGTTTGAGTTATTTAATAGCTAAGTGACAAAAACGCAATGCTTTTAATAAGCGGGAATGTTTTTAAGGATGACATCAGCAATAATGACAGATCTGATCAAAAGTCCGCGACCAAGCCTTTGATTGGATATAAATGCTGCCGCATTAAATGCGAGAAATTAAATGCTAATCGGCGTGCTAAATCTGAGCCGTTGATCTCAATCAAATTTCAAAAAATGTATGCACATCCTTTCATAACCCATACATATACCATTTTGTCCGTTTTCTCTCTCACACTACACCAAAATTGTTCATCTCTCCAAAAGCAAGACTGTATTTTTCTCTCAAAACGCCATCAATCTTCAAAGCAAGTTTCTCAAAAAACGTTCGGTAAAAATCACTAAAATGACAACTACTTATGATTTCACTAAGTTGGGAAAACAAATCCACACTGGCTCTACTGTGGATTTCGAAGGGATGATCAAACAGGGGTCTGATGAAACCCTTGTGAAGAAGATAGCTGAGAAAGTAGAAAAATCTGGGCTGAAACCCTTTCTCACTATGGAGTTTCAGATGACTTATGTTGAAGACGTCGCTCAGTTCTACGTGAATGATGAAGTTCATGACGAGGGCATCAAGTCGTCTGTTCACGGAAAGGAGTTTACGATCACTGCTGAGGATCTAGCGGAGCATTGTTTGCTGCCGTCGGAAGGAGTGCCGGAGATATTGGAGGCCGATGTAAACTTGGCTGCTGCATGGAAGGAAGTGGCCAAACCTTGTCTTTGCGAAGGTTGTCTACCACGGTGACAAGAAGAGGTCAGAAGGAAGATTACCACAAGTTGCTAGATATTGTTGCCAAGTGTGTAAACATCAAATTTGGAAGCTTTAATCACCGTCAAAACTAAGGCGATCGTGATGGGCTGCGATCATGGAGGAGAAGAAGGTAAATTGGGCTGAGTTTGTATACAAAGCCAGACTCACTTGAGAATGTTGGAAACAAATCTTTCAAGGAAGATGGATCGTTCGGAGGATCCTTGGGGTATGGCCTTGTTTTTGGCCGGCTGATGGAGGTGAAGGGAGTTCCACTCCGACATGGAAAGGCGTTCCATGTCAACAAGAAAATGTTCCGATCAAATCTTTTCGGAGCTCAGAAGAGAGATTATGCCAAGAGAGCGGATACAAGTGAGGGGGAATCAACTGTTGTCTCCCCTCCCAAGAAGAAAGCTCCCCTGCAGCTGGAAAGAAGATTGCTGCGCCAACAGCGAAAAAGAAAACAACTGCACCTGCCCCTGCAGCCGTGTCTCCTGCCCTTGCAGCCGCAGCTGAGAAGGAACCTCAAATACCTTCTCCAGTTGTCAAGAAGAAGAGGACTGACAAGCGAAGAAATCCAGTTCCTTAGAAAAAGAAAGTAGCACCGGCCCCTGCCACCCAGGACTCTGAGGAAACTGTATCCGAACCAGAAATTCCTCTGGTGAGGATCAAAAGGAGAAGACTCTTAAAGCGTTCAGAGCTTGAGAAAATAGCTGAGTCTGCCACTCAGCTGGAACAGATCGCTGAAACAGCTGGAGAAGTAGAGTCTCCAGAGATTATTGATGAAACCGCCAAGTCTGCTGATGCTGATCAGCAGAGGTAAGTCAAAGACCCAGCTGTGGATAGAACAACTGAGGAGCATGTAACAACTGAGACAGTTAAGTCTCCAGTAGACTGGGTTGTGTCTCCGCCAACGACAGTTGCTGCTGAGGTGAAGAGCAGCAAGCCATGCTACCCTCCATTCCTGAGATGGAGGGACAACACGGAGATGATGATGATGATGTGATCATGCTGTCTCCATCGTATCCAGACATCCAAAATCGTCTGCGTGAATGGAGGAAGTGGAAGCTGAGTCGATTAAGGGAATAGTTCCAAAGACCTGAGTTTATTGAAGAAGAAGAAGAACTGATGAATTTCCTGTGGTTGACAACAGTGGTTCAAGCATTGGATGAAGAGAACTGCATCGATATATTGAACATCTTCAAAGAAAAGGAGAAAGAAAGGTTAGCAGAAGAGGCTGACGCTCGTGAGAAGGCTAACATCTGTCCCTTCACTGGAACCACTGAGCATACTCATCCCCACCTCGATGTTCTTTCAGAGAGTGATGAAGATTTGGACCCTGCTGCTGCGACATAAAAACTGGAAATGCAGCAAGCAATAGAGTGATGCATGAGCAACGACTAATGGAAGGACCTGGAGAGTCTTCCAAATCACAGCTGGAAATTGACCCCATGGGGGTGGTGCAGCAGATTGCGACTGTTGTTGCTGCGACCACTTCCCCAGCTCATTATGAGGAAGGTTTTAAGGGAAATGGCGATGAAACTGGGAACTTGGGGACCCAAGTCGAGCCAACCCCTATTGAAGGTGTCTTACCACCTGCCCCAACGGCTGAACACTCAAAGGAAACATCTGGGAGTTTGGAGGAAAGTGACCCCAATCCAAGTCACTCAGCTGGTGTGCCAGCTGAGGGGGAAACTCCCTCCACTGCAGCTAAGTCGGAGGTTGCTGCAGATGACTCCATAGCGAATCTAGGAGGCGGCGTGGAGAAGGAAAAAGAAAACAAAACACAACAAGTTGTCACTAAAGAAGCTCGGACAGTTGAGACTGTCTTAGCTGAAGTGCCAACTGCTCTGCAGACTGAGGATGCTGCTGATGCAGTCGAGGCACATGATGGATCTGCCCTGGGAGTTAACACTCTGGGCAATGAAAGTGCAGTCCACGGAGTTGAGGCTCCTGTGGATGCCACCGTCGAAGATCCCAAGACAGCTAAGTCTGTCGAAGGGAATGTCCAAGGCCTTGCTGCAGTTTAGACTGTAGGAGGTACTGAAGGCCTACGGGAGGTTGAGACTTCCTAGGGTAAAGAGGCAGAAGCACAGAACATCCCTCCAGTTATCATCGATGCATCTGAGAAGGAGATAAGTGCCCTTCATGATTCCCAAGACAACCCTGATGTAACTTTTCTGGGATCTGAAGGTGAAGATGAGGCTGAGTCATCCCCCCGTTGCAAGTCCAAACGACTCGGTGAGGATGTTCTTCCCAAAGACGAGTAAGCGGTAATTCAAGCTACTCGTCAAAAGTTCAATTTTGATGATGAGACATCCTACAAGTCTCATCATCGTCCGATGATGCTACCGATACGGCCGAGGACCGACAACTCATATGGAAAAAAACCAAACAGACCGACGGCAAGCCAAGAAGTAAAGACAAAGAGCTCGGCCACTGGGTCAATACAACAACAGACCCCAGCTGAATCACAGTCAACTGCGCATGCTCCCAAAGCTGCAGCACAATCGACGGAACCGGGCACATCATGACCACAAGTCACAGTCGAACAGATTCCCTATGTCCGTGATGATGCGTTTGAACAAACGTTCCCTTTCTCACTAGAGCTGCCTGATCTTGATCAAGAATCAGCTAGAGATCAACAACGTTTCCATACACCTGATCCAGTCATTACCACAGATACCATCGTCCCAACAAATTTTGATTTTAATGCTGCTTGGACGCCAGCTGAGACAAAGGTGACATCTGAGGTTCGAGAAGTCTTCAAGGCAATATTTGCAGAGATAGAGAAGATGGAAAGGCACCAGGACTCATTAGATATGCGGCTGGATAACAGAGATGCTAATCTTACGGCCGATCTGCGTGGAATCATAGTCAGGATCCGGGAATGGTGGCAACAACAACAAACAATACGTGTGGAACAAGTTCGATACTTTAAGGCATTGTACAACAAAATGCTGATCTGGAGCGCTGATAATGCTGATATGAAGAGAAGAATGCAAGAAAACATTGATAGAATGCATGAATCTCATACCACAAAAATGGAACTGCTGCGCGAATTTCATCGAAAAGAACTTCTGCGCGTGGAAGAAAACATGAATGCGAAATTCAGCCTTCTTATGGCTGAAATGAAGTTGGTGACAACCAAATCGAAAGCCACCCGCTCAGAATTTCGAGCAGCATACTCCGCAACAGAATCCAAGCAGAACTCAGCTATCAGCCTTCTAGATTTCATGCTTGCTGGCATGTTTCCAGGGGTTCCTCTCTCCTTTGACGATGCCAAAAAGGGGGGAAGAGGAATACCTAAAGAAGCAGCTGGAAGGGTCTGCGGTTGAGAAGGAAGCAGCTGTGAAGAAGAAGACAGTTGAGGATCAAAAGAAAGAAAAGGGAAAATCTGTTGAGGGGGAAGGTTCGAAAAACATGACTTTAATGGTTGCTAGAACCCCTCAACAAGGACTTGTCACATCTGACATCATAAGCAAACTCCTAGTGACTCTGCCGCTCCAATACTCTGCTATGCCCATGTCTGAGAAGAGGAAAATAGTAGAAGCAGGGATGAAGGAGGTTGAAGGAAAAATGGATGCCCGTGTGATGGACATATTGAAACAATATGGAGGCATTCCAATGGGGAAGAGACACCGATGCCATTTCGGACGTTGGAACCGAGCCTAGATCAGTCGATGAATTCAAAACTCTCGAATTCGAAGGCATGTCCATAGCCCAAGCCTAGGACTTGTATTGGGAAAAAGGCCTCAAGTTGTGCGAAGAAGGCGACAGCGGCGGACTCTAGCGATCACTCTGGGTCACTCTTTTGGAAAGAAGAAGGCCCCATAACAATATGACCCGAGAGGAAGAGGTAGAAGCAGTGGAGGAAGAGGTTTCAGACCTAGACCTGTACCCAAAAATATCGAATATATAGATCCAGGAAAGAAATGAGGGATATATTGGGCTGGGTATGACGAAGTAGCCAACAGGGAAGTGACAAGGAAGAATGCTGACTATGTCAAGAGAATCGAAGAAGAAAATAAAAGACAAACTCAGTTGTGGGAAGAGAGACAAGAAAGGAAAAGGAAAGATGAAGCTGCCAGAAGAGCTTATGAGAAAAACAAAGCAGCTGAAGAAGAGAGGAAGAGAAAAAAAAAGTCAGAAGACAACAGAGCTGATGAAGAAAGAAGGAGGCAGCGAAGGAGATGAAGAGTTGCTGTCCACCCCTTCATGTAATTTACTATTGTAAATACATAAGTATGTAAGTCTTCTGTATATTATATAAGAAATCTGTAAATTCTCTATTTTTGCGTAGACATAGATGTTTGCTCTGATACACTTTGTAAACAGCTGTGTAAAGGACAAGAATGTTAGGATCAATAAAAAGATTGATTCTACGCATACAATCTCTGTTAATGCACTATCTGTATGTATCTTTGCTATTTACATTTTGAATGTATAAGTTTTGGCATCATCAAAAAGGGGGAAATTGTTGGGAAATTTATTGTTTAGATTTTGATGAATGCCATGTAAAACTTAGACTAGAAAGTTGGCACCCCATTTTCTTTGTAATTTGTAATGAAATAGATAGGACTGTACTAGCTGAGTCAAGTCAGCTACGCATGGACATACAAGAAGTCAACTGAAGACTGGGATGAAGACTCCGCTGTGAAGCAGCTCACTATAGCAAGGAAAACAAGACAAGAACTCGACTGAAGGAGTAGCAATGCTATATAATTTGTGAGAAGTGTCGATCAAGTCAACTCAAGACAGCCAAGTCAAGTTGAAGTGACAGATGAGTCTTCCAATAATTAGGAGCTGACTCGAAGTCACCAGGGGAAGTTAAGGAACTGCAGTCAAGTCAAGACAACTGAAAAGAGTCCGTTGCACAGAAGTCAAGAGAGTTACTTAAATAAGTAATACTTCCATGCTGCAATATTCTAAAGTCCTCAGTCCCACAAGCGTGCAAAAGGAATAAACCAATGGGAAGCACTGCACCTGTGTCAGGCTCTGAAAAGCTGAAGGTTTAATTAATACGAGGTAATGTCAATCTCAAGGACATCAACAAGACAAGCCAACGACCGCTAGTGTCTTTTGAAAATCAACCTATCTCTTCAACGGGCAAATTTTCAAGAGAGCACTATAAAAGGATGAGGAATCAATTTGAGAAAAGGTTACCCTTGTAGGTCCCAAGGGGTGTGAGTGTAAGGTTTAGAAGGGGGGGGGTGAATAAACCTTACCAACTTTTCGATTTAGTCCTTTTAAAAATGGTCAGAGTTAATACTTCACAGTTGAGTCCTCGATGGACAGCTAAATTAGTTAATCGGCAGAGTTAGTCACTCAAATGCACTGACCGAGCCGTTGATAGAATAACTCACTTGTTTTGACTAAAGACTTAACTTGGACCGTGATATGTTTTATTGGAAGACTTAACACCCTTGAATTTGGTTAAGTTTGTTTTAATACTTGATTTTAGCACTCGATTGATTATCAATTGGATAGGAAATTTATCAAAGTGATATAAAAATAAGATGCACGAAATTAAAGTCTTGAAATGTAAATGACACAATAAGTTTTTATAGAGGTTCGAAGATGGGGTAATTCTTCTACTCCTCTCTTCTCCAACTCCTGCAGAATCCACTAAGTATTAATCAATATACAGAGTGGTTAATGATCCCGTATACAAGTCTTGATCACACAACCGACTTGATCCTTTGGGACTCGATCGAGATGCCTTGATCACACACGGGCTTCTCGTGCGACTCGCCTTTTCATTGCAGGCAAATTTTGCCTTTGCTACTACAGCCCACTTGCTTAAGTTCCTTGGATTTGATCACGAAGCCCTCCAAATAGCTTAAGCCTGGTTCGACCTTGAACCTTTCTACAATACTTTGTGGAATGTAGACCCCTTGATTCTTCAAATGTTTCCTCTTCAACTCATTGAAGTTGTCTTTCCTTCACAGGTGAGTGTTAGATTGATTTCCTTCGTAATGTAGACTTGAGGATTGAGAGTATTCTTGGTTACAGTTCAAATGTTAGCTTGAATGTTCGTGGTTTAGGTCGGTAACCTTCTCTCAGAGTGATTCCTCAGCCTTTTATAGTGATCTTTCAAAAATCTGCCCGTTGAAGAGATATGCTTATTTTTGAAAGTCACTCGTGGCCGTTGGCTTGTCTTGTTGCAGTCCTTGGAATTTACGTTTCCTCGTATGAACGATTCTTCAGCTTTTCAGAGTTCTGACACGGTGCAGTGCTTCCCATTGGTTTATTCCTTTTGCATGCTTTTGGGACTGAGCACCTCAAGAAAGGTAGTATGGAAGTATTATTTGTTTAAGTAATTCTCTAGATTTCTGTGCAACGGATCTCTTTCAATTATCTCGACTTGACTGCATTTCCTTGCCTTCCCCAGGTGACTTAGAGTCAGCTTCCAATCATTGGATGACTCTTCCACTTCAACTTGAGACTTGGCTATCTTGAGTTGACTTGACCGATACTTCACTCAAACGCACCTTCATCGAGTTCTGTCTTCTCTTCTTTGCCACACTCACCGCCTCACAAATGAGTCTTCCTTTAGTCTCCAGGTTGTCTTCTTGCATGTTCGGTATAGCGACTTGACTCACTCTCTACCGGCGCTATCTATTACAATGCAATTTATAACAAGAATGGGGTGCCAACTTCCTATTCTAAGTTTTACATGACATTCATCAAAATCTACAAAATAATTTCCCAACAACCTGAACCACGAACTCTCAAGCTATTATTCAAGCTGTAATCTACAAAAATATTCTCAAGTTATTCAAGCAAATCCTCAAGCCTAAACTTCGAAGGAAATCAATCCAACACCAAGCTGTGAAGGAAAGACAACTTCAAACTGTTGAAGAGGAAATTTTTGAAGAATCAAAAGGGGTCTACATTCCAAGGAGGATTGTAGAAAGGTTCTAGGTCGAACCAGTCTCAAGTCATTGGAGGGCTTCGTGATCAAATCCAAGAAGCTTGAGCAAGTGAGTCAGTAGCAAAGCACGCCTGTGAAGAAGCCGAGTCGGACGCGGCCACCGTGTGTGACCAAGGCATCTCCGGACGAGTCCCAAAGGATCAAGTCAGCTGTGTGATCAAGACTTGCATCTGGATTGATAACCACTTTGTACTCTGATCAATACTTAGTGGATTCCTCCAGGAGTTGGAGAAGAGAGGATTAAAAGAATTACCCCATCTTCGAATCTCTATAAAATTTATTGTGTCATATACATTTCAGCATTTACTTACTGCATATTATTTAATATCTGCTAATAATTTGCTATCCAATTGATATTTAACAAAATGTTAAAACCAAGTGTTAAAACAAACTTAAACCAAATTCAAGGGTGTTAAGTCTTCCGTTGAAAATCTCATCACAGTCGAGTTAAGTATTAGACTAAGCAGCTGAGTTATTCGATCAACAGCTCAATTGAGCCTGTTAAGTGACTAACTCTGCTGGTTAACTAACTTAGCTGTCCATCAAGGACATAGCTGTGAAATCAACTCCGAACTTATTTAAAAGGACTAAATCGAAAAGTTTGTAAAGTTTATTGAACCCCCCCTTCTAAACCTTACTTACACCCCTTGCGACCTACAATTTCTTTTGGAGTCAAAGGAACAAGGACAACATTTTTGATTATGAACAAGAGTATATTGGTTGGTGTAATCGTCATGTTGTACCCTCCTATCAAACTGCCACGGTCTACCCAACAGGATGTGCCCGCCTGCATTGGCATAACATCACACAACACCTCATCCTTATATCCCCTTATTTGGAATGCTACCTTCGCATGCCTACTGATTCACATCTCCCCACAATCACTCAACCACTGCAATTTATATGGTTGTGGGTGTTTCATCGTTGGAATCCCTAATTTCTTTACCAACTTTGTGCTAGCTACATTAGTGCAACTACCTCTGTCTATAATGACACTACACACATTTCCATTGATAAAACACCTTGTATGATAGATGTTTTCTCGCTGGGCTCCCTCATCTGACTTAGGCTGAATATTCAGCACCCTCCGAGACACTAAGGACAATGCCTCCCCCTTCTCCGCCTCTATTACGTACATAATATCCTCCAACTCCAGCATATCACTATAATCCGACTCTCCCTCACTTTCCGACTCCAATTCCCCATTATCACGCAACACCAACACCCTCTTATTTGGACATTGACTAGCAATATGCCCAATCCCATGACACTTAAAGCATTTAATATCCCTCATTCGAGCAGTAGAGGGTCCGAATTTACTGCAGGTTTAGGCTTGGCCGCATTTCCCCTTTGATCTGTTATTTTCGAACTTTGTTCCTCCTTTTTGTTAGTGTTTGACTTCCATGCATTAGAGTTAGAACTCAGTGCCTGTCGGTTGAAACCCCTTCTCTTGAGCTGCTGCTCAACTTTCACCGCCATGTGCACCATCTCCTCAAGGTCGACACAATGATGTAAGTCAACAACATCTATTATAGGAGTATTCGGTCCTACAATGAACCTCGCCATCGTAACCTTCTGATCCTCCTCTATATTAGCCATCACCATCAACATCTCCATCTCCTTATGGTAATCCTCTACGCTTTTAGACCCTTGCGTCAACCTCTACAATCTTTGATAGACATCTCTATAATAATGATTTGTTACAAAACGACGTCGCATCAAAATCCTCATCTCCTACCATGTGGAGACGGGCCACTCGCCGCT
The DNA here is from genome assembly GCA_016081115.2 of Rehmannia glutinosa. Lineage (NCBI taxonomy): Eukaryota > Viridiplantae > Streptophyta > Magnoliopsida > Lamiales > Orobanchaceae > Rehmannia > Rehmannia glutinosa. The sequence goes on along the minus strand of CM071924.1, from coordinate 70,051,057 downwards.
CTTCCTTCTCGAGACCATTAATTGATCCTACCAAACACTTGCGTAATCCGAGAACTCAGTTGATGCCAATTTCATCCTTTTCAATTTGGAATAATTTTGGCAATCAAATACATTTTAATTTTTCTCTCCCAATCCAGATAGGCGTCCGGATCACTCTTTCCCTGGAACGATGGGACTTGCATTTTGATGTTACTCAAATTGCCATCCTCGCGTCCCCCATCACCCCTATTTCCACGCCGACCTCTGCCCAGATTGTAATTTTGCTCCCTTTTGGAATCAAAATCATCCATCTTATCCCCCCATTCCTCTAGTTTGAACCTCCTAGGCCTCCGCGCCCTAGTAACATGTTCCTTTATTCTCGGCGCCTCTCTGGGATTTCCGTACATTTTGATCATTATCTTCTTCACGAGGCTTGCAAGTGCCTCCATATCCAGCTTATTACCTAAATCCATAAGTTGTCGGTTTTCCTCGAACATGGTTGATTCACTCCCTTGCGTGTATACGCTCATGTATCACTCAACTCACAATTTCCAAGTACCCGCACTTGTTACGATTATAAACCAATCAGTGAATCGCAAGCACGACTCAACAAACCAAGACAATCACCAAGCCAACAACAAATCTCAATAATATGAAATTTGTAAGACTAGGGTTTGTATTTCCGAATTTTTAGAATTTTTGAATTTCGTCCTTTTTTTATGCACCCGGATTACGATTCTTTACTCGCTAATTTTTTTGTGTGCAATTTTTTGATTTTTTTTGGTACCCTTGAAGAACTAGGGTTTATAAGAAATTCTGGAAAATAACAAGAATTAAAGAAACAAGGATAGATTTAAGCTTGCTAGATGGCTCTGATTACCAACTGATGTGAACCGCAGCAACGACAGTGCATATGACCCAACAACAATATGTTGTTAACCCAAGATCTTCACTAGTTCGGTTAAAATTGGTGGAAACCTCGACCCATTTCTTAGCAAAGCAAGAACCTCAGTAAGCGAAGATGCCACGAGTAATTATGGATTATTGCCTGATAAGTCGATAATTGCAACAAGAAATGTAAATCTTGAAGCACTTGGAAAAACACTCAATTTGAGAGTAAAAGATGAATTTAATTGATAATTGATTAATAGAACAAGTGTCCCTCCTTATATAGGAGCCAAAACACTAACCCTAATAGGAACAACTCAAAAATTGAAAAGGAAACAAAACCTGAACAAATTCTTCAAAACCCGGACGGAGGCATGGGCACACGCATGGGCCGTGCGTCAAGTTGAATGTTCGCAACATCGCATGGGCACATGCACGAGTCGTGCCCATGCCGTGCGTCAAGTCAAAGGCTCCCAATCTCGTGCACAATAACGCACGGGCGCACGCATGGGCGTGCGTCTGTCTATGCATCAAATTGAACACTCTCCTTAGACCTTGGACCCTAATTTGACCCTTGCTCGTCCCAAACTTGAAATAACAACTTAAGACACGGTCTTAAAGGTTTACTTGGCCTCCAAAACAACAGAACAACTCAAAACAATTCAAACTACGACTAAATAAGATAGACGAATACAAGAGACTAATGAGAACTTGATTACAAGGTCTTCAAGACGCAAAGTGACTCGTATTCATGGCATCCTTTGCTTGCTCAGTCTGAGGTGGACTCTTGAATGTTGATGATGCAAAAAAACTGGACCACCCGAACGTCTTCTTCCATTGACAATGCACTCTCGATCTCCTTTTGAATGACTTGAGTTAAGCCATTGAGCGTATCCTTGAACTTTCTTGCTCGAGCTCTCGTTACCGGACCAACTGGCACCGTCACTGGGTCTTTCATCCATGGATTCTAATCATTACTTCTACCAGATGTGAGATGAATGAGAGACCATCCACCTGTGTTAGTGATTGGAAATATTAGAGAAGAAGTAAGAACAAGATCAAGAACTCAACATGAAGCGACGTTCACTTGTTTCATACCTCAGATTGAACCAAAATATGTGCCGAAATCATTAGATGACACACATTGGATCCTAGATATGCAAGAAGAGCTAAATCAATTTTAAAAAAACACAGTTTGGGAATTGGTTCAAAGGCATACTCACCAAAATGTCATTGGTACTAAGTGGGTAATCAGAAATAAGATGAATGAAAAAGGATTTGTAGTTAGAAATAAGGCAAGAGTGGTAGCCAAAGGGTATTTTCAAGAATAAGGTATAGATTTTGATGAAATATTTGCTCCAGTTGCTAGATTGGAAGCAATAAGGATGTTTCTTTCCTATGTTGCATATAAGAATTTCACTATTTATCATATGGATATGAAGAGTGCATTTCTTAATGGACTATTAGAAGAAGAAGTCTATGTGGAACAACCTCTAGGTTTGGAGCAAAAGACTATTGGAGATAAAATGTACAAGCTCAAGAAAGCACTTTATGGTTTTAAACAAGCACCAAGAACCTGATATGATATATTGTCTCAATTCCTTATAGACATTGGATTTACCAAAGGAAAGGTTGATAGAACCCTTTTCAGAATTCAAGATAGAGATAACATCTTGCTTGTTCAAATCTATGTAGATAGTATAATTTTTGGATCCACAAACAAAGAGAGCTGTGTGATAAATTCTCAAAACTGATGCAAGGAAAGTTTGAGATGAGCATGATGGGAGAATTAACTTTCTACCTAGGACTTCAAGTAAAGCAAATGAATGATGGAACCTTCATAAGCCAAACCAAGTATACAAGAGATTTGATAAAGAAGTTTGGCATGGAAGAGAAGTCATCTATGAAAATTCCAATGAATACCTCAATCAAATTGATACTGACGCAGAAGGTAAACTCGTGGATAAAACAAGATATAGAGCACTCATTCGATCATTGCACTACTTGACTGCTAGCAGACCTGATATCACCTTTGCAGTTGGTGTATGTGCAAGGTTTCAATATGCACCAATAGAAAGTCATATGACTACTACCAAGAAGATATTGAGATATTTAAAAGAAAGCTAAGAAGTTGGATTGTGGTATCCTAAGGAAGGAGGCTTCATGATTGGATATTCAAATTTAGATTATTCTGGATGTAGAGTTGTCAGGAAGAGTACATCTGGTACATGTCAATTGCTTGGAAATAGATTGGTTTCTTGGTTCAGCAAGAAACAAATTCAATAGCTACATCAAAAGCTGAAGCTGAGTATATTGCTGCATGGAGCAGTTGTGCCCAAGTCTTATGGACGAGACAACAAGTAAGAGACTATGACGAAGAAAAAGAAATTCCAATTATGTGTGACAACACAAGTGCAATTTCTATAACTCAAAATCCAGTATTGCACTCAAGGACAAAGCACATAGATGTAAGATATCAATTCATTAGAGATCATGTTGAAAAGAAAGACGTCACATTGGAATATATCTCAACTAAGAAGCAGTTAGCTGATATTTTCACAAAACCCTTATGTGAATCAAGATTCGAAGAGTTAACGATTGAGCTTGGAATGATTGAGCTATATTAATAAGCTCAGAAGTCTCATTCAGTAGAGTGAGAAGTAAATGAATTGTGTTTCAGAAGAGTTTTACTCTTTTAGCAGAGTAAGATAACCCAAAATGGACATTCAGCAGAGTGAAGTCAACTGAACAACTGAGTCTTATTAGCATACTAAAGAGAAAAAGAAGAGTCAAGCAAGCCAAAATGAGTCAACATACTTATTTATTGGCTAAGGGACAAAACGTGGTTGTTTTAATTAAAGCGGGAATGTTTTTGAGATGATGTTAGTGTTATTTAATGCAACACAGTAAAATATGCTACAGAAAACCTATGATTAGCCATAAATGTTGTGGGCATTTAATGCAATAAATTAAAGGCACTTTTCTGGATCAATCTCAACCATTGATTAAATTCAAAATTGCACGATCCCAAAAATGTCTCCTCACTTTTCATATATATCAGAACAGTCATTTCTCCCTGTTCACGCTTACATTCGAACACTCTCAAAATTTCAAAAAATCTCTCTACAAAGAAAACCTTCATTCGAAACTTCAAACTCTGAAGAATCTCCATGGCACCAAAGAAATCATCAATCTTTGCACTCGATTTCGCCAAATTATCAGAGAAAGTGTACTCCAGTACACTCATCGATGCTGAAGGATTGGTTAAACAATATGCATACCAGGGCAGGGCTGAGAAGATCATCAAGCACCTGTAAAAATCAGGACTTTTGAAGTTCCTCAATTTAAAGATGCCACAAACCTATCTTGAAGCGGTGGCAATATTATGTGAATGTTTCCGTTCATGACGATGGTATCCATTCTTTTGTGAATGGTAAAGAGATAAAGATCACAACAGCAGACTTGACTGAGTTGCTTCATCTTCCCAACATCGGACTCACAGAGCTAAAGGACTATGAGTTCTATCTCCAGAAGATTTGGAGGATATTGTTGTGGAAGAGGTTGTTGCTAAGTATAACGCATCAGCTATGAAGGCTGTTATCTAGGAGAAATACCGCAAGCTAATGGATTTGGTAGCTAAGTGTGTGGATATCAAGTTTGGCTTTTACAATCAGCTGTCTCTCGCTAAGCTGACTGTAATGGCGTACATCTTGGAAGACTTAGATGTTAACTGGAGTGAGTACATCTTTGACAAACTGTATCAAAATGTACAACATATGGAGGTAGCTGAGGGGAAGTTCAAGAATATCTTGGGCTACATAATAGTCCTTGGGTATCTGCTCGAGAGGAAGGGCTTGCCACTGAGGAAGGGGAAGCCATTTCCTGTGAACAAAAGGTTATTCAAGGGAAATATGTTAGTTGCTCAGAAGAAAGCCCATGAAATGAAGAAGGGTACTTCTGAGGGGGAAATAGTTGAAGCCGCTACTGTTGCCACAGCTGCCCCAGCTCCAGCAGTTCCGAAGAATAGAAGAATAGCTGCTACACAAGCCGAGTTGTTAAGAAACAAAGAACTCAACCGCAGAGAGGGCTGAGAGATGAACTAGAAGAATCATTTGTTAGGTTTGAAGCTGAGGATTCTAAAGAAATTGAATCCTTTAAGATTCCTTCGGAGAGGCGCTCCAAGAGGAATCAAGACAAGCAGACAACTGCAACTGCCACAGGTAATTGTCAAAAGAGCTGCAGCCGAATCAACTAGTATGGACACAATTGTAGTTGAGTCAGAAGAATTAAGGGTCGAGGACGAAGATGTTGATATCGTTAATGAACCTGTTGTGGACGTTAGGCCACAAGAAGAAATGTTAGAGGGATAAAGCTTCTCAAGAAGAGCCTGAATCACATGCTTATCCTGACATTGAGGCTTAGGTTGTATATTTGGACAATGTGAAAGCTGAGTTTGAGTTATTTTCAATTTTAGAGGCCCGAGATGATCGATGAGGAAGAGTGACATCTTGAATTCCCAAAGAATGTATCTATTTCTTAAGCTTTGAATGATGAACATTCCAGCCAAGTGCCACTTGAGAAAAATAGGAAGAAAGAGAGATGACATTAGAAAAGGGCAAAAATGTTGAACATCAAAAGTGTCCTTTCATTGATGCAGTAATTCCAAATATATACAACAGTGATGAGGAAGTAGATGAAGGTGGTGATGCAGTCAAAGCTGCACAGTTAAGACATGCGTTAAGGGAATCCTATGACATGGCTGAGCAAGCACATCTGTCTGCGGCTATGGAAAAGTAATCCCCTTACCCTAATTATTGAAAGAGTGATGGACACAATTGCTCTCTCATCACCAACTCACTCCAACTCTCACGAAGACATTTGAAATTTGGGAAACGACAATGAAGCTGGAGTAGAAGTGGTTAACTTAGTTGAAGATTTGCCAATGGGTAACCTAGCTGAGCCACACCCAAAGATTGTTACTGAGACATCAGAGACAGAATTAGTTGAAACCAGTGAAACAATTATATCCCCTGTGACAGTTGACCCCAGTGTAATTCAAGATTAACCATTTGGTGAGTTAACTGAGGGGAAAACTGAGCACACTACAACTGAGGCCCCTTCTGAAAATCCTGAAAGGGTTGTAGGGGAACAAGAAATGTTGCATATAGAGGGAAAAGTAGAAGTTGTAGAAGAAGTAGGAAGTTCTTTTAAGGCCATTGATGTTACAGTGGTTGTGACTACTGTAACTGAGGCACAAGTTGGAAAGGATGCTGAAGCCACAATGGTTAAGACTGTTGTTGGCACTAAAAATGAAATCCCAGTGATTGAGACTATTGAGGATGCCAGTATTGTCGAAGACCCAACAATGGTTGAGACTGCTATAAGGAATGTCCAAGACCCTTTAGCGGTTGAGACTGCTAGGAGGAATGAAAAGGTAATTGGGGATGATCAGGCAGTGGATCAAAATCCAGGATCAGAGTCATTTGAGCCTATTGATGAGCCTATGGTAGTAGATTCGCTAGCTGAGAGAGAGATTGAAAATTCGTTGAATCCAGCTGAATTAGAAATGTAAAAATCAGAGGCAGCAACTCAGAATCAGATGCTGTGATGATATTCAGTGAATCAACTGAATCAGATCAAGAAAAAGATGATCCAATGGGAGGTTTAAACTTTATAAAAAAGGGTTTTGTTCTGGTAGACCCTCATCCTCAACTTGCTAGATATCCTGCACATGAGGCTGTTAAGACAGCTGATGCACCAATTACTCAATAGGAAGTACACACTCTTTGCCGGTGAAGGTTTAAGACACGGTGAGGTAATGCGATCGACTCTGTGAGCTAATACATCCACACATGCCGATGAAGCTACATCAGCTGAGGCACAAAGAGCTGTTTGTCAGGGAGAAGAGGCAACGATTCATGAAGGTGAAGTGGGACCTTCCTCCAATCCTATTGACACCTTGAGCATGATTAATTTCGAATTCAGAGAGGGTATCCCCTTCGAAGAGTCTGAGGATGAAGATAGGTTCCACATATATGTTGAAGTTGAAGACCTCAATATTCCTGAGGAAATGAAGATCGTTCTTTATAGGCATGAGTTCGAATTTGCTCCAAAAGACACTAGTGAACAAGCTGCAAAACTTTGTAAAGCTTTTCGCTATATGTTTGGAAAACTTGCTGAATTGTAATGAGGCTTCGTTGATTTCTGTAGATGGATCAATAATCATGATGCAACTATCACAACTGACATCCATCCATGGCACAGTGTTAAGGATCAAAGAGTGGACCTCTTAGACAAATACTCTTCGAAGAGAGCAAGTGGGATACTTCCACCAATTGTATAACAAATTGCTGGTATGGGGAGCTGATAAGCTAGAATTCCAAAGACGCCAACGAGATCTTATGAATCGGATGGAAACATGTCATCGCAGTGACATGGAGTTTCTTCAGACCAAAATGAAGAAGAAATTTGAACATATAGAAGCAATGGTCAAAGAGCAGTTCTCTTCAATGCAGAAATAGCTGACGAACTCTGCTCCAGTCATACAACTGCTGATTTTATGGCTCAGATGAAACTGAATTTCATTTCGAAGAATATTCAGCCATCTTCCCATGTTGATGTCAAAAAGGGGGAAGGAGTAGTTGTGCCCCCTACAAAGGCAAAGACACCAGCTCGTCGATTTTGTTACAAATACTATCCTCTCTATTAGTTGATGAAAAAGCTGAGCTTGCATTGCAAAAGTTAAAGGAAGTAATCGCACTGCAAATCAAAAGAGGAGATAGCAAAGCCTGATAAGAGACAAGAAGACATAATTGAACAGCTGAGACCACAATATGGTGGACCTCCAGCTGGATCACTTTCCCAGGATCACTCAAATGAAGAGTTTGATGCTCTATTATCTGAAGAATATTATCAGGGGATGGAGATTCTAGATGCTTGAGGACTTATACTGGGAGAAAGGTCTTAAAGATATATAGCAGACTAGGAAGCATCCAACTTAAAGTTAGACGACCAAGAATGAGCATATTTCCAAGAGTCAGCAGACACCCATCAACCAAGTTCCCAGAGGTTGTTGGTCCCAAGGCGTGTTTGTGTTAATTCTAGAAGGGAGGGGGTTCAATGGACTTAACCAATTTTCGATTGTTAAACTTAAATCAGAGTTTTCATAAGTAGCAGCTAAATCCTTGAGGGACAGCTTTCTTCAACCTCAATAAGAGAGTTAACCACTCAACATACTCGACCAAGCTATTGATAGAGTAACTCAGCTAAGTGAAGTGAGCTCTTTAAATTTTTAGCTAACTTGGTTTTAACAACGGAAATTTTATGCCCTTTGATTAAAGCATGTTTTGCATCACTTGTTTTAGTTAAGTTATTATCAATTAAGTTTTACAAATATATCAATCAGCAGATATAAAATATGCAAGAATTAAATACTGAAAGTAAATAGACACAGAGCAATTTTATAGTGGTTCGAGGATGGGGTAATTCCTCTACTCAACTCTTCTCCAACTTCTGGAGGTGATCCACTGATGCAACAGTCGAGATACAAAAATGATAAATAGTCCGAGTAAGCCTTAATCACACAATTGGCTTCACTCTTGGAACTCAACTCTTCATAAGACAATTGTCTCGCTACTTCAGCTCTTTTGAATTCTTGGATTTGTTCAAGAATCCCTTCAATAAATCCAAAGCCTGGTTCTAACTTGAATCTGGTTGAGTGCAACAAAATTATGTTCCATGTCCTCCATTTCAGCGCACATTGCTTTGAAAGCCTTTCTAAAATTAGTTGCCTCAGGTGACTAAACCTCAGGAAGTACATAATCGAAGTTAAAACCAAAGAGAACCACTCTTAAATCGTCTGGAGCTTGGAAATCATTTGGACTTATGTCAACTTTGTAACGAGTTCTCTCTTCAACAATATCATCTTCCACTAGTACTTCATCAACATAACGGAAATCCATTTCGTATAGTCCAATAGGCACTGAGGAAGTTCCCACTTCTCCTTTGGGAGCACTTCCCTCAGCTCCCTGGCTAGCAACTCTTTGCGCCTCGTTTGTGGACGCTTCATCGGCAGTCGCAGCTGTGGAAACCTGCTGAGCGGTACTGGGCCTCAGCTGTTTAACAACTTCGTTGGCTCCACTTGCATCATCCTTTTGAGTCTTCTGAGCCTCAACTGCCTCAGCAACATCACGGGTTAGTTAAGGCATCATAGGGGGTGGGCTATAAATCAATATGAACTTTGAAAAAGCCACCTTGGCACGTGCCTCCTTCATTTTTGCCTCCAATTACTTTTCCTCTAGATCAATAGGGGTTGACTCAGCTTCGTTCTCAGAGTTAATGAAATTTAGGGCCACGTCATCGTCGGAGTCATGCAATGCTTCTAGCTCCTTAAGATCAGTTGACTCGGATGCTGGCATAGTAGGAATGGTTTCAGGCAATTTTCCCTTTTCTTGGACTTCACCATTGGAAGTCTCAACCTCTTAGGGGCCTTCAACTACCTTGGCAACAGTCTCAACACTGCAAGGCCTTCTATGTTCCCTTCTGCAGACTTAGTTACATTAAGATCTTGGACATTGGCATCCTTCAAGGTCTCAACCTCTAGGTTTCACTTTGAAGACCAGCAGTCTCAACTGCCGTGGTCCTCCTCGTTCCATTCTGTACCTTAGCTATTTGAGCAGCTTCATTGGCCTCAGTACAATTGGAACCTCAGCTGAGACAGTCTCAACTGTCAAAGCTTCATTAGTTCCAATCTGCTGTTCATCTAGAGTCTTCCCATCGCCTCCTAACTTTAATTTTTCTAGGTCTTATACAACCTCTTCTAACCTAGCTATATTGTGTTCAGCTTTCCCCTTAGCTGGCTCACCAGCTGAATCACGAGCATTGGAGTCAGCTGACACTCGAGACTCGGCTGTTTCCTTTGAGTGTACAGCCGAATGGGCAGTTGTCTCAACAACTTAATCAGGGTGTGGCTCAATTCGGTTGCCCTCTACATCATTTTTCTTAACTTCATTGCCAACCTCCCTAGATAGTCCCTCCGAGTGAGCAGGTTAGGTTGTTGCATCAAGATTCCTCACCACATCAATGATAAATGGGGTAGGAGAAAGAGAAATGAATGTTTCTCCTGTTTCCCTGAGCAAGGATTGCTCATGAAGATCACGAGACTCCTTCAAGACATGCTTCAGCTGAGCCTTCTCCATAGGGTCAGTTGCATCGATAAACTCCACGTCGCTGATGCTTCAGTATGCTGGCTCACCAGCTGACTTCCCTTTTTCTACCTTAAGCTTCATAACATCTTTCTCTTCATACAATACGGTTGTGCAGAAGTCAGCATCAAATGCAAGGCAAATGGTGGTGTTGTCCAAGAATCCTAGGAGATATTCCTTCTCATCGATCATATCAGGTTGTTGAAATTGAATTCAGTTGGCATTCAGCTTCTAAGCCCTCCATGCGCGCAACCGTTTCTCAATGTATGGATATGCTACGGATTCTGGACGAACTTGATCATCAATTTGTTCTTGAATGGGCTTTTCCACAACCTTATTCACCTCAATAGCAACTATATCAGTCTGAGGGATAATAGCTGAATTATCTTGAGTTTCTTCAGCTGCATTTCGTTTGGGGACAACTGAGCTATTTTGACCTTCTTCAGCATCAGCTCGCTCAGCAATGGGTTGAGGGACAATTGCTTTGCTCACCATTGTCATCCTTTGATTTCTGCTGGACAGCGGTGGTAGCTGTCTTGGTCTCAGTTGTGGCGGATACAGTTGGCTTAGCAGTTTTCGCAACTGCTTTCATAAGCCGTCTCTTGGTTCTCCTCTCCACGGGGACTTTAGCTTCTTCTTCTGGTTCGTCTGCCACAACGACTGACTTTGCTGCCTTCTGCCTTATTCACAGTTGGCTTGCAAGGCACAACTGTCCTCCTCTTCTTTGTCACTGGGGAGGGAACTGCAATAGGTTTCGGTGAGGAAGCTGGAACAAAAGCAGTTGTGTCCTCGGGGACATGCTCAGCTGATTACCCCTCAGATGTAACAGTCTTCTTCGCATGAGCCTACTTCTAAGCACCAGAGAGATTGGCCTTAAACATCTTCTTGTTCGCATGGAAGGGTTTTCCCTTGCGCATGGGCACACCCTTCTTCTTCATGAAGTAGCCTAAGATTAGGGCATGTCCAAGGGAACCTACAAACTTCCCATCAGAAACTTTCACATTGTGCACATTCTGGCAAAACTTCTCAAAGATGAACTCACTCTAGTTCACCTCCAACTCCTCCATAATGGCAGCCGTAACAATCAGCTTAGTCTGGGATAGCTGATTGAAGGAGCCAAACTTCATGTCAATGCAGTTGGCTACCACATCCATCAACTTGTGGTTGTCATCCTTGATCGGCTTCTTCAAAGATGAGTAGTTGGGCTTGCCAGCTGACTCTGGATTGGCTATTTATTTCCATGCCTGCCCCAAATCAACCTCCTTCCTAGTAAGCTTTTTCAGTCCACTAGTGGGAAAGTGCAAGTATTCTGCCAAGTCAGCCGCAACCAACTTAAAGTCCTTTCCATTCACAGATGAATGGATATCGTCATCGTGAACCGAAGCGTTCACATAAAACATGGAAACTTTCTCCTGGAATGTTTGGGTCTTCTTCATCGTGAGAAATCTTTTTAGCCCATATTTCTCCAAGTGCTTTGCGATCTTCTCAGCCAACTCCTTGTCTACAGTCTGCTTGACAATGCCTTCAAAATCGACCAGTGATCCTGTAAAGTTTGGTGAAGTTAAGAGCAGCATCCTTGGGTGCCACATCAAATCTTGAGAGCGAAAAAGGAGAACTAGGGTATGATATTTTACAGAGAGAGTTTCTGGAAATCTTTGAAAGCAAGAGAGTGAATGTGAAAAGAGAGAAAATGGCTTTAGAGTATATACATGACTTGAAGAGATGATTTTAGAATTTCAAAAGTTTAAAACTTGATCAATGGCTGAGATCAATCTTTTCAATGTGCATTAATTTCACCACATTAAATGCAGCACCATTTATATCCAATCATGTATAAACCGTCACAGCTTTCGACTGAAAACATTTAATGTTGCTGACGTCAAACTAAAAACATTCCTGCTCAAGGAAGACGACTCGTTTTGTCACATAGCACAAAAATGTATCAGTTATCTTCATTTATGACTTGACTCTGCTTCTCTCTTCCATTGATTCGACTGAATGATACTTGGCTATCCAGCTAACACGATTCAACTAACTAGCCATCAAACCTATTTCACTTGGCTGAATAAGTGAAACTCTTCTGATATGCAATATCTAACATTAATGTGTTTGGTTCTTCAATGCAATACTGGATTATGAGTGATTGCAATGGCACTTTTGTTATCATACATAATTGGGATTTCTCTTTCTTTAATATCATAATCTCTCAGTTGTTGCCTCATCCATAAAAATTCGCACAACAGCTGCCTGCAGCAATGTACTCTGCTTCAGCGGTGGATGTAGCTATTGAGTTTTGTTTCTTGCTGAACCAAGAAACCACTCTGTTTCCAAGCATTTGACAGGTACCAAATGTACTCTTTATTTCAACTCTACATCCAGCATAGTCTGAGTCTGAGTATCCAATCAGCTTGAATCCACCTTCCTTTGGATACCATAAGCCAACTTCTTGACTTCCCTTCAAATATCTCAGGATTCTCTTAGTTGCAGTCATATGACTTTTCTTTGGAGCAGACTGAAATCTGGCACATACAATTACAACAAAGGTGATTTCTGGTCTGCTGGCACTTAAGTAGAGTAATGATCCAATGAGTTCTCTATATGTTGTTTGATCAACATATTTCCTTCTGCATCCATATCCATCTTTACAGAAGTATTCATGGGAATCTTCACAGATACTTCTCTTCCATACCAAATTTTCTCATTAAATCTCTAGTATACTTGGTTTGACTTATGAAGGTTCCATCCTCATTTCTTGACTTGAAGACATAGGAAGAAATTCAGCTCTCCCATCATGCTTATCTCAAACTTTCCTTGTATAGGGTTTGATAATTGGTCACACAACTCTTTGTTTGTGGATCCAAAGATGATATCATCCACATATATTTGAACAAGCAATATACACCCTCCATCTTGAATTATGAAGAGTGTTCTATCAACTTTGCCTTTGGTGAATAATGTGTGTGCTTGTGATTGTAAGTGGGTGCAATATATGGTGGTTTTGGTTTTTGGACTCCCCCATTTCTTGAGGATCCTTTTTGCAAAGTCACTCTTGGAGTTTGAGCATTGACAAAGGACTTGAATCCTAAGCCTGCTTTATCTCGTATTTCTTTTTGAATCCTCATTAATTCATCTAATGTTTTGGATGACTTACTGAGTGATGCAATCACATTTTTAAGTTCTTTTTCTCCTTTTTATCTCTCAGCTAAGTCTTCTTTGACCTGAGCTATCTTAGCCTTCAGCTCTTTATTCTCATCAGCTATGCGACTAAGAGTATTCAGCTCTTCAGTCAGCTGTGAGTTTTGGCTTTTGAGCTGACTGTTTTCCTCATTTAAGAGTGTGTGTGAGGATTTTATGTGCTCAAAATCTTTTATCATTTTTTCAATTAAGTCATAAAGATATGTGGGTGATGAAGTGTGTGCCACTATCACTATCATCAGAATGTGAGCTAGATGAGTTAGAATGTACCTCATCTTCCTATTCTATGGCCATGAGGCATATCAATGCCTCTTCTTCTGTATCTAAGGAATAGTCTGCCTCACTACTGTCCGACTCAGTTGTCTCCTTGCACTTAGCTGTGTTAGGTTCAACACTTGGCTTTCTTTCATTCTTGTCTCCTTTCTCTGAAGACTTTTCTTTCTTCCTCAATTCTGTATATATTGACTGATGGATATGAATAGTCAACAACAAAGTGTCCTGGCTGTCTGCAGTTCCAGCACATGTTCTTAGCTCTCTGGTAATCAACTTTATGATATTCAGCTCTCTGGTCGTCTACTCTTTTTGGTGGTCTATCTTCATTTCTCTTGGAAGGAGCTGAGTGTCTTCTGGAGGTTTCACCCTTGTTCTTTTTGTAGTTCTTATTAAAGAACTTGTTAAATCTCTTAACCATCAGGGCTATCTCCTTCTGGTCAATGATGTCCTTTGATTCAACTTTCTTGGATTCTCCAGCTAATAGAGCAGCTGTCTTGGGTACCACTATCTCTTCTTGCTATTTCCTTCTAAGCTCAAATTCATATGCTTTTAAATCTGATAATATCTCATGGTTGGAGGTTCTTGTCAAGTCCAAAGAATGTCTCAGGGCCATCACTTTCATTTTCTACTCAGCTGGGAGCGACCTTAGGATTCTCATACACATATCCATTTGTGTTCGTTCCTTTCCTAGAGTTGAAAGCTCATTGGTAATCTCAGTAAATCTGACATCCAACTGATCTAGAGTTTCACCTGCAAGCATTTTAAATATTTAAATTTTTGTACACCAACAATTAGCTTATTTTCTTTGATTTGCTCTGATCCTTCGCAAATCAAAGTCAGCTTTTCCCATATCTCATGAGCAGTCCTGCAAGATTCCATTTTATTAAACATGGCTTTGTCAAGAGTTTTGTATAAAATATCCTTGGAAACATTGTCCAAGTTATATATTTTTATATCTCATCGGTTCATTTGCTTCTTGGTTTTTCAACCATAGCAGGCATTGGTGCAGCAGGTACACCAGGTGCTACATCAGCATCTCCTTCAGTAGCAGGGGCATCAGCTCTCGTAACTATATTCACTTCCATGATTTGTATGGGTCCATCTTCAATAACAAACCACATTTCATCGTGCAGTGCTAAAAGATGTATCTGCATGCAAATCTTTCAATCATCATACTCCTCAACAGTGAACATAGGAATCCGAGATAGATTTTCTTCCATGATAATAACTTTAGAAAGAAAGTTTAAAAACACTCAAGTGTTGATTCTTTGAAAAAGATTGAGATCTAGCTCAGTAACTAGTGCGGAAGGTTCTTTGAACCAACCGCGATCTGATACCACATATAGGTCCCAAGGGGGGTTTGTGTTTAGTCTAGAAGGCGGAGGGATTGAATACTTAACCAATTTTTGATTTTTAAACTTAAACTAGAGTTTTCACAAGTAGCAGTTAAGTCCTTGAGGGACAACTTAGTTCAACCTCAATAGGAGAGTTAAGCACTCAATAGACTCGACTTAGATGTTGATAGAGTAACTCAGCTGAGTGAATGAGCTCTTCAAATTTTCAGCTAACTTGGTTTTAACAGTGGAAGTCTTACACCCTTTTGTTAAAATATGTTTTACAACACTTGTTTTAGTTATGTTATTATCAGTTGAGTTTGGCAAATATATCAATCAATAGATATAAAATATGCAAGAATTAAATGATGAAAGTTAATACACACAGAGAAATTTTATAGTGGTTCGAGGATTGGATAATTCCTCTACTCCACTCTTCTCCAACTCTTGAAGGTAATACATTAATGCAACAGTCGAGTTACAAAAAGGGTAAACAGTCCGAGTTAGCCTTGATCACACAATTGGCTTCACTCTTGGGACTCAGCTCTTCATAAGACAACTGTCTCGCTACTTCAGCTCCTTTGAATTCTTCGATTTGATCACAAAGCCCTCCAACGAATCTAAATTCTTGTTCTAACTTAAACCTCACTGCACTTCCTTCAATCCTTGGATGTGCATACCCCTTTGTCTTTAAACAAATATCCTCTTCAATAGTTTGAAGTTTTTCTTTCCTTCACTGAATGTGTTGGTTAGATAGACATCGAGTTTTAGGCTTGAGGATAGAGTGTATTGCTTAAGAGTGTTTTGCCTGAATGCTCTTTTCTTAGATTGCCTGAATGCTTTATTGTATCGTATATTGTAGGAGCTCTCTCACATAAACTCCTAAGCTTCTTTATAGTGGTAGTTCAAAAATGTATCCGTTGAAGAGATAGACACACTTTCGAACTCCACTTCATAGACATTATCTTGTCTTGTTATGTAGCAATTGATGTTGACTCAAGCTTGGTTTAATGCTCTGCAGTTATGCCTGAACCACAACAGGTGTTCTGCGAACATCTTATTGGTTCCCAGCCTTTTGCACTCCTTGAGCAAAATAGTTTTAAGGTTGTCGTCTGTTTTCTTTCCACTTTGAGTAATTCTTTGATTTTACTTATCAACAGACTTTTTCAGCTTTCTTCGAGTTCTTTTGTTGTTGAACCCCTTTATAAGTCTTCTCCAAATATCTGGGACTGGTTTAGTTGCCAGTCCGCTGACTACGATAGTTTTTTGGTACTTGACTGAGTCTTCTCTTCAACACTCAGATGTAACACAACTGAATCTTTACTTTGTCCTTCAGTCAACTTCTGCAATCTTCAACTTGGCTGCTTCCACTCAACTCATAGATCCTATCTATTATATAGTTGAATTTATAACAGAAAATGGGGTGCCAACTTCCTAATCTAAGTTTTACATAGCATCATCAAAATCTATACAATAAATCTCCCAACATAGGTGGTAGCCATGTTGGAGGGAGGAGTGCCAAAAGAGGGAGAAGTTCAGATAGATGAAGAGGTAGGGGAAGAGACTCATCCTCAGGTGGGAGAGGTAGAAGCTTTCCACCAAGAAGAGGAGGTGGAGTTGCATCCTTTAACCCTCTAAAAAGAGATGGGCCATTTTGGATCGGCCTACGAGAAGCTCAAAGGAGAGAAGATGAGCGTAGGGCAGATGAAATAGCGAGAAGGTGTGAGAAGGAAGAGGAAGAAAAGCGAAGAAAATTCTAGGAAGAGAGAAGAAGACAATAGAGAAGATAAAGTGATAACTGTCAAGATTTTGTATTTATACAATTCATTGTAATATACACAATAATGTAAATGCCTGAATATACATGAATAAATTTGTTATATTCATTTTCAATTCTTTATTTTTCACCACGGATGTTGTAGAAAGTTTTAGCATCATTAAAAAGGGAAAAATTGTTAGGAAATTTATTGTATAGATTTTGAGGATGCTTAGGAAATTGTGTATTAGGAAGTTGGCATAACCTAGTTCTGTATGTGAATTCTACTTTGTAATAGATAGATTATTAGCGGAGTCCAATACAAGCTAACTAGAGTATGCAGAAGATTTGCTGAAGAATGCAGAGAAGAATCAGCTGAGTCGCAACTGAGTGAATCAAAAGACCTTTAGTCAAGTACGTCAGCTAAGTTTTACAGAAGACTTTCAGCATAGTCAACTAAAGAATGAGAGAGATAACTCAAGTCAAGGGGTAAACCAGCTGAAAGAATTAGAGACAACTGAAAATAGTCCGTTGTGTTAAAGTCAAAGAACTTACCTGTTTTTGTAATGGTGGCATGTTGGGAAAATTTATGTAAAGATTTTGATGATACCATGTAAAACTTAGATTAGGAAGTTGGAACCCCATTTCAAATGTAATTCAACTTGTAATAGATAGGGTTCTATGAGCTGAGTCAAAGGCAGCCAAGTTGAAGATTACAAGACTCGACTGAAGATTTAAGAGAATACCCAGCTGTGTGGCAACTGAGTGAAGTGAAGTGAATGATCAGTTAAGTGACATAAAAATTGTCTCAGTCAGCTGACTCACAACAAAGTCATTCCAAAATGATTGGAATCGAAGGTAACAGGGGTATGCAACAGACAAGACTCAAGAAAGCTGAAAGAGATCCGTTGTCAAGCAAAGTCAAGATTTTGCTGGAAATAGGCGTGTGTCAGACTGCCAGCAATAAAGCTATTTTACTGAAAGAGTGCAAAAAGCAAGGAACCAATGGGATGTACCTGAAATTCTGCAGAGGCTAAGGAAAGGCTACAGAGCATTAAATTCAAGGTACGGTCTTCATCAATGCTTCAAGACAAGACAAGCCAACAACCTATAAAGTGTGGTCTGAAAAATGTGTCTATCTCTTTAATGGACATATTTTCAAACGTGCACTATAAAAGGCTGATGAGTCATTTGAGAGAAGCTTACCCAATCTATCAAAATTATCAAGCATACAAGCATTCAAGCAATAACCTGCAAAGCAATATCTCTCAAGCTTACAAAGAATATCCTCAAGCCTAAATTCAACGAAAATCGATTCAACACACTTAGTGAAGGAAAGACAACTTCATCAATTGAAGAAGAAAACTAGTTATCAAGAACAAAGGGTCTACTCTCCAAGGTTGAGGCAAGTGTACTAAGATTCCAGATCGAACCAATGCTTTGAACCTGTTGGAGGGCTAAGTGATCAAGTCCAAAGGTTTGAAGGAAGCTCAAGTAGCAGGGCAGCCGTCTTGTGAAGAATCTGAGTCCCAGGAGCAGTAGGTTGTGTGATCAAACCTGACTCGGACTGATAACTACTTTGTAACCAAGTCAAGCTACTTAGTGGATTTCTCCAGGAGTTGGAGAACAGTGGATTAGAGGAATTACTCCATCCACGAACCACTATAAATTGCTTGTGTCCAAATACTTTCAGCGCACTTAATTTTTCGCATTATCTTTATATTTGCAGATAGTTCAAATTGCTTAAGTCTGCTGATAATAACCTTGCTAAAACAAGTGTTCAAAAACATTGTCAAAATCTAAGGGTGAAAGTCTCCCGCTATTAAAAACCAAGTCATAATCGTTTTATAGTGTTATTTGAAAATAGCTAAGCTATACCATCAACAACTTAGTCGAGTCTGTTGAGTGAGTAATTTTACTGTGTAAGCCAACCTAGCTGTCCCTCAAGGACTTAGCTGACTTGAGTCAACTCTTATATTGTTAAAAGGACTAAAACGAAAAGTTGGTAAAGTTTATTCAATCGCCCCTTCTAAACTTTGCTTATCACCCCTTGGAACCTACAAGTGGTATCAGAGCGGTTGGTTCATTGAGCCTTCCGTACTGGTTACTGAACTAGATCTCATTCTTTTTCAAATGATCAACACTTGAAGTTTTTAAAGCTCTTATTTAAAAAGCAAATATATTATAATGGAAGCAAATCTAACTCGCATTCCAATGTTTACTATTGAATAGTTCGATGATTGGAAAATATGTATACAGGCTCATCTCTCAGCCCTACACAATGAGATGTGGTTCGTCATTAAGGATGGGCCACTACAAATTCTAAAAGTCAATAGAGCTGTAAAAAGGGATGCTCCTGCTGAAGGAGAAGATGATGCACCTGCAGAGCCTAGACCTGCAATGGTGGGCAAGCCACGTTGTGAGTGGACAAATGAAAATCGAAAAATATATAACTTGGACAATGTTTCCAAGGATATATTATATTAAACTCTTGGTAAGGCCATGTTTAATAAAGTCAAATCTTGTAAAATAGCCAAAGAGATTTTGGAAAAACTCACCTTAATTTGTGAAGGGTCTGATCAAATTAAGGAAAATAAATTAACTGTTTCGATTTAAAAGTTTGAAAAATTTATGTTTGAAGATAAGAGTCTGGATCAGCTGGATGTCAGATTCACAGAGATAGCCAATGAGCTTTCAGCTTTAGGGAAAGAATATAAACAAAAGGAAATGTGTATGAAGATTCTAAGGTCTCTCCCAGCTGAGTAGGAAATCAAGGTTATAGCTTTTAGACACTCCATAGATCGTACAAGAACATCCAACCATGAGATGTTCTCTGATCTTAAAGCATATGAGTTTGAGCTAAGAAGGAAAGAACAAGAAGAGACAAATGTACCCAGGACAGCTGCACTCATGGCTGGTGAAGCAAAGAGAGCTGAATCCAAAGAAGCCATAGACCAGGAAGAGATTGCCCTTATGGTAAAAGGATTCAACAAGTTCTTCAATAAGAACTACAAGAAAAAGAATGGTGAATCATCCAAGAGACACTCAACACCTTCCAAAGCAAGGGAGGACAGGCCACCAAAGAGAGTTGATCATTAGAGGACTGAGTATCATAGAGCTGATAATCAGAGAACTAAAAGAGCAGTCTTTCAGAGAGCTGAAAACCTGTGTTGGAATTGCAGAATACCAGGACCTTTCGCAGTTGACTATACCTATCCACCAGTCAGCAAGTATAAAAATGAAGAAGAAAGAAAAGTTTTCAGAGAGAGAAGACAAGAAAAGAAGAAAGCCATGTTGGCTGCGGTGACTGCTGACACAGCTAAGTGTAAAGAACCAGCAGAGTCAGATAACAGTGAAGCTGACTACTCCAGTAACACGAAGGAAGAGGCTTTGATATGCCTCATGGCCAAAGAACAAGACTCCAATGACCAAGAAGATGAGGTACACTCTAACTCATCTCATTATGATTCTAGTGATAGTAATAGTGATACAAACACTTCATCACCCACAGATCTTTATGGTTCTATTGGCAAAATGATGAAAGACTTTGAGCACATAAAAACCTCACACACACTTCTAAATGAGGAAAACAACCATCATAAATGCCAAAACTCATAGCTGACTAAGGAGCTGAGTACTCTAAGTCATATAGCTAAGGCTAAGATAGCTAAGATCCAAGCAGACTTAGCTGCAACAGAAAAGAGGGAAACAGATCTGGAAAAAGTGATTGCATCATTCACTAAGGCATCTATATAATTGGATGAACTTATAATGATTCAAAAAGAAAGTGGAGACAAGACAGGCATTGGATTTAATTCCTTTGCGCATGCTCAAGTCCCAAGAGCGGTTACCGAAAAAGGATCCTCAAGTAATGAGGCAGTCTAAAAACCCAAAGCACCATATGTTGCACTTACACCCACTCAAAAACACAATCACAACCATGTTGTCCTTGGATACAAAGGAAAAAGCAAAAAGCCAACAGAGTATGCTGAGAGGACAACTGAAACAAAATTCAGAAGAGTCCATCAGCAGACTCCAAATAGAAAATACTCTGTAAAATCCAAACAGAGCTATCAAAAACCACAGAGATTTCAGCAAAGAAAATCATATGATGGGAATGGTAGAAATTACCCCAACCAGGCTGAGTGGAACAATCAAATGAGATATAAGCCAAGACCAATGGGATACAAGCCTAAGTAGCAAAGACCTCAGACTAAAAATAGGTCAATCCCAAGGCAAAAGAGTTATAATCAGCACACATATGTACCCAAGCACAAAGCCCAATATGCTCAAAAGTTCCACTACTATCCCAAGAAAGTAAATGCACAAACACACACATAGGCATACAGACAAAAGAGACAGTTATATGAGCCTAAATCCCCTAAGAAATTTGCAAATGTTCACTATGATTATGGAACTGATAGGTGGAAACCTCTTAGAATCAGATCTTTTGGGTATAGGTTGGTTGGATCACCTTATAGTGCTAACCTCTTAGGACCCAGGCAAGTATGGGTACCTAAAAACTAATTTCTTTGATTGCAGGTTCAAGGACAACTGAGTGCCAAGGAACCTGGTACATAGATAGTGGTTGTTCCAGACATATGACATGCAATAAGAAGAATCTTTCAAAGTTCAAGGAAATAAAAGGAGCTAAAGACATGTTCAGAGGAAATGAAGCTCCAGGGAGATCAAAGGCACTGGATCCATCAAGAAGAATGGACTAGAGATCACATATGTAGCATATGTTGAAGGTCTCAACTTCAATCTGCTGAGCATCAGCCAACTCTGTGACAAGGGCTATAACATGGGTGTTTGCCAAATCAAGGATGTTGAATCAAATGAGATTGTGCTACAAGGATCAAGGCAGAAGAACATGTATGTAGTGGATTGGTCAACTGCTACACCAAACACATGTCTCTAGCTAAAAGTACAACCGAATCAAGTTTGCTGTGGCACAAGAAGTTGAGCCACCTGAATTTCAAGACAATCAACAAGCTTTCAATGAGTCATCTTGTGGAAGGATTGCCTGACTCAGTGTACAAGAAAGAAAGCATCTGTGATGCATGCCAGATGGGAAAACAATCTTCTTTCAAGGAAAGCCAAGTCCTTCTTCAACGAGGATACTGCACTTATTGCAAATGGATTTGTTTGGTCCTATTGAACCAGCTAGCATTAGTGGAAATAAATACACCTTAGGGGTGGTGGATGATTATCCAAGATAAATATGGACTATCTTTATGTATAAAAAGAAGTAAACCTTGCAGAAGATTCCTCAGCTGATGAGAAGAGTTCAAAATGATAAGAGTCAAACCATTATAAAGATAAGGTCTGATAGAGGAACTGAGTTTGTCAATGGGATTATAACTCGGTATTACATAGAAAATGGTTCTGCTCATGAGTTATCTACTGCAAGAACTTCACAGCAGAACGAAGTGGCTGAAAGAGGGAACATAACTCTCAAGGAAGCTGCGAGGACCATGTTAGCTGAAGCAGGATTGCCTAAGAGATTTTGGGCTGAAGCCATTAATACTACTTGCTACACTCAGAATATGTGTATGATTAACAGTCAACTATCCAAAACCCCTTATGAAATTTGGATAGGGAGGAAGCCAAATGTTGGATATTTTCATATTATTGGATGTAAGTGCTTCATTCACAACAACGACAAGGAAAACTTGAAATCTTTTGATGCTAAAGCTGATGAATGTATCTTTTTAGGATACTCAGCTGAGAGTATAGCTCTCAGAGTGCTGAACAAGAGGACTATGGTTACAGAAGAGTCTATCCATGTGATTTTTGATGAACCTAATGTCAATGAAGAAGACATAGATGAGTTAGCTGACAAGAAAAATCAGCCAACTATTCAGAAGAGTCCTTATGTTGGGGCAGATATAAGAGGACTCAACCCTGATGAAGATGAGACAACTAAATCTCAGAGACAGCTGGAAAGTCTGCAGCTGAATGATGATGAGAAAGCTGGTCAAGAAAACTTAGCTGCGAGACGACTGAATCCATCAGACTTACTCCAACCAGATGTGAGATGGCTGAGAGACCATCCACTAGAGTTTATAATTGGAGATGTTAGAGAAGGAGTAAGAACCAGATCCAGGACTCAACATGAAGCTATGTTCACTTATTTCATCTCCCAAATAGAGCCTAAAGATGTGTCACAAGCATTGGATGACACACATTGGAAAAGCTGAATCAATTTGATTCTATGCAGGAAGAGCTGAATCAGTTTAAGAGAAATAATGTTTGGGAATTAGTTCAAAGGCCTACCCACCAAAATGTTATTGGTACCAAGTGGGTATTTAGAAACAGGATGAATGAATAGGGATCTATAGTAAGAAACAAAGCAAGATTGGTAGCCAAAGGGTATTGCCAAGAGGAAGGTATAGATTTTGATGAAACACTACAAGAAAAATGCCAATAGACACCACTACAAAGACATCGGTTTTATGACTCTTCTGGTGTCTTTTCCCATATAACAGCGGTTTTGAAAGAAACCGTGTCTAATTAGTGCTATTTTTTGATAACAAACAATGGTTTCACATAACCAGTGTCAATTGTAAAAACAAATACCCAATTCGACAGCGGTTTTGGCATCGGATTTACGAAACTGCTCTATTTACATAAACTATTTTAGATTTGACAGCAGTTGTTTTGATATCGTTCTAAAACCGGTGTCTTTAATTATTTAGAAACCAGATTTTTAGACATCGTTCTAAAACCGGTGTCTAATCATATCGTATTACACCGGTCACAAAATTGGTGTCTATTTAAATACTTTTTTTTACTTAATTAGATGTTAACTTAATAATGTAGGTATAGATAAAAAAAACTTAATAATATAGGTATTGGTACCTGTTAACTTAAACCTTAATATTTTTTTTACTTAATACTTTTTTACTTAATGGCAAAAAAGATGTTCTAATTAGTTCTAACCATCTTTTAGAGTCTCAGACGAAATAAAAGTTCTAACCATCCGTCTTTACAAAAACCTTCCCGTCTCCCATCCGCCAAGTCGCGTGACGCCATCCGCCAAGTCGCGCGACGCCATCCGCCAAGTCGCGCGACGCCATCCGTCTTTACAAAAACCTTCAAAAACGTCCAAATGCGCTAACAGTTTCTAGCACTAGCAAGGTTTAGTATTTTGGCTATAACATTCTCTATGAAATTGGTATTAAGGTGATTCAAGTGGCTATGGAAAGCTAAGCGAATGGGCTACAACTTTCATGAAGACCACAGGAACAAATTTGGACAATAATATGGAGAAAAACATATCACATGGCCGGACCGTGTGGTGTCACATGGCCGCGTGAAAATGCCGGTGTGGGATGACACAACTGTGTGAAGTGGGGAAAATAGGAGACAAAACTAGGCCCGCACGACCATACCGTGTGAACCCACACAACTGGGTGGAAAAGGGCAAAAATGCAAACGGCTGTGTGGGACTCTGCCAGACGCGTTTTTTTTGGAGTTCTTCTCCCATTCCAACTCTACAAGTGACCTCTCCAAACACCTATATAAAGAGGACCAAGGCCAGAACAAATTTTCATCATCATACATCATCCAACATCACTTCATATAGAGAAAACACATCAAATTACACAGGAACACAAGTATCGAAGATCTTCTGCGAGAGGAAGGCTAGGTCGCAAACCACACCACAAGGCCTTTATCTACGGGAGTACAAGAGCTTCGAAGGTTTAGGAGGGGAATCCATTCTGATAAGAAAGGGCTCTCTTTCTATGTCTAAGATCTGTTGTATGTGCTTAAATAATGTCATAATATTGATTTCGAATTTGTCTATGAATTTGTAATAAATGTTTGGCTTATCTTTCGGATCTTAGGGGCATAATAAAAACTGTGGATTCATGTTAAATATGATTATTTATTTTCTTAATTAATTCATGCTTTCTATTTTATGAATTCGAGTGCTTATTTATGATTATTAATTATTTGGCCAATAATTTGCATGTCATACTTGTTAGTCCAGAATCCGGGAGGTGAGTTCTAACGAGACGAAAATCGAATTCAAACATAAACAGGGTAATGTATCGGGAGACTACTTCTGTTTGTGGGGAGTATTTCAATTCAAAGTTCTTTTGGGAGTTAATAATAGTTGTGATAGATTGGGAGACCTTAAATATTATTAATCTACTATTTATGTGCCATCCGGGAGGGGGAATAAACTATTTGAGGAGTTGAACCCACAGAATTGCATGAATTGGTTTTTAAAACTTTAATTGCATTTAATATTGAACAAACATGTTGAGATTATGTGCCTAAGGTTGCTCCTGTAGTTGTTGAAAATACTTGTGGGATTCACTAATTTATTTTTATTTCTTTATTTTCGATTTTTATATACTCTTGATATTCGGTCGCTTCAATAAATTAGAATACGATGTTATTATAGCCTAAGTGTTTCACATTTCAATCCCTGAGAAATACGACCTTGTTTGCCATTATTCTATAAACTACACTGTACACTTGCAGTCGTATGATCCACATATTTTTGGCGAACAAGTTTTTGGCGCCGTTGCCGGGGATTGATTAGATTCTACTTAGATATAGTAATGAGTAGTCCAATCTTAATTGAAGCATTTTTTCTGTAAATATTTTTCCTTTTTTCTAATTTTTTATTTGTCTTCTTCTTCGTTTCTAACATCGTTTTTGTTGAATGCGAGACTGGAAGCTTTGGAGATACAAGCAGCCCAAATCGCTACTGCAGTGGGAGGTCAACATCAAAAGTGCAAATTCCCAAGTGATACTGAACTTAATCCGAGACAACAGAGCAACATCATTCGTCTAATGGATGGTACAAAATATGATGGCTCAAGGATTTCAACCGACACGGTTCAACAAAAGTGATGTTAGAAATCTGAGTCTAGCTGAAGACGAAAACTTAGCGCTTTGTGGGAGGCAACCCATGAAACATCGCGACAAATCCCGGGGGTAAAAAAAAAGGAAAAAAAAAAACATGACTGACGCATACGACCCCACCGTGCGAACTGCTTCTTCAGTTTCCAATTCGACGGACGAGCTCCCGACTTCACATGAACTATCCAGGTAAGTACTCTTTACGCATTCTTCTTTCTTTTAATAATTTCATCATATGTTCAGGACGAAGCATATTTTAAGTTTGGGGGGGGGTTGTCAAGAATGCGTAAATTAGTATTGTTACATATTTTGCATTGCATTTAGGATTGCATGTAGAACATTAAAATTTTATTCGATTTTTTTCCAATTTTTTTATGTTTTTTTTTATTTTAGCATGTTTACCACTTTAGAATGTTTAATTGCTTTTGTGTGTGATTTTAATTAAGTTTTTTTTTAAAAAAAATGCCCATCTCCCGTATGATTTTACTATGAGCATTTTATGGAATGAGATAACATACTTCTAGGAATAGTGTGATGAATTGTTGAGAAGAGGTCATTTATTTGTTTGGCATTAGTTAAGAAAATTGGGTATTTGATCATGTTGCGAAAAATAAGCCTGTGAGCTTTTGTGCCTATAACTGCTTTATCTTATGCAGCTTATTGATTCTTCAGTGTGTCATTCATGATTGTTAGAACTCTAGAACTTGCTCTGGTATCTTCATTGAAGCCATGTGTGTGTGCAGTTTTTGAAAATAATTTAAGGCCATCTTTGTTTAGCCTACTTAGCCTAAAAAGCCTACCTATGAACTCATGATTCTCTAGTTAGCCAATTTTGAACCAAAACTTTTATTTTAGGCCACATTGATCTTTAGAATTGCAAAATGATTTTATCCCTGAAATTTCTTGAGCTTATAGAAAATGAATAAGTTTGGGGAAGATGTGAAAATTTATGAAAAAAAGAGAAGAAGTTGGCAAAAGAAAGAGGGATGAGCAGTATCTGGGTAAATGAAAAAAATATATATATATATTATATACATGAAGCTCGAAAAAAAAAAGAAACATCTCTGAAAAAGAAGAGAAAATCGAGCAAAGCAAAAGAAAATTTTAAAAAATTATGAAAAAATGAGAGATTGAGGCTAAAGAAAAAGAAAAAGAAAAATAGGCAACAAGGCCTAAGAATGAAAACGGGAGAAATAAGGGTGAAATTGAAAAAGAAAATGAGAATTGTGATAAAATTGGTTTGGTGAGTTGCAAGTTTGTGCGCTTAAATTCTATTTGCTCAAGTCAAGTCACTCAATCCAAATTTTTCCTACCCTTACCAAAGAGACTACAATACAACCAAATAAAAAGTACTTTTTGATTCTTAGATTGTGCACATAAAAGTGGTCGAGATGTTAGACGATTTGTATGCCTATAGTAGTTCTACTTTCACTGAATTAAATTAGAGCGTAAACACTATCCATCCACTTTTGAGAGTCGAGTGATACACTATCTACTTGTGAGTTGCCATCTCTAGTGCCTAAGAGAGTATTGACTATGCTGAGTTTATGAATGAGGACTTCTTGATTATGAATTGCATGATTTCTTGAGTATGGAATCAAATGTTATTTAATGTTCATAGTATTCTTTTACCCCTTGATATTATTTTTCTTAATTTGCTCGAGGACGAACAATGCTTTAAGTTTGGGGATTTTAATGAGTGTAAAATAAACGTGCATTTGAGGGTTTAAAACGATATATATATTTGATGCATTTGCACGCATATTCAGTGTGTTTTTGTTGGTTTCCTTTGTTGGGCATGATATTGCGTATTCTTGTAACTTCTTACAGGAAATAGAGCTAAATTGGATAAAAAGAGATATCATGTTCCAAAGTATAGGTCAAAAGCTAAGGTACGAGCAAAAATATGAAGGAGAGAAGCATGGACGGTCGAAAAAAGGGAATTTTCTTCAAAAATGCCAAAATGCGCTAACAGTTTCCAACACTAGCAGGATTTAGAATTGTTGCCATAACTTTCTCTTGATATTAAGGTTATTCAAGTGGCTTTGGAAAGCTAAGAGAAAGGAAGATAACTTTCATGAAGACTCTAGGAGCAAATTCGGACAATAACATGGACAAAAACACGTCACATGGTCGGACCTTGTAGTGTCACACGGCCGTGTAAAAATGCCAGTGTGGGATGATACAACCGTGTGAAGTGGGGAAAACAGGGGATGGAACCAGGCCCGCATGACCAGACCGTGTGAACCCACACAACCGTGTGGGAAAGGGCAAAAATCCACACAGCCATGTGGGACTCTGCCAGACGTGTGTTTTTGGAGTTGATCTTCTCCCATTCCAAGTCTACAAGTGACCTCTCCAAGCACCTATATAAAGAGGACCAAGGCCTGAACGAATTTTCATCATCATACATCATCCAACATCACTTCACACAGAGAAAATACATCAAATTACACAGGAACGCAAGGATCAAAGATCTTCTGAGAGAGGAAGGCTAGGTCGCGAAGAATACCACAAGGCCATTTGCATCTATGGGAGAACAAGAGCTTCGAAGGCTTAGGAGGGGAATCCATCCTAACAAGAAGGGGTTTTCTTTCTATGTCTAAGATATCTTGTCTGTGCTTAAACAATGTCATAATGTTGATTTCGAATTTCTCTATGAATTTGTAATCAATGTTTGGCTTATCTTTCGGATCTTAGGGGCATAATCAAAACTGTGGATGCATGTTAAATATGATTATTTGTTTTCTTAATTAATTCATGCTTTCTATTTTATGAATTCGATTGCTTATTTATAATTGTTGTTTATTTGGCCAATAATTTGCATGTCATACTTGTTAGTCCAGAATCCGGGACATGAGTTCTAATGAGACAAAAATCGAATTCAGACATAAACAGGGTAATGTATCGGGAGACTACTTCTATTTGTGGGGAGTATTTCAATTCAAAGATCTTTTGGGAGTTAATAATAGTTGTGACGGATCGGGAGACTTTAATTATTAATAGGGATAATTACAAAAAGTACCCCTGGAGTTTGACCTAATTACAAAAAAACCCAACTAACTTTAAAACTTACAAAAAGTACCCATGAGGTTTGATTTAGTGTTAAAATTAAGGGGTAATCTGAAATAATTTTACAAATATGAAGGAGGATTTTGAAATATATTTCAAACCTCAGGGGTACGTTTGTAAGTTTTAAAGTCAGCTGAGTTTTTTTGTAATTAGGTCAAACCTCAGGGGTACTTTTTG
Source organism: Rehmannia glutinosa (assembly GCA_016081115.2). NCBI lineage: Eukaryota > Viridiplantae > Streptophyta > Magnoliopsida > Lamiales > Orobanchaceae > Rehmannia > Rehmannia glutinosa. The sequence continues at coordinate 70,022,297 of CM071924.1, read as the reverse complement.
TAATTATCCCTTATTATTAATATAATGTTTATGCGCCACCCGGGAGACAGAATAAACTATTTGAGGAGTTGAACCCATAGAATTGCATGAATTGGTTTTTAAATCTTTAATTGCATTTAATATTGAAGAAACATGTTGAGATTATGTGCCTAAGGTTGCTCCTGTAGTTGTGGAAAATACTTGTGGGGTTCACATTTATTTCTTTATTTTCGATTTTTATATACTCTTGATATTCGGTCACTTCAATAAAATTGGAATACGATGTTATTATAGCATAAGTGTTTCACATATCAATCCCTAAGGAATACGACCTTCCTTGTCATTATTCTATAAACTACATTGTACACTAGGAGTTGCATGATCCAAATATTTTTGGCGAACAACGACGGTTAGCATATTTCTGGTTATTGTACTCAATTGTAAATTATGGGCTTGATATACTTCTCAAGAGGAAGGATTTTTTTTTTCTTCTTTTGACATGTTTCTAAAAATAGAACAACGTCAAAAATATGGAGAAGAGCAAAACCAAGCCAGGTACAAAAGTCCCTGAACTTGATTTATGAGTTAATAATTTGAGCTAACACGAGCTTTCAACAATCAATGTTCAGAAGAATTTTAAGTTGCTGGAGTTGTTCTTCAGTGTCAAAATTAGATCATCTGAACAGTTGCTTTAGGATAATTGATATTGTACGATTCAGTTACCTAAGAAAAAATATTGTAGGATAGTTGAGAATTAATAATGATTAGAAAAAGCTATTCTGTTTCTTTTCATATACAGGGATTACTGAGAATAGTTTTTTCAAGTTACATCAAGACTGATTGTTATTTATGATCCACTGGTATGTGGCTATATATTTCTCTGCTCTTTACATGAGATACAGGGCTGGCACCGTGACCGATTAGATGCTTTCCATTCCAAAATCACCTTTCATAATAATTGGTTTGCTAAAAGCTCTTGGAGTTGTTTCTGGGATGTATTCTGGAGGTATGAGAAATTTATGTTTTTACCATTCAAGACTGATAAATATCTATTGCATTATTAGTTGCTGGTGCAGAATTTATCTTATCAGTTTTCAACTATCACATAATGGTTTTTATTGTTTCTCATCAGTGTGATTTCCTACTATTAGCTATTGTTTTTCTCTTTTATGCGTAAAATTGTGAATTGTGTTGCTTATGTCATAACGTCAGCAGGTGATGTGCTACTAAATTTAAAATGAAATGAAGTATTAAAAGAATTCCAAACATTGTACCGAAGACGAATAAGTTGTTTCATCTTTCTTCAGTTGCCTCGTTACTGAATGATGTGTATCTTTTACAGCCATGCTTCCTGGACCAGCTATACCTATATTAAATCAGGTACTACCATTATCATTTAGCATCATCATTGGTAATCGGGCATGCAATCTTATGTTAATGTATCATTTTGGAGAGTATATGGAAGGATTCTTTCTTACCTGCAACTACATTATGGAGTATATCATATGAAATCCAATCTGAATTAGTTCTAGAACATTAAATAATTAATTGGCAAGAAGACCAGTGTTACTCTTTAGGAAGCTTCCTAAGATGCATTAACTTGATCATTGGATTCGGAAATGGTTGTTCTTTCAACCTTGTTCAGGAATAGCCTCTGTTTATGTTATCTGGAGAAATTTCCAGGTTGTTTGGACAGAATGATGGGGTTTGATTGGCATTTTTTGTTTAACCTCTTGTTGAGTGCTTTATCCTTCTTTTAGAGTTGTCAGGCCTTAACTTGAATTTCTTTTCTTTCTAAGACTTCCAAAATTGCTAAATAGCAATTACTATTTGTTTCGAAATGTAATTTGACAGCAGAGAGAAAGCATTCCATCTGATCATTGTTATTAATACCTATCATTCTTGCAATTATTGTAAATCATCCAAATTCTTTGAATTCTAGACGACATTATCTAATAAATACTCTTATATTTGTCTCTTGTTTGCTAGACGCATAAGACGGCCAAAAGTTAGCGAGTCGCTGTTTAAGGTTGATTTTTTTTTCTTTTTTTATGGTTATATTATTGCAAATAAAGGTGGCAAAATCAAGCCCGGCCTGCGGGCTGCCCCAGTTAGCCCGAGGTTTAGTTCAGGCTGGGCTGTGAATATTTAGGCCCAAAAAAAGTCGGGTCTATTTGGCCCGATGTCTGAGCTAGCCCGACTTTTTGGGTCGGCCCGAATATTTTGTGCATAGAATGTATATATGGCCTGGGTTGGGCCAAGTATTTTTTTAGGCCCAGCCAAAATCGGGCCGGCCCCATCCGGCCCAAATTTTTTCAAAAGCCCGATGGGCTCAGGCTTGCCCAACCCAGCCCATTGCCAGCTCTAATTGCAGACATTTTTTGTGTGACGGCTGGCTTTTTCTATCCTCCTCTTTGGGAGAAGCTACTCTTTGAACCGACTCGCTGGATGCTTTCTTGTTGCCACTGGTGTTGTATTGGCAGTTACAAGGTTGTCCCCTCCACTTATAAGCAATTATAGTATAAATATTGAAATTAACTGAATTTGGTAATATATGTAGTGCATTGTGATATATGCATACTATCAGTTAAGGGTGTAAATGTATCTAATCGAGTCGAGTTGAGCCAAACAAGGTGTTGTTCAAGTTAGGTTTGAGTTTCTTATGGATCTGGAAATTGTGTTCATCTAATTGAGCTTGAGCCACTTGGTATTCCTATAAATATATTAATACTTTTTAAAATCGTATCCTTGAGTTTCAAATTTATTGCACAGAAAAAGATATTCAAGTTTGGTATGTTATGCTTAATGAATCAATTCCGAAAGTGCTTTTAGCAGTCAATCTTGAGTAGTTTGGTTTTTTTTAGCCTTATCTTTCATATGTGCACCTACACTCATTGATCCAACTAACCTGCGCAACTTCCAGGATGAGTTTTTACAATAAAGAAGAGTGATCCATTTTCCATATACATTCATTGTACTCGAAAGTGATCTTTTTCCATCTGCAAAAGTGATTCTTGTTCCTTGGATAACAAGGATCGAGCTTTGGCAGGTGGAGGTAACTGCTCTTGCGTAGGGAAAAAAAGTCTAGAATAATACTAACTTCATGTGTTATAAGTGTATCCAATGTTATGGTAATAAATACTATTATTTCTGGGTTACAGTGGATCAGAACAAGATCAAATGTTATCTGGAGTTGGGATTGTGTGGCCAACAATGATGATAGCTTCAAGTGCATTTCAAGCAGTTGCTTCCGTTCTCAAGGTAATGCATAAATAATTGTATGATAAGAAATAATGGAAATGCATAGGCTTATTTGTACTCTTTAGGAGAATGTTTGGAACTAATGGAAATGCATAGGCTTCAAGTTGTTTGTTCCACAAAATAATGAGTAGAAGTGAATTTATACCTATACAGAAATTGCATTCCTGTTTTTTATGGAGAAAAGGAGTATCTCCTTCGACTTGGTAAAAATTAAGTGAATCATGAAATTATTAACTTCATTGGTCAAAACTATTTACTAGACTTCTCTATTATTAGAAATATTTGTAATAACTTTCACACACTCAACTTTAATTACTTTCCACTTTTTCCATCTACTCACATTTGATGAATCTGGTGAAAATTATGATGCCAGTCAGTTCTATTTCTTCAATGTTTTAGCATTTTTACTTTAGGAAAGCCAAGCTCTAAAATTGCCTATGAAACAGGACAGAGAGAGATTAGACCTGATTCAATCAGTGCATTTTAGTGTAATTTGATGGTTTACACTAAAGAATTGGGGCACCATTAATGTTGCTTTGTTTGATTTTAGCTTAAGTGATCTGTGATTTTAGCTCTGTTTCAGTGCCCTCATAGTTTTCATCATCTATGCAATTACTTTGTTATACAATTTATGACCGTTTGATTGTTGTGGTATTATTTTGTTCAGGTATTTAAAAGATTGGATTCTCTCATGGATAGTTAGAACATTTTTGAAAAAAAACTTCGCTACTAGTACTTTTTGTTGGTTGATGGAATTGGATTATGAATTTATCGTTGTTTTATTGAAAGAAAACTTCGCTACTAGTACTTTTTGTTGGATTTTAGCTATTGGTGACTTTGGTATTAATAGATTTCATGTTTAATTGGTAGTGAATTTATGATGGTTGCTAGAATTGGATTTCATAATGAAATGTTTATTTATATGGATTTTTTGCAGCTTTGGACCGGTGTCTTTGCGTAAATAAACAACCCTTTTAAAACTGCTTCTAAAAACATTAAGACAACGGTTTTGAGGCGATGTTTTTGAATTAAAGGACACTAGTTTAAAACCGGTGTGAACAAGCGATGTCTATTCACGATAGACACCGGTTTTGAGCCGTTGTCTTTAGATAAAATGACACCAGTTTAAAATTGGTGTGAATATCGATGTATATTCATCAAAAGACAGCGGTTCTAAACCGGTGTCAAATACATAAACGTTTAACATCAGGCCTTAGAAAGCGGATATTTTATCTGTAAGACAACGGTTTTGAACCCGGTGTCTTTCAAGAAAAGGCACCAGTTTTAAACCGTTGTGAAAAGCTCATACTTTTAACACCAGTGGCTCTAACAACGGTTGTTTTACTAATAGACAGCGGATTAAAATTGGTGACTATCAGCATTTTGTAGTAGTGAAACTTTTGCACCTGTTGCTAGATTGGAATAGAATGTTTCTTGCTTATGCTGGACACAAAAACTTCATTGTGTATCAAATGGATGTGAAGAGTGCATTTTTTAATAGACTTTTGGAAGAAGAAGAAGTCTAGGTGGAACAACCTCCAGGTTTTGAGCAGAAAACTATTGGAGATAAAGTCTACAAGCTCAAGAAAGTTTTGTATGGATTGAAACAAGCACCAAGAGACTGGGATGATACATTGTCTCAGTTTCTCATTGACAATGGATTCACCAAAGGCAAGGTTGTTAGAACACTCTTCATGATTCAAGATGTGGTGTTAGAAAATTTATTATTAGATTTTGATGATACCATGTATAACTTAGAATACAAATTTGGCACCCCATTTTCATTGTATTTCTATTTTGTAATAGATAGGACTGCATGAGCTGAGTGAAGTCAGTTATGTCGAAGAAAGCAAGAAGTGAACTGAAGACTGAAGTGAAGACCAACTGTGTGTCGGCTGAGTGTAGTCAAGATAGTATGCACGGACTCGACTAGAGGAGAACCGGCTGAGGAACAACTGAGTAAAGGTTGACGGAGTATCAGTCAAGTCAGTCAGGAGAAAAGTCTACCAGTTGAATTCACAGATGAGTCATTCCTAAAAAGGTTGGAGCAGACTCAAGTCAAAGGGGTAAAGCGGATGTCCAGTCAAGTAGACTAATATTAATCCGTTGCACGGAAGTCAAGGATATTACCTAAATTTGTAATACTTCTATGTTTCCATGTCTTAAAGTGCTCGTCCTGAAGCATGCAAAAGAAATAAACCAATGGGGAGCACTGAAGCTTGTGTCAGGACCTAAAAAGTTGCGTAGTCATTTAATACGAGGAAGGGTCACCATCACCATGCTGCAAGTCAAGAAAAGACAAGCCAACGAACAAGAAAGTGTCATTTTGAAAATAGCCTATCTCTTCAACGGGCAAAGTTTCAAATGAACACTATAAAAGGCTGAGGAAGCATTTGAGAAAAGGTTACCGATCTGACAAGAAATATTAAGCAAGCAAAACCTGCAAATATTCTCTCAAGCTTGTCAAGAAATTCCTCAAGTCTAAAACTCAAAGGAACTCGATCCAACACACGCTGTGAAGGAAAGAATACTTCAACCAGTTGAAGAGGAAAATGTTTTCAAAATAAAAAGGGGTCTACTCTAAGAGATTGAAGGAGTTGTAGTAAGGTTCAAGGTTGAACCAGAAGTTTCAAGCTCGTTGCAAGGCTGTGTGATCAATTCCAAGGGTTTGAAGGGAGCTGAAGTAGCAAGGCAACTGTCTTGTGAAGAAGCTGAGTCGCATGAGAAGCCAGCTGTGAGATCAAGGCTGTCTATAGACTGAAGAACTACTTTGTAACATGATTTGTTACTTAGTGGATTCCTCCAGGAGTTGGAGAAGAGTGGATTAGAGGAATTACCCCATCCTCGAACCACTATAAATTTACCTGTGTTATTTAGTTACAGCACTTTACTTTCTTGCATACATTAATATTTGTTGTTAAGTTATATTGCCAACCTATCTGATAATATGTTGCTAAAAACAAGTGTTAAAAACGTGTTTAAAATTAAAAAGAGTGTTAAGCCTTCCGTTGTATAAAACCAAATCAACTAAAAAGTTAAGGGTTAGCTGAAACAACTAAGTTATACTATCAACAGCTCAGTCGAGTTTGTTAAGTGGGTAACTTTGCTGAAGTAAGCCAATCTAGTTGTCCCCCAATGACTTAGCTGATTTGAGTCAACTCTGTTGAAATTTTTTAAAAGGACTAAAAAGTGAAAAGTTGGTATGATTTATTCAACCCCCCTCTCAACCTTACATCACACCCCTTGTGACCTACATGTGGAGAGTAAATTTCTTGTTCAAATTTATGTGGATGACATCATCTTTGGATCCATAAACAAAAAGTTGTGTGACAAATTTTCAAATCTCATGCAAGGGAAATTTGAGATGAGTATGATGGGAGCGCTGACTTTCTTCCTAGGTCTTCAAGTTAAGCAAATGAAGGATGGCACCTTCATAAGTCAAACTAAATATACTAGAGATTTAATAAAGAAATTTTGTATGGAAGAGAAGTCATCTATGAAAATTCCCATGAACACTTCAGTTAAGATGGATATGGATATAGGTGGCAAAAATGTTGATCAAACCAAATATAGAGCTCTCATTGGATCACTGCACTATTTAACAGCAAGTAGGCCAGACATCACCTTTGTTGTAGGTGTATGTGCCAGATTTCAATCTGCACCAAAGAAAAGTCATATGATTACAGCCAAGAGAATCCTAAGGTATTTGAAGGGATGCCAAGAAGTTGCCTTATGGTATCCAAGGAGAGAGGATTCAACCTAGTTGGCTACTCAGCCTCAGACTATGTTGGATTTAGAGTGGACAGGAAAAGTACATCAGGTACCAGTCAAATACTTGGAAATAGATTGGTTTCTTGATTCAGCAAGAAACAAAATTCAATAGCTACATCCATAGCAGAAGTAGAGTACATAGATGCAGGCAGCTGTTGTGCCGAAGTCTTATAGATGAGGCAACAACTGAGAGACTATAATATAGAAGAAAATGAGATTCCAATCATGTGTGATAACACAAGTGCCATTGCAATTATTCACAATCCAGTATTGCATTCAAGAACCAAGCAGATGGATGTCAGATATCATTTTATAAGAGATCATTTTGAAAACAAGGACATCATATTGGAATACATATCAACTAATAAGCAGTTAACTGATATATTCACTAAGCCATTATGTAAATCAAGATTTGAAGAGCTTAAAAATGAACTTGGGTTGATTGTGCTGAGTTAGGATACTCAGAAGACTCAATCAACAGAGTCAATGAAGAGAGTATTGGAAATCAGCAAAGTTTTATTTTTTAGCAAAGTGAAACAGTAGTTAGCTGGACAGCCGAGTGCTTATTATATGAAGAGAGAAACAGAGACAAGTCACTTATTGAAGATAGCTAAGTTATTTATGAGCTAAGTGACAAAACGCAGTTATTTTCTATGAGCAGGAATGTTTTAGGCTTGACGTCTGCAGTAATTATGGTGTCATTAAAAAAACATGTACCCATTTTATCTATGATTGGATATAAATGATGTTGCATTTAATGCGGGGAAATTAATGCGGTTTCAAGACACGATCTCAACCGTTGATCAAATTTGAACCTTTTTTAATTCCAAAAACCGTCCCCTCACATCCCATATGAAGAGGAATTTATTTTCTCTCTCCTCACACATCATTCATTTCTCTCAAGCAAAAAGAAGTATTTTTCTCTGCAACCAAGCAAAAACCTAGTTCTTTACTCGTTCGAATCTTCAAGTTCAAGACTCAGAAATGGCTCTTACTTACGATTACGTGAAGATGGATGAGAAAATCCAATCCAGAGCTACGGTGGATTTCAAAAGATTGGTCAAACAGGGGATTGACAAAGCTATAGCCAAAAAAATAACTGAAAAACTCGAGAAATTCGGTCTCAAGGAGTTCCTGTCAATGAGTTTTCGCACACTTATTTGGAAGAAGTGGCGATGTTCTACGTGAACATTGAGTTTCATGATAGTGAGATTCGTTAATCAGTCCCCAACAAGGACATTAAGATAACTGCTACGGACGTAGCTGCTAACTGTCATCTGTCTTCGTCTGGGATTAAAGAGATCACAGAGAAAGACATTAACCTGGCTGCTACATGGAAGAAGATTGCTAAGCCAGATTCAATTGCGAAGCCAGTCTACACGGCAAAGAAGTTTTTGATCAAGGAGGATTACCACAAGCTTATGGACGTGGTAGCTAAAAGTGTGGACATGACGTTTGCGCTTTCAATCAGTTGTCAAGGACAAAGCTGACTGTGATGGCTGCTATTTTGGAAGAGAAGAAGGTAAACTGGGTTGAGTTCATCTTTGAGAAGATATGCCAGAATGTGATGAACAAGACCATTAATGATGTTGGTCTATTCGAGAGTTTCTTGGGATATGGCCTGGTGATAGGCCACTTGATGGAGGTGAAGGGCATTTCTCTCAGGAATGGAAAACCCTTCCACGTGAACAAGAAGATGTTTAGGGCAATCTATCAGCTGCCCAAAGGCAAGACCATGGTAGAAATTTTGATACAAGTGAAGATGAATCAGCTGACGCTGTCCTTGAGGACACAACTGCAACTGCTAAGGCTCCATCTCCTAAGCCCGTGCAGAAGAAAAAGAAGGCCCCTGCAGCAAAATCAGCACCTACCCCTGCAGCTGTGGAAGACCCTGCACCTGCCCCAGTAGCCGAGACAGAGAAGGAATCCCCTGCACCTTCTCCTGTCGTGAAGAAGAAACGCTCATCTGTGTCGTGGAAGCAAACTGTAACAAAGAAGATGAAAGTAGCAGAGCCTGCTGCCATAGAAGGGGAACAAAAAGAGGATGAGGTTCTCTAGTTAAGACCAAGAGACACAGACTTGTGAGGAAGTCTGCCTTAGCCAAGCCAACTGAGTCTGGCACGACTGTTGAGAAGGAAGCTGCTGGTGAAGAGCAACAAAGTTTAAAAGAAATGGGCGGTTTGGAAACCACAATGGAAGAAGAAACTGCTGGTGGAGAACAACAGAATTTGGAAGAGTCTGTTGAAGGTACACAACAGAATTTGGAGGAGACAGCTGTCAGGGAGACAACTGAAGAAACAGAAGTCAAGACAACTGACCAAGGAGATGAGATGGATGGTGCTCCCCTCAGACAGATGCTAGAACAACTGAGGAGGAGAGGGCTCCCCTTGAGCCAATGAATGAAAATGACAAGGATGATTACCTGGTCATGCTATCTCATGCGTACCCAGATGTACAGGCGAGGCTCTATGTTTGGAGAAATTTGGAAGTTAATTTATGCCATATCTCAATTCCAAAGATCGGATTTCATTGACGAGGAAGAAGAACACCTGAGCTTTTTTGGAATCATTATGGTCCAATCAGCGTTGGACCCTGATTTTGGCACAATCATCCTATATCAAAAGAAGGATGAGGAGAAGCGTACGACAAAGGCAAAGGCAAAGGCAATTGAGAAATCAAAGCAACCTCAACCCTGCCCCTTTGATGGTGTGCCTGAAAGTGCTTTCCAATCAGCTAGCAGCGGTGATGAAGAGGAGGACCCTTCTTATGCAGTTGAGAGAGCTGAGCTGAAGCAAGCACTTAAGGTATCCAAAGAGCTGCACAAGAAGAAATTGCAAATGGGACTAGAATAGTCATCTTCGACTCTAATATCCCTTAGCCCTGACATTATGGAGATGGTGAAGGTCATTGATGCATCTACCTCACCAGTTCACTCTGAGGGAGAAGATACCAGGAGGACTGGCGATGAAGCTAAGGATGGTGTTGAAGAGGGCACCTTAGCCAAGCCTACCCCTGAAGAAGGTGTTGAGACACCTTCCCTATCAGTTGATCACTGACATGCAAAAGAAGTCGAGTCTTTGGTTTTGAGTGACCCCACTGCCCGAGACTTAGCAAGTGCGCTAGCTGAAGGTGAAACTGAAACCACCACAGCCGGGTCAGAGAAGGCTGTGGGAGACAACACTCAAAAGGAGTTTGGAGGCGAAGGTGAGAATATCAACGTACAGTAGAGTAGGGTTGATGAAGCTTAGATGGTTCCGACTATCTCAGCTGAAATCCCAGCTGCACTACAGGCAGATGAAGCTACTGATGCAGCCAAACCAATGGATGGAATGGAAGCCACATGAGTTGAGACTCTTGGCTCTGAAAGTCCAATCCCAGGGGTTGAGAACCCAAAGGATGCCACCGGAGACCCTAAAGTAGCTGAGTCTGCTGAAGGGATTACAGAAGACCCTACTGTAGTTAAGACTGTTAAAGGGAATGTTGAAGGCCCGTCACCAGTTGAGACTGCTGAGGGTACTGAAGGCCCAGTGGAGGTTGAGACTTCCATGGGTAAGAAAGGAGTCAGACAACGGTGATGCTGACTACTCTTCTGATACCGAAGAAGAGGCATTTATTTATCTCATGTCCAAATAATAAGAAGATGAGGTAATCTCTAAGTCATCTGATTCAAATTATGATGATAGTGATCATGAGACACATAACTACCAAACAAGACAATTTAGAAAAGTTCATTAGTAGACTTCAAACAGGAAATATTCTATTAAGTCAAAATAGAACTACCAAAAACCCCAAAATTTCAATATAAGAAATCATATGATGAGAATGGTAGAAATTATCCAACTCAAGCTAATTGGAATCCACCAATGAAATATTAGTAGAGTCTTAAGGAATCAAGCCCAACTGGCAAAGACCTCAAAATCAATACAGATCATTTCCAAGGCAGAGAAATTAGCACACATATGCACTAAGATACAATGCACACTATGCACAACATCTTTCATAGTTTTCACATAAAAGCAAATACACAAATGCATACACAAACATATAGACAAAAGAGACAGTTGTATGTACCAAAAGCACATAAACAATTTGGTAAAATTCATTATGACTGGAACTGAAAGGTGGCAACCCCTTAGAGTCAGATCATTTGGCTATAAGTTGGTTGGAACACGTTATAGTGCTAACCCCTTAGGACCCAAACTATGGGTACCTAAAGTTTGATTTTCTTGATTGTGGGTTCAACGAACAACTGAGTGCTAAGGAACCTAGTATATGGATAGTGGTTGTTCTAGACATATGACAGGGAATATAAGCAATCTATCAAACTTCAAGGAATCAAGAGAAGCCAAAGTTATATTTTGAGGAAATAATGCTCTAGGGGATAACAAAGGAACTTGATCCATCAAGAAAAATAGCTTAGAGATCACAGATGTAGCATATGTTGAAGTGCTGAATTTCACTTTGATAAGATTCAGCCAACTCTGTGATAAGGGATACAATATTGGATTCAATATGGGTGTTTGCTAGATCAAAGATGCTAAAACAAATGAAATTGTGCTATCAAGAATCAGAAAGAAAAATATTTATGTAGTAGATTGGTCTACTGCTACACCAAGCACATGCCTATTGGCAAAAAGCACAGCTAAATCAAGTTGGTTGTGGCATAAGAAGTTGTATCATTGGAATTTCAAGACTATCAACAAGCTGGCAATGAGTCATTTGGTTGAAGGATTGCCAGACTCTGTATACAAGAATGAAAGCATAGGTGATGCATGCTAGAAAAGAAATCAAATCAAATCATCTTTCAAGGAAAAGCCATGTCCTTCATCAACAAGGATTTTGCATCCAATGCATATGGATCTGTTTGGACCTATGGAACCAGCTAGTATTTGTGGAAAGAAATACACCCTTGTGGTGGTGGATGATTTCTCATGATACACATGGACCATCTTTATGTGTAAAAAGAAAGAAATTTTGCAAAAGTTTTCTCAGTTGCTGAAAAGAGTTCAAAATGAGAAGAGTCAATCCATTATAAAGATAAGATCTGACAGAAGAACTGAGTTGGTCAATGGGATTATTGCTCAGTATTATGTGGAAAATGGAATTGCTCATGCGCACGAGATCGGGAGCCTTTGACTTGACGCACGGCCAGGCGCACGACCCGTGCGTCCGTCCAGGTTTTGAAGAATTTGTTCAGTTTTGGTTTCCTTTTCAGTTTTTGAGTTGTTCCTATTAGGGTTAGGGTTTTGGCTCCTATATAAGGGAGGACACTTGTTCTATTAATAAATTATAAATTGAATTCATCGTTTACTCTCAAATTGAGTGTTTTTCCAAGTGCTTCAAGATTTATGTTTCTTGTTGAAATTGTCGACTTATCAGGAAATAATCTATAATTGTTTGTGGCATCTTCGCATACCGAGGTTCTTGCCTTGCTTAGCAAGAGGTCGAGGTTTCCACCAATTTTAACCGAACTAATGAAGATCTTGGATTAACTACATATTGTTGTTGGGTCGTATGCCCAGTCATTGTTGCGGTTCACATCAAGTAGTCAGCTGGGTTGATCCTTCTTGCAGCTACGTTGTCTTTAACAACTTCTTCTTGATCATCTTCGTTCAACTGCAATCTTTCTAGCTCTCTTTGAGATTCAGCTAACTCATCCTCAACAAAATTAATGTCTTCTGCATTAACATTTGATTCATCAAAAACCACGTGAGTTGACTCTACTATGACCATTGTCCTTTTATTGAGCACTCTAAAGGCTTTGCTCACAGCTGAATATCTTAGAAAGATTCCTTCATCAGCTTTAGCATCAAATGCCTTCATATTATATTTGCCATTATTGTGAATGAAACATTTACTTCTAGAAATGTGAAAATATCCCACATTTAGTTTTCTTCTTGTCCAAATTTCATAAAGGGTTTTGGACAATTTCCTATTGATAATACTTCTATTTTGAGTATAACAGGCTGCGTTGGTTGCTCCAGCCCAAAATCTCTTTGGAAATCCAGCTTCAGCTAACATGGTCCTTGCAGCATCTTTGATGTTCTATTCCTCCTTTTAGCCACTCCATTCTATTGTGGGGTTCAGGATGAAATGCCTGCCCCTCAATAAGAGTCAGTGGAACAAGAAGAAATAAGTGCACTATATGACTCTCAAGAACATGTCAACGTAGGGTTCTTGGAAACAGATGATGAAGCTGAGTCTAGTCCCAAATACAAAACCACCTTCACAAACTTCACATTGGTTGATGGCCCACCACCTATGGTGCCATCACCATCCCATGACGCTGATAAACCAACTGAGAAACAGACAACTCAAATGGAAGAAACAACTGATGCCGATGACGTTGTTAAGACAGCCAAGGGTCAGTCAGCTCAGCATGCTAACACAGCTGCAAAAGATGGCAATGACGCTGAGACAACGCAGACAAACAGAGCTGAAGAACACTTAAGGGAAAAGGGTAAAGATCATGAAGCAGAAGGGGGAGAAATTCCCATATTCCCTGAGGACCTTTTTACGGAATACTTCCCATTTGTGGTAGAAGTACCCTTGGAGAAAGAGTCAACCGTGATTGCGAAATTCTTACCGCAAGCGTACGGTGTCAAGTTTTAGTATAGTTTCGAAAGTAGGGTTATCGTCTCTACAGGGATTGTTATCGAATTTTATACTAAGTACTATAAATTAAAATAGCTTAATTCTATCTAGAAATCGAAAAGAGATGAAATGTTTACTAAAAAGAAAACTAAAAATAAGCAAACAACTGGTTCAGACAATTAATCAAACACTTAAGATATGAATTCTAGATGGTTGATTTCACCTAGTTATCCCCTATGTTTTCAATCCAGTTCATTAATCAAATGTTATTAATCTATAAGCCAATATTCCTACCATTTATCACTTCCTCTCTCGAGTGCCAAGTGATTCTAGGTTCTAATTTCTAATTTCGATATCTCTATAAAAATCATAAATTAAACCCTAATACGCTTAATGAAGATTCTATCACATGCTTCAAAAGATTCATAAACCTCTCAGTTCTATGAAACCCTAGGTTGTGCTATTCTGCGGCCAGGCATTCAATTACCTCTCTCGAGTGTCAAATCAAACACGCCAAATAATCTAAACTATTGATCAGATAATTGAGATGCAATCAAATGAAATAACACAAATTGATTAATTAACATGAGAATTTCATAAATAGGAAATCAAAACATAGGTAACGTAAGTTACATCAATCCCCTAGAAAGATGGGTTTAGCTCATATTGGATGTACAAAAACTCGTTAAGAAATAATTATACATCTCAAAAATTGACAAAGAAAAGCAAAGAAAGAATTGAGAAGAAAAGAGAAGGAATTCTTTTTATGTCCAGACGAGAAGTGCCTCCAATTGCCGTCCCGAACCCTCGCTCTGTGTCTCTTGCCTTGCGTTGTGCTCAAAATAATGTCTGACCCCTTGTTTGTACGTATCCATGGTGTATTTATAAGTTGAAGCACTCGAAATAACGTTAAAAAGGCCCAAAACATACCACAGCCCATATTCAGACCCGTCGCCGCGCTGCGGCCCCTTTCCCATGCTGTTGCGCGCGCTAAAAAACTCTCTCGCACGCTGGCTGTCCATCGTGCACTGCAGCGCTGGAACTGGCGCGCTGTAGCACGCTGCTCATCGTCCCTCTTCGCTGAACGTTGTCTGCTGCTGCATGTCGGGCGCTGCAGCCTTGACTTGGGCGCTGCAGCGCCCCCCTTTCCCCTGCTACTTGTTGCACGCCTGCACGTCATCCCCTGCTGCTTGGTCGATAGGGCGCTGCAGCCCTTACTTCTGGGTGCTGCAGCGCCCAGTGGAATATTGCAACTATACCGTTTTCGACCCCCGCGCTGCGGCGCGGGGGTTTTAGCACTGCGACGCTCGATTTTACTCAATATTTTTCCATTTTTCCACTTCTAAAATGCGATCTTCACCATCCAAACATGTTTTTCATCATTCTTAATCAATTTCGGCATCCAAGACTGTCCCGACTCTCAAATGACAACTAATTACATGAATTCGACTCAAACGACACTAAAAATGCCCAAAAACAACGCAAAATCCTAGTCTAGAACACTCAACACATTGGTATAAAACCAACTTAACAAATACCCCCAAACTTAGATGTTTGCTTGTCCTCAAGTAATTACAGACTCTAAAAATCAACAAACACGAGGGAAACAAAAATAAAGATGACTGACTCAAGAGACTAACTGCAATACACACTCTAAAAATCGACAAACATGAGGGAAACAAAAATAAAGACGACTGACTCAACAGACTAACTACAAAACTTCACAACCAAACTCATTCGTCAAATTTCGTTTCACTATCAATCAAGCACGTATTTTCACAATGTGATCATGAAGGTGGAATGTTCATGCCAATCCCATTTCATTATCCAGATAGATTCACACAATCAAGTGTTTTCAAAATGATCCACTTTTTGAATATAGATATGAGATGCTTACCGGACTCCATAGGTTTGTCTTTCACACTAATCTCCACCAATGTAGGCTAATGTAACACAAGGATCAATAGGACTTTTAAAGCTTGTAATTTGGGCTTAGGGTAAGGTAGGAAAATATGGGATTATGTGGCTCAAATCACCCAAACACACAATTAACACTTCGAATTATCAATAAGCAACTACCCTTCACTTTTTTGACATCCGCAATGGTTATGAACCTTCAATACCGCAGATTTTTCTTATATTTTTTTTTCCGAAACCCCCAAACTTATTCGTTTGCATACATGGGGTTTCATATTTTCTTTTCTCGGACAACTTCATGTAATTAAACACATACCCTTCTCATCATACCCTCCTCAACCTTCAAGATTTTCTATATTTTGTGTGTATGAGTGATGGGTAATTAGGATATTCACATTTAGGCTCTGGGTATTAGATTGGTTGCCAAAGAAACGGGTTTATAAGGCTTAAAAGGGGACACTAGGGAAAATATAATACAAAGGTTGACATTTTAGGCTCTGGCTTGTTCAAAGATGGCCGAAATCACTTCCTTAATGTTACTTCACCTAGGATTTCGCCTCGACTAGTGATCAGACAAGTTCCAGAATCTAGTGGGATCATACGAGAAACACTCAATCGCATAAATCATAGATGGAATTAATGGAAAGAAGAATAGATCACAACTCAAACACATGCTCTTTTGACCGTTCAACTCATATTTGACAAATTCACCTACTCATGCAGTTTCACAGTTTTACAGATGACCCGACTCGACTCTGGACTCTTTTTTTCATTTTTTTTTGACTCAAGACTCGACTCTACACCCCCCCAAACTTAAAACGACATTGTCCCCAATGAAGAGATGGGAAAAAGGACTTCCTGGTGCCCGAGGAGCGAAGGCTCCTTAAGTCATGTGGTACTACTACGTGTATGCTCACAATGCATCCTAGTGCACAAGCCCGTGGGTGTTGTATGCCTCCGAGGTGTGGTCTTGTTCTTCCCCTTCGCCTTGGCCTGGGCCTTCTTTGGTTTCGCATCTTTATAACCTAGCAAGGTAAACAAGAAAACAAAACTCGTGGAACCAAGGACTTCGGTTATGGGTGAGAAATTGAAAATTAAATTACATACATAATGCACTCAAGTGGGAAATATAGTGACATGTCAAAAAGATAAGCATAGCTATGCAAGATAGCACTAAACAATGTGAAACTATCATTGTGGCATTTAATCAAACATCTCATATGCATGAGATTGGGAAAAGATAGTAAATGCAATGGATAACTCACTTCAATCCCAAAATTCAATACCAAGCTTAAATCTAGCATATACAACCAATCCACAATCCATAAATCAACAACAATTATCCTAGTACTACTACAATCCAATCACACCAAAAATCACAAGATGGGGGAAGCCATGGGGTGAGGTTTGGTAGTAGCATACTTACCGAATAAGGAGTGGGGGAGGTGAAGATGATGTGTGTATGGTGTTATAGTGCTCATTTATGAAGATGGAGTGGGATATGCACAAATAAGAGGGGTGGGATGTGATGCAACTTACTACTCCTAAGAATGCAAAATATTTAGAAAAAAATAAAAACAACTACTAAACTACATTGAAACTAAGAAAGCAATAAAAGGGGCTTCGGTTGCCTCCCAAGAAGCGCTAAGTTTCAGTCTTCAGCCAGACTATGTTAGATTATCCTTAAGTTGGGGCTCCAATAGGCATGTTATCCACGTTTCCCTTAGAAACTCCCCAACCTCCAATGTCTTCAGCTATATTCCCAACCATCTGCTTACCATTATTTGATTCAAATTTTAGCATGTTTGTTGGCTGGATGGTGAATACGACTTTCTCCTGATTTACTCGTAGAGTTAGCTCCCCCATTTCTACATCGATCAACGCCCTTGCTGTAGCTAAAAACGGCCGCCCAAAGATGATAGGTATTTTCTTGTCCTCATTCACGTCCAATACTACAAAATCCACAAGAAAAACAAATTTGTCAGTTCTTACCAGCACGTCTTCAAGGATTCCCCATGGATAGACAATAGATCGATCAACAAACTGCAACGTGATGTTAGACGGTTTCACCTCCCTGAGCCCAAGCTTCGTCACATCATGGAGAGATATAAGATTCACACTGGACCCAAGATCACAAAGTGGCTTTTCAAAGAAAACTCCTCTAATAGTATAAGGAATAGTAAAACTCCCTGAATCCTTCATTTTCTGAGGTAGTTTACTCTGAACTATTGCACCACATCCCTCTGTCAAATAGACAGTCTCAAACTCTTCCAACTTTATTTTCTTGGATTCCACTAGTTTCGCATAAATAGGCGATTCTTCGGGGGCAGGCTGAATTTTTGCTTCCTTTTTCACGTAAACTGCATTGCAGTGCTCTCTTGGATTAACCGATGTATCACTTGGGAACTTTCCCTTCTGCTGCAATGAATTCACGGATGTAGCCAACTGACCCATTTGTGTCTTGATTGACATAATATTCATCTCCATTGTGCTCATATTAGTATTCAGACCATCAATCTGCGCAACACTCCTATTTATCCAATTCATGGTCTCTCCGATGAATGAGCCGAGTATCTCCTCTAGCGACTGTTTTTTCTCACCTCCAAATGCATTCGAACTTGATGGGTTGGAATAACCCGGAGGTGGGTTCAATACATTCCTATTGTTGCTTTAAGAGAGATTCTCATGATTGCAAAGTCCCGGGTGATAGTGAGTTGGTAATGAATTACCTCTATTATAAAAATCCTGGTTATTCACATAAATGAATTGCTCGGCCTCGTGAGTGGCGGCTGCGTGAACGGCTGCGGTTGGAAGTGCGGCTTGCTGTGGTGTGCCGCTGGTATTCATGATTGCCAATTGTTTCGCCAGACTCGAGATTTGAGCTGCCAAAGCGACATCAGATATCAACAAGAACACCAAAGAATCGGCCATTTGTCCTCTCGGAGGGCCATTGATAGCTATTTGTGGCCATTTCTTAGAGTAGAAGTAAGGCCTCAGTCAGAGTTTTAGCCATCAATGTACCTCCTGATGCCGCATCTAGTATCGTCCTTGTATGCCCATTCAGCCCATTGTAAAAATTTGAACCCTCTACCAGTCTGCATAGCCATGCTATGGGCATGTCCGCCACAGATCTTTAAATCGCACCCAAGCTTCGTATAACGACTCAAAATCAATCTGTTGGAATTGGGCTGTCTCGTTCTTCAGTTGGAGTGTCTTGCTGGGAGCGAAGAATTTTGCTATGAATTGTTTGAGTTAGATCATCCCAGCTCGTAATACCCCCAGGGACGAACGTCTGCAACAACTGTCTAGCTTTATCCCAGAGTGAAAACGGGAATAGCCTCAATCTAATGGCCTCATCAGTCACACCATTCATCTTGATGGTGTCGTAAATTTCCAAGAATGTGGACAAATGTGTATTCGGATCCACTGGACTCCTCCCAAACTGATTCTGCTGAACCATGCTTATGAGGCCCGGTTTCAATTCGAAATTATTCGCATTTATGGCTGGCGCACAATTATGGAATAATTCTGGTTCACAGTCGGCAGAAAGTAATCTTGCATTGCCCTTTCTAGTGCCTCAGGCTGTGGTGGCATATTCACGACCCAAATTTCAGTGTTCTCATCTTCCCCGCCTTCTGCCATTGCTCGATTCTCTGGTCGCTTTGCTGCTCTGATTGCTCGAAGTGTCCTTTCAATCTCTGGATCAAAAGGGAACAAATTAATATCTTTCGAATCTCGCATAAATAGACAAGTCAAATGAGAAAAACGAAATTATAATTCCTACACTTGTCTATATTAGGATTAAGACTACGTGGTAATAGTATTAGTTTAAAATAGGATAAAACATTCCCCGGCAACGGCGCCAAAAACTTGATCGCGAAATTCTTCCCGCAAGCGTACGGTGTCAAGTTTAGTATAGTTTTGAAAGTAGGGTTATCGTCTCCACAGGGATTGTTATCGAATTTTATACTAAGTATTATAATTAAAATAGCTTAATTCTATCTAGAAATTGAAAAGAGATGAATTGTTTTTAACTAAAAAGAAAACTAACTAAAAAGAAAACTAAAAATAAGCAAACAATTGGTTCAAAAAATTAATCAAACACTTAAGATATGAATTCTAGAGGGTTGATTTCACCTAGTTATCCCCTATGTTTTCAATCCAGTTCATTAATCACAAGTTATTAATCTATAAGCCAATATTCCTACTGTTTATCACTTCCTCTCTCGAGTACCAAGTGATTCTAGGTTCAAATTTCTGATTTCGATATCTCTATAAAAATCATAAGTTAAACCCTAATACGCTCAATGAAGATTCTATCACAGGCTTCAAAAGATTCATAAACCTCTCGGTTCTATCAAACCCTAGGTTGTGCTATTCTATGGCCAGACATTCAATTACCTCTCTCGAGTGTCAAATCAAACACGCCAAACAATCTAAACTATTGATCAGATAATTCAGATGCAATCAAATCAAATAGCACAAATAGATTAATTAACATGCGAATTTCATAAACTGGAAATCAAAACATAGCTTCAAACTTAAGTTACATCGATCCCATAGAAAGATGGGTTTAGCTCAAATTGGATGTACAAAAACTCGTTAAGAAATAATTATACATCTCAAAAATTGACAAAGAAAAGCAAAGAAAGAATTGAGAAGAAAAGAGAAAGAATTCTTTTTATGTCCAGACGAGAAGTGCCTCCAATTGCCGTCCTGAACCCTCACTCTGTTTCTCTTGCCTTGCATTGTCCTCAAAATAATGTCCGACCCCTTGTTTGTACAGCGCGGGGATTTTAGCGCTGCAACGCTCGACTTACTCAATATTTTTCCATTTTTCTGCTTCTAAAATGCGATCTTCACCGTCCAAACATGTTTTTCATCGTTCTTAATCGATTTTGACATCCAAGACTGTCCTGACTCTCAAATGACAACTAATTACATGAATTCGACTCAAACGACACTAAAAATACTCGAAAACAACGTAAAATCCTAGTCTAGAACAATCAATACATTGGTATAAAACCAACTTAACAAGCCGATGAGAGTGCAAAATATACTGTACAAGTCCCTGTTGAAGAGATTGGAACAACAGAGATGCAACAATCACGGGAGATATCCGTGGAACAATATTGAGGATAAGGGAATGTACATCACAGAGAAAAGCACTCAGGCGTGAGCAACATATTTCAAGTCTCTATTTGCCAAAATGGTAATTTGGAGTACAGAGAATGCCAAGTTTCATCAGAGACAAAGGGATCACATCTTCAACATGGACTAGTCATACAAAATATATATGGATTTGCTGAAGGCACAACATAAGGCAGACCTTCTAAAATCATAAGCCACCATACGTACATAAATAATGATACTGCAAACAGAAATGAAACAGGTGGCAGCTGAGACGAAGGCTCTGCGATCAAAGTTTAGAACAGCACACATCGCATGTCATGAGAAGATGGACATGATTAACAGGAAACGGTATCTTATCCTGGGAGTATCCTATTAGTCGACTCTATCTCCTGGTGATGATGCCAAAAAGATGGAAGATGAGACGAAAGGGGAAGCTAGTAGTAAGGGGAAAGGAAGTGAGATGAAGAAACCTCCCTTGAAGATTATGCTTTCCCAAACCCCTCAACTTGGCTCAGTCACTACCTCTCTCCTAAGTCAACTGCCACAAGATCTATCAATAGAAGAGAGCGCTGCATTGGCGTTCAAGAAATCTCGAGAAGCCATTAAAGCTGATTTTAAAAAAGTAAGTGAAACGCATCATGACAGGATCGAAAGCTGTAGGTCCCAAGGGGTGTGAGTAAGGTTTAAAAGGGGGGGGGTTGAATAAACCTTACCAACTTTTCGATTTAGTACTTTTTGAATTAGTTCAGAGTTAATTTCACAGCTATGTCCTTGATGGACAACTAAGTTAGTTAACTAGCAGACTTAGCCACTCAAGAGACTCAACTGAGCTGTTGATAGAATAACTCAGCTGTTTAGTCTAATACTTAACTCGACTGTGATGAAATTTTCAACGGAAGACTTAACAACATTGAATTTTGGTTTAAAAGTGTTTTAACACTTGGTTTTAGCTCTTTGTTAAATATCAATTGGATAGCAAATTATCAGCATATATTAAATAATATGCAGTCAGTAAATGCTGAAATGTAAATGACACAACAAATTTTATAGAGGTTCGAAGATGGGGTAATTCTTCTAATCCTCTCTTCTCCAACTCATGGAGGAATCCACTAAGTATTGATCAGAGTACAAAGTGGTTATCAGTCCAGATGCAAGCCTTGATCACACAGCTGACTTGATCCCTTGGGACTCAGTCTGGAGTTGCCTTGGTCACACAACTGGCTTCTCGTCCGACTCACATTCTTCACAGGGCAACTGTCTTGCTACTACAGCTCACTTGCTCAAGCTTCTTGGATTTGATCACGAAGCCCTCCAATAACTTGAGACTGGTTCGACCTTGAACCTTTCTACAGTCCTCCTTGGAATGTAGACCCCTTTTGATTCTTCAAAACTTTCCTCTTCAACAGTTTGAAGTTGTCTTTCCTTCACAGCTTGGTGTTGGATTGATTTCCTTCGAAGTTTAGGCTTGAGTATTAGCTTGAATAACTTGAGAATATTTTTGTAGGTTACAACTTGAATAATAGCTTGAGTGTTCGTGATTCAGGTAACCTTCTCTCAAATTGATTTCTCAGCCTTTTATAGTGCTCTTTTGAAAATTTTCCGTTGAAGAGATAAGCTAATTTTCAAAAGACACTTGTGGTCGTTGGCTTGTCTTGTTGCAGTCCTTGATCTTGACATTTCCACGTATTAAATGAACATTCAGCTTTTCCGAGTCTGACACATGGTGCAATGCTTCCCATTGGGACTGAGCACTTTAAGACAGGGCAGCATGGAAGTATTACTTGTTTAGGTAATGTTCTTGACTTCTGTGCAATGGATTCTTTTCAGTTGTCTTGACTTGACTGCCTTTCCTTAACTTTCCCAGGTGACTTCGAGTCAGCTCCCAATCATTGGATGACTCATCTGTCACTTCAACTTGAGGCTTGGCTATCTTGAGTTGACTTGACTTACACTTCACACAGCTGTATCATAGCTGCTACTCCTTCAGTCGAGTTCTTGTCTTCTTTTCCTTGCTATACTCAGCTACTTCACAGCGGAGTCTTCATCCCAGTCTTCAGTTGACTTCTTGTATGTCCAGGCGTAGCTGACTTGACTCAGCTAGTACAACCCTATCTATTTCAATACAAATTACAAAGAAAATGGGGTGCCAACTTTCTAGTCCAAGTTTTACATGGCATTCATCAAAATCTAAATAATAAATTTTCCTAACAATTTCCCCCTTTTTGATGTTGCCAAAACTTAAAACATACATACAAAATGTAAATAGTAGAGATACATACAGACAATGTAGAAACAGAGAATGTATGCGTAGAATTGATCCTTTTATTGATCATAACATTCTTCTCCTTTACACAACTGTTTACAAAGTGTATCAGAGCATCATGGCGTTCTATATCTACGCAAAAAAAAATTAGATTCTTATTCAATGTACAGAAGACTTACATACATATGCATTTACAGCAGTAAAATACATGAAGGGGTGGACAACAACACTTCATCGCCTTCGCTATCTCTTTCTTTCCTCTTCAGCTCTGTCATCTTCTGGTCTCTTTCTCTTCATTTCTTCTTCAGCTGCTTTCTTTTTCTCATAGGCTCTTCTGGCAGCTTCGTCTTTTCTCTTCCTTTCTTGTCTTTTTTCCCACAGCTGAGTTTGTCTTTTATTTTCATCTTCAATCCTCTTGACATAGTCAACATTCTTCCTTGCCACTTCCCCGTTGGCTACTTCTTCGTCATACCAATAGATCCCTCCTTTCTTTCCTGGATCTATATATTCGATATTTTTGGGTAGAGGTTTAGGTCTGAAACCTCTTCCTCCACTGCTTCTACCTCTTCCTCTGGGTGTGTATTGTACTGGGGCCTTTTTCATTCGAAAGAGAGTGACCCGGTGAGTGGGATCATTAGAGTCTCAGCTGCAATCACGCTCGTCGCTTCTTCGCACAGCTTGAGGCCTTTTTCCCAATACAAGTCCCAGGCTTGGGCTATGGACATGCCTTCGAAGTATCCTTCGGATTCGAGCGTTTTGAATTAATAGATTGATCTAGGCTCGGTTCCAACGTCTAAAATGGCATCAGTGTCTCTTCCTGCTGGAATGCCTCCGTATTGTTTCATTATGTCCATCACACGGGCATCCATTTTTCCTTCAACCTCCTTCATCCCTGCTTCTACTATTTTCCTCTTCTCAGACATGGGCACAACAGAGTGTTGTAGCGACAGAGTCACTAGGAGTTTGCTTATGATGTCAGCTGTGACAAGTCCTTGTTGAGGGGTTCTACAAACCATTAAAGTCACATCCTTTGAACCTTCCCCCTCAACGGATTTTCCCTTTTCTTTCTTCTGCTCTTCATTTGTTTTCTTCTGCTTCTCAACAGTTGCGTCCTTCTTCTCAGCAGTCAATTCTTTCAACGTCTTTAGGTATTCCTCTTCCCCATTTTTGGCATCATCAAAGGAGAGAGGAACCCCTGAAAAAATGCCAGCAATCATGAAATCTAGGCGGCTGATAGCTGAGTTCTGCTTGGATTCTGCAGCTGAGTATGCTGCTCGAAATTCTGAGCGAGTGGCTTTTGAAACGACTGTTACCAACTTCATTTCAGCCATGAGAAGGCTGAATTTTTCATTCATATTCTCCTCTACGCGCAGAAGTTCTTTTCGATGAAATTCACGCAGCAGTTCCATTTCCGTGGTATGAGATTCATGCATTCTATCAATGTTTTCTTGCATTCTTCTCTTCATATCAGCGTTATCAGCGCTCCAGATCAGCATCTTGTTGTACAATGCCTTAAAGTATCGAACCTGTTCGACACGCATTGTTTGCTGTTGTTGCCACCATTCCCGGATCCTAACTATGATTCCACCAGATCGGCCATAAGATTAGCATCTCTGTTATCCAGCCGCATATCCAATGAGGCCTGGTGCCTTTCCATCTTCTCAATCTCCGCAAATATTGCCTTAAAGACTTCTTGAACCTCAGCTGTCACCTCTGTCTCGGTGGCGCCAAGCCAAAGACATCAAAATCAAAATCTGGCCGGGACGATGGTATCTCGGGAATGACTGGATCAGGTTTATGGAAACGTTGTTGATCTCTAGTTGATTATTCATCAAGATCAGGCAGCTCAAGTGAGAAAGGGAGCGTTTGTTCAAACGCATCATCACGGACATAGGGAATCTGTTCAACTGTGACTTGTGGTCGTGATGTGCCTGGTTGAGTCGATTCTGCTGCAGCGTTGGGAGCCTGCGCAGTAGACTGTGATTCAACTGGGGTCTGTTGTGGTATGGACCCAGCTGGCTGAGCCTCAACTGTCTCAACAGCTTCGTCGGTCTCAGCTGTATTTTCCATTTGAGTTGTCTGGTCCTCGTCCATATCAATAGCGTCATCGGACGATGATGAGACTTGAAGGGGTGGCTCATTATCAAAATTGAACTTTTGACGAGCAACCTTGAATTCTGGCTTACTCGTGCTGGGACGAACATCCTCAGCTGAGTCGTTTAGACTTGCAACAGGAGATGACTCAGCTTCATCTTCACCTTCAGATCCCAAAAAAGTTACATCAGGGTTGTCTTGGGAATCGTGAAGGGCACTTATCTCCTTCTCAGTTGCATCAATGATAACAGGAGGGATGTTTTGTACTTCTTTTTCTTTACCTCGGTATGTCTCAACCTCCCGTAGGCCTTCATTACCTCCTGTAGTCTCAACTGCGGCAAGGCCTTGGACATTCCCTTCGACAGACTCAACTGTCTTGGGGTCTTCTACAGTGGCATCCACAGGAGTCTCAACTCCGTGGATTGCACTTTCATTGCCCAGAGTGTTAAATCCTAGGGCAGAACCATCATGTACCTCGACTGCATCAGCAGCATCCTCAGCCTGCAGAGCAGTTGGCACCTTAGCTCAGATAGTCTCAACTGTCTGAGCTTCTTCAGTGACAACTTGCTGTGTTTCGTTTTTTTTACTTCTCCACTTCACCTCTGTAGGTCCCAAGGGGTGTAAGTGTAAGGTTTAGAAGGGGGGGTTGAATAAACCTTACCAAATTTTCGATTTAGTCCTTTTAAATCTACAGAGTTAATTCTACACACCGTGTGTCCTTGATGGACAATCGAATTAGTCACTCAAGTAGAGTTAATCTCTCAACAGACTCAAATGAGCTTTGTTGATGGAGTAACTCACTTGTTGGCTACAATTTAACTCGAGATGTGGTTTTATTTTTATTGGAAGACTTAACACCCTTAAATTTGATTAAGCAAGATATTAGAGCTTGATTTAGTACTTGTAAATTATCAAATGGATAGCAAATTTATCGTGAGATATAAGCGAGTTAAAAGTGCGGGAATGTAAATGCTTTGAAATGTAAATGACACAAGAAAGTTTTTATAGAGGTTCGAAGATGGGGTAATTCTTCTACTCCTCTCTTCTCCAACTCCCGGAGGAATCCACTAAGTAATGATCGTTTACAAAGTGGTAACAGTCCGGATACAAGTCTTGATCACAACAAACTTGATCCTTTGGGACTCGATCGAGACGCCTTGATCACTCACCAAGGCTTCTCGTGACTCGAAACTTCTTCACGGGGCAGCTGCCTTGCTACTACAGCTCACTTGCTCAAGCTTTTTGGATTTGATCACGAAGCCCTCCAAATGCTTAAGACTTAGTTCAACCTTGAACTTTTCTACAATCCTTCCTGGAAAGTAGACCCCTTGTTTTCAAAGGTTTCCTCTTCAACTGGTTGAAGTTCTCTTTCCTTCACAGGTGAGTGTTGGATTGATGTACTTCGAAATGTAGGCTTGAGGATTGAGATTGTTTCAGTTTTTCTAATGTGCTTGTCTATCTCACGTATGTGTCATTCATGCATCTCCTTCTCTCAAACAAACTCCTCAGCCTTTTATAGTGAACTTTCAAAAATTTGCCCGTTGAAGAGATAGGCTTATTTTTGAAAGTCACTTTGCAGTCGTTGGCTTGCAGTTCTTGGAATTGCTGTTTCCTCGTATGAATTGTTGTTTCACCTTTTCAGAGTTCTGACACGGTGTAGTGCTTCCCATTGGTTCATTCCTTTTGCACGCTTTTGAGCACTCCAAGAAAGGTGGTATGGAGATATTACGTGTTTAAGTAAATCTCTTGATTTCTGTGCAACGGTTCTTTTACGATTATCTCGACTTGACGCATTTCCTTGCTTTCCCAGGTGACTTAGAGTCGACTTCCAATCATGGATGACTCTTTCATCACTTCAACTTGAGACTTGGCTTTTCTTGAGTTGACTTGACCGATGCTCCACTCGATTTTCTTCAAGAGAGTTCCCGTCTACTCTTCTTTGCCATACTCACTTCTCACAAGAGTCTTCCTTCCATCTTGATTGTCTTCTTGCATGTTAGGCGTAGCTGTCTTGACTCGGCTTGGCCAGCTCTATTCATTACAATGCATTTTACAACAAGAATTGGGGTGCCAACTTTCTATTCTAAGTTTTACATGGCATTCATCAAAATCTAAACAATAAAATTCCTAACAATTTCCCCCTTTTTGATGATGCCAAAACTTAAATCATATAAAGATGCAAATAACAAAGATACATACGATAGTGTATTGACATAAAATGTATGCGCGAATCAATCTTTTTATTGATCATATCATTCTTGTACTTTACACAATCAACAAGGTGTATCGTCAGTACATTTTGTCTATACTTTTGAAAATAAAGAATTTATAGCTTTATTACGTAAGACTTACATTGTATGTATTTACATGATAAAATACACGAAGGGTTGGGCAGCAACAACACTTCATCTCCTTCGCCGTTGTCTCCTTCTTTCATCTTGATCAAGATCTTCTTCTCTTCTCCTCTTTTTCTCGTCGTCACCGCTTTTTTTTTCTTCTCATATGCTTTCTCGGCGGCTTCATCTCTTCGTATTCTTTCTGTCTCTCCCCGCCATAGCCGAGTTTGTCTCTTGTTTTCTTCTTCTAATCTCTTTGCATACTCGGCGTTGGATTTAGCCACTTTTAAATTTGCTACTTGGTCAAGCCCGGCCCAAGAGATCCCTCCTTTCTTTCCCGGATCTACGTATTCAATATTCTTGGGCGAGGCCTGGGTCTCAAGCTTCTTCCTCCACTCTCGCTTCTTCCTCTACCTGCGGGCGTATCTTTGTCTTTGGGGCCTTCTTCTTTCCAAATGAGTGACCGGCGGAGTGACCAGCAGAGTGATCGGGGAAGTCTCTTGCTGTCGGCCTCTTCACATAAGGCGAGACCCTTTTCCCAAGACAAGTCCCAAGCTTGAGCCATGGACATATTTGCAAAATATCCTTGATTCGAGCGTTTTGAATTCGTCAACCGATCGTGGCTCTGTCCCGACATCTCAAATGGCATACGTGTCTCTCGTCAACTGGAATGCCTCCATGTTCTTTCAAGATGTTCATCACCCTGGCATCCATTCTTCCTTCCACTTCCTTCATCCCTGCTTCAATTGCTTTTCTCTTCTCGGCCATAGATACAAAGCAGAGTGTTGGAGTGGCAGAGTCACGGGAGTTTGTCGCTTATAATGTCACCGTGACAGACCTGTTGGGGTTTGTGCAATCATCAAGGTCATATCTTTTGATCCTTTCCCCAAAGATTTTCCTTTCTTGATTTCAAAATTTCCTCGGTGATTTTCCTTCTCAAATTGTTCCTTCTCAATTGCTCCTTTCTTTTCACTTGATTTTTCTTTGCTTTAAGGTATTCCTCTTCCCCCTTTTTGGCATCATCAAAGGATAGAGGAACCCCGGGGAACATCTTTGGCAAGCATGAAGTCGAGTCTTCGATGGTTGAGTTACGCTTCAAGTCTCAACTGCGTTGTATGCGGCACGGAATTGACCGAGTAGCGTTGGATTCTCACAAATCGGCTTCATCTCGGCCATGAGAAGGCTGAATTTTCTTGTCATGTGTTCTTCCAAACGCCGTTATATCATTTGCATTTCGCTCACGCAGCACCTTGATCTCGGCAGTGAGCTTCATGCATATGCTCAATGTGTTCCTCGCCTTCGTTTTTCGCATCAACATTCTCGCTCTCCACACCAGCACTTGTTGAACAAGGTTCAAGTATCTCACTGTTCCACACGCATTGATTCTTCTTGTTGCCACCATTCCCTTATCCCGAGTGTGATGCCTCTCAAGTCACCGTTGTAAGGTTGGCATCTCTGTTGTCCAGCGCATGTCCAAAGAGGCCTGATGCCTCTCCATCCGTTCAACCTCGGCCAAAGAGTGCCTTGAACACTTCTCGAACTTCACCGATTCTTCATTGCGGTGATGGCCATACAAAATAAAAATCAAAATCGGCCGGAACAATGGTGCCTGAGTGAAAAACATGAGGTGGTCTGTGATAGCGTGCTTGCTTATTTTCCGACTCTTCGTGGAGTTCTCGGTATCTCCAAAGTGAGAAAGGGAAAGATTCCACAAAAGATTCATCACCGCCAACCGGGATTTGTTCGATGATGAGCGGTGCGCGTGAAGTTCTTTTGGGAATCGATCCACCAGAGCGTGAGGAGCCGGAGCAGCGGTGGTTTCTAGTTCAAATTGGGTTTGGTTGTGAAATAGACCCGCTTCTTGAGCCTCGCTATCTTAACCTTCGTTGGTCTCAAATGATTTTTCCTTTTCGAGACTTGTCCTCGGCCTTATCGGCGCGTCATCGGACGATGATGAAATTTCTAGTGGTGGCTCATCATCAAAGTTAAAAGTTTGACGAGTAGTCTTGGGATCGACTTACTCGTGCTTGGAACACCCGCACCGAGTCTTTTGGATTTGGCATGGGGGATGACTCGCTTCTTCTTCGCCTTGATCCCGGAAAAGTGACATCGGGGTTGTCCTGGGAATCATGAAGTGTGCTAATCTCCTTCTCGGATGGGTCGATGATAGCGGGAGGGATGTTCTCTCATCGCAGCCTTCTTTACCCCCAGAAAGTCTCAACCTCCCGTGGGCCTTCATTTCCTCCAAAAGTCTCTCTTTGCGCGAGGCCTTGTCCTCCCTTTCGACAAAGTGTGTCACCGTCTTAGGGTCTTCTACATGGCATCCATTGGAGTCTCAACCCCATAGATTGCACTTTCCTCGCCTGCAGTGTTAACTCCTGTACATTCCTTCCTCGTGCCTCGACCGCATCGCGGCGTCATTAGCCTTCGAGTAGTTGGCACCTCACCGAGACAGTCTCAATCGCCTCGAGCTTCGTTGATGGCAACTTGCTTTGTTGTTCTTGTGATTGTAATTTCTCTTCTTCTCCTCCTTGCTTCTTTGTGGAGTCATCTCGCATCCTCCGACCTTGCCGCAGGGGGGAGTTCCTCGTGGCGCGCCCGAGTGACTTGGAGTGGGGTCACTCGTCTCCGCTCCCGGCTTGTTGCAATTGATGGTTCAGCCGTTGGGGCAGGTGGTAGCACACCTTCAATAGGGGTTGGCTCGACCGGGGTCCCCACTAGCCCGGTTTCATCGCCATTTCCTTATCGCTTTCTTCCGAGTGAGTGGGAAGTGGTAAAGAACAACATCGGTGGCTATTTGCTTTGAACCACTCCCATTGGATCGATTTCAGTTTGTGTTACGGAGGACTCTCCTGGTCCCTCCATCATCTTTGCTCGTGAAGGATTCTTGATTCATGCAATGCTTCGCTGCATTTGCAACTCTTCTAGCGGGCAAAGCATTCTCCGTTCCTCGTCACTTTCGGAGAAGACATCAAGGAGAGGGTGTGTGTGTTCGTGGTGCCGAGATAGGGCGGTGCTTGCCTTCTCACATGCTTCGTCTTCTTCACTTTGCTTTGCTCTCTCCCGTCCTTGTAGATTTGCGGGATGTCTAGGCAATGTCTTCATCAAGTCTTGGGAGCACGAGTTAGTCCAAGGAAATTTAGCGATTCCTCTTCTTCTTCTATGAACTCAAAGCCGTTGGAACTGTTCCTTGACTTGCTCAACTTCCATTTTCTCCACTCACGCAGACGATTTTGGATGTCCGGGTAAGGTGGAGATAGGATCATTACATCACTATCCGCTTGGGCTGGTTCTTCTTGTGTTTCACCCGTGAGCTACCGCTGTGTCTTCGGGTTGCTTCTGCGACGACGCCTTCAGAGACTTGGCTGTTTCATCAATTACATCCGGAGACTCTACTTCTCCAAAGTAGTCTCCGTATTTGTGCTAGCCGAGTAACCGACTCACCGGTTTCTCCTGTCGGATCGCTTGACGAGTCTTCTTCGTCTCCTGGTTTGTACCAGGGGAATTTCTGTTCGCAGGCGGTGTCCTCTCGAGTCTTGGGCGGGGGGCCGGTGCTTTGGTGTTTGTTTCGAGGAGCCGGGCCGTCTAGGCTTGTCGGTTCTCCTCCTTTTGACGATCGGAGAAGGTATTTGTGAGTCCTTCGACGACGCCGCTGCAGGGCGGGTGACACGGCCGCGGGCAGACTCTGCTGCGGCGGGAGCATGTTTGTTTTCTTTCTTGCAGGCGGCAGATCTTTCTTGGCGATTGCGGGCGGCTTTCTTCTTGGCCGAGAGAGAAGGAAGCAAACAGTATCTTCCGGTCACCGATTCCCCACTCACCGGTGTCGCTCTCTTGGCGTAAGCTCGCTCGAGCACCGGAGAGGTTAGCTCAACATTTTCTTGTTGACATGGAAAGCCTTCCCATGTCTAAGAGGTACTCCTTTCACCTCCAATAGCCGGCCAATCACTAGGCCATATCCTAGGGATCCTCCAAATGTGCCATCTTCTTTGAAGGACTTGTTCCCCACGTTTTGGCAGAAAAATCAGAGATAAACTCGGCCAGATTTATCTTCTTTTCTTCGATGATTGCAGCCATCACAATCGGCTTTGCCTTTGACAGTTGGTTAAAGTCCAAATTTGATGTCGATACATTTGGCAACTATGTCCAACAATTTGTGATAGTCCTCCTTCAAAAGTAGTCTCTTGTTTGCCGTATATAATTTTATCAAAGAAAGTCGGACTTGACTATCTCTTTCCATGCGTCGGCCAGGTTTACATCGACTTCCTTAATCTCGGTTGCTCCTTCACTGGTAGTGAGCAATATTCACCAAATCCTTGGCGCAATAGTCACCGCTTTAGTAAGCAGATGACTTGATTCCTTCATCGTGAATCTCGGCATTCACGTAGAATTGTGCGACCTCCTCCACATAGGTCATCGGATATTCCGTTAGAAAACGGTTTTAGTCCTGACGTTTCCAACTTCTCAAAGAATTTTCTTCACCAGGGTGTCGTCGGACCCCGCTTCACCATTCCGCCGAAATCCACAAATCGAACCGGTGTGGATTTGCTTTCCTAGCTTGGTAAAGTCATAAGTTGGTGCCATTTCTCGATTATATCAAGAAAAATCTCGAAATTGATTTGAAGGTTGATAGGGTTTCGAGAGTAGTTTGCCTTTGCTTTTGAGAGAAAAAGATGAACAGTTTTAGAAGTGTGAGAGAGAGAAACGGATGAAAATGGTTTAAATATGGTTTATGAAAGGACGTGCGGCACGGTTTTGAATTGTGATCGAAATCAACGGCTTGGATTTCGCACGCCTATTGAGCATTTCACGTCTCGTATTTAATGCGGCAAAGATTTATATCCAATCATAAGCTTAGTGTGCGCTTTATGTCCGTACACATCATCATTATCTTTGACGTGTTTCTTAAAACATTCCCGCTAAGTCAAAACGATTGCGTTTTTGTCACTTTGCTCATAAGTTATTCAGCTTATCTCTTAGGTGATCTAACTCTACTCCTCGCGGTTCTCTTAGTGACTCACTATCACCGACTTGGTGTAGTCAGTCTTTCCGATCTGGTGATTTCTGAGTGATTTTTGTTTTCACTCTTTTTCACTCCTTTTTCTCGTTTCGATACTATTCATTGATTCGTCTGAGTGTCACCACTCAATTAACCCCAACTCATGCTTGAGTTCTTCAAATCTTGACTCACATAATGGTTTTGTGAAGATGTCACTAGTTGTTTATCGGTTGAGATATATTCCAAGATAATGTCCTTCTTTTCAACATGATCTCTTATGAAATGATATCGACATCAATATGTTTTGTTCTTGAGTGCAACACAGATTTTGAGTGATTGCAATGGCACTTGTGTTATCACACATGATTGGAATTTCTTTTTCTTCAACTTCATAGTCTCTCACCGCTTGTCTCATCCATAGGACTTGGGCACAACAAATACTACCCGCAGCCTGTGTATTCTCGCCTCACCAGAGGTGGCTATTGAGTTTTGCTTCTTGCTAAACCAGAAATTAGTCTGTTTCCTAGCATTTGACATGTGCCTCAAGTGTGCTCTCCCGTCCCACTCGCATCCAAAGATAGTCGAATCAATAGCCAATTAGCTTGAATCCACCTTCCTTTGGATACCATAGGCCTACTTCTTGGCTTCCTTTCAAGTATCTCAATATTCTCTTAGTTTGTCATATGGCTCTCTTTTGGAGCAGATTGAAATCTTGCACATACACCTACAAAAAGGTGATGTCCGCCTTCTTTGTGAGATGAGCAAATCGATCCAATAAGTGCTCAGTATCTTGTTTGATCTACAGGCTTGCCATCTCGCATCCATGTCCATTTTAATCGATGTGTTCATTGGTATTTTTATCAAGACTTCTCTTCCATACCAAACTTCTTCATTAAATCTCCGGTATATTTTGTTTGACTTATGAAGGTTCCATCCTTCACTGTTTCACTTGAAGTCCAAGGAAGAATGTCGGTTCTCCCATCATGCTCATTTCAAATTTACTTTGCATGAGGTTTGAGAATTTTTCACACAGCTCTTTGTTAGTGGATCCAAAAATGATGTCATCCACATATATTTGAACAAGCAAGATACTCTTCTTGTCTTGAATTAGAAAAGTGTTCTATCTACTTTTCCTTTTGTGAATCCATTCTCGATTAGGAATTGTGACAGGGTATCATACCATGCTCCGTGCCTGTTTCAATCCATACAGGGCTTTCTTGAGTTTGTATACCTTGTCTCTAAGAGTCTTCGCTCAAATCCTGGAGGTTGTTCAACATATACTTCTTCTTCCAATAAACCATTTAGGAATGCACTTTTTACATCCATCTGATATACAATGAAATTCTTGTGAGTCGCATAGGCAAGAAACATCCTTATAGCTTCTAATCTTGCTACAGGGGCAAATGTTTCATCAAAATCTATCCCTTCTTCTTGGCAATATCCTTTGGCCACTAGTCTTGCTTTATTTCTTACCACAGAGCCTTCCTCGTTCATCTGATTTCTGAATACCCATTTGGTTCCAATAACATTTTGATGTACAGTCTTTGCACTAATTCCCATACTTTATTTCTCTCAAACCGATTCACTTCTTCTTGCATAGCTTGAATCCAATGTGTGTCATCCAATGCTTGTGACACATCTTTTGGCTCTATTTGCGAAATGAAGCATGTGAACATAGCTTCTTGTTGAGTTCGATCTTGTTTTGACACCTTCTCTCATATCTCCAATGACAAGTTCTCGTGGATGGTCTCTCACCATCTTACATCAAAGTTGGAGTAAGTTAGCCGATTCATCGACTTGCGGTGTTGCCGTGGGTCGCTCTCTCTCGTGGTCACTTAGCCGCAAATTTTCCACCGCTTTTGAGATTCACTATCTCATCTTCTTCTCAATTGATAATCCCACTTTCTTGAAAGATAGGGACTCTTCTCAGATGATTGGATGATTCAAATTTTATCACCGACTCTTCAATGTCTTCTCCATTCACATTTGGCTCATCGAATACTATATGAATGGATTCCTCTGTAACCATAGTTCTTTTGTTGAGTATTATGTAGGCTTTGCTTTCAAATTTGTATCCTAAGAAGATACCCTCATCGACTTTTAGCATCAAAAGCCTTTAGGTTGTCTTTGTCATTGTTGTGAATGAAGCATTTACATCCAAATATTCTCAAATATGCAACACTTGGTTTTCTTCCAGTCCATATCTCATAGAGAGTCTTTGTTAGTCGTCTATTTATCATACATCTGTTTTGGGTGTAGCAAGTCGTGTTGATTGCTTCGCACCAAAATCTTTTTGGTAACCCCGCTTCACCTAACATGGTCCTTGCCGCTTCTTTGAGGGTTCTTTCCTTCTTTCTCGCAACTCCATTCTCATTTGTGGAGTCCTTGCAATGATAGTTCATGACCAATACCATTCTCAATACAAGATCGAGTTATTATTCCATTGACAAACTCAATTCCTCTATCCGATCTTATTTTGATAATGGTTTGACTCTTCTCATTTTGAATCCTCTTCATCACCGTGGTAGTTTTTGTAGAGTTTCTTTCTTCTTGCACATGAATATTGTCCATGTATATCTTGAGTAGTCATCTACTACCACCAAGGTGTATTTCTTTCCACTTATGCTGGCCGGTTCCACTTTGGGCCAAATAGATCCATATGAAGCGTATGCAATATTCTTGTTGAGGATGGGCATGTCTTTTCTTTGAACGACGACTTGATTTGTTTTCCTTCGACATGCATCACATATACTCTCCTTCTTGTATCGAGTCCTGGAAGTCCTTCTACAAGATGACTTCTTGCTAGCTTGTTAATTGTTTTGAAATTCAGGTGACTCACTTTTTGTGCCACAGCCAACTTGATTCAAAGTGCTTTTTTGCTAGTAGACAGTCTTTGGGTGTTGCAGTTGACCAATCCACTACATACATATTCTTCTGTCTACTTCCTTGCAAAGACAACTTCATTAGATTCAATATCCTTGATTTG
This sequence comes from Rehmannia glutinosa, assembly GCA_016081115.2. NCBI lineage: Eukaryota > Viridiplantae > Streptophyta > Magnoliopsida > Lamiales > Orobanchaceae > Rehmannia > Rehmannia glutinosa. The sequence continues at coordinate 69,986,967 of CM071924.1, read as the reverse complement.
GCATACACCCATGTTGAATCCAACATTGTAGCCCTTGTCACAGAGCCGATCGATACTCAAGTAAGTTGAAGTTGAGTCCTTCAACAAATGCAACATCTGTGATTTCTAATCCATTCCTCTTGATGGATCCAATGCCTCTTATTTCACCAGGAGCTTCATTTCCTCCAAATATGACTTTGCTCCTTTGACTTCCTTGAATTTTGACAGATTTCTCTTATTTCCTGTCATATGTCCGGAATAGCCACTATCCATGTACCAGGTTCCTTGGCACTCACTGCCTTGAACCCGCAATCAAGGAAATTAAGTTTTAGGTACCCATACTTGTCCGGGTCCCGAGGGGTTAGAATTGTAAGATGATCCAACCAACCTATAGCCAAATGATTTGACTCTAAGGGGTTGCCATCTATCGCCATAATCATAATTAATCCTGGCAAATTGCTTGGGGATTCTAGGTTCATACAAATTGCTCTTTTGTCTCAGTATGCTGCATATGTGTTTTAGCAATTGCCTTCCTTGGGTAATTGTGGTGTTTTTGAGTGTAGTGCCTAGGTACATATGTGTGTGATGAAAGCTCTTGTGCTTTTGGAATGGCCTTTCTTTGAGTTCTGTGGCCTTTGCCATTTGGGCTTATATTCCATAAGTCTATGCCGATAGTTCACATTGTTCCAATCAGCTTGGCTTGGATATTTTCTACCATTCCCATCATATGTATTTCTTTTATGGATTTTCCGGAATTTTTGGTAGCTCTGCTTTCTTCTTTACGTAGTATTTTCTTTGGAGTTTGCCGAGGACTTGGTCAATTTCTTCTCAGCTTGTCCTTCCAAAGACACTCAACTCGGTCATTTTCCTTTTCCTTTGTAACCAAGGCCGCTTTGCTTAGTATTGTGCTTTGGAGTGAAAGTGTGTGCAATATTTAGAGTTTTGGATTTTTCGGACTCTTCATGACTTGAAGATCCTTTTTCCAAAATTACTCTTGAGGTTTAACATGGCACAAAGGAATTAAATCCTAAGCCCTGTCTTGTCTCCACATTCTCTTTGACTCATAATAAGATCATCCAATGATTTAGATGCCTTAGTGAATGAGGCAATAATATTTTTGAGGTCATTCTCCTCTTTTCTATAGCAGCAATTTCTACTAATTTAGCATTTTCACTTAAACTTTCATTTTCAACAGATATTTGACTTAGAGTACTCGGCTCCTTAGTCACTTTGAGTTTTGACCTTTAAGTAGGATGTTTTCCTCATTCAATAGTGTGTGTGAGGATTTAATGTGCTCAAAATCTTTCATCATTTTGCCTAATGAATCATAAAGATCAAGAGGTGATGAAGTGTGTGTGTCACGCGCTCACTATCACTAGTGTCCGAGCTTGTTGAATTAGATTGTACCTCATCTTCTTGATCTTGTTCTTTGGCCATTAAGCGGATCAAGGCTTCTTCTTCGAGTCACTTGAGTAGTCACCATCGCTTTCTAAATCACCGGTTGTCTCCTCGACTTGGTCAAGCTTGGCTTTTCCCAGATCTCAGCCATCATTGCCTTTTCCTTTCTTTCTTGTCTTCTTTCTCTCAAGATCTTTCTTTCTTCTTCATCTCTCGTATTTGTTGACTACAGATATGAGCAATCAATGGCATAGTGACCTGGTTGTCTACAATTCCAACATAGATATTCACCTTTTGATCACTCTTTCTACTCTTGAGTTGTCACCCTTTGATACTCAACTTGTTGATGATCCGTTCTCTTGGTTGGCCTATCATCCCTTGATTTGGAGGGAGCCGAGTGTCTTCCGAAGATTCACCCTTTCCTCTCTTGTAGTTCTTGTTAAAGAACTTGTTAAACCTTTTAACCATCGTGGCTATTTCTTCCGGGTCAATCGCCTCTTTGACCTCGGCTCTCTTCTCATCTTTGACAATTAGAGCAGCTTGTTTTGGGTACAAAATTGCCTCTTCCTCGTCTTTTCTTCTCGGCTCAAACTCATAGGCTTTGAGGTCCGAGAATAGTTCATGGTTGGATGTCTTTGATAGGTCCATGGAATGTCTCAAAGTGCCATGACTTTCATTTCCCATTCACCGAAGACTTTTTAGGATCTTCATACACATTTTCTTCTCGTGTATATTCCTTTCCAAGTGTAGACACTCATTTGTGATTTCTCGAAACGAGCAGCCTAGTTGATCCAGGTTTTCTCCGAGATCATTTTAAAGTTTTCAAATTTTTGTACCGCCACGATAATTTGTTTTCTTTGATTTGCTCCGAGCCTTCACAAATCAATGTCACTTATCCTGCATTTCTTTAGCCGTTTTGCATGATTTGACTTTGTTGAACATGGCTTTGTCCAAGGTTTTGTAGAGGATGTCCTTGGCTACATTGTCCAGGTTGTATCTTTTTCTCGTCATCATTTGTCCACTCGCTTGGTTTTTCAACCATGACTCGTCCGGGAGCAACATCTTTCTTTCTCCTTCACCGCAACTCTTCGCATGACAAAATTGTTCACCTTTAATATTTGTAGAGGCCCATCTTCTATTACTATCCACATCTCATCATGTAATGCCGATAGATGAGCCCGCATACGAATTTTCCAATCATCAAATTCTTCAATAGTGAACATAGGGATGCGTGTCAAATTTGCTTCCATGATAATGACTTTTAATAAAAAAGAGTTTTGAAAGTTTAAGTACTAAAGCGGACTTTGAAAAGTTTGGAGATCTAGTTCAAGAACTGCGGAGGGTTCAATGAACCAACCGCTCCGATACCACTTGTAGGTCCCAAGGGGTATAAGTGTAAGGTTTAGAAGGGGGTTGAATAAACCTTACCAAATTTTCGATTTAGTCCTTTTAAATCTACAGAGTTAATTCTACACAACGCTTGTGTCCTTGATGGACAATCGAATTAGTCACTCAAGAGAGTTAATCTCTCAACAGACTCAAATTGAGCCGTTGATGGAGTAACTCACCGTTGGCTACAATTTAACTCGTATGTGGTTTTATTTTCAGCGGAAGACTTAACACCCTTAAATTTGATTAAGCAAGATATTAGAGCTTGATTTAGTACTTGTAAATTATCAAATGGATAGCAAATTTATCACAGATATAAGCGAGTTAAAAGTGCGGGAATGTAAATCTTTGAAATGTAAATGACACAAGAAAGTTTTTATAGAGGTTCAAGATGGGGTAATTCTTCTACTCCTCTCTTCTCCAACTCCTGGAGGAATCCACTAAGTAATGATCAGTTTACAAAGTGGTAACAGTCCGTATACAAGTCTTGATCACAACAAATTTACTTGATCCTTTGGGACTCGATCCTGAGACGCCTTGATCACTCACCGGCTTCTCGTGCGACTCGGCTTCTTCACAGGCAGTGCGCTTTACTACAAACTCACTTGCTCAAGCTTTTGGATTTGATCACGAAGCCCTCCAAATGCTTAAGACTTAGTTCAACCTTGAACTTTTCTACAATCCTTCCCGGAAAGTAGACCCCTTGTTTTCAAAGGTTTCCTCTTCAATCAAGTTGAAGTTCTCTTTCCTTCACAAGTGAGTGTTGGATTGATGTACTTCAAATGTAGGCTTGAGGATTGAGATTGTTTCATTTTCTAATGTGCTTGTCTATCTCACGTATGTGTCATTCATGCATCTCCTTCTCTCAAACAAACTCCTCAGCCTTTTTTTATAGTGAACTTTCAAAAATTTGCCCGTTGAAGAGATAGGCTTATTTTTGAAAGTCACTTTGCGATCGTTGGCTTGCGCTTCTTGGAATTGTTGTTTCCTCGTATGAATTGTTGTTTCACCTTTTCGTAGTTCGACACGGTGTAGTGCTTCCCATTGGTTCATTCCTTTTGCACGCTTCGAGCACTCCAAGAAAGGTGGTATGGAGATATTACGTGTTTAAGTAAATCTCTTGATTTCTCAGGCAACGGTTCTTTTACGCTTATCTCGACTTGACCGCATTTCCTTGCTTTCCCAGGTGACTTAGAGTCGACTTCCAATCATTGGATGACTCTTCCCACTTCAACTTGAGACTTGGCTTTTCTTGAGTTGACTTGACGATGCTCCACTCACCGCTTCTTCAAGAGTTCCCGCTACTCTTCTTTGCCATACTCGTTGTCTCACAAAGCAGAGTCTTCCTTCCATCTTCGATTGTCTTCTTGCATGTTAGGCGTAGTGTCTTGACTCAGCTTGGCCAGCTCTATTCATTACAATGCATTTTACAACAAGAATTGGGGTGCCAACTTTCTATTCTAAGTTTTACATGGCATTCATCAAAATCTAAACAATAAAATTCCTAACAACCTCCGAGATTCATGGTGGAGTTGTCTGTAGCAACCTCCGACCTAGCTGTAGTGGAGGGAGTTTCCCCCTTAGCTGGCACACCAGCTGAGTGAGTTGGATTGGGGTCACTCTTCTCCAAACTCCCGGCTATTTCCTATGAGTGTTTAGCCGTTGGGGCAGGTGGTAAGACACCATCAATAGGGGTTGGCTCGACTTGGGTCCCCAAGTTCCCAGTTTCATTGCCATTTCCCTTAAAACCTTTCTCAGAGTGAGCCGGGGAAGTGGTCGCAGCAACAACAGTTGCAATCTGCTGCACCACTCCCATAGGGTCAATTTCCAGCTGTGATTTGGAAGACTCTCCTGGTCCTTCCATCAACTGTTGCTCATACATCATCCTGGATTCCCGCATGGCTTGCTACATTTCGAGCTCTTCTGTCGCAGCAGGGTCCAAATCTTCATCACTTTCTGAAAGTATGTCAAGATGTGGATGAGTGTGATCAGTGGTTCCAGTTAGAGGACAAATACTGGCTTTCGCACGAGCTTCTTCTTCCTCTGCTTTAGCCTTAGCCTCGTTTTCCTTTCGAATTTGCAGCATGTTGATGCGCTTATCTTCATCAAGGGCTTGCAAAGATCAGATCAACTTCAAGGAACCCGAATAGCTCCTCTTCCTCCTCAATAAACTCGGGTGTTCAAACTGCACCCTAGAATGACTCAACTTCCACTTCCTCCATTCTCGCAGACGATTTTGGATGTCTGGATATGGTGGAGATAGCATGATCACATCATCGTCATCATCTTTCTGTGGTACCTCTTTCTCAAGAATGGAAGGTAGTAGAGCTTGCTGCTCTTCACCCTCGCATGCTCGTCACAAAGTGAGACACGTACCCTGTCGATAGGAGATTTAGTTGTCTCACCACATTACTTGTTCCTCACTGTTCTATCCACAACTGGGTCTTCAACTTGCCTCTGCTGATTGGCCTCTGGGTTTTCACCAGAGGAACTTCTGGTTCTACTTCCTCCGGTTCCTCGATAATAAAGGCCTGTGGGGTTGCCTTAGAGGCAGCTGCCTTTCTCGTCTTGCGCCCTCTTCTTCTCTTCATTCTTGGAGAAGGTACTAAGGATTCCTTCTCTCTCACGCGTCCGCAGGGCAGGGAGATACGGCTACGGGGGTGAGTGACTCCTGCAGCAGGGCAGTGCGGTTGTTTTCTTTGCCGCATGGGCAGCGAGCTTCTTTCCACCGCAGGGGGCACTTTCTTTTTTTGGGGGAGACAACAGTTGTTTCCTCAGGGTCAGCTGATTCCCCCTCACTGGTATTCGCTCTCTTGGCATAAGCTCTCTTCTGAGCTCCCGAGAGATTCGATCGGAACATCTTCTTGTTGACATGGAATGCCTTTTCATGTCGGAGTGGAACTCCCTTCACTTCCATTAGTCGGCTAATAACAAGGCCATACCCCAAGGATCGTCCGAACGACCCATCTTCCATGAAAGACTTATTTCCAACATTTTGGCAGAGTCTGCTGTATACAAACTCAGCCAGATTTACCTTCTTCTCCTCCATGATCGCACCATCACGATCGGCTTAGTTTTGGACAGGCGATTAAAGCTTCCAAATTTGATGTCTACACACTTGGCAACAATATCCAAAGAACTTGTGGTAATCTTCCTTCAAAGACTTCTTGTCACCGTGTAGACAACCTTCGCAAGATCGAGTTTGGCCACTTCCTTCCATGCAGCAGCCAAGTTTACATCGGCCTCCAATATCTCCGGCACTTCTTCCGACGACAGCAAACAATGCTCCGCTAGATCCTTAGCAGTGATCGTAAATTCCTTTCCGTGAACAGAGGACTTGATGCCCTCGTCGTGAACTTCAGTATTCACGTAGAACTGGGCAACCTCTTCCACATACATCATCTAAAACTCCATCGTGAGAAAGGGTTTCAGTCCAGATTTCTCTACTTTCTCAGCTATCTTCTTCACAAAAGTTTCATCAGACCCCTGTTTGATCATCCCTTCAAAATCCACGGTTGAACCAGTGTGGATTTGCTTTCCCAACTTAGTGAAGTCGTAGGTGGTTGCCATTTCAGTGATTTTTTCGAACGATTTTTGAGAAACTTGCTTTGAAGATTGATAGGGTTTTGAGAGAAAAATACAGTCTTTGCTTTTGGAGAGATGAACAGTTTGGTGAACTGTGAGAGAGAAAACGGACGAAATAGTATACGTATGAGTTATGAAAGGACGTGCATACGGTTTTTGAAAATTGATCAGGATCAACGGCTCAGATTTAGCACGCCGATTAGCATTTAATTTCTCGCATTTAATGCGGCAACATTTATATCCAATCATAGGCTTGGTCGTGCAGCGTTTGACTGTATATGTCATTATTGCGCTGACGTCATTCTTAAAAACATTCCCGCTTATTAAAAACGACTGCGTTTTTGTCACTTAGCTCATAAATAACTCAGCTTACTCCTTAGTTGATTCAACTCTTCTCTCTTTTCACATAGGTACTCAGCTGTCAGCTAACTTGATGCAGCTGATTTTCCGATATGTCTGATTTACTTGGCTGATTCAAGACCTCAGCTTTATTTTCATCTTTTCTCGTTCCAACTCTTCTCCTTGAGTCTTCTGAGTGTCAATTCAGCTCAATTAACCCTAGCTCATGCTTAAGCTCTTCAAATCTTGATTCACATAATGGCTTTGTGAATATGTCAGCTAACTATTTATCAGTTGAGATGTATTCCAAGGTGATGTCCTTCTTTTCAACATGATCTCTTATAAAATGATATCTGACATCAATGTGCTTTGTTCTTGAGTGCAACACATGATTTTGAGTGATTGCGATAGCACTTGTGTTATCACACATAATTGGAATTTCTTTTTCTTCATCATCATAATCTCTCAGTTGTTGTCTCATCCATAAGACTTGGGCACAACAGCTACTCGCAGCTATGTACTCGTCACCGTGGATGTGGCTATTGAATTTTGCTTCTTGCTAAACCAGAAACCAATCTGCTTCCAAGCATTTGACATGTACCTGCAAGTACTCTTCCCGCCCACTCTACATCCAAAGATAGTCGAGTCCGAGTAACCAATAAGCTTGAATCCTCATTCCTTTGGATACCATAAGCCAACTTCCTGGCATCCCTTCAAATATCTTAGGATTCTCTTGGCTGCAGTCATATGGCTTTCTTTTGGTGCAGATTGAAATCTTGCACATACACCTACAATAAAGGTGATGTCTGGCCTACTTGTTGTGAGATAGAGCAGTGATCCAATAAGTGCTATGTATCTAGTTTGATCCACAGGCTTGCCATCTGCATCCATATCCATCTGGACTGATGTATTCATTGGTATTTTCACAGAAGACTTCTCTTCCATACCAAATTTCTTCATTAAATCGTTGGTATACTTTGTTTGACTTATGAAGGTTCCATCCTTCAGTTGTTTAACTTGAAGTCCTAGAAAGAATGTCAGCTCTCCCATCATGCTCATTTCAAATTTGCGTTGCATTAGGTTTGAGAATTTATCACACAGCTCTTTGTTTGTGGATCCAAAAATGATGTCATCCACATATATTTGAACAAGCAGTATACTCTCTCCATCTTGAATTCTGAAGAGTGTTCTATCCACTTTGCCTTTGGTAAATCCATTATGTCAGAAATTGAGACAATGTAACATATCATGCTCTAGGTGCCTGTTTCAATCCATATAGAGCTTTTTTGAGCTTCTACACTTTATCTCCAAGAATCTTCTGCTCAAATCCTGGAGGTTGTTCAACATAGACTTCTTCTTCCAATAATCCATTCAAGAATGCACTTTTTACATCCATTTGGTATACAATGAAGTTCTTGTGTGGAGCATAGGCAAGAAACATCATTATTGCTTCTAATCTTGCAACAGGGGCAAAGGTTTCATCAAAATCTATTCCTTCTTATTGGCAATACCTTTTGGCTACCAGTCTTGCTTTGTTTCTTACCACAGAACCGTCTTCATTTATCTTGTTTTTGAACACCCATTTTGTGCCAATAACATTTTGATGGGTTGGTCTTTGAACCAATTCCCATACTTTGTTTCTTTCAAACTGATTCAGTTCTTCTTGCATGGCCTGAACCCAATGTGTGTTGAGATATAAAACAAGTGAACATTGCTTCTTGTTGAGCTCTTGATCTGGTTCTTACACCATCTCTTACATCTCCAATGACTAGCTCTGGTGGATGGTCTCTTAGCCATCTCACATCAAAGTTGCGATAGTTAGCCGGGTTCGGTTCTTCTTGCAAACTGTGTTATCTTGAGCACTCTCTCATCATCACTTAGCTGCAAATTGTCCAGCTGTCTTTGAGATTCAGCTATCTCATCTTCACCTTGATTAATTATTCTAGCTTCAGCTTCAACATAGGGACTCTTCTGCACAGTTGGCTGATTCAACTTATCAACTAACTCTTCAAGATCTTCTCCATTTACATTAGGTTCATCAAACACTACATGGATGGACTCTTATGTGACCATAGTCCTTTTGTTCAGCACTCTATAGGCTTTGCTTTCAGCTGAGTATCCCAAGAAGATACCTTCATCAGCTTTGGCATCAAAAGCCTTTAGATTATCTTTCCCATTGTTGTGGATGAAGCATTTACATCCAAATATTTTAAAGTACCCAACATTTGGCTTTTTCCCTGTCCAAATTTCATAGGGAGTCTTTGTCAGTTGTCTATTTATCATGCATCTATTTTGAGTATAGCATGCAGTATTGATGGCTTCAGCCCAAAATCTTTTGGGTAACCCTGCTTCAGCTAACATGGTCCTTGATGCTTCCTTTAGAGTTCTATTCCTTCTTTCTGCAACTCCATTCTGCTGTGGAGTCCTTGCCGCAGATAATTCGTGAGCAATACCATTTTCAACACAATACTGAGTTATTATTCCATTTACAAACTCAGTTCCTTTATCAGATCTTATCTTTAAAATGGTTTTACTTTTGTCATTTTGAACTCTTTTCATCAGTTGAGGTAATTTCTGCAAGGTTTCCTTCTTTTTACACATGAAGATTGTCCATGTATATCTTGAATAATCATCCACCACTACTAGAGTGTATTTCTTTCCACTTATGGTGGCTGGCTCAACTGGACCACATAGATCCATATGCAACAGATGTAATATCCTTGTTGAAGATGGTCTTGACTTTTCTTTGAATGATGATTTGATTTGCTTACCCATCTGGCATGCATCACAAACACTTTCCTTCTTGTACACTGAGTCTGGAAGTCCTTCTACAAGACTACTTCTTGCAAGCTTGTTAATTTTCTTGAAATTCAGGTGACTAAGCTTCTTGTGCCACAACCAACTTGATTCGGCTGTACTCTTTGCCAGTAGACAATTGCTTGGTGTAGCAGTTGACCAGTCTACCACATACATGTTCTTTTGTCTGGATCCTTGCAACACCACTTCATTTGATTCAGTGTCTCTGATTTGGCATACTGCCATATTGAATCCAACATTGTAGCCCTTGTCACAGAGTTGGCTGATGCTTAACAAATTGAAGTTGAGGCCTTCAACGTATGCAACATCTGTGATTTCTAATCCATTTTTCCTGATGGATCCAGTGCCTCTAATTTCCCCTAGAGCTTCATTTCCTCCAAATATGACTTTTGCACCTCTAATCTCCTTCAATTTTCACAAATTTTTCTTGTTTCCTGTCATGTGTCTGGAACAGCCACTATCCATGTACCAGGTTCCTTGGCACTCAGTTGTTCTTTGAACCTGCAATCAAGGAAATTAATTTTTAGGTACCCATACTTGCCTGGGTCCTAAGGGGTTAGTGTTGTAAGATGATCCAACCAACCTATAGTCAAATGATTTGACTCTAAGGGGTTGCCATCTATCTGTGCCATAATCATAATTCACTTTGGCAAATTGCTTGGGGGCTTCAGGTTCATACAACTGTCTCTTTTTTCTGTATGCATGTGTGTATGTTTTAGCAATTTCCTTTTTTGGGTAATTGTGATATCTCTGAGTGTAGTGCTTGGGTGCATATGTGTGCTGATAATAGCTTTGTTGCCTTTGGAATGACCTTTGCTGAGTTCTAGGCCTTTGCCATTTAGGTTTGTATTCCATAGGTCTTTGCTGATATTTCACAATATTCCAATCAGCTTGACTTGGGTAGTTTCTACCATTCCCGTCATATTTGTTCCTTTTATAGAACTTCTGGGGCTTTTGGTAGCTCTGTTTCTTCTTTACAGAGTACTTCCTATTTGAAGTTTGCTGAGGAACTCTGTTGGATTTCTTCTCAGCTGTCTTCTCAGCATACTCAACTGGCTGTTTTCTTTTTCTTTTATATCCAAGGCTAGTTTGTTTGTGATTGTGCTTTGGAATAGTTGTGTGTGCAATATTTGGTGTCCTGGGTTTTTGAGATGCTTCATTACTTGAAGATCCCTTTTCCAAGATCACTCTTGGAGTTTGACTATACACAAAGGAATTAAATCCTATACCTGTCTTGTCTCCATATTCTTTTTGGCTCATGATATGATCATCCAATGATTTAGATGCCTTTGTGAATGAAGCAATCACATTTTTGAGATCATTTTCTCTTTTTTCTATAGCAGCTATCTCTGCTTTTAATTTAGCATTTTCAGCCTTCAGCTTTTTGTTCTCATCAGCTATGTGACTTAGAGTACTCAGCTCCTTAGTCAGCTGTGAGTTTTGGCTCTTGAGCTGGCTGTTTTCCTCATTTAATAGTGAGTGTGAGGATTGAATGTGCTCAAAGTCTTTCATCATTTTGCCTAATGAATCATAAAGATCAGTGGGTGATGAAGTGTGTGTGTCACAGTCACTATCACTAGAATCTGAATGAGATGAGTTAGAATGTACCTCATCTTCTTGGTCAGGTTGATCTTGTTCCTTAGCCATTAGACATATTAAGGCTTCTTCTTCAGAGTCACTTGAGTAGTCAGCTTCACTACTCTCTGAGTCTGCTGGTTCTTTTGACTTGATTGTATCGCAGCCTCAAGCAGCCCAACATTGCTCTTTTTCTTTTCTTGGTTTCTTTCTCTGAAGACTTTTCTTTCTTCTTCATTCCTGTATTTATTGACTACAGGATATTGACAGTCAATGGCAAAGTGTCCTGGTTGTCTACAATTCCAACACAACTTTTCAACTTTTTGATCAGCTCTCTCATTTCTTGGGTTGTCAGCTCTTTGATATTCGACCTTTTGATACTCAGCTCTCTTTGGTGGCTATCTTCCCTTGACTTGGAGGGAGTTGAATCTCTTCTGGAGGATTCACCTTTGTTTCTTTTGTAGTTCTTGTTGAAGAACTTGTTGAATCTTTTAACCATCAAGGCAATCTCTTCCTGGTCAATGACTTCTTTGGTCTCAGCTCTCTTCCCTTCCTTGACAATGAGTACAGTTGTTTTGGGCACAGCTATCTCCTCTTGATCTTTTCTTCTCAGCTCAAACTCATAGGCTTTGAGGTTTGAGAATAGTTCATGATTGGATATTTTTGATAGGTCCATCGTGCCTTAGAGCCATGGTCTTCATTTCCCACTCAGCTGGGAGGCTCCTCAGTATCTTCATACACATCTCCTTCTGTGTGTATTCATTCCCAATCGCCGAGAGCTCATTTGTAATTTCAAAATGAATCTAGCATTCACCGTCCATTGTTTCACCCGCAAGCATTTTAAAGTTTTCAATTTTTTAAAAACAACAGATAATTTGTTTTCTTAATTTGCTCGATCCTTCACAAATTAAGGTTAATTTATCCCGCTTTTCTTTTCGCATTGTTTTGCAAGATTTGACTTTGTTGAACATGGCTTTGTCCAAAGTCTTGTAAAGTATATCCTTGGCCACATTGTCAAGGTTGTATCTTTTTCTGTCATCATTTGTCCACTCAGCTCTTGGCTTTTCAACCATAGCTGATCTAGGAGGAGCAACCTCCTCTTCCTCAGCTACAGCAGCTCTCCTTGCAGCTGTGTTCACCTTCATTATTGCAGTGGCCCATCCTCTATCACTATCCACATTTCATCACATAAAGCTGATAGATGAGCCTGCATACGTATTTTCCAGTCATCAAATTCTTCAATGGTGAACATAGGAATGCGTGTCAAATTTCATGATAATAACTTTGCTGTTTTTTAAAAAAAAATGGCTTTTGAAAGAACAAGTGTTAAAAACTTCTTTGAAAACTTAGAGAACTAGTTCAGTAACCAGTGCGGAAGGCTCAATGAACCAACCGCTTTGATACCACTTGTAGGTCCCAAGGGGTGTGAGTAAGGTTTAGAAGGGGGGGTTGAATAAACCTTACCAACTTTTCGATTTAGTCCTTTTTTAAATTCGTTCAGAGTTAATTTCACAGCTATGTCATTGATGGACAACTAAGTTAGTTAACCAGCAGAGTTAGCCACTCAACAGACTCAACTGAGCTGTTGATAGAATAAATCAGCAGATATTAAATAATATGCAGTAAGTAAATGCTGAAATGTAAATGACATAATAAATTTTATAGAGGTTCGAAGATGGGGTAATTCTTCTAATCCTCTCTTCTCCAACTCCTGGAGGAATCCACTAAGTATTGATCAGAGTACAAAGTGGTTATCACCCGTATGCAAGCCTTGATCACACAGCTGACTTGATCCCTTGGGACTCAGTCTGGAGATGCCTTGGTCACACAACTAGCTTTTCGTCCGACTCAGTTTCTTCACAGGGCAGCTGTCTTGCTACTACAGCTCACTTGCTCAAGCTTCTTGGATTTGATCACGAAGCCCTCCAATAACTTGAGACTGGTTCGACCTTGAACCTTTCTACAGTCCTCCTTGGAATGTAGACCCCTTTTGATTCTTCAAAAGTTTCTCTTCAACAGTTTGAAGTTGTCTTTCCTTCACAAACTTGGTGTTGGATTGATTTCCTTCGAAGTTTAGGCTTGAGGATTAGCTTGAATAACTTGAGAATATTTTTATAGGTTACAACTTGAATAATAGCTTGAGTGTTCGTGATTCAGGTAACCTTCTCTCAAATTGATTCCTCAGCCTTTTATAGTGCTCTTTTGAAAATTTTCCCGTTGAAGAGATAGGCTAATTTTCAAAAGACACTTGTGGTCGTCGCTGTCTTGTCTTGTTGCGCCTTGATCTTGACATTTCCTCGTATTAAATGAACATTCACTTTTTTCGAGTCGACACAAGGTGCATGTTTCCCATTGGTTTATTCCTTTTGCACGCTTCTCGGGATCGAGCACTTTAAGACATGGCAAAGGCATGGAAGTATTACTTGTTTAGGTAATGTTCTTGACTTCAGGCAATGATTATTTTCATTGTCTTGACTTGTCGCTTTCCTTAACTTCCCTAGGTGACTTCGAGTCAGCTCCCAATCATTGGATGACTCCTCTGTCACTTCAACTTGAGACTTGGCTATCTTGAGTTGACTTGACTTACACTTCACACAGTTGTATCATAGCTGCTGCTCCTTCAGTCGAGTTCTTGTCTTCTTTTCCTTGCTATACTCACCGCTTCACAATGAGTCTTCATCCCAGTCTTCAATTGACTTCTTGTATGTCCAGGCGTAGCTGACTTGACTACTAGTACAAATTTATCTATTTCAATAAAAATTACAAAGAAAATGGGGTGCCAACTTTCTAGTCTAAGTTTTACATGGCATTCATCAAAATCTAAACAATAAATTTTCCCAACAAAAGCCTCAAAACAAAGTTCGATAGCCCCCCAGCTGGATTATTGAAGGACTCCCCAGATGTGAATCCCCCTCGGGAGTTAGTTGTCCCTGATGCAGGATCTGAACCAAGATCCTTAGAGGAATTTCAAACTCTAACATCAGAAGGATTTTTCAGCAATATGACTCTACCTCGGGCGTGGGACTTGTACTGGGAAAAGGGTTTATAGATATGTCAAACAGCTGAGAAGCAGTAGAGTTCGATTAGTCAACAGACTTCGAGGGCACAACCTGTGGAGTACACTCCCAGAGGATGAGCATAGGAAGGGGAAGGGGAAGGCATGGTGATGGTGGAAGAGGCTGAGGTACTCCACCACAGCCAAGGCCTAAGAACGTTTGTTATGTAGATCCCCAAAAGAAAGGGCTGATCTACTGGGCTGGGTTGGATGAGTTATACAATAGAGAGGTGAAGAGGAAGAATGAAGAGGCTAGGAGAAAGCAAGAAGAAGAGAACATAACGATCAACCGTGAATGGGAAGAAAGGCAGAGAATGGATGACCCAGCTTCCAACAGAGCTTATGAAAAGAAGATAGATGAGGAAGATAGAAAAAGGAGAAGAGCTGAAGAAGATCGAAGAAGAGCAGAGGTGGATGTTAAGAGAAGACGGAAGAAGCCAAGGCGTTGAAGACAGTTGAATCCCTTCCTGTGTATTATACATAATTGTAAGTACTATGTATATGTTTGATGCTCTGATACCTTGTATAGATTCATACATTGTAAAAGCTTTGTAAAGTGAAAAGAATGATATGTTCAATAAAATGACATATTATACACAATCATTATTTATTTTATGTACTATTTACTTTGCTATTTATTTAAGTTTTGGCATCATCAAAAAGGGAAAAATTGTTGGGAAAATTTATGTATAGATTTTGATTATACCATGTAAAACTTAGATTAGGAAGTTGGCACCCCATTTCAAATGTAATTCAACTTGTAATAGATAGGGTTCTATGAGGTGAGTCAAAGGCAGCCAAGTTGAAGATTACAAGACTCGACTGAAGATTGAAGAGAAGACCCAACTGTGTGGCAGCTGAGTGAAGTGAAGTGAAGGATCAATCAAGTGACAGAAAAGTTGTCTCAGTCAGCTGACAGCAAAGTCATTCCAAAATGATTGGAATCGAATGTGAAAGGGATATGCAGCAGACATGACTCAAGAAAGCTGAAAGAGATCTATTGTCAAGCAAAGTCAAGATTTTGCTGGAAATAGGCATGTGTCAGACTGCCAACAATAAAGTTGTTTTGCTGAAAGAGTACAAAAAGCAAGGAACTAATGGGATGTACCTGAAATTTTGTAGATGCTAAGAAAAGGCTGCAGAGCATTAAATTCAAGGTACGGTCTCCATCAATGCTGCAAGACAATAAAAGCCAACAACCTATGAAGTGTGGTTTGGAAAATGTGTCTATCTCTTCAACGGACATATTTACAAACGTGCACTATTAAAGGCTGAGGAGTCATTTGAGAGAAGCTTACCCAATCTATCAAGATTATCATGCATACAACCATTCAAGCAATAACCTGCAAAGCAATATCTCTCAAGTTTACAAAGAATATCCTCTAGCCGAAACTCAATGGAAATGGATCCAACACACTCAGTTAAGGAAAGACAACTTCATCAGTTGTAGAGGAAAACTTGTTATCAAGAACAAGGGGTCTACTCTCCAAGATTGAAGGAGGTGTAGTAAGGTTCCAGATCGAACCATTGCTTTGAACCTGTTGGAGGGCTAAGTGATCAAGTCCAAAGGTTTGAAGGAAGCTGAAGTAGCAGGGCAACTGTCTTGTGAAGAAGCTGTGTCCCAGGAGCAACAGGCTGTGTGATCAAAGTTGACTCAGACTGATAACTACTTTGTAACCAAGTCAAGTTGCTTAGTGGATTCCTCCAGGGGTTGGAGAAGAGTGAATTAGAAGAATTACCTCATCCTCAAACCACTATAAATTTCTTGTGTCCATTTACTTTCAGCGCATTTAATTTCTCGCATTATCTTTATATCTACTGATAGTTAAAATTGCTTAAGTTTACTTATAATAACCCTCCTAAAACAAGTGTTGAAAAATGTTCAGAAAACTCTAAGGGTGAAAGTCTTCCGCTGTTAAAAACCAAGTCAACTATTTTTATAGTGTTAGTTAAAAACAGCTAAGTTATACTATCAACAGTTCAGTCGAGTCTCTTGAGTGGCTAACTTTGTTGTATAAGCTAACCTAGCTATCCCTCAAGGACTTAGCTAACTTGAGTCAACTCTAAAAATGTTAGAAAGACTAAAACCAAAAAGTTGGTAAAGTTTATTCAACCCCCACTTTTTAAACTTTACTTATCACCCCTTAGGACCTACATGGCAAACCTGGAACCTTAAAGTGTTCCTGCTGAAAGAGTGCAAGAAGCATAAGCCAATTGGAAGCCTGTAGAACTATGATATCTTTTTAGAAGCCTACAAGTATCAGATTAACAAGGTTGGGTCAACATCATAGCTACAAAAACATAACAAGCCAACGAACACTAAGTAGGAATTTGAATTTTGTCTATCTCTTCAACGGACAAAATATGAAATCCTATTATAAAAGGCTGAGGAATTTTTAGAGAGCATTCATATGAACAAGACACAGAACTAAGAAACAAATATCTAAGCAAGAATTGCAAAATTCTCTCTCTATCTCTCTCTCAAGAAATATTCAAAAAATCCTCAGGCCTTAATCGAAGTCATTTCATCCAACGTCTTTACATAAAAAGGTTGTAGAGGAAAACTTATGTGAAAGGAAACGGGGTCTATATATCCAAGGATTGAAAGAAGTATAGTGAGCTTCAAGGTCCATCCAGATTCAAATCTGAATGAGGGTTGTGTGATCAATTTCTGAAGATTTTAAGAGCTGAAGTAGTGAGACATTTGCCTTGCGAAGAACTGAGTCCCAAAAGATTGGTTGGCTCTGTGATCAAAGCAATCTTGGACTATGCATTTGTAACAAAGTTACCATTGCATTAGTGAATTCCTCCTGGAGTAGGAGATGAGTAGAGTAGAGGAATTATTCCATCCTCGAACTACTATAAATTTATGTGTTCTTTAATTTCTGCACTTTAAATTCTGCATTTTGTTTACTTGCTTCATTTGGTATCCATCTAGATAATAACTTATCAAAAAGTATAAGTTTTGATAAACCTAGCTTAAAAGGGGTTTAAGTCTTCCGCTGTAAAATAAGAAAACTATGTTTTTAAAAGGTAACTTTATTCAGCTGAGTTACTCTATCAATCTCTCTCTCAGAGTCTGTTGAGTCATTAACCCTTCTGTTGAAGTTTAATATAGTTGTCTTAAAAGACTTAGCTGTTTTATTGTAAACTCTGATTTTAAAAGAATTGAAAAATTGGGTAAAGTCTATTCAACCCCCACTCTTTTAGAATTTACTCTGCACTTCTTGGGACCTACATTCCTTAATCTCCGTCTCTCTCTCAAGTCCGCCTCCTTCGCCTCCACCGTGTCGTGCTGCCTAAACCCTATATATCTGCATTCACGCACAAAAAACCCCATCCCTAAATTTCCCCATCTTCGTCTCCTCACTTCCTCTCCCTTCTTTCTTTCTCTTATTAACTGAAGAACTTGAAAAAAAATTAAAGCAGAAGACTATTAATGTCGGCAGCAAAAGAGGGGATGAAGCGACTTTCGAAGTCAGAGAATTTGAATTCTAAGGTGAAAGTGTGTCATCGTTTGTGTTGATTTTTGATGCCGCCATCTACAACTCAGCATTCTATAACCAAATTCTCTTATATTATTAATTTAGTATAGTTTTGTTTCTATATTTTTCTTCCTCCTATAATTGATGAAATTCTAATTTAAATGAAGTGATATTAAAGTTATAATTAGCGCACTTCCACAGTCAAAGAGAAAGTGCAGATAGATGGTCAGAAGAAGAACAAAGTGATAATTTGTATGTGTAAAACTCTCTGTCTTTCTCAGATCTAGACTTAGTTGAATGTGTAGTTTTTCTTTTTATTCAGTAGAATTTGTATTAACATAAAATAAGTTACCTTTGGTCATATTATTTTTTACAAATTCTCAAGGTTTAATTGGATTATTTGTAAAGCTTGTGGAACTGATAGAGTGATTTCTATCAGCCAATT
Source organism: Rehmannia glutinosa (assembly GCA_016081115.2). Classification (NCBI taxonomy): domain Eukaryota; kingdom Viridiplantae; phylum Streptophyta; class Magnoliopsida; order Lamiales; family Orobanchaceae; genus Rehmannia; species Rehmannia glutinosa. The sequence goes on along the minus strand of CM071924.1, from coordinate 69,968,900 downwards.
TTCCAACTCAATGTTTTGTTCACATTTTGATCAATCTCTACGCACAAAGTCATCAGAGCTTTACATGTGCGCATAGAAACTTGTTAACTGGTCAATTTAGTTATGTAATGTAGCTATTGGATGCATCAACAAACTAATTCGACTTGGGAAGTGTTTTCATTTATTTGTTAATCTCTCTAATAAATGTAGTGAGTTTTTGCATAGAACTTTGTGTTTCTAAGCTAATTAATGTAGCGAGTTATTATACAGAGTTCTGATTTAGTGCAGAGATCAACTAGATTGTTATTATTATTGTTTGGTCGTGATTTCAAGCAGGTTTCTTCACAATAATTGACGGGAAAGGTTTTCTAAGGGACTCTCAAAGAGCGCAAAAGAGGTCATCACATTGGGTAAACAAAAGAGAACTGGTTGGATCAAGTATCATATGCATGTTTGAGTTTGACTAGATCTTTTTGCACTTGTGCAGTGTGAAAATCTACTGACGAGTGAGATTGCCAAGTTCTGAAAAATTTACAAGAAGTTCTTCAAGGAGGACTTTACACCTTTGCATGTCTTGAAAGGAAATTTTGATCTAACTTCGATCATGGTTCATTTAGTTGGACTAGTGCAATTTTTGATGGGGACTGGTAGAATTCATTTACCTCATGGCATTGTTGCCAATGTCACTCATATTGGAGAATTCAAACTGTTAGATACTCTAACTCTACATAATGTTTTGTATGTTCCTTCATTTGCTCATAACCTGTTAGCTGTCTCTAATCTCACTAAAAATTCATACTATGTTGTTCATTTTCTCTCATCTCACTGTGAATTACAGGACATGAGAACCCTGAAGATAATTGGTTTTGCTAAAGAATTACATGGTTTATACTACTTTACTCCTCATATAGTTGCCTCCACTTGCACAGACCCTCAAGACTCTTCTCTTTGGCATTATAGATTGGGTCACCTTTCTGTTAATAAAATGCCTTTAATGCCTCAAATTCCTATCAAGACAGCAGATTTTCAATCTTGTGATATATGTCACTTTACTAAACAGAAACGATTACCTTCTATGCTAGTACTAGTTGTTCAAGTGCCATTTTTGATTTGATTCATTGTGATGTATGTTGACCCTACTCTACTGAATCTCATAATGGCTTTAAATACTTCCTTACTATTTTTTATGATTACTCCAAGTGTGTTTGGATTTTCTTGCTAAGAAACAAGTCTGACATAGACACATTTGCTAAATTTTTATAATCTGGTTTTAACTCAATTTAATATTAAGATCAAGACTATTAGATCTGATAATGGTACTGAATTTTTGCTAAATAAAAAAAAATATGGCATCATACACCAAACAAGCTATGTTGAAACACCTCAACAAAATGGTTTAGTAGAGAGGAAACACCAACATCTTTTGCAAGTAGCAGGAGCACTAATGTTTCATTCCAAAGTTCCATTGTCTTTTTGAGATGAATGTTTTATGACAGCAGCTCATATTATTAATATTATCCCAACTCTTGTACTTAATAATGTCACACCTTTTGAGAAGCTTTTCAAAAAGACATCAGACTACAGTCATTTCAAAGTCATTGGTTGCTTGGCCTATGCTTCCACTTTGACAACTCATAGAAACAAGTTTGATGATAGAGTCACTAAATGTGTTTTTATAGGATATCCTATTTGTACTAAAGGATACAAACTTTATGATATTTCTACAAACAAAGTTTTCATCTCGAGGAATGTTCAATTTTGTGAACATATTTTCCCTTTTCAAACTTCAAAAGAGCCTTCTTTTTCTATGTTCCCAAATCTTTCTGTGGAAACATTTCGTAATACTCTTTCGCACATTGAATAACCTATTGATACACAAATCTCTGCCAATCCTATTTCTAGCACTATTGATGCATTAGCCACTGAAGAAACTTTAGCAATACCACAACATTCTGATACATATCAAAATGGTCAAAGAAGGTAATCTAGGTCTAGAAGTACTCTGCACTGTTTAGAAGTCTATGATGATAATCTTCCTTCTTCCTTTATCAATAAACACTCAGCACAAAATTCAATGTGAGACAAGCAATATGACATTGATGCTTATCTATCTACACAATAGCTTTCTTCATCATATAAAGCCTTCACAGCATTTATTAGTCATATTGTTGAACCCAAAACTTATAATTAGGATGCCAAAAGTGCTGAGTGGCAGGCTGCTGCGCAAACTAAGCTTCAGGCTCTTGTAAAGAATGACACTTGGACTTTGGACTCTTTACTATAAAACAAAAGCATTGTTGGTTGTAAATGGGTCTACAAATTTAAGTATAAAGTCGATGGATCTATAGAAAGGTACAAAGCTAGATTAGTAGCTAAGGGATATACCCAAGAAGATGTCTTGATTATTTTGATACATTTTCCCCAGTTACCAAACTTACTATTGTGAAACTAACACTTGTTGTTGCAGCTGCAAAGAATTGGTTTCTTCACCAATTAGATGTAAACAATGCATATTTGCATGGAAACCTCAATGAAGAGGTGTACATGAAGCCACCACTTGGTTAGGGCACTGACAACAAAGTTTTCAAACTAAACAAAAGCTTGTATGATTTAAAGCAAGCTTCAATGTAATGGTTCCAAAAATTAACCTCTTGCCTTCTCTCATATGGTTTTGTTTAGTCACAATTAGATACCTCTTTCTTTACTAAGATTTGTCCTACTTCTACAACTATTTTGTGTGTTTATTTTGATGATATAATCCAAGCTTGTGACAATATTCAAGAAATTGAAGCAATCAAAGCTCATTTGGACAACTCATTCACAATCAAAGATCTGGGAGTTCTAAAGTATATTCTTGGGATAGAAATTGCAAGAAGTTCCAAAGGTATAAGTTTATGTCAAAGAAAGTATGCTTTGGACATTCTTACAGATAGTGGATATTTCAGTTGCAAATCTTGTTCTACTCCTATGGATACAAAAGATGAACTTCAAGCAAAGGGTAGTCCACTGATTCAAAATCTTTCAGAATATAGAAGACTCGTTGGTAGACTTCTCTATATAACAATTACAAGACCAGATTTGTCCTATTGCATCAATACTTTATCTCAATTTGATGCTCAACTCACAGAAGCTCATTTAACTGTAGCACACAGAGTATTGAGATATTTAAAAACAAATATAGGTAAAGGTCTCTTCTACTCTTCAAATTCATATTTACAACTAATCGGTTTTAGTAATGCAGATCGGGGAGGGTGCCTAGACACAATACATAGTGTTAATGGTTATGTTATATACTTAGGAGACTCATTGATTGATCTCTTGGTATGCCAAGAAGTAGCCCACAGTTAGTCACTCATCTGCAGAAGCTGAGTACAGGGCTATCGTATCTTGCATTTGTGAGATTCAATTGCTTGTCCATTTATTTGCATACTTGAAGCTCCAACACAACCAACCTGCTTTATTATACACAGATAGCAGACCAGCCTATTGCAAAGCCCATAATCCTTGCCAGAACGGACCAAACATATACAAAAAGATTGTCACTTCGTAAGAGAGAAGATTGAAGCAGGTTTGCTAAAGCTTGTTCAAATTCCCTCAGTTCACCAAACTGCAGATATTCTAACCAAACCATTGCCTCCACAAACATTCCATAGTCTAATACTCAAGTTAGGCATGCTAGATATTCATGCACCACTTGGGGGGGTGTAAAATATCAAACTCAAATTCAAAATAAAATTCAGATTCCAAAGTTAGTTAGGTTGTTGATAAATCAGTTATGTAATTTAGCAAGTTGTATATTTCTTTCTCTCTATATATGTAGAGAAATGTATTGTAAACAATTTTTTTATCAAGTTATCATTTTAATATACAATTTACTTTTCTTTAGGAACACTACTATTTTTTCTTCTATTCACACATGTTAGGAAAATTTATGTTTACATTTTGATGATACCATGTAAAACATAGAGATGAAGTCAGCTAAGTTGAAGATTACAAGAGTCGACTGAAGATTGAAGAGAAGAACCCAGTTGTGTCTCAGCTGTGTGAAGCCAAGTGAAAGATCAGTCAAGTGACGGAAAAGATGTCTCAGTCAGCTGACTGACAGCTAAGTCATTGCAAAATAATTGGAACCGAATGTCAAATAGGTATGCAGCAGACAAGACTTGGAGAAAGCTGATAGAGATCCGTTGTCAATACAAGTCAAGTTTTTACTGGACATAGGCCCGTGTCAGGCTGCTAATAATAAAAGCTATTTTGCTGAAAGAGTGCAAAAAGCAAGAAACCAATGGGATATACCTGAAAACCTGCAGAGACCAAGGAAAGGCAGCAGAGCATTAAACTTAGGGTACGATCCTCATTAATGCTGCAAGGATAAGACATGTCAATAACCTATGAGTGAGATTTGAAACATATGTCTATCTCCTCAACGGACATATTTTTGAATCTTCACTATAAAAGGCTGAGGAAGCAAGTGAGAGAAGGTAACGATTTTCATAAGACTATCAACCATTCAAACAAGAAAAACCTAAATTATACTCTCAAGCTTTTAAAGACAATCCTCAAGCCTAAAATCGAAGGAATTCAATCTAACACACTTAGTGAAGAAAAATTACTTCATCAAGTTGAAGAGGAAATTTGTTTGAAGAACAAAAGGGGTCTACTCTCCAAGGTTGAAGGATAAGTAGTAAGGTTCAAGTTCAAACCAGAAGCTTTGGGCTCATTGAAAGGCCGTGTGATAAATTCCAAGACTTCGAGGGAGATGAAGTAGTAAGACAGTTGTTTTGTGAAGAAGCTGAGTCCTAGGATCAGCCAACTTTGTGATGAAAGCTGACTCGGACTGTTGACTGATTTGTAACCAAGATCTATTACTTAGTGGATTCCTCTAGAAGTTGAAGACGAGTGGATTAGAGGAATTACCCCATCCTCGAACCACTATAAAATTGCTTGTGTCTTATTTACTTACAACACTTTAATTTCTTGCATATCATTTATATTTGTTGTTAAGTTATATCTGTTGTTATCAACTGATAAACCATTGCTAAAAAAAGTGTTGAAAAACAAGTTTAAAACAATAAGGGTGAAAAGTCTTCTGCTAAACAAAAACCAAATCAATCAGAAATCTAAGTGTTAGGCGATACCACCGAAAGTTATACTATCAATACTCGATCAGTGTTGAGTGGGTAAGTTTGCTGAAGTAAGCAAACCTAGTTACCCCTCAAGGACTAAGCTGATTTGTGATTATCTCTGATAATACTTAAAAGGACTAAATCGAAAATTTGGTAAGGTTTATTCAACCCCCCTTCTAAGCCTTACTGCTCACCCTTGGGACCTACAAGTTGTATCAGAGCGGTTGGTTCAAAAGAAACAACACTTCAGTTTTTAAAGCATTTATTTCAAAAGCAAAGTTATTATCATGGAAGCAAATCTAACTCGCATTCTTATGTTCACTGTGGAAGAGTTTGATGACTGGAAAATTCATATTCAGGATCTTCTATCAGCTTTGCACGATGAAATGTGGCTAGTGATAGAGGATGGGCCCTTGCAAATTCTAAAGGTCAACACTGCTGTAAGAAGAGCACCTCTAGCTGAAGTAGAGGATGCTGCAGCAGAGCCCAAACCTACAATGGTTGAGAAGCCTCGTTGTGAATGGACAAAGGAATAAAGAAAAAGATACAATCTTGACAATGTTGCCAAGGACATCCTTTATAAAACCCTGGACAAGGTTGTGTTTAACAAAGTCAAATCTTGCAAATCAGCTAATGAAATTTAGGAAAAATTTACTTTGATTTCTGAAGGATCTGATCAAATCAAAGAAAATAAATTAATTATTGCAGTCCAAAAATTTGAAAATTTTAAAATGATTGCAGGTGAAAGTCTGGATCAGCTGGTTGCCAGATTTACAGAAATCACCAATGTGTTTTCAGCTCTGGGAAAGGAGTACACACAGAAGGAGATGTGTATGAAGATTCTAATGTCTCTCCCAGCTGAGTGGGAAATGAAGGTCATGAACCTGAGACATTCCATGGACCTCTTCAAATCATCAAATCATGAGCTATTCTCAGACCTCAAGGCATTTGAGTTTGAGCTGAGAATAAAGGAGCAAGAAGAAACATATGTGCCCAAGACAGCTACACTAATGACCAGTGAAGGGAAGAAAGCTGAACCAAAGGAAACAATAGATCATGAGGAAATTGCCCTAATGGTAAAAAGGTTCAACAAGTTCTTCAATAAGAACTACAAAAGAAACAAAGGTGAACCTCAAGAAGACATTCAGCACCGTCCAAAGCAAGGGAGGACAGGCCACCCAAGAGAGCTTAACATTAAAGAACTGAATATCAGAGAGCTGATAATCATAGGACTGATAGAGCTGACTTGCAAAGAGCTGAGAACCTGTGTTGGAACTGCAGACAACTAGGACACTTTGTTGTTGACTGTTCGTATCCACCAATCAACAAATACATAAATGAAGAGGATAGAATAGTCTTTAGAGAGAGAACACAAGAAAAGAAGAAAGCCATGTTGGCTGCTGAGACTGCTGAACTAGCCAAGTGCAAGGAACTAGCAGACTCAGATAGTAGTGAAGCAGATTACTCATGTGATACTGAGGAAAAGGCTATGATCTGCCTCATGGCCAAAAAGCAAGATCTAAAAGATCAAGAAGATGAGGTACACTTTAACTCATCTCATTCAGATTCTAGTGATAGTGATTGTGACACAAACAATTCATCACCCACAGATCTTTATGATTCAATTGGCAAAATGATGAAAGATTTTGAACATATCAAAACCTTACACACTATTAAATGAGGAAAATAGCCAGCTTAAATGCCAAAACTCACAGCTGACTAAAGAGTTGAGTAATCTAAGTCACATAGTTGATGAGAATACAAAGATGAAGGCTAAAATTGTCAAGATCCAAGCAGAGTTAGCTGCTACAGAAAAGAGGGAAAATGATATTAAAAACGTGATTCCTTCATTTACAAAGACATCCAAATCATTGGATGAACTTATAATGACTCAAAAAGAATATGGAGATAAGACAGACATATGATTCAATTCCTTTGTGCATGCTCAAGTTTCTAGAATGATTAGTGAAAAAGGATCATCAAGTAATGAAGGAGTCCAAAAAACCAGAACACTAAATGTTGCAGCAACAACCATACAAAAACACAATCACAACTATATTGGCCTTGGATATAAGGGTGAAGGCAAGAAGCTAGTTGAGTATGCTGAAAGGACAGCTGAAATAAAATTTGGAAAAGTCCATCAGCAGACTCCAAACAGAAAATACTCTGTGAAAGCTAAACAGGGCTATTAACAGCCCCAGAGATTTCAACAAAGATAATCATTTGATGGGAATGGTAGAAACTATCCAACCCAAGCTTATTGGAATAACCAAATGAGATTTCAGCCAAGACCTATGGGATACATGCCAAAGTGGCAAAGACCTCAACCTCATCATAGGTCATTCCCAAGGTAAAAGAGCTATCATCAGCACACATATTCACCCAGGCAAAAAACCCATCAAGCACAAAAAGTCCACTATTACCCCAAGAAAGAAAACGCTCAAACAAATACATAGGCATGCAGATAAAAGAGACCATTGTATGATCCTAAAACCTCCAAACAGTTTGCTAATGTGTACTATTATTATGGAACTGATAGATGGCAACCTCTTAGAGTTAGATCATCTGGCTATAGGTTAGTTGGAATATCTTATAGCACTAACCCCTCAGGACCCACGCAAGTATAGGTACCTAAAAACTAATTTACTTGATTGCAGGTTCAGAGAGCAGCTGAGTGCCAAGGAACCTGATACATGGATAGTGGTTGTTCCAGACATATGACATGAAACAAGAGAAATCTGCAAAGTTCAAGGAAATCAAATGTGCCAAAGTTATATTTGGAGAAAATGAAGCTCCATGGAAAATCAAAGGCACAAAATCCATAAAGAAAAATGGATTGGAGATCATAGATGTTGCATATGTTGAAGGACTCAACTTCAATCTGCTGAGCATCAGTCCACTCTGTGACAAAGGCTACAATGTGAGATTCAACTTGGGAGTTTGCCAAATCAAAGATGTTGAATCAAATGAAATTGTGCTTCAAGAAACAAGGCAGAAGAACATGTATGTAATGGATTGGTGAACTGCTACACCAAGAACATGTTTGCTAGCAAAGATTATAGGCGAATCAAGTTCTTTGTGGCACAAGAAGCTGAGTCATCTGAACTTCAAGACAATTAACAAACTTGCAAGGAGTAATATTGTGGAAGGATTGTCTGACTCAGTGTACAAGAAAGAAAGCATTTGCAATGCATGTCAGGTGAGAAAGCAAATCAAATCATCCTTCGAGGACAAGCCAAGTCCTTCTTCAACAAGGATATTGCATCTGTTGTACATGGACTTATTTGGTCCTGTAGAACATGCCAGCATCAGTAGAAAGAAATATACCTTAGTGGTTGTGGATGATTATTAAAGATATACACGGACTATTTACATGTGTAAAAAGAAGAAAACATTGCAGAAATTGCCTCAGCTGATGAGAAGAGTCAAACCACTATTAGGTCTGACAGGGGAACTAAGTTTGTCCATGGTATTATAACTCAGTATTGTGTTGAAATGGTATTTCTCATGAGTTATTAGCTGCAAGAACTCCACGGCAGAATGTAGTAGCTGAAATAAGGAATAGAACTCTCAAGGAAGCTACAAGGACAATGTTAGCTGAAGTTGGATTACCTAAGAGATTTTGGGCTGAAGCCATCAACACTGCTTGTTACACTCAGAATAGATGTATGATCAACAGGAAATTTAGTAAAACTCCCTATGAAAGTTGGACAGGGAGGAAGCCAAATATTGGATATTTCAAGATCTTTGGATTTAAGTGCTTTTTCCACAACTGAGAGCACAATTTAAAAGCTTTTGATTCTAAAGTTGATGAAGGTATCTTTTTGGGATACTCAGTTGAGAGTAAAGCTTATAGAGTACTGAACAAAAGGACTATGGTAAAAGAAGAGTCTATCCATGTGGTTTTTGAAGAACCTAATGTGAATGGAGAAGACATAGATGAGTTAGCTGAGAAGATTAATCAACCAACTATGCAGAAGAGTCCCTATGCTGAAGCAGATGTAAGAGCACTCAACCCTGAAGTAGATGAGATAGTTGAATCTCACAGACAGTTGGAAGGTCTGCAGCTAAATGATGATGAAGAAGCTGTTCAAGACAACTTAGCTGCGAGACAGCTGAATCCAGCAGATTTAATCCAACCAGATGTGAGATGGTTGAGAGACCATCCACCTAAGCTAATCATTGGAAATGTTTGAGATGGAGTAGGAACCACATCAATAGCTCAACATCAAGCCATGTTTACTTGTTTTATTTTCCATATAGAACCCAAATATGTATCTCAAGCATTGGATGATACACATTGGATTTAGGCTATGCAGGAAGAGCTGAATCAGATTGAAAGAAACAAGATGAATGAGAAGGATTTGTAGTAAGAAACAAAGCAAAATTGGTAGGCAAAGGGTACTGCCAAGAGGAATGAATATATTTTGATGAAACCATTGCTCTTGTTGCTATATTGGAAGCAATAAGGATGTTTCTTGCTTATTGTTAGGAAAAATTATGTTTATATTTTGATGATACCATGTAAAACTTAGAATAGGAAGTTGGCACCCCATTTACCTTGTAATTCAACTTGTAATAGATAGGACTGCATGAGGTGAGTGGAGTCAGCTAAGTTGAAGAAATACAAGAGTCGACTGAAGATTAAAGTGAAGACCTACCTGTGTGTCAGTTCTGTGAAGCCAAGGGAAGAATCAATCAAGTAATCGAAAAGATGTCTCTGTCAGCTGACTGACAGCTAAGTCATTCTAAAATGATTGGAATCAAATGTCAAAGGGTTTGCAGCAGACAGGACTTGAAGAAAGCTGATAGAGATTCGTTGTCAACACAAGTCAAGACTTTGCTGGAAATAGGCTTGTTCAGGCTGCCAACAATAAAGCAGTTTTGCTGAAAGAGTGCAAAAATCAAGAAACCAATAGGATGTACCTGAAAACCTACAGAGACCTAGGAAATGCTGCATAGCATTAAAAACATGGTACGATCCTCATTAATGCTGCAAGGACAAGAGAAACCAACAATCTACGAGTGAGATTTGAATTATATGTCTATCTTTTCAATGGACATATTTTCGAATCCTCACTATAAAAGGCTGAGGAAGCAAGTGAGAGAAGGTTACCTACATGAACCAATCTGAGCCAATTTGCAAGCATTGAATCAAGCAAACCTGCAAAAATACTCTCAAGCTTTCAAAGATATTCCTCAAGTCTAACATCGAAGGAACTCGATCCAACACATTCTGTGAAGGAAAGAATACTTCATCAAGTTGAAGAGAAAACTGTTTGAAGAACAAAAAAGGGTCTACTCTCCAACGTTGAAGGAGCTGTAGTAAGGTTCAAGGTCGAACCAGAAGCTTTGAGCTCGTTGGAAGGCTGTGTGATCAATTCCAAGAGTTCAAGGGATCTGAAGTAGCAAGATAGCCATTTTGTGAAGAAGCTGAGTCCTAGAAGCAGCCAGCTGTGTGATCAAGGATGACTCGGACTGATAACTGCTTTGTAACCAGATCTGTTACTTAATGGATTCCTCCAGGAGTTGGAGAAGAGTGGATTAGAGGAATTACTCCATCCTCAAACCACTATAAAATTTGCTTGTATCATTGATATCTGCTTCTAAGTTAAAATTGCTTAACTCAACTGATATTAACCTTGCTAAAAAGAAGTGTTAAAAACAAGTTTAAAACATCAAGGGTGAAAAGTCTTCCGTTGAACAAAACCAAATCAACTGTTAAGTTAAGTGTTAGCTGACCCAGGTGAGTTATACTATCAACAGCTCAGTCGAGTATGTTGAGTGGGTAACTTTGATGAAGTAATCCAACCTAGTTGTTCCTCAAGGACTTAGTTGATTTGAGTTAACTCTGTAAGAAATTATTTCAAAAGGAGTAAGTTTGAAAATTTGGTAAGGTTTATTCAACCCCCTCTTTCTAAACCTTACAACTCACCCCTTGGGACCTACACTTATGATGTACACAAGAACTTCACTATGTATCAAATGGATGTGAAGAGTGCATTTTTTAATGGACCTTTGGAAGAAGAAGTCTATGTTGAGCAACCTCCAGGTTTTGGGCAGAAAACTATTGGAGATAAAGTCTACAAACTCAAGAAAGGATTGTATGGATTTTACAAGCACCAAGAGCCTGGTATGACACATTGTCACAATTTCTAATTGAAAATGGATTCACCAAAGGTAAAGTTGATAGAACACTCTTCAGAATTCAAGATGTGGAGAGTATATTGCTTGTTCAAATCTATGTGGATGACATCATATTTTGATCCACAAATAAAGAGCTGTGTGACAAATTTTCAAACCTCATGCAAGGGAAGTTTTAAGTGAGCATGATGGGAGAGCTGACTTTCTTCCTAGGTCTTCAAGTCAAGCAAATTAAGGATGGAACCTTCATAAGTCAAACCAAATATACCAGAGATTTCATGAAGAAATTTGGTATGGAAGCAAAGTCATAAGTGAAGATTCCCATGAACACATCAGTTAAGATGGATATGGATACATATGGCAAAAATATTGATCAAACCAGATATGGAGCTCTCATTAGATCACTACTCTATTTAACAGTAAGTAGGCCAGATATCACCTTTGATGTAGGTGTATGTGCCAGATTTCAATCTACACCAAAGGAGAGTCATATGACTGAAGCCAAGAGAATCCTAAGGTATTTGAAGGGATGCCAAGAAGTTGGCTTATGGTATCAAAAGGATGGAGGATTCAAGTTGGTTGGCTACTCAGATTCTGACTATGCTGGACGTAGAGTGGACAAGAAGAGTACATCGGGTACTTGTCAAATACTTGAAAATAGATTGGTTTCTTGGTTCAGCAAGAAACAAAATTCAATAGCTACATCCATAGCAGAAGTAGAGTACATAGTTGCATGAAGCTGTTGTGCCCAAGTTCTATGGATAAGACAACAACTGAGAGACTATGATATAGAAGAAAAAAAGATTCCAATTATGTGTGATAACACAAGTGCTATTGCAATCACTCAGAATCCAGTATTGCTTTCAAAAACAAAGCACATTGATGTCAGATATCATTTTATAAGAGATCATGTGCAAAAGAAGGACATCACTTTGGAATACATCTCAACTGATAAGCAATTAGCTGACATATTCACTAAGCCATTATGTGAATCAAGATTTGAGGAGCTTAAGGATGAGCTAGGTTTGATTGAGCTGAGTTAGGAGACTCAGAAGACTCAATCAGTAGAGCCAAGTGAAACAGCCAAGATGGGAAATCAGCTGTATCGACAGCTGAGTGATCATCATGTGAAGAAAGTAACCAAGTAAAGTCACTTTTGGAAGATAGTTGAGTTATTTATGAGCTAAGTGACAAAACGCAATCATTTTCTATGAGCGGAAATGTTTTTGGGCATTACTTCAGCCTAATTACGGTGTCAGAATAAAGCCTGCACACATTTAGCCAATGCTTGGATATAAATGTTGATGCATTTAATGCGGGGAAATTAATGCGGTTTCAAATGTTTAATCTTGACCGTTGATTTTGATAAACCTTTTCAAATTCTAAAAATCGTCCCCTCACGTCACATATAAACCAAAATCCAATTTTCTCTCTCCTCACAAAACACTCTTTGTTCTCAAGAAAACTAGAGCTTTTCTCTGCAAACAAGTGAAACCCTAGTTCTCAAAGCATCAGTTTTAAAAGTTTTTCATTGTTCATTTTTTCAAGAAATGGCATCCAACTATGATTTCGTCAAGATGACTGAGAAGATCCACTCTAGCTCTACAGTGGACTTCGAAGGTTTGGTAAAAAAAGGAGTAGATAAGGCCCTGGCTCAGAAGATTGCTGCGAAGCTAGAGAAATCTGGTGTGAAGGGATTTCTCACCATGGAATACTTGCACACTTACCTCGAAGAAGTTGTTTTGTTTAAGTGAACACTTAGGTTCATGATAGAGAGATAAAGTCATTAGTCCACAGCAAGGACATTAAAATTACTGTTGCGGACTTATCTAAACGCTGCCACCTGCCCTCGGAAGGAATGAAAGAGATAGCTGAGAAGGATGTGAACCTGGTTGCGGCATGGAAGGAGATTGCCAAGCCAGAGTCTGCTGCTAAGGTTGTTTACACAGCCAAGAAGTCGTTGATCAAGGATGCCTATCACAAGTTGATGGATATCGTGTCCAAGTGCGTGGACATGAAGTTTGGCAGCTTCAATCAGCTGTCTCGGACAAAGCTGACTTTTATGGCTGCTATCTTAGAAGAGAAGAAGGTGAACTGGGCCGAGTTCATCTTCAGCAGAATCTGCTAGAATGTCATGAACAAAACTGCAAAAGATGATGGTATGTTTGTAAGCTCATTAGGGTATGGCCTGGTCATTGGCCATATGATGAAGGTGAAAGAGATTCCACTCAGATATGGGAAGTCATTCCATGTGAACAAGAAAATGTTCAAGGATAATCTATCTGGTGCTCAGAGGCAAGCACATGCATACCGAACTGATAATAGTGAAGGTGAGTCAGCTGATCTTGTTCCTGAGGACACTGCTGCAACCGCCCCAGCTCCTTCTCCAAAACCAGTTCAGAATAAGAAGAGAGTTGTTGTAGCAAAGAAAGCACCTACCCTTGCAGCCGTCTCAGAGAAAGCTCCTGCCCCTGCAGTCATCCTAGAATTGTCACCTGCCCAAGCAGTCGAGACTGAGAAGGAACCTCTTGTACCTTCTCCAGTCGTGAAGAAGAAGTGCACTGATGTGCCTATGAAAGTAGATGCGTCAAAGAAACAAAAGACAAGCGAAAATGTTTTTACTTTTGATGAGCCTGAAGATGTTGAGCCAGAAGTTGCCTTGGTTCCAACCAAACGAAGAAGATTGGTAAAGAGATCGGACCTTGAGAAGCCAGTTGAATCTAGCACTCAACCGACGAAGGAGACTGCTGAAGCTCAAGAAGAGCAGTCTAAAGAAGTTCAAGGTGGTGAAGTAGTGTTTGCCCCTCATGAAGAGGTCAATGAAGAATAAGAGATCAGTGCTCTTCACGACTCCCAAAAAAATATTGATGTGGAGTTCTTAGGAACCGATGATGAAGCTAAGTCCAGTCCTATCGAAAAATCAAAATAGGACACAGTTGCAAAGGAGAAATATGCATAAAGGAGGGATGCCAGTGATAAGGCTACCCCTATAAATTTCACAATGGTCGATGGCCCACCCCCAATGGTGCCATCACCCTCCAATGACGCTGATAAGTCAGCCGTGGACCAGACTACTCAACAGGAAGAAACACATGATACCGAGGAAGCTATGAAGATAGCTGAGGATCAGTCAGCTCAGCAGGCTAGCACAGTTGCTCAAGATGCCAATGATGCTGAAATAACTGAGGCACATAGAGCTGAAGAAATTTTGAAAAAGAAGGGAAAAGCTTCACAGATAGAGGACGTGGAGATTCCTATTTACCCTGAGGATCTGTTTGCTGATTACTTTCCGTTCGAGGCCCATACACCCTTCAAAGTAGAGTCAGTTACGGAACGTGCCAGATATACCATCCAAGTCTCTCCAGAAGAAATTGGAACTCCAGCTGAAACCACTATGGTACCGATTGGATTCAACTCTAATGTTGTATGGCCAGAGGAACAGTCCGCTGATGCAACCGACTTTCGTAAAGCATTCAAAGTCATATGTGCTGAAATAGAGAATATGGAGCATGGTTTTGCAGCATTAGACGAACGGCTAGACAACCGCGATGCCACAATCACTGGAGATATCCGACGAACTGCCTTGAGAATTAGAGAATGGATCGGGCAGACAAAGGCATTAAGGCATGAGCAGATCACCTACTTCAAATCCTTATTCACAAAAATGGTGATCTGGAACTCAGACAATCCCAAGTTCCAGCAGCGTCAAAGGGACCACATGTTTAGGATGGATCAATCCCACAAAACTGACATTGAGTTGCTCAAGGCTCAGCATAAATCAGATTTTTAAAGAATGGAAGCCAATGTGGAACAGCAAATAAAGGTGTTCCAAACTGCTGATGGCAAGTGAGACCATGGCTCTGAGATCCGAATTCAGAATAGTATGCTCCACGACTCACGATAAGCATGACATGAAAAATAATAAGATTGATCTACTTCTAAGTGGAGTATTCCCTAACCTGTTTCTACCCCTTGGTGATGATGCCAAAAAGGGAGAAGATGAAAGGAAAGAAGAACAGTGGAGTGATAAGGAAGGATTGAAAGAGGAAGCAAGCAAGGGGGAAGACAGTTCAATGAAGAAGCCACCCTTGAAAATCATGCTTGCTAAGACCTCGTTTCAAGGTGATGTTACAACCTCAATTCTCAGCAAACTACGGAAAGAGTTGTCCATAGAAAAAAAAGCTGATTTGGCAGTTAAACAGTCAAGAAAAGCCATTGAAGTTGAGTTCGACAATGTAGCTGAGAAGCACTCCGAAAGGATAAAAGATACAAAAGCAAGGTACGGCGGCCCCCTAGCTGGTTTATTGAAAGATTCTCCAGCTGTAAGACCACCTCGAGAAATCGCAATCCCTGATGCAGGATCTGAACCTAGATTTCTAGAGGAATTTCAAACTCTAGCTGGTGAAGAATACTTTAAGACAATGACTCTACCATAGGCGTGGGATTTGTACTGAGATAAAGGACTCGACTTATGCAAATCAACTAATATGTAGTAGGGTTCGAACAGTCAGTCGACTGGGAAGACTCCTGTATAGTACATTCCTAGAGGAGGAGCTAGGTCATATCAAGGAAGGAGAAGGTTTGGAAATGGTGGAAGAGGAAGAGGTACTCCACCACAGCCAAGACCTAAAGACGTAAGCTATGTTGATCCACAGAAGACAACTACTGGGTTGGGTACGATACACTTGCAAACAATGAAGTGGAGAGGAAGAATGAGGAGGCTAGGCGAAGGCAGGAAGTTGGAAACGAAAGAGTAAATCGAGAGTGGGAAGAAAGGTAGCGAAGGGAAGACCCTGTTGCTAAAAGATCTTATGAAAAGAGAAAAAGGGAAGAAGAAGACATGAAAATGAGAGAGCTGAAGAAGATGAGAGAAGAAGGAAGCAGCTGAGGCGTTGAAGACGGCTGAAACCCCTTCAAATGTATTTTACATAGCTGTAAATACAAATTTGTAAGTTTATCCTTATAGCTATGATACATGTATACTGTTGTTATAATAAACTCTGATACAGTTGTATAGATGGTATAGCTCTGATACAGTGTATAGGGTATACTTTGTAAAAGCGTTGTAAAGTGCGTTGTAAAGTACAAGAATGATATGTTCAATAAAGTTGACATATTTCACATACATTCCTTGTTACTGCATTATTTACTTTGATGTATTTAATTAAGTTTGGGCATCATTGAAAAGGGGGAAATTGTTAGGACATTAAATTTAAGTTTAGATTTTGATCATACCATGTAAAACTTAGAGTAGGAAGTTGTCAACCCATTTTCTTTGTAATTCAACTTGTAATAGATAGGACTGTACGAGCTGAGTTGAAGTCAGCTAAGTTGAAGATTAAAAGAGTCGACTAAAGAGTGAAGAGAAGACCCAACTGTGTGTCAGTTGTGTGAAGCCAAGTGAAAGATCAGTATAGTGACAGAAAAATTGTCTCAGTCAGCTGACTGACAGCTAAGTCATTCCAAAATGATTGGAATCGAATGTCAAAGGGGTATGCAGTAGACAAGACTTGAAGAAAGCTGATAGAGATCTGTTGTCAACACAAGTCAAGGTTTTGTTGGAAATAGACATGTGTCAGGCTGCCAGCAATAAAGTTGTTTTGCTGAAAGAGTGCAAAAAGCAAGGACCCAATGGGATGTACCTGAAAACCTACAGAGACCAAGGAAAGGCTGTAGAGCATTAAATTCATGGTACGATCCTCATTAATGCTGCAAGGACAAGACATGCGAACAACTTACGAGTGAGATTTGAAACATATGACTATCTCTTCAACGGACATATTTTTGAATCTTCACTATAAAATGCTGAGGAAGCATGTGAGAGGAAGCATCGATTTTCATAAGACTATCAAGCATTCAAGCAAACAAAACCAGAAAAATACTCTCAAAGCTTTCAAAGACAATCCTCAAGCATAAAATCGGAGGAACTAAATCCAACACACTCAATGAAGGAAAGATTACTTCATCAAGTTGAAGAGGAAATTTAATTTGTTTGAAGAACAAAAGGGGTCTACTCTCCAAGGTTCAAGTTCGAACCAAAAGCTTTGGGCTCGTTCGAAGGCTATGTGATCAATCGGAGCTGAAGTAGCAAGACAACTATTCTGTGAAGAAGCTGAGTCCTAGGAGCAGCCAGTTGTGTAATCAAGGCTGACTCGGACTATTGACTGATTTGTAACCAAGATCTATTACTTAGTGGATTCTTCCAGGAATTGGAGAAGAGTGGATTAGAGGAATTACCCCATCCCGAACCACTATAAAATTGCTTGTGTCTTATTTACTTACTATACTTTAATTTCTTGCATATTATTTATATTTGTTGATAAGTTATATCTGCTGAACTCAAATAATAATAATTATTGCTAAAAACAAGTGTTGAAAAAACAAGTTTAAAACTATAAGGGTGAAAAGTCTTCCGCTGAACAAAAACCAAATCAACTGTAAATCTAAGTGTTAGTTGATACCAGCTGAGTTATACTATGAACAGTTCAATCGAGTCTGTTGAGTGGGTAACTTTGATGAAGTAATCCAACTAGTGGTCCCTCAAGGACTAAGCTGATTTGTGATTAACTCTGAAAATACTTAAAAAGACTAAATCAAAAATTTGGTAAGGTTTATTCAAACCCCCCCCTCTAAACCTTATTACTCACCCCTTGGGACCTACAACACAATCAGCACTCGTTGATTTTAGAAGAGATGCGACGTGCAAGACATATATGCCTCCTCCTATGCAACCACTTCCTCGTCCTAATGATTTTGTCGGTCGTGGCAACCATTACACCTTATAGAATATTGCAAAAAAAAATTGAAAATAAGATTGAATCTAAACCATTTAAAAAATCAAGCCAACGATCATGATTTGTCTTCACGTACTCACCCTTAGATGGTGGACTCATAGGATCCAAATCCCAAATGTATTGTATATTTTGTGTAATACAAGTGTTACAAGATTTATATTACAAAAAGAAATATAAATACATTTAAACAAATGACGATTAATTTAATGACGGAAAACAAATTGTCATTTAAAATATCAAAATTAATGATACAAAATCGGTGTCATTAAATTTACAGAAAGAATATTTGTCGAAAAGTTGTTGACTAATCTGTCGTTAGGTAAGAAACGGACGACGGAGTTTTAGGCTACACCATTTTTTGGAAGAATAACGACGGATGGATTTGTTAATGTCCATAATTAATTTCTTAATGTCCATGGTTTTAGCTACATCATTTTTTTGTCGTTAATCCGTCTTTAAATTCACTTAAGGATGGATTTGTTTGTTTTAGCGGTTCCATCGTTAATTTGAATTTGTGACTCTCTTAATGATTGTTGATTAAGTACCTCCACTCTCTCAATTAATATTTTTATATAATGACGCCCGAGCCGAGCTGGAAGAAATTAATCCACGTCATCAGTCCAGCACACGTACGAGTAGGAGATCGTGGGGTGACGTCGAATCGTCTTGGCGCGACACGTCACGAATTAGGCTCGCCCACTACCGAGCCCAACCGCAACACGACTGCCGAGCCCCGAGCCCAAATTTCGACGGGAAACGCATGCGCGACAGACTCATAAAAATAATCACATGCCCATGCTTAACGCTTTATTGGATCAGAAACTGCCACATGTCAGAAAGTTATAAAGAGA
Organism: Rehmannia glutinosa; assembly: GCA_016081115.2. NCBI lineage: Eukaryota > Viridiplantae > Streptophyta > Magnoliopsida > Lamiales > Orobanchaceae > Rehmannia > Rehmannia glutinosa. Next base: position 69,950,006 of record CM071924.1, on the reverse strand, counting down.
AGTCGACAAGTGGCAAGTTTTGACTGACATGCACAGTTAGAGAGAGACATGTGTCTTTCTTTAATTATTTTACTAATTAATGAATAGTTAGTGCAAAGATGACTATCGTAAACCCACTGACTCAAGGGGTATAAAAAGTCTGATAGAGAGAGATTGGAAGGGGGACTGAAAAAAAAAAGGAAAAAAGAAAGGAGTACGATTGTAAAAAAGACCGACCCCAATAATTGATTCGGCATTATGCAAAAAAAAGCAGTAATTAGCCAGAAATAAACACACGTTACGCACGTTTACATTTCCACGTGTTAAATCTTTTACATATTTCTGCTTGTTGACCAAAACGCACGTCAACATTATATAAGCTATTTTTTGATTAAGTACTCTCGTAAGGATTGGCCGAAATGATTTTTTGATATTAAAAAACCAAACAAAATCTAATTTTATATCCCACGAGACAAATATTAATGTACGGCCAATAGAGAACAATAATAATAATAAAAAAATGGAAAACAATTGTGTGAGAGATGAAGCCTCATTACCAAATTCAGAATAGACGTGCACCCTAGCTCTATATACCCCTCTATCTCTTTCTCATCTCATCTCTCTATGTGGTCTCCCATCTCTCTCTATAAATATTAAATATGGTCCCTCATCCCTCCTTCTCTCTCTCTCTCTCTCTCTCTCTCTCTCTCTCTCTCTCTCTCTATATATATATATATATATATATATATATACACACACGGTCCCCTCCTCTCTCTCTCTCCTCACAACCCATACATGTCCGCCTATCTCTCTCTCTTCACAGAAAAAAATACCCAAAGAAATATTTTAAAAACGTATACTTTTCATAATAGAATTGATACTTTTAAATAAAACGTAATTGTTTTTTTAATAACAAATGATTCTTTATAAACAAGAAAGGATATTTCTTAATAAAAATTGATACTTAGTTTTTAATAATAAATGGCACTTTTTAAATAAAAATTAATATTTTTTTAATAAAAAGTGATACTTGTTTTATAAGTAAAAGGAATATTTGTTTTAATAAGAAGTGGTAATTTTCTAATAAGAAGTGATACTTTTCTCATAAAAAGTGATACTTTGTTATAATAAAAAGTATTTTTTTAAATAAAAAGCAATAGTTTTTTTCTTATAAGTGATACTTGTTCCACAAGAAGTGATTTTTTTTGAATAAAATGTAATATTTTTTTTCCTAAGAACCATACTTTATTTTAATAAAAATAATATTTCAAGTCTAATATGATACTTTTGTCATTTAAAGTTATCCTTTTTTATAAGAAGTGGTACTTTTTTCATAAGAAGTGATACTTTATTTTCTTATCATTTTCCTTTGTTTCATTTGTGTAGAGAGAGGGGGTAGGACGTGAGGAGAAAGAGGGATAACCATGAGAGAAGTGAAATGTGAGGAGAAAGAGGGGACCATGAGAGAAGTAGACGTAAGGAGAGAAAGAGAGAAGGGGGGAGGGGGCAATGAGAGGAGAGAGAGAGGAGAGAGGGATCATGTGAGGATCCATCTCATAGATTTAAATATGTGAGACGGTCACGTACCCTAAAAAAATTAATCCAACTATATATAAGCTATTTTTTTGATAATAGAAACCCTCACGTTTAGAAATAATTATATTTGGCATCCAAGACAAAGGGAGGAAAAAAGGCATTTCTTTCAATCTTTAAAATTCCTCAAATCTTCATCATCCAACTTTGCATATCTCACCCCCAACTAATCATATATATGATATATCCTTGGACGCAATTGCCACGCACGTTAATTACTGATTGACAAACATTCTATTCTATAAATTGGCATCCACACCATCAATGCATCTCCATCATTCACATCCACACCACAAACACAAGGACGACGTACGTACGTACGACAATTAAGATGTCGGCCATGAAAGTTTCGACGACAATATATCAATGTTAACAGTGGTTGTTGCACTCATCGTCTCATTACTTGTCCACCGCCACAAAGCCTTGGCCCAAGAATCATCAGATTGTCCCGAAACTATTGCCACACTACTACAAAATAGCCTTTTTACATCGGTTCTGGGGCACATTCTACGTCGGTTTTCAAACCGATGTAGAATCCAGCGTAGTAGAATAGGGGGCCTTTTTTACATCGGTCACGGAACCGATGTAGAATTTTTCTTTTCAACATCGGTTAAAATACAACCGATGTAAAAAATGGACCCTTTACATCGGTTACATAGACAACCAAATGGACTAGTTACATCGGCTGCTAAGATAACCGATGTAAACATGGCGAAACCGAACATTTTACATCGGTTAGCAGAATAACCGATGTAAATAGGCATATTTTACATCGGTTGTTTCTACAACCGATGTAATATTTTCCTTTTTTAAAAAAACAATACCTGCTTTATAAAACAATACCCAACCTGCAATTTCGTACAGCAAAATAAAACCTGAAATTTTATCACCGCACAAATCCAACAAAACAAATCACAATCACAATGAACGACAGAAACAAAGAAGTTTCCTAGCTGCCGAAAATACTTAATTCTTCATTACATAACAAGAACTAGCCACACAAAATAAAAGCGAGAATAAATCACTCAAGTAAATAGAGGAGGCGGATTAAGCGAAAGATGAGCAACAATGTCATTACTACAACCCAAAAGAACACATAACTTTATCATCAGCATCCTCAAGCAACAACGGCACCATGTTTAGTAATTTTCGACGGCAAGTCTTCCTTTGCACCCACAACGGCAGACTGTTGCTGGAAAAAAAAAAGCTACACTTGATAAATATGATCAAATAATTCATCACCAGTGGAAAAGGTAAAATAATCACAATGACAAAATTCATGCATGAGAGAAAACAATTTGTTACATTCCAAATCTAAGCAATTTTTATATACAGATATGCGAAACTTTTCAAGCTCTCTATTCTTATTTATCACAATACTTCATACAAACCAAACCACATATCACAAATCTGTGCAGATTTCACTTCATGAGTGAGAGTAATGGCATGCTCAAAATATTAAGAGTAACGGCCATCTCCATCTCCATATTCATAAACCAGGCAGGTATAAATACTAGCTACAACAAAATTTTTGAAACACGGCTGTAATTTTCCCAGAAAACAGTCATCTTTTAGAATATCTTTCTATAAGATGTGTAGGAAGGATAAAACTACAAAGTTTATATAATGCCTTAAGAGAACCCTTTTAAACAGGCAAAGGACTCCAAAAAATTTACATTTCTACCTAATGTGACACTGACATAGCATTTATATTTTCAGCCAGAATTGTAAGTGTTCTACTACAATTTTCACGTAAAAATATTATAATGAAGCATGTCTCAAAGATATTTAACCAACATGAAGATCACATTAACAAAGTATGGCAACTAGCCGATTGAACGACTTAATACGAAAACTCCATTGGCGATGTTCACTTATGATAAATAAAATAACAAATAGAAACTCAGAGAGGTCAATCGTTAAGGAAAATAGAATGTTGGATACATGAGTAACACAATAAATAATAAACACTACAAGTAATCTAACTTGTTAAAGTAAAAAACTTTATTACCTCATTGTATTTGTGCAAGCACTTTTCCGAGACTCAGTCTCATCATAGTTTGTTCCTACAATATCAAATTAATTTGGTAATCAAATGTAACAAGATATTGTAAAGTGCCATTGATGCAAAATGAGGTGATTAGCACACAAAAATGTCCTTAAATTTATTATATATATATATATGTGTGTGTGTGTATATAACATGTGGTCACGATTCTCTTCCAGGTAATAAACTCTTGGAAATAATTACACAATTACAAGTTGAGCAACTGGAGACTATCCTTGCCTTCACCAATCGTGACAAAACAAAATGCATTTTTGATATGCTTTGGGTGAGCCCAGCTTCCTCAATCTGCTCACTTTGGGTTCTATGCTCAATTTATCTGTCATGAAGAACCATTGGTCTCCAGTTGTATAATTAGACTAAACCTCATCATATTATTTGATTATTTGTAATTAGACTGAACTATAAGGGTACTTTAGTAAGGGTGTTGGATGTATGTTTCTATTTTATAAACTAGGTAATCTGTAAAACAAATACAAATGTCAAGGGTACGTAATTTTAAAGCATAACTAAATTTTTTTATATATACTTGTTGGGAAAAACAGGTTGGTGTGTACCGAATGGCTGGAAAAACAAACGAGCAGAGTAACGGTAAAAATCAAAACGTCGAGGCAAGAGTTGGACTCTTTCTCTTTAAGACGAGATTGCCCCACTCACAGTGCTTATGGAATACGACAATCGTCTCCCAAGATACAACGACGAACTACTTGCGATAGTTGCACTACAAATCGCAAGTACAACGAACACTATGATGCTCTTAAACTCTCTTTTACAATGCAGAATATGAAGTAAAATTCGAATTTGATGTAATGAAATGAATCCTGGGGGCTGGTTTATATAGAGCTCCTGGTGCCTCTTCAGACTGGGTGCAACCCCTGGTCCGGATCAGTCTTGACCGTCGGATCGTGCCAATGGTTAACAAATTGCGATCGATCCGATGGTCCCGACGATCGCATCTGTCTGAAGGAACACACCGCTTTGGCATACACTACGCTGCACCGGATGACGCGCGTCGATCATGGTGCCCGTCGTGAACAGAGCGCATCTAATCGGCATCGTGTGCCTCGCGATGATGTGTGCGTCACGAAGTGCAAAGTGCGCCTCAGCGCCCAATGCGACTATGTGTGATATCGTGGGCGGGCGGCTCGGACGGTGCTTCACACCGTCCTCGGTGCCTTTTGAACTAGCCAAAGGCTAGTCAAAATTGACTTGGTCCACTAGGGTGTACCATAAGGAGTTCCACTTGATTACTCCTTATTAGTGGTGAAGCTCTTTATTAACTAGTCAAACATTTAATATATTTCCTATGTGGGATATGGCTTTCCATATTCCCACCCTTTTATATTCCATATATAAAAGCATTTTAAGTGGCCAACTTTATGCATTTATTTCTCATTCATCCGATATTGGTTTTGAGAAATTCTAAATGCTAAACTCATCTACCCGCGACGTAGATGACGTTTATCTCATTTATTTCATACTTTGAATAAATGACCCCACTTAAATAATTGGTCAAAATTGGGTCAAAACCCAATTTATCAAACCAATTCCAACAATCCCCCACATGAATGAATAATAAATGCATATGAGAATGCAGACACTAAGAGAGTTCAAGCGGAAAGTTATTGAATCGGGAGAGGTAGCTTGTGGCTTTGAATCATCCTTAGTGGAATGCTATCAGATTTACTAGGCTGCACAGTGACACGATGTCTTAAACTGTTCAGCTGTTTATGTAAACCAAAACAACAACATCCACACAATATCTTTCCTAACACCATTTGGTTCTCACAGTTGTGTCCATTTTGGCCCTGGACAACATCTTGGATTCATAAGTGTTTCGTTGGAGCGGCCCGTCTTCACACTTATATAGGTGATCTCCTATTAAGAGTATCCTGCCATACTCCACTTCTTTAAAGTATAGGAATCATTAAAATGTTTATAACTTAACCTTACCACATTCAGCAGGTTTCTCCACTTCGATAGGAATGAGCTGTAATATGCTCCAAGTGTTTATCTGAATATTCATAACTTAGTTGTCCCATTGAACCAAGGTCTTGGGATCTCCAATTCACAAGGTTGGGTTACCGTTATGAACACTCTTATTTTGTGGATTTTAAGCCCATTCCTTTCGATAAGCAGTATACTTGATCTCTATTCAAACCTTTAGTTAACGGATCCTCTAGGTTTTCTTTCGATTTCACATAATCGATTGTAATAACCCCATTTGAGATCAATTGCCTAACGGTGTTATGTCTTCGACGTATATGTCGAGACTTACCGTTGTACATGCTATTTTGAGCCCTTCCTATAGCCGACTGACTATCACAATGTATCATGATTGCAGCCACCGGCTTAGGCCAACAAGGAATATCCTCTAAAAAGTTGTGAAGCCATTCTAGCTTCTTCACCAGCTTTATCTAACGCTATAAACTCTGATTCAATCGTGGATCGAGCTATACACGTTTGTTTAGAGGATTTCCATGACACCGCTCCACCACCAATGGTAAAAACATAACCACTAGTGGACTTAGAGTCTTTTGAGTCAGATATCCAATTAGCATCACTGTATCCTTCTAATACAGATGGATATCTCGAGTAATGTAATCCATAATTCAAGGTGAGTCTTAGATACCTAAGAACCCTTATCAATGCCTTCCAATGGTCATTTCCAGGATTACTCGTAAATCTACTCAGTTTATTAACTACGTAGGCAATATCCGGATGTGTGCAATTTGTTACATACATAAGACTGCCAATAATCCGAGAATATACTAGTTGAGATACAGGCTCGCCTTGATTTTTAGCTAAGTGTAAGCTTAAATCAACAGGCGTTTTAGCTGGAGGACTGTAAATCATACGCATTGAACTTTCAAAGTACTGTCTCAATATAATGAGACTGTGATAAAACAAGTCCATCAGATGTTTTAGAGATCTTAATTCCCAGAATAACATCTGCTATACCCATAATTAAAATGTTTGATTAACATTTTCTTAGTATTCATGATTATATCATGATTACTACCCATAATTAACATGTCATCAACATAAAGACAGACAATTACATAAGCACTAGGTGTGTCTTTAATGTAAACACATTTATCACACTCGTTAATTTTGAAACCATTTGTGACATAGTTACAAATTTTTCGTGCCATTGTTTCGGAGCTTGCTTAAGGCCATACAATGACTTAACGAGTTTGCACACCTTCTTCTCCTGTCCAGGAGCAACAAACCCTTCGGGTTGTTCCATGTAGATTTCCTCTTCTAATTCACCATTTAGAAAAGCCGTTTTCACATCCATTTGGTGTATCTCAAGGTTATGCAATGTTGCAATAGCAATGAGAACTCTAATAGATGTGATTCTTGTCACAGGTGAATACGTATCAAAGAAATCAAGGCCTTCTCTTTGTTTAAATCCCTTAGCTACTAACATGGCCTTGTACTTATCAATAGTTCCATCAGCTTTATATTTTCTTTTAAGGATCCACTTGCATCCTAAAGGCTTATTTCCTCGTGGGAGATCTACCAACTCCCAAGTATGATTTTGCATAATGGAATCTATCTCACTGTTAATAGCTTCTTTCCAGAATGGAGCTTCTGGACTGAACAATGCTTCGCCAATTGTCCTTGGTTCATTTTCTAACACATATGTTAGAAAATTTGGACCAAAACACTTAGTAGTTTTGGCCCTTTTACTGCGTCTTGGTTCTTCATCACTTTGATGATCACCATCGGCAGTATCACGTGTTCTTTTGCTAGAACTAGTTTCTTTCCTTTCTTGACAAGGAAACACGTCTTCGAAATATACAGCATTTCTTGACTCAATAATTGTTCCTTCTTGTACATCTGGAATTGCTGATTTGTGCACTAAAAATCGATATGCACTACTGTTATTTGCATATCCAATGAAAATGCAATCGATTATTTTAGGCCCTATCTTGACTTGTTTTGGCTTAGGTATTTCTACTTTAGCCAAGCACCCCCACACTTTCAGGTATTTGTAGGAAGGTTTTCGACCTTTCCATAACTCATGCGGAGTTTTATCTTTATTTTTGTGTGGTATTTTGTTAAGAATGTGGTTAGCCGAGAGAATTGATTCCCCTCAAAAATTCTGAGGTAAACCAAAATTTATCAACAAACCATTCATCATGTGAAGCCCCGATTTTTCCGAGCTTATAATTGATCCTTATTGTCGTTTATACATTTGATCGTCTATTTTACCGCGTCATTTTGACGGGTAATTATTAATAATATATATATTTTGTACTTATTTCATTTTATTTAATTACTTGTGATCATGATCATCATTAATTCTATTTTGCATTTATGATCACTTGATTGATCATTATTACTATTTTTGTATTTATTAGTCACCTTAGAATTTTAAGAGACTATTTATTTTAGAGACTTTTACCTTATAGAATTAAGATTTTGATTTAGATTAAGTGATCATGAGACTTATAAGTGATCAAGGAAATCATTAATTATTTTGGAGATTGACATATTTCATCTATTATCATCAAATTTGGGACAAAAAAAAATATATGGAATTACCATAATGCCCTCATAGTGGACGGCCAACATGGAAATTTTGGAGTAAAAATATCATCCAACTCTTGTACACCTACACCTTATATTAGTCATCTTGTGTATAATTATACCATTAATTCAAACATTATACACATCATCTCTTACATTACTTCTTTAATATTATTTTTACCAACATGTTGGAAGTCTGCCAACATGTTCATTCAAACCATGTCTTGCCCATACCTTTGACCTTCAAATTGTCTCCCATGCAAGAGGCAAAATGCAAGACACAAAATTGAACAAAAGTTCCTCTCTCCCCCCCCCCCCCCCATGGAGGACGGCCAATATGGCCATTTTTACACAAAAATTTTATTTTTTCACTAACACATTCATCTCCTACACAAAATCCCTCCTCCTTCTCTCTAAACTCCCAACTTCTCTCTACTCTTCTTCTCACTTTCTTCTTCAACACTTAGAAAATTTTCAAGATTTTTCCTCCTTATTCTTCAAAAATTCAACACACCTATACCACAAGGTAAGAAATTTTATCTTCAATCCATTTTTGATATCACATAGTTCATCTCTTCCACCTTCTTAACTTAAGTTTGAATTTGATTTGGAGGTACATTTAGAAGACCATTTGAAGATTAGAGCTTGACAACATCTTGAAGAAGGACTTCAAAACTTGAAGAAGAACTAGTAGAGAATTTGGACTACAAGGTAAGAATTGAGTACTAGACCCCTTCTTTCCTATTCTTTCTATTTTTTCAAATTTTAACACCCCTTTTTCATTTTTGAGAAATAGGGGCTGACATTAGGTGATTTTGGAGTTGAACCAAAATTTCCAATTTTAAAGCTTCAACTAGTCTCCAAACACCTACTACACAAGGTAAAGTGTAGTCCTTCTCATTTTCTTATCTCCTTCTTTTTCTCCTTAATTTTTCTCTCATTTTTCTAACTTCAAATTTTTGATATTTCTTGACTTAGGGGCTGACCTAAGAAACCTCATCCAAAAATTGTGAAATTTATCCTTTTATTTCACAATTTCCAATTTTAAGGTGGGTGGAAAAATATTTTCCAACTATTAGGTGTTTTATTAAAATGCATGTAGAAAATTTGATCATGAGTCTTGAGATATATATAATCTATGTATTTCATGTCAATTTTATGTATCAAGTCATGAAAATTCTCAAGAGTTGCTCAAAATTACTATTTATTGAATTTTAGGTGCATGCATGTGCAATTTAATGTTTTATTTGATAAATTCTTGTATGTATTGGACATGCATGTGTATGATCTTTAAAATCTATGTTTTGGATGACTTATAAGCTGGACAAGTCGAGCATAATTGATTAAATTTCAATTTTGGACATAAAAATGTAAAAAAGGAAAGTTGGTGGACTAAATTGCAAGAAAATAAAAGTTAAAGGACCCCTCTGCAAATTTCGATTTTTGGGACTGTTCTCAGGTTCAAAAATAACTTTTGGACATTTTAATAAAGTTTTAAGAGTTTTAAGATAAATAAAATCAACCTTTAAAAGCCCAAGGACTAGATTGTAAAATTTTGAAAGTTTAAGGGCTACTTTGCAATTTTTAAAACTGCACCAGACCTAAACTTTAAAATTTGAATTTTTTACTCTTAAGGTACTGGGAATTACATATTTTAAAAGTATTCTAAAAATCCAAGTGGTTAGGGCTTGGAAAGCAATTTTACTAAAATTGAGGGACTAATGTGTAAAATACTAAACTTGAGGACCCAAATGAAATTTCCAGGACTTATGCAGCCCATGCACCTGAAAATACTAACTTAACTATAACTTAATTATATTTTGGACCCAAGGTTCAAATTTCATAACAATTGGAACCCTAAAAGCCTTAAAGGCAATTATTTCAAAATGGGACAAAAATGATAATTTCAATGGTTAAAGGACCTACACTTATATCTTTTAAAAAATACTTTTGTCCCAATATCCCACTAACTTTAGTGATATTTTCCAACTAGAATCACATTAAAAGCCCTTCCGGTTTGTGAGTTCCGATTATTTTAAACTTAAGGTCCGAATTGGCAATTTTTACAAATTTGGGGCCAATGTGATAATTTTATAAAAACTCGACCCCAAAACTTTAAAAACCTGAATTTATGAACAATTTAGAGAATTTAGGAACTGACCTCATAATTTTTCAAGGTCGGGATATTTATTTATTCAATTTTTAACCCCAAAAGTGTTGGTTTTTACAAAACGGGGCTAAATTACAATTTTTTCTTTTATAAAGGACCTAACTCAAATTATTTTCTCTTTTACTAAAATAGCCCTGGACCCTCTGACTCGGAAATTTAATTAAAATATTTTGTTTTCCAAAAACCCTTGACTTATCTGATCAATTTGACCGATTAATACCCGATCGCGGAGCGACTTCCTCGCCTTGCGATTTTGAATCTATAACGGGACTTATGTTCCACCTAATCTTTCAAGATATCGAAGATTGCTTATCCTTCCGAGGATCATCTTCATCCAAATACTCCACCAACGCTATAATTGCCACTCGCTTTTCAAAATTTTCCTAAATCTATCTTCCCCTGAATCAATAATACTCATTGCACAGTTGTTGCTGTTTACTTGTATTTAATTTCTGCTGAGTCAACTTGGTGTGTCGAGCTCACAATCGGAATGGATACATCGGGGATGGAACCGGCAGGCTCGGCTGCTATTTCCACTCTCTACCGCCCCATCGTCCTAATCCTGCAGGCGAGAGACGGAGTGTCGAAGGGAAGCGGGTCGTAGTACTTGAAGTATAATCATGATTATGACAGATCCGGAGCCTTGCAAGCTCCACTTTGTGGATTTTGTCTTTGCCTATGGAGCGATAAGGTGGCCCCCCTGGACCATCCTCACCTGCGGAGTTACAAGGAAGAACGAAGGAATCGTTATCGATCCACACGATTCCGGAGTTATCGGACCCGTTTGTTGGCGCTACAAATCCGTGCGCAACCGCTACTTGTTTTGCATTGGTTGGCGCTACAAATCCGTGCACGCAACCATTAATTGCCTTGCATGGGATTGGCGTTACATTTCCGTCGCAATCTACTGTCTTAGACTGAATCACATAGTGCTGTGTGACCATGAATCAAGTTTTCTTGAATCAGTATAAGTATATTACTTAAATATATTTATCACGACGCTTGTGGGTGTGTGTGAATTCATGCATCATACTCACGCGTTTTCATATAATTTTTTCTCCCATTAACTATATATATCGCCACACTTGCACACGATCACCCCATCCACTGAGATTTTTGTCTCATCCCCACCTGTTTTCTAACCTTTAGATGAGGAATTCGTTGAAGATGCTGAACCGACTATGGATTGAGCCCTTGTACTCCGCTTGTTGGATTTACTACTTCTTCTTGTTGTTGATTGGACTCTTTTCTTGTGTTGTTGTTGGACTCTTGTATTTCTTTCCATTCCGGTTTGTAACTGAAGGGCGTAGAACCCTTTGACTTTAAGTTGTTGTATTTGGTTGATTTTCGGGTATGTAATATAGATTGTGGATGGTTGTGGACTGTAAGTTGTATTTGTACTTGTTACTTATTTCCGCTGCTATTTAGACTCTGTTTCATTGGGTTCTCGTTGATATTTATCTAGACAGTTTGGTTATTGTATTTAAGTTGTGGATCATCGTCGCGTTCCGTTTGGGGCGTGACACATCATCTCTTTTAGAGTTTGGTTTTTGCGTTCAGTAATCCCGTTTGATTGTGGTGAATAAGGAGCTGTCGTTTGATGAATAATACCAGAATCTAAGCAAAATTCATCAAAAGGAGTTTCGTATTCTCCACCTCTATCACTTTGAATTATCTTAATTCGTTTGCTAAGTTGATTTTCAACCTCATTCTTATAGCTTTTAAAAGCTTCTAAGGCCTCATCTTTACTTCTTAAAAGATATACATGACAGTATCTTGTGCAATCATCGACAAAAGTAATAAAATACTTTTTCCCACCTCTAGTTTGCACAAACTTTAAATCACATATATCACTGTGAATTAACTCTAGAGGTTTTGTTTCTCTTTCCACCGAGTGGAATGGTGTTTTGGTCATTTTTGCCTCAACACAGATTTCACACTTGTGATGTGAATCTATTTTAAAGTTAAGTAGTAACTCCAAGTTTACTAACCTTTTTCAAAGTGTTAAAATTCACATGTCCTAATCTAACATGCCATAAATTTGAACACTCAAGCAAATAAGAAGAAGCATTAATTTTATTGCTTTCAAAGTTTCGGAGTACATTCATTACATTCATCTTGAACAGTCCATCATCTAAGTACCCATTCCCTATGAACTGTCCATTTTTCATAAGTACAAACTTTTGAGCCTCAAATACCAATCTAAACTCTGCCTTGACCAACAACGATCCTGACACTAAGTTCTTCCGAATGTCTGGAATATGAAGGACATCAACGAGGGTCAGCTCCTTGCCCGAGGTCATCTTCAGCACCACCTTGCCGAGACCAACAATTTCAGATGTTGCATGATTCCCCATTTATAGCTTTATTCCGTTGATAGGAGTATACATTGAGAACATGTCTTTGTCGGAGCATATGTGGCGTGTAGCACCTGTGTCCACCCACCATTCTCTCGGGTTCTCCACCATGTAGCATTTGTTGCCTTCATACACAACAGCCGAGAGATCAAGCTCGGACATATCAATTGGTACTGATTTGTCCTTGGTCACATGCACCTGGTTCCGATTGGCCTTTTTAGGAAGACGACAATCTTTAGCCTTGTGATTCGGCTTTCCACAGTTGAAGCAGTTCCCTTTGAACTTTTTAGCCTTCCCCTGTTTTTGATTATTCCCCGGGTGCTTTCTCTTCTTGCTAGCATTGGGCTCCACCAAGTTTGCCTTTGCCTCCATAGGAAGCTTGCGAGACTTAATCTCGGACTTGCGATTGTCTTCTTCAATTCGCAATCTGACAATTAAGTCTTCAAGCCCCATCTCCTTCCGCTTATGCTTCAGGTAATTTTTGAAATCCTTCCACAGAGGCGGTAGCTTCTCAATAATAGCTGCTACTTGAAAGGATTCACTCACAACCATTCCTTCTGCAATTATGTCGTGCAGAATGAGTTGTATCTCTTGAACCTGGCTGATCACCGTCTGGGTGTCAACCATCTTGAACTCAAGGAATTTGCCGACAACAAATTTCTTTGTGCCAGCATCTTCCGTTTTGTACTTTTTCTCTAAAGAGCTCCACATCTCTTTAGCAGTCTTTACCGAACAATACACATTATACAATGTGTTGTCCAGTCCGTAGAGTATGTAGTTCCGGCCAAGGAAGTCGTTTTGACTCCAAGCATCGAACGCCATCCTCTTCTCCTTATCTATCTCCTCTTCCCCCACCGTTGGGGCATCCTCCGTAAGGAAACGAGCAAGGTTTAGAGTCGTAAGATAGAACAACATTTTCTGTTGCCATCTTTTGAAGTCTGAACCCCCAAACTTCTCGGGTTTCTCTCCCGGTGCTGGTGCTGGAACTGAAGACGTCGAAGCCATTTGATATACACGAAAATCTTGTCTTAAACTATTGGGAAAAACAGGTTGGTGTATACCGAATGGCTAGAAAAACAAACGAGCAGAGTAATGGTAAAAATCGAAACATCGAGGCAAGAGTTGGACTCTTTCTCTTTAAGATGAGATTGCCCCGCTCACGGTGCTTACGGAATACGGCAATTGTCTCCCAAGATACAACGACGAACTGCTTGCGATAGTTGCACTACAAATCGCAAATCGCAAATCAACACTATGATGCTCTTAAACCCTCTTTTACAATGCAGAATATGAAGTAAAATTCGAATTTGATGTAATAAAATGAATCCTGGGGGCTGGTTTATATAGAGCTCCTGGTGCCTCTTCAGACTGGGTGCAACCCCTGGTCCGGATCAGTCTTGACCGTCAGATCGCGCCCTGTGGTTAACAGTTGCGATCTGATGGTCCTGATCGCATCTGTCTGAAGGAACACATCCTTTGGCATACACCTCTGCACACTTTGGGAGACGCGCGTCGATCATTGTGCCCCGTCAGCGAACAGACACATCCAATCGGCGCCATGTGTCGCCACTGCATTTCTGCCAAAGTCATCACTGCTACCCGAGTTGCCCTGCCACGTCACCGAGCCACTAGACTGAACCCTGGTTTGATTTTCCAAAACTTTAAGGCTCCTCGCGACGATGCGAAGTGCAAAGTGCGCCTCGAAAGCACCCAATGCGACTATGTGCGACGTGCGCGGGCGTGCTCGGCTTGATGGTGCTCGCACCGTCCGAGGTGCTGCTGAACTAGCTAAAAGGCTAGTGAAAATTGACTTGGTCCACTAGGGTGTACCATAAGGAGTTCCACTTGATTACTCCTTATTAGTGGTGAAGCTCTTTATTAACTAGTCAAAAATTTAATATGTTTCCTATGTGGGATATGGCTTTCCATATTCCCACCCTTTTATATTCCATATATAAAAGCATTTTAAGTGGTCAACTTTATGCATTTATTTCTCATTCACCCGATATTGGTTTTGAGAAATTCAAAATGCTAAACTCATCTACCCGCGGCGTAGATGACGTTTATCTCATTTATTTCATACTTTGAATAAATGACCCCACTTAAATAATTTGTCAAAATCGGGTCAAAACCCAATTTATCAAACCAATTCCAAAAATACTAACTTCAGGTATAATTTTTGTAATTGTTCATAAATGTTATGGACATTGCCCAAATAATGCAGTGTGTAATTGTACCTTGGTTTTCATGGCTGAAGAGATAAAATCAGGCTTGACATGGTCAGAGAGTGAAACACCAAATAGGCCGGGGTCCTTCAAAGATGCACCAGTTTTTCCCTGCAAAAAGAGACATCACATCTATAACTTTAACCAAGGTAAAAAAATAAAATATATATAGGAAAAAAAATTATATTTGCAACTTAAGCATAGACTAAAAAGGGACATAAAAAACCTCTTTGTGAATGGAGAATGCTGAAGGGAGCAGAGCGGCAGCCTGGCTAGAAACATTACGTACTGAGACTTGCACACTGGAGAACCCGGATGTTTCGGCTTGCTGCACTGCATCCCACGAATTCAACCTCAACTGCACCTGCTCAGATACTATCTCACTAATGAGTTCCAATTTTTTGGATTTATTTGTAAATACTAGCCTGATTGTGGCAGCAGATTTATGCAACATTACTCTCCCACCGGAGAAGACTGCTTCACAGGTATATCAAGTATTTATATATATGCTTAATTGCAATTGATTATTACTTAATTGGTGCATGTATATATATAGGTATATGCATGTATGTGTTAATAAAATGTATTGATTATAAAATGATGTTGCGGATTTTCCTTTTCAGGTTGAAATGGAAGCTAGCTATGCGGCTCAGAAATCAGAAGTACTACATCTTGTGTTTGGTACAATAAATTGTTCTAAGTTAATATATATGTTACGACTAAGTTTGTTCATGTAATTCGTTTCTCTTTGATTTTGATTTTTTGGGTGAGGCAAGCATATTATATGCATGTCTTAATTATTGTCTTTGTGTAATGCTTATGCATATGTATGATTGTGTTTATTCTTGTCTCCACATTATTATTAATGCATATTTCATTTTTCATCTGTTTGTTCAGTTCTTTAATTAATATATATACACCAGCAATGGAATAGTAAAAGTTAAAATATCATTACAAATTTCCATCTGGCCTAAACCAAGTATCCAATGTTGGTGCTAACTTTAATTGATGAGCTATACATTTTTATGACGCGGGTGTAATACTGATCAGTAATTTATTATTTTCTAGTATTATTTTTATTTATTTAAACAATATAACATAACAACTACAACAATATATATGAAAATCTCAAATACCAAAATTGTCAAAAATAAAATAAATAAAAAATTTAATCAGTACAATAAATAAATAAATTTCCCAAAAGTTAGGCAAACTATTCTGAGTTCAATCAGATGAAACTAATTGATCAGGCTAGGGTACATAGACGCAAAAATAATTAAATATATTTAAAACTTTCTCAAACCATTATAATATAAGGGAGGCGCGATTAACACCCCCTAAACCTATTAATACACCTCTCATCTTAACACACCTCCACGATTTTTTTCAAAATGGCTTACTTACTTAATACACTCATCAACATTCTCCAATTTACCCTTCCTTCAATTAAACCCCAATTAATTTAGAAAATTGCTTTAATTTTGCTTTGTTTAGTTTTACGATATTTTACGCATTAGCTTGCTTCCGCTTGTAGGATTATGGGTTACTTGATGTGGAAATTTGCTACGATGATGAATGATTGCAAAATTACAATGCATAATTCTTCTATTGCTTCTGATTTTATGAAACTGTGGCTTGTTTGTTGGATTAGAACAAGGATTTCAAAATCAGACTATTATTTTTCCTCTTTCTGTTGTCTCTACATGCGTGCTTATGTAGTAGCCAACACGTTTATCCATTTTTATACTTACCATTTTTTATTTCTCGTTCTTTATACTTGTCCCGTTCATCCACACGTAGAAAACAAGAATATACAAATCATTCCAACAGATATACACAAAAAACATTTGCATAAGAAAATATAATTACACAAAAGAGAGCTAAAATATGTTGGTGAAAAGAGATATAAGCATGTTTACCGTCAGTTATGGTTTGGGAATAAAGAAGGGAGAGAGAAGAGAAGAGAAGAGAAGAGGGAGAAGAAAGAGGTAAAATGAGGGGAGAAGAAGAAGAATTGGGGGCACATTATAAGGGGGTGTATATAGAAATTTGGTGTGTGTATTTAGAAATTTGGTATGATACTAAGGACATTTTAGTTTTTTCGATATATGGCATTTTTTGTAATTAAAAAGAGGGGGTGTATAAATAAGTTTTAGAGGTGTTAATAGCGCTCCCCATAATATAATATCACTATTTTTTTCTTTCTTCGGATTTTGTTTGTTTCCCCCCGAAAAGAAGTAACATAATACACTTTGACTATTCCCTCAAAAACAAAATCTATATATCTATATATATATATATAATTGTGAAGCCCCGATTTTTCCGAAGCTATTAATTGATCCTTATTGTTGTTTATACATTTGATCGACAATTTTACCGCGTCATTTTGACGGGTAATTAATAATAATATATATATTTTGTATCTTATTTCATTTTATTTAATTACTTGTGATCATGATCATCATTAATTCTATTCCTCATTTATGATCACTTGATTGATCATTATTACTATTTTTGTATTTATTAGTCACCTTAGAATTTTAAGAGACTATTTATTTTGGGGACTTTTACCTTATTGAATTAAGATTTCGATTTAGATTAAGTGATCATGAGACTTACAAGTGATCAAGGAAATCACTAATTATTTTGGAGATTGATATATTTCATCTATTATCATCAAATTTGGGACAAAAAAAAATATGGAATTACCAAATTGCCCTTGAAGTGGACGACAATATGGATATTTTTGGGATAAAAATATCATCCAACTCTTGTACACCTACACCATATATTAGTCATCTTGTGTATAATTATATCATTAATTCAAACATTATACACATCATCTTATACACCAATTCTTTATTACTATTTTTTCCAACTTATTCTATTCTTCCCAACATTCTTTTTATTCCTCTCAACATTCCAATTTGACCCATACTTTGACTTGCATTTTGTCTCCATGCAAGAGACAAATTACAAGACACAATTTGAACAAAATTTTCTCTCCATCTCTCACTATGTTGGACGGCCATATGGCCTAATTACACAAAATTTCATCTCAAAATTTCACCAACACATTTGATCTTCCAAATCAATTCTCCTCATTCTCTCTAAAAACTCCCAACTTCTCTCTATTCTTCCTTTCACTTTCTTCTTCTATACTTAGAAAAAAATTCAACATTTCCCTCCTATTCTTCCCTAAAAATCGAACCATTATTATACAAGGTAAGAAATTTTAGCTTCAATCCATTTTTTGATATCACATTGTTCATCTCTTCCACCTTCTTAACTTAAGTTTGAATTTGGTTTGGAGGTACATTTAGAAGAACTTGAAGATTTGAACTTGACAACATTTTTGAAGAAGGACCTCAAGCTTGAAGAAGAAATAGTAGAGGAAATTAGACTACAAGGTAAGAATTATGTACTAGACCCCTCTTTCCTACTCTTCCTATTTTTTTTCAAATTTTAACACCCCTTTTTCATTTTTGAGAAATAGGGGCTGACCTTAGAGACTTTGGAGTTGAGCCAAAATTTCCAATTTTGAGCTTCAACTAGTCTCCAAACATCTACTGTGAGTAAAGTGTAAAGTGTAGTCCTTTCATTTCCTTATTTCCTTCTTTTTCTCCTTAATTTTTCTCTCAATTTTCTAACTCCAAATTTTGATATTTTCTTGACTTAGGGGCTGACCTAAGAAGCCTCATCAAAGAATTGTGAAATTATCCTTTTATTTCACAATTTCCAAATTTAAGGTGGGTGGAAAAATATTTTCCAACTTTTAGGTGTTTTGATTAAATGCATGTAGAAAATTTGATCATGAGCCTTGAGATATATAATCTATATATTGCATGTCAATTTTATATATCAAATCATGAAAATTCTCAAGAGTTGCTCAAAATTATTATTTATTGAATTTTAGGTGCATGCATGTACACTTTAATGTTTTAATTGATGAATTCTTGTATGTATTGGACATGCATGTGTATGATCTTTAAAATCTATGTTTTGGATGACTTATAACCTGGAAAAATCGAGCATAATTGATTAAATTTCAATTTTGGACTTAAAAATGTAAAAATGGAAAGTTGGTGGACTAAATTGCAAGAAAATGAAAGTTAAAGGACCGCTCTGCAAATTTCGAAATTTGGGACTGTACTCAGGTTTAAAATGACTTTTGGACATTTTAATAAAGTTTTAAGAGTTTTAAGATAAATAAAATCAACCTTTAAAAGCTCAAGGACTAGATTGAAAATTTTTGAAAGTTTGAGGGCTACTTTGCAATTTTTAAAACTGTACCAGACCTTAACTTTAAAATTTGAAAATTTTACTCTTAAGGTACTGGGAATTACATTTTAAAAGTATTCCAAAAATCCCAGTGGTTAGGGCTTGGAAAGTAATTTTACTAAAATTGAGGGACTAATGTGTAAAATATTAAACTTGAGGACCCAAACGAAATTTCCAGGACTTATGCAGCCCATGCACCTGGAAATACTAACTTAAATATAACTTAATTATATTTTGGACCCAAGGTTCAAATTACATAACAATTGGACCCCTAAAAGCCTTAAAGGCAATTGTTTTAAAGTGGGACAAAATGATATTTTCAAAAGTTGAAGGACCTACACATATTGCTTTTTAAAACTGCTTTTATCCCAATATCCTACTAACCTTAGTGACATTTTCCAACTGGAATCACATTAAAAGCCCTTCCGGTTTGTGAGTTCCGAATTTTTAAAACTTAAGGTCCGAATTGGCAATTTTTACAAATTTGGGGCCAATGTGAGATTTTTATAAAAACTCGACCTCAAAACTTTAGAAACCTGAATCTCTGGACAATTTGGAGAATTTAGGAACTGACCTCATAATTTTTCAAGGTCGGGATATTTAATTATTCAATTTTTAACCCCAAAAGTGTTAGTTTTTACATAACGGGGCTAAATTACAATTTTCCTTTTATAAAGGACCTAACTCAAATTATTTTCTCTTTTACTGACTGGGGAGTTACAAGGAAGAACGAAGGAATCGCTGTCTGATCCACACGATTCCGGAGTTATCGGACCCGTTTTGGTTGGCGTTACATTTCCGTACGCAACCGCTACCTGTTTTGCATTGGTTGGCGCTACAAATCCGTACGCAACCATTATTTGCCTTGCATGGGATTGGCGTTATATTTCCGTACGCAATCCTACCTGTCTTGACTGAATCACATAGTGCTTGTGTGACCATGAACTGTTTTCTTGAACTGTATAAGTATATTATTTAAATATTTTATCACGACGCTTGCGAACTGTGTGTGAATTCATGCATCATACTCACGCGTTTTCATATAACTGTTTCTCACATTAAATATATTGCGCCACACTCGCACACGATCACCCAATCCACTGAGATTTTTGTCTCATCCCCACCTGTTTTCTAACCTTAGATGAGGATTTCGTTGGAGATGCTGAACCGGCTCTGGATTGAGACCTTGTACTACGCTTGTTGGATTTACTATTTCTTGTTGTTGATTGGACTCTTTCTTATGTTAT
This sequence comes from Rehmannia glutinosa, assembly GCA_016081115.2. Classification (NCBI taxonomy): domain Eukaryota; kingdom Viridiplantae; phylum Streptophyta; class Magnoliopsida; order Lamiales; family Orobanchaceae; genus Rehmannia; species Rehmannia glutinosa. Next base: position 69,929,550 of record CM071924.1, on the reverse strand, counting down.
TGTCGGACTTTTGTATTTCGTTCCATTCGGGTTTGTAATTGAGGGGCGTAGGACCCCTTGACTTTAAGTTGCTATTTTGTTGACTTTCGGGTTGTAATTTGGATTATGGATTGTAAACTTTAAGTGGTAACTTGTATCCATTATTTATTTCATTTGCTATTTAGACTCTGTCTCATTGGGTTCTCGTTGATATTTGTCTAGACTGCTTGGTTACTGTATTTAAGTTGTGGATCGTCGTCGCGTCCCGTTTGGGGCGTGACAATAATAACAAATCTATTTTTAAAAATATTTTTCCGCTCATTTGCTATTTCCTAAAATGAATTTTGATGAGTTTTATTAAAAAGAAAAATAGATATATATTGATGGCACAATATATATCTTTGTAATTGTACATTATGTTTTCCTTTTTTATTTTGTTATGTATTTATTGTCTAATATAGTTATGATAATTCAATATTAAATACTATTTCCGTAAATTTGGAAAGCTTTAATTATGCAAAAAAAAAAAAAAGTTGATTATCTAATTTAGTCCTAAAATGCAATATATATACAATGATTTATATCTAATGAACATGGAATAACAAAGAAATACTAGAGTTAAAGGCTGCATTTTCTAAATTTAACTTCTCACTGCAATGTTTATGATAAACTCGCAATCAATTTTCCACATCATTTCATAATGTCACAACGAATAATTTCATATTTTTAATGTAGAATTGTATAAAAGAGTTTTATGCAATGCATAAAATTAATATAGCAAATAAAATATTGAAATTGAATTATCTAAAATTTAATATCAAACATCCACTAAAAGAAAAATCCAGATTACCGACAGAATTTACCGACAGAAATAATTTTGTCACTAAATTTTACTGTTACCTACAGAATAAAAAATAATATTTTTCCCCAAATTATACCGACAGATATATTACTGATAGTTTTTCAATTTACCGACAGATTTTCTGTAGATATTTACCAATAGTTTTAGATTATATAGGTAAGTATTTCACCTACAATGATTTTTCCTACAATGATTTTACCTACACTTTACAATTTTCTTAATACTTACCTACAGATTTTTCTGTAGGTAAACTGGTTTTTTTCTTGTAGTGATCTATATCTATATATAAAATAACAAATCTACTTTCAAAACTGTTTTCCCACCCGTCTGCAATTGGTAAAAAAGAATTTCGATATTTTTTAATTAAAGAAAAAGAAAGAAAGAAAATGGAATGTGCATTGCTAGATTTTGGTTGTTTTTTGTAGTTAATAATTAAATTCATTTAATTTAATAGCTGGAATTATACTTTCTTAAAATAAATATCACCTTTTAATTTCTGCAAATTTGACTCATTGATTTTATACTTTCTAATATTAAATAATATATTTCTAGTTTTCTGGAATTCACAATTATAATACTTGCCAAAATTCATCTTATTTTACAAAAACCATACTTAGGGATTGATCATCATCATTATGGACTATTGATCAGTACATGTTGATATGAATACAAGTACCTAGCTATTAGAGGTGTCAAAATGGGCCGACCCGATGAAAAGTCCGGGTCAGACTGCAACTTTTTAGGCTCGAAAGTATTGAACCTATTTAGCCCCGCCAGCAGGCCAAAAAAGATGGGTCGGCTCAGTCATTTCATATGTGTTTTCATGGGTTTGCGTCTTAAAATTGCGGCGAATGGAATTTTGACTCAACCCAAACCGAATTTTCTCCTAGGCCTAGTGAGTCAGTACTGGCCAACCTGGATCGACTCATTTAATAGCTCTACTGATTACTAAAATGGCCAGCGCATCGCACGAGGGTCTCATCTAGTATATATAAAAACTAACTTGTTTCCAAATTTATTTTTCCGCCTATTTGCACTTGCTAAAAACTAAATTAGATATTTTTTAATGAAAAATGAAAAGTAAAATGGATATATATGTCAAATATCTTTGTAATTATATCACTAATTTTGTTATTCTTAATTTTAGTATGCATTGACATTTTAATTTAGGTATGACTAGTTAAATTAAATACTATACACGTGAATTTGAAAATAATTTTTTTTGTAAAAAAAAAAAAGGAAAGATAGTTTGTTGTCCGAAATTATTATAATTTATCAAATTTATGTATGACTAATTTGTCTTAAGTATTGTATTAAAAAAATCAAAAAGATATAAACGAAAATATAAAACAAATCGGCATTATTGGCTGTAATATTATCTCATTTGTTTTACGATCAATTTAATACGATTTTATAATTTTAACCAAATCCTTAATTGTAATGAGATTTTATATTTTTGAAAATAGTGTTTTATAATCGTAATTTGGTATTACAATATACATCATTAGAGTTTAATATTTTAATTGTATTATTATATTTATAGATAAATATATATTGAATTTATTTTTAAAAAATTTAAAATTTATAAACAATACTGGAAACACATTTTTGGAGTGTAATATAATATTTTTAACTTAAACAAATTATCTTAGAGCAATTCAAACAAATTACAAACTCTAAATTATTTTATATATTTTAAAATTTTGATATAACTCAAATATTTGAGTTATATATCATTCATAATATATGATGAAAAAAGAATATAAAATTATTTTAAAACTAAAAAACATATGTACGGAGTGTGCTGAACTTTAAAATGTATTAATTGAAAATCATATATTTCAATTGTAATGTAATATAATTTTTAAAGTACAAACTTCTAACTGTATTATTATATTTATAAATAAAGTTGAATTTAATTTTTTTAACAATGTATAAATAGTATTGTATGTATAAAGTGTAATATAATATTGTTATTGAAATTTAAAATAAATCAAAGATCCTAAAAATATGTGTTCATAACATATTATTAAAACAGAGTATAATGTAATTTCAAAAATTATTAAAAAAAAATGATTCATTGGTTTCTCTGTTAAATTATTTAAACATACAAATGTTAATTAATATTTTTTAATGGCATGCATATTTTTTATTATTTTAAAATTATATATATAGAATCATGAATACTATTTATTTTAAAATGCACCAAAAATTTGAATTAGGTCCACAAGGTTAGGCGGCCCCGATCAGGCCAGTCATTTCAAGGGGTGAAGTGGGTTGAACTAATATCAAAAATAGATTAGATAGAATTTTGGGTGAACCCGTATGGAGTAATCCTAGCAAATAATCGAGATTAGCCAAGAACTGATGGCTCAAAAGCTACTCTAGAAAACCGTAGGCAAGTGCACCTATCGTTTTGTAGTATAGATTATTGAGTATCGAGTGTCATTCCCACGAGGATTATAAGTACTAATAATTACCGTCTTTTTGTTATCTAATCTAGCAATTTTCAGAGTTTTGTTTGTTAAAATGGAAAATGAAAAATAGAGAATTTAAAATAATCGCAACTTACAATAAATTAGAAAAAAGTAGATTGTAGAATGAGAAATCAAGAGATAAAAATATGTTTGAATGTAAATCCCTCTAGAATGTTTTTGTGATTCAACAAGATAAAAATTCAACCATAAGCCCTTAAGCAAAAGCCAACCTCTTTTAATAAAATCCCATGTTATGTGGACCGTAGAAATTCCCGATTTAAGTTAATCCCTTTCTCAAGGCGAAAAACTCCTAATCTCAAGTTGATTAACTGAAATCTCTTTCTAGTTAAAACCCCCAAGATTGCATTATAACGATTTATGAATTCTCATATTAGGTTTGACCCTAATCCAGAAGATTTATGTCATCCTATATCTACGATTGCATGCAACTCTTTTCACTTATACAATTTCTTTTTCACCATAAATCTTTCGATTACCCGATGAAGAAAAGTTATCAAATTAATATACCGGAAATATTAACTCGAATAAGATAAGCATGATATAAGTGAATCACACAAGACATGAGAATTTTATTAAAAACATACAAACCTCAATCACAAATCCATTCTAGAGTTCATTACACTCAAACACTAAGATTTTAGCTACTCATGATTTTGACAAAAGAGTAAATTACACAAGAAGATTTAAGTATTGTAGACATGGTGTACTTATCTTTCTCAAAACCTCAATGGACTTCTTCCTTGATTGATGATGTTGCTCCAAGCCTTCTTCTCCAATATTGCCCCAAGCTTCCTTCTCCAAGACCTCTTGATCCCAATTCTACTTAATGAAGTGAATACAATGAATATTTCCTGAGTATCTAATGAATGAATCTCCCAACTTCAACCCTTGGCTTTTATAGGCAACCAATACATTGATAATACTCTCTTTTATTAAACAATCACCCCCATTTTCCTTGTTGGTTGGTGAATTCTTGTATTCAAGTGATGATGGAGGGGACATGGAGACATGTTTCAGCAAAATAGGGTGTTAAAAGTGTACAAAAGTGGCCAAAATGGGTTGGTTGGTGAGTTTTCCCCAAATTCCGCAAAGAAAAAGTGTCTGAAAGTGGCCCTGACACGGCCATGTTGGGCAGCACGGCCAGGCCGTGCTGCACAAAATTTGTTGAAAAAAAAGCCTGACACGGTCGTGTTGGACAACACGGCCGGCCATGTTGTACGACACGGCCGTGTTGCACGACACGGCCAGGCCGTGTTCGGGCCTGTTTTGTGCGATTTTTCCTCCTCTTTTGATCCCCTTCAACATGGCAATGTTCGGTGACACGGTTTGGCCGTTTTGGACCCTTTTTCCAATATTTATCCAATTTATTTCCTTCTTTTTTGAACATGGCCATGTTACTTGACACCCCAAGTCATGTTGAGTGATTTTCTTGCCTTTTTACAATTAATATTGGCTTCACATTGCTCCAAATTGCTCCACCTATAATGTTAAACACATCACATGATGAAATGCTACAGAAATACTTGAGAAACTATGATTTTTCTAACAAAACAATTCAAAACTATTGAATTAATAACACAAAATATGTACAAAATGACACTTATCAAACCGCCTCCAACTTGGAAATTTTGCTTGTCCTCAAGCAATTTTTTAAAATAAAGAGATGGGTTGAAAACAAAAAGAGATATCTATTTTCACAATTTCGACATGATTGAAGTGAACTGCTAACCTTTTCCTTCCCAATTAAGCCAATCCATCCGTTTTTCAAATCAACCAATTTGTTAAAAAGAGAGTGACTTCAATAATTGGAATCGTTCAAAACATCACACATTTGTCATATCACAAAAATTGTTGTTCATATGCTTAGATCAAATACAAAAATGTAATGATAAAAGGAGATGTCCAAAATTCATTTTTTTTTTTTATAATTATAAAATCAGGACATTTTTGAGGTAAACTTCCACTAGGTTTAAATTTTGAATGTCTTTTCAAAAATTCCTAGGGTGGTGTCCCATATTCATATTTGTATCGCCGTTTTACGTAAGAGACAAACATGGGGCTCATGAATGCTCCTAGTTACTAAGCAACAACAAACATAGGAATATAACCTCGATTTGTCCCTTTTTTTATAACAATATTAGCACATAATTTTTTATTTTTTTCATTTTTTTTATTTTTTTATTTTTTTATTTTTTTCGAATTATGGTTTCTCCAGTGATCATGACATAAGGTATCTAAATTTAAGCAAAGTCCAAACTAATTTCATGACATTAAACTCTTTTGGCCAAATTCATCCTTTTACTAGAGTCACACAATTTAAAAACATTTTGGCAATTTGAGTTCTCAAAAAGATGACTTTTTCGGGATAAAAATGATCATAACTAATCCACAACCAACTTATCTAATTGCCAAAAAAAAAATTACCTCATTTTTGTTTGCAAGAAATTGATGAAGTGCATAAAAAGAAAACGAAATATCCACAAAGATGGCTAAAATACGCAAAGCTAAAGGAATTAGTTCAAATCCAAGCGTTCTAACAAATCTCACCACCCCCAACTTTAAGGGTCACATTGTCCCCAATGTGAAGAAGGGATGTGATACAAAATGGAGCAAAAGATACGAGAACTAAGACAAAGACAAATACGACCTTATGACGGTGGCGGGAAGTGCCCTTGAGAGAGGTGCCATTGGTGGAGTTGGGAGAAAAGGGCATTTTGTTGTTGTTGCTCCTCTCGAATGTCCCGAATGACGCCAAATTGCTGCTCCATCATTTGTTGTTGGCGATCAAGCATATTTTGCTGGCGTTCGAGCATCGTGTGTTGATATGATAACATGTCTCTTTGGTGTTGTTGCTCCTGTAGAATAGCTTGAAAATTAACTTGTTCATGCGGTGGTGGTGGTGGTGGTGGGTGAGATGAAGGAGTATGGGGTGGTGAACCCCTTGGAGGGGATGGCGGTTCGGGAGCATCATCCTCTATGGGCGGTAAAGTGAGGCGAATTCTGTCAGTCTCCGGATTGTGTCGCATACCCATCAACCAATTGTCACGATTACGAATTGTAGTTCGTCTTAGGGTCGGGAAGTAATAGGCGTTGGGGTGTATGTCGAAAAAGCAAGCAAAATTGAACATTGACTCTTTCAATTAATTTTATAGCAGTACATATCTCGAGATCAATATGCGTGCTTCTTCGCGCTTGTTGTAAATCCGTTAAGTCATACTCAAAGTGAAGAGCAATTGGGGTAATGAGGCCTCCAACAAGAATTTTACTACATTCGCCCCGCCCGACTTTCTGAAAATGGCGTGCTAAGTGAGACCCTGTGTCGAGGTGTTTGCCATAGACCATAGCCCACAAAAACAATAGTTCGTCCTTCCTCAAATTCCCGTCACTTTCTCCCCTACCGAACAGTGTGCTGGCCATCACACGATGCATATAACGAAAACAGGGATTTATTACGCGTGATACTTTAGCACGGGAAGCAACATACTGACATGAAGGGGCTATTTCATTCCAAAAATGCTGGGCATTAAAGTCGTTAGGAAAGCGTCTGTCACCGCCAATTGGAAGACCATATATTTGGTTGAAGTCGGCAAGAGTCAATGTATATTCTTGATTGAACAAATGGAAAGAGATGAGGCCATCCCGAGCATGAGTTCCCGTGAGAATTTCAGCGTTAAATGAGCTAAGGAATTCCAGTGTGACGCGCTCATAGGTTGGTGATTTCGCACCCATGAATTGTTCCCAACCAACTTGCTCAAACATCCAATCAATATCTTCTTGTAGCCCAAGAGTCTCCAATGTCATGGTGTCCGGATACCTGGTGTTGTGCAATGGTTTATCCAACAATTGTTGATAGCGGGTAGCTTGTTCGTCATCCCGGAATAGAATGTCGTGACGATTACTTGGTGGATTAGCCCGAGCGGGACGGCGGGAGCCAGAGGGTCCCCCAGATCCTGAAGGAGCGGTAGAACGGCTGCATTTTGACAAGGTAGTCCTGAAAAAGGAACTTCGATAACAACAAAGTATAACCACTAATAGCCACAACAAAGAAACGGTACCACAAATATGTCTACGAAACTCGGATAGTACAGTTCAAATGCAACAACCAAAAATACTCCATGGCTCAATGGCAATTATCATGATGGCAAGCAAAACCACACTAAGGTATGTCGTCAATTCATGATTATTATGTGATTTTATCAAGCAAACACCAACAAACCAACATGGCAATAAGACTTATTGTATAACAACAACAATTCCTCTAATAATTCATAATATTCCTATGTCATCAATTTTGAACAAGAGGATGCCAACAAGTGAATTCATATGATTTTATCAAGAAAAAATCATGTAGTCCAAAGTATCATCACAAGAATTCATGCTTCCAATACTTAAACATAAACATCCCTAAAAATTGCAAATAATCTCGAAAAAAAAAATTATACTAATACAAAAAATAAAAAAAAAATTAAAAGAACAAAATTAAAAAGAGGAAGATGAAATTAAACATACAAAGAAAATAAAACCCATACCTTTTATTGGAGACCCACAAGATAGATGTCAAAAACTCACAAAATACCCAAAATTTTTGAAAGATCAATCGGTAGAAGTGTTTGTAATGAAGACAAGATGGTGTTTTTGTGGAAGAATTTAAGTTTAAAGGGAAGAGTGAGGTAAATTTGGGGGAAATTTTGGTGAAGAAAAGGGGTTTTTAGGGTTTTGGAATGAAAAAATCGGAAAAAAATGACCCAAATCGACCCCCCCTGTTTTTTTACAGCCCGGACACGGCCGTGTCGGGCGACACGGCCTGGCCGTGTTCCGGGCTGTTTGCTGAAATATTTTTTTGGGCCCGAACACGGGCGTATCGGGCGACACGGCCCGGTCGTGTTCGGGCCAATTTTCAAATTTTTTTTTCTTTTGTATATAAAAGGGAAAATTGGGGAATTTTGACACGGCCATGTCGGCAGACACGGCCGGGCCGTGTTCTGGGCTGTAATTTTTTTTTTTTTTTAATAAATATCATCCCGAGTAAAGAAAAAAAATGAATCCTAAGTAAAAATTGGAAACAAATTGACACAAAAATCATCGGGTTGCCTCCCGGGTAGCGCTTCTTTAGTGTCGTATAGGTGGGTGATTCACCTCTAATTGTGTGATGTATTTGGGGGATCCTCAAGTTTGAGGGAATCTCTATAATTATCATCGATGGTGCCCCCAAAATAAAGCTTCAGACGGTGTCCGTTTACCTTAAAGGTGCCCATTTCCTTTTGCGTAATTTCGATAGTCCCGTAAGAAAACACTTGAGTAACAGTGAATGGGCCGGACCACCTGGATTTTAACTTACCCGGGAATAGGCGAAGTCGGGAATTGAATAGTAACACTTGATCACCCGGTTGGAATTCCCTCGTGTGCTTAATGTGCTTGTCATGCCATTGTTTCATTCGTTCTTTGTAAATTTTCGAATTCTCGTATGCCGAATTTCGCCATTCTTCGAGTTCGTTGATCCGAAATAAACGGTTATTTCACACTTGACAAATCATAATTAAGCATTTTAATAGCCCAAAAGGCTTTATGTTCAAGCTCAACCGGCAAATGACATGCCTTACCATAGACGAGTCGGTATGGGGTAGTCCCTATTGGCGTTTTGAAAGTCGTTCTATAAGCCCAAAGGGCATCATCGAGTTTGAGGGACCAATCCTTGCGAGAGTGCCCAACCGTTTTTTTCCAAAATTCGTTTTAATTCGCGGTTGGACACTTCGACTTGACCACTAGTTTGGGGATGATAGGCGGTGGCGACTCGGTGTGTGACACCATAACGCTTTAAAACTTTGTCAAATTGATTATTACAAAAGTGAGTGCCTCTATCACTAATGATGGCTCGTGGTGTACCAAACCGGGTAAAAAGTTTTTTGAGAAAATGCACCACCACTCGAGCATCATTTTTAGGCAAAGCTTGAGCCTCTACCCACTTAGACACGTAGTCAACGGCCACCAAAATATATTTGTTACCAAACAACGCAGGAAAAGGTCCCATAAAATCAATACCCCAAACATCAAAAATTTCACAAACAAGTATACCGTTTTGGGGCATTTCATTTTTTCGAGAAATATTCCCTGTTCGTTGACAACTATCACAAGTTTCAACATACCGTTTTGCGTCTTTGAAAAGTGTAGGCTAATAAAAGCCCGACTCAAGGACCTTGCGTGCCGTAGTATTTGCTTGATAATGTCCACCAGTGGGTCCTTTGTGACAATGATTCAAAATGGAGATTGTTTCAGGAAGTGCAACACACCTTCGTATGATTTGATCCGCACAAACTCGAAAGAGGTGGGGATCGTCCCAAATATAATACTTGAGGTCCGAAAAGAATTTCTTCTTTTGTTGATGGGTCATCCCTTTTGGGAGAACTTTTCCTGCGCAAGATAATTAGCAAAATCGCAAACGAGGAATATCAATTGAAATTGAGTTAAGGGCAAAGAGTTGCTCATCCAGGAAAGAATCGTTGATATGTCCATTGTGTTGCTCATCGGTGCCGGAGTGTTCAAGCCGAGATAGGTGGTCGGCGGCAAGATTTTCGGCACCCCATTTATCTTTGATCTCCACATCGAATTCTTGGAGTAAGAGGACCCATCGAATTAGTCGTGGTTTTGCGTCATTTTTGTTGAGCAAATAGCGTAAAGCGGTGATCCGTATAGACAATGACTTTAGATAGAATCAAGTATGAGCGAAATTTGTCAAAGGCGAAAACCACTGCAAGTAGTTCCTTTTCGGTAGTTGTATAGTTGGATTGAGCAGGATTCAGAGTCTTACTTGCATAGTAATTTGGCCGGAAATGTTTATCTTTTCGTTGCCTAAGCACCGCACCTACCGCATAATCACTGGCATCACACATGAGTTCGAATGGTTGAGACCAATCTGAGCTACCATGATGGGAGAGGTAGTGAGTTTTTCTTTCAAAGTATTGAATGCTTGAAGGCATTCATCATTGATATCAAAAACCGCATCCTTCTCCAAGAGTCGAAGCGAGTGGCCGGGCAATTTTTGAAAAATCTTTGATGAATCGCCTATAGAACCCGGCGTGCCCCAAAAAGCTTCTTGATTGCCTTTACCGTGGTGGGTGGAGGTAATTTGGAAATTGTCTCAACCTTCGCCTTGTCAACTTCAATTCCCCTGCAAGAAATTTTATGCCCCAAAACAATTCTTTCTTGTACCATGAAGTGGCATTTTTCCCAGTTAAGTACCAGTTAGTCTCTTCGCAACGAACAAGGACTTTTTTAAGATTTGCAAGACAAAGATCAAAGGAATCCCCAAAAACCGAGAAGTCATCCATGAAGACTTCCATGATTTCTTCTACAAGCTCGTCGAAGATGGCAAGCATACAACGTTGAAAAGTCGCCGGTGCGTTGCACAACCCAAAAGGCATGCATCGATAGGCGAAAAGTACCGTAGGGACAAGTGAAAGTGGTTTTCTCTTGGTCCTCCTGCTATCGAAATCTGAAAATAACCTGACATGCCATCAAAGAAGCAATAATAGAGGTGACGGATAAACGTTCAAGCATTTGATCAATAAAAGGTAAGGAAAATGGTCCTTGCGAGTAGCATCGTTAAGCCGTCGTGTCGATGCAAACTCGCCAACCTGTTACCGTCCGCATTGGAATAAGTTCATTCTTTTCATTTGGTACCACCGTCATCCCACCTTTCTTTGGAACCACTTGAATCGACTCACCCACCATTCTTGTCGAAAATGGATAGATGAGCCCAACATCAAGTAATTTGATTACCTCCCTTGACTACCTCTTTCATGTTTGGATTTAAACGACAATGTGGTAGAACAACCGGCTTGAAATTTTCCTCCATCGAATTTTGTGAGTGCAAAAGGAAGGATTTATCCCTTGAATATCGGAGATTTTCCAAGCGATGGCCTTTTTATGTTCCCGTAATATTGCCAACAATCTATCCTTTTGATGAGAAGATAAATTGGAGGTAATAATTACGGGAAGTTTGGCGTTCTCGGCTAGAAATGCATATTCCAAGTGTTCGGGTAACTCCTTGGCTCAACGGTGGTGGATCCTCAATGGATGGTTTGATATGCCCCACCTTTGTGAGTTTTCAATTTTTTCGAACTCTTTCTCGTGCTTACGTTGGTTCGTTTTCCTCCAATGCGAGTCTGATTCCCTAAGAAAGGGTTTTCATCCGATATACCCGCACTTTGAACAATACAAGTCTCCAAGAATTCGTTAGAAATCATGCTTGGTAGAGAGTTGGTTATCTCCATATCGATAAGATCAATAGCAAAACAGAGTCATCTTTATCTATCGTATTTTTCATTGATGTAGCGATTTTAAAAATGACTTGTTCATCTTCGACTCTTAAAATTAGTTTGCCATCATGCACGTCAATGATTGCCTTAGCATGGCTAAAAATGGACGCCCTAGGATCAAGGGGACTTCGACATCCAGTATGCATATCAAGAATTACAAAATCGACAGAAATATAAACTTATCGACTTTGACCAAAACATCTTCAACAATGCCTCTAGGATATTTAATAGATCCGTCGACTAATTGCGGGCTCATCCTAGTTGGTTTTGGCTCCCTGACCAGTTGTTTGAATAAATCATAAGGCATCAAATTAATGCTAGCCCTAGATCGGTCAATGCCCGATCAACGATCAAATTACCGACATGACAAGGAATAGTGAAACTCCCGGATCTTTGATTTTCTCGAGGTAACTTGTTTTGCAAAATTGCCGAGCATTCCTCATTTAATTGCAACATGGATATTTCTTCAAGCTTCTTCTTATTTGAAAGAAGATCTTTTAGGAACTTGGCATATTTTGGCATCTGTGAAAGGGCTTCAACAAAAGGAATATTGATGTGCAATTGTTTAAATAAATCCAAGAACTTACCAAATTGGTCGTCATGTTTGTCCTTACGCAATCGACTTGGATACGGAATAGGTGGTTGGAATTCCGATACCATTTTCTTTGTTTCCTTGGATACCTGTTCGTCTTTTTGTTGTATGGGCGTGGGTTCGTCCTCCGGCATTCGTACTTCGTCTAGCTTTGTTCCACTCCTTAGAGTAATTGCTTTTACATGTTCTCTTGGATTTGGCTCGGTGTTGCTAGGTAAGCTCCCATGTGGCCTTTCGGAAATCATTTTGGCAATTTGACCAATTTGATTTTCCAAGTTGCGAATGGATGCTTCTTGGTTCCTTAAGGATGTTTCGGTGGCCGTGAAACGGGTTTCCGTTGTTTGGACGAATTTGGACAGTAAGTCCTCCAAACTTGGTTTTCGCGGTTGGAAACCGGAGGTGGTGCAGCAATTGGGAGTGCGTTTGGATTAGGCTTCGGTGACCTTGATTTCCCCAACTAAAGTTCGGGTGTTGACGCCACTGGATTATAAGTGTTCTTGAAAGGATTATTTTGAAAGGGTCGAGATTTATTACCTAGATAATCCACTTGTTCATGCGGTATCGCGTGAGGGCAATCTTCTTTGGTTGTGCGATCCTCCACAAGTCTCGCATGAGAAGGCTTGTTGTGGTGGTGGTTTTGAGCCGCCAACCCGTCAATTTTCCGAGTCGAGCTTGACCAGTGCGGCTAGTGTAACCACCGCGTCCGCATTATATACTCCCACCGACCTGTTGGTTTTTCTCGTCACGGATTGCCATTGATAGCCATTCATGGCCATTCCTTCTATGAGATCTTGGCGGCTTCGGGTGTTTTATTGTTCAATGTCCCCCGCCGCGCATCAATCATCGCCTTGTCGATGAGAGCAACCCATTGTAAAATGTTTGGACTTGCATCCAAATTGAAAGACCATGATGTGGGCATTTTCGCGCAATTCTTTGAATCTCTCCCAAGTGTCGTACAGGTTTCATCGTCCTCTTGAGTGAATGAAGAGATCTCATTCCTCAATCGTGCGGTTTTAGCGGGTGGGAAATACTTTAGAAGGAATTTTTCCGCCATAATGCTCCATGTTGTGATTGTTCCCTTCGGTAAAGTGTTTAGCCATTGTTTAGCCCGTCCCGAAGAGTAAATGGGAACAAGCGTAAGCGGATGGCATCGTCGGAGACTCCATTTATTTTGAAAGTATCGCAAATTTCGAGGAAATTCGCGATATGATTATTTGGATCTTCGTCCTCGGTAGGCCGTCAAATTGAACAAATTATTGCACCATTTGAATGACATTCGGTTTGATTTGGATTATTGGTACCAACAATGGCCTTACGATACTTGAGACGTCATCGTCCCATAGATGGCTTGGCGTAGTCGTGCATGGTTCTTTGTTGTTCATCCGCCATATCGGGATCCTTGCTTTCGTTAGTATCCTCCTCGTGGTCTCTACTAATACTTTCCTCTCGTGTTGCTACTGCAGCCTCGCGCTTCCAAATTCGGCGACGTAGGCATGCATTTGTGGTAAACAAGGAGGATAAGTATAATCCAAGACTTACAAAGATAGATACCTAGAAAGACAATTGATGAAAAAAAATGATTAAATTAACAAAAATAAGGTGTTCTTAATATTACAATCCCCGGCAACGGCGCCAAAAACTTGATGGCTCAAAAGCTAATCTAGAAAACCGTAGGCAAGTGCACCTATCGTTTTGTAGTATAGATTATTGAGTATCGAGTTTCATTCCCACGAGGATTATAAGTACTAATAATTACCGTCTTTTTGTTATCTAATCTAGCAATGTTCAGAGTTTTGTTTGTTAAAATGGAAAATGAAAAATAGAGAATTTAAAATAATCGCAACTTACAATAAATTAGAAAAAAGTAGATTGTAGAATGAGAAATCAAGAGATAGAAATATGTTTGAATGTAAATCCCTCTAGAATGTTTTTGTGATTCAACAAGATAAAAATTCAACCATAAGCCCTTAAGCAAAAACCAACCTCTTTTAATAAAATCCCATGTTATGTGGACCGTAGAAATTCCCGATTTAAGTTAATCCCTTTCTCAAGGCGAAAAACTCTTAATCTCAAGTTGATTAACTGAAATCTCTTTCTAGTTAAAACCCCCAAGATTGCATTATAACGATTTATGAATTCCCATATTAGGTTTGACCCTAATCCAGAAGATTTATGTCGTCCTATATCTAGGATTGCATGCAACTCTTTTCACTTATACAATTTCTTTTTCACCATAAATCTTTCGATTACCCGATGAAGAAAAGTTATCAAATTAATATACCGGAAATATTAACTCGAATAAGATAAGCATGATATAAGTGAATCACACAAGACATGAGAATTTTATTAAAAACATACAAACCTCAATCACAAATCCATTCTAGAGTTCATTACACTCGAACACTAAGATTTTAGCTACTCATGATTTTGACAAAAGAGTAAATTACACAAGAAGATTTAAGTATTGTAGACATGGTGTACTTATCTTTCTCAAAACCTCAATGGACTTCTTCCTTGATTGATGATGTTGCTCCAAGCCTTCTTCTCCAATATTGCCCCAAGCTTTCTTCTCCAAGACCTCTTGATCCCAATTCTACTTAATGAAGTGAATACAATGAATATTTCCTGAGTATCTAATGAATGAATCTCCCAACTTCAACCCTTGGCTTTTATAGGCAACCAATACATTGATAATACTCTCTTTTTATTAAACAATCACCCCCATTTTCCTTGTTGGTTGGTGAATTCTTGTATTCAAGTGATGAGGAGGGGACATGGAGACATGTTTCAAAGAAAATAGGGTGTTAAAAGTGTACAAAAGTGGCCAAAATGGGTTGGTTGGTGAGTTTTCCCAAATTCCGCAAAGAAAAAGTGTGACGAAAGTGGCCCGACACGGCCATATTAGGCAGACACGGCCAAGCGTCTTTCACAAAATTTGTTGAAAAAAGCCTGACACGGCCGTGTTGGACAACACGGCCAGGCCGTGTTCGGGCCTGTTTTGTGCGATTTTTCCTCCTCTTTTGATCCCCTTCAACATGGCCGTATTCGGTGACACGGTTTGGCCGTTTTGGACCCTTTTTCCAATTTTTATCCAATTTATTTCCTTCTTTTTTTAACATGGCCATGTTACTTGACACCCCAAGTCAAGTTGAGTGATTTTCTTGCCTTTTTACAATTAATATTGGCTTCACATTGCTCCAAATTGCTCCACCTATAATGTTAAACACATCACACGATGAAATGCTACAGAAATACTTGAGAAACTATGATTTTTCTAACAAAACAATTCAAAACTATTGAATTAATAACACAAAATATGTACAAAATGACACTTATCAAGAACCAAGATTAAACACTAGCACAGGAAAATCCATAAAATCACTAAATAAGCATCGGTATTTCACGAGAACTGATGCCTAAAGTGGGGCGGTGGCAATTTTTGAGAATAAGTTCAACCGGAGCTTAAAATCACTAATGAATTCTTTAGGTATCCGTTTTTGAGAAAAACCGATGCATATAAATTTCTCTTATTTTTTAATTAAATTAAAGACTTAAGGCGTCTGTTTTAATAGAAGAACGGATACCTTTAATTCGACTTCAGGTATCAATTTCTTAAAAACAACTGATGCATATAAGTGTTTTTATTGTTTAATTAGCATTGAGTTGCAACCTCATTAACAAATACTTTGCAGCTTTATTAATAATAAATCGGACATTCTTTTCGCGCAAACACTTGTCGTCACCATCGCCATCGCCATGTATCTAGCTTCCTTAGATTTTTTCGTAAGTGAGGTGTCTCATTAACCTGCAACATCATTTAACAAATAAAAAATGGCTTTCTTCTCGCGTAGCAGTCGCCATCTATATAACCATTGGAAGCAGGTAATTTAATTTAATTTACACTTAATAGCCAATGAGTTATCCCAAATTCAATTACAGATTCGATTTACTATTTATTTTATCGGAAATTATATTGTTGATAATCCTTGAGATAATGGCAGATTTCCTGAATGTTAGTAGTTTGAGATTTTATTTATTTGGTGACTCTCGATAAATCTATTTCTCTGGTGTGTTCAAACCAAAAACAACATTTCAGATCATTCTTGTGCAGCTATTTGTGCTTTTAATTTCTCATAATATGGACAACTGCTATTTGTACAGCTATTTGTGCTTTCAATTTCTCGAGTTATATTTTGAGGGCTTTTAACATACTATATTTACGAGTCTATGTTTATTGTTCACAATTCACACAAGCTAACTACTCTCGTGAAGATATTGATAGAGTTCATTCTGAATGGGTTGATTCGTATCAAAGTTTGTTTGCTAAAAATTATTGTTGTTTTGGGCTATTTATTTTGGCAGATGATATATGTATAACTGATGTTAAATCATTATTTTTTTGGGTATTTTATTTTTGATACAGGACTTTATGTATAACTGATACTAAATCATTATTGTTTTTGACAGTTTGTGACATTGAATTATTGACTACAATTTGAAGTAGTTTAATTTCATATTTTATTATTGTGAATATAGGTTTAATTTGTAATTACAGTAGCAAAAACCAAAAAAATATTGTGGCATATAATTGCACAATTCACATTCAAAGACAATAGTTTTTCATTGGTGCAAAGTTGTTGTGGTTGAGAACAAAGAAGATGGTGTATAAATGTTGCAAAACTGTTGTTGTTTATTTAAATAACATCTTTATGCGTTGGAAAATGGATAATTTCAGAACTAGTACCCCAACTTTACCTACTTTTTGTTTTTAGTAACTCATGCTCCCAACTCATCAAATATCGTACCCAACGTTACACTTTTTAATCAGCGTAACTACTGGTCGTTAGTTGACCGTCAACTTTGACCTAGAAACATGTTATAATAGGTAAACCTTGGTAAAAAAAAGCTGGTTACTCTCTTCTTTCCTCATTTTCACTTTTGTTTCATCTCTAAACCCTCAAATCCTCAAATGAAGTGAAAATTCAACTTTAAATATTTTATAAAATTATTAAGAATAATATAAATATTCCTTTTAATTTATAATTAATATATTAAATTATACTAAGGATTTTAATTAATATAATTATTTAATACATCAAATTTTGGGAGAAAAATTCAAAATTAATTATTTTGAAAATTAAATTAAAAAAATAATAGCACGAAGGTGTGATGCCCAACGAAAAGGTGTGAGTTATTATAAATAACATAAATTATACATTCGTGATTAATATATTAAATTTTAGTAATGATAGTGATTAATATATTTATGTAATATATCAAACCTAGGGAGATAAATTCAAAATTAATTATTTCACTCAGTAAAAGAAAAAAAATTCAAAATTCAAAATTCAACGATTAAAGAAATAATTGATGGAAAATTTAAAATGATCAGTAAAAATTGAATAACCCGAAATAAAATTGTGGTAACTAAAATATAAAAATTTGAATTTTCTTGAAGCTTTGACTTACTCCAAAAATAATAAATTGAATTTTCATAACTTCTGGGCCTCATACCTCTTTTCTATTATTTTTTTATTTTAATTTTTGAAATAACTAATTTGAATTTCTCTCTAAATTTAATATATTACATAATTATAAATAATTAAATATATTAATTAAATTTAATATAATAAATGTGAATGAAAAGTATTTTTATATAATTCTCAATAATTGACTCCTTCTTTGTTGAGCATTACACCTTCACCGTATTATGGGGAAAGGCACGCTGATTTTTATGGGGATATGAGATCTTTTCTTTTTCACCTATACCCCAAAGCATCAATTGAAGGCCTACTGGAGGAAACCATAATTTACAATGGGTAAGTACTTGGATTTTCTTATGCAGTAAAACCTCCAAAATCCAAACTGAGTGAATAATAATAATATGATGAAGGTGTGATTAATTAATGTGTGAAATAATTAATTTTCAATTTTTCTCCCTAGGTTTGATATATTACATAAATATATTAATTAATATCATTACCGTAATTTAATATATTAATCACGAATGTATAATTTATGTTATTTATAATAATTCACACCTTTTCGTTGCGCATCACACCTTCATGTTATTATTTTTTTAATTTAATTTTCAAAATAATTAATTTTGAATTTTACTCCCAATATTTGATGTATTAAATAATTATATTAATTAAAATCATTATTATATTTAATATATTAATTATGAATTTAAAGTAATACTTATATTATTCTTAATAATTTTATAAAGTATTTAAAGTTGATTTTTCACTTCATTTGAGGATTTGAGAGTTTAGAAATAAAATAGAAGTGAAAATGAGGAAAGAAAGGGAATAATAAGCTTTTTTACCAAGGTTTACCTGTTATAACAGGTTCCTAGGTTAAAGCTGATAGTCAACTAACGGCCAGTAGTTACGATGATTAAAAAGTATAACGTCTGATACTATATTTGATGAGTTGGGAACATGAGGTACTAAAAGCAAAAAGTCGGTAAAGTTGGGCTACTAGTTCTGAAATTATCCCCGTTGGAAAATTGTTGTCTTTTTTCTAAACAACAACAGTTTATTTTCATTGTCATTTAATAGCCCTTACAATACACATTCTACAACAATATCTTTCTTAATAGACAACGACGAAAAATTGTGTTCTATTTCGATTTTTTTGTAGTGAATCACTTTCGCCACATTCCGTACCATAAGCGATTAAAAAGTAAAATATACCAAAATTGACGGATGTTTTATAAAATGTAGCAAAAGTGATTAAAACATAAACATGTGGTACCAAAATTGATATGACATGAATGTGAGTTACCAAAAGTGAAAACAGTATATTGTTTAAGTACTAAAATTTAAATTATGCCTGAAAATCACATAGTAGTCCAGTGGTTATAGACTCTCCTGCTTAGACAAGAGGCATGGGGTTCTATTTCTTCCCCTCCTAAAATATGTACTAAAAAACATTGAAGTTATCCCTTTTTAATATTATACATTTTATTTCTGAATCTAATTAAAAGTTGGTGTATATATATTTAGTAATATAGTAAACCCATATATATATATATATATATATATATATATATAGGGGTGGCAATTTGTAGCACGGCACGATTGGCCGACACGAACACGACACAAAATTATAGGGTTTGGGCTAAGACTTATCGGGTTCGGGCCGTTATCGGGCTGGCACGATAAGGCACGATAAAAATCGGATTGTTATCGGGCCGCACGATAAACACGATAAGGCACGATAATTTTTTAATTATTAATAATTAATTATTTATATGGGTAATTTAATAATAATTGATTATTTTTACTTGACTATTTTTATTAAAAATTTATTAGAATATATGTTTTAGGTATTAAATATAAAGAATATAAAAAAATAATAAGTTGTATTTGTTAACGGGCTTAACGGGCCAAACGGGCTTATCTAAATAAATTTGACAATTTTTCTTATCGTATCGTGTCGTGTCGTGTTTTTCGTGCTTTTAACGTGTCGTGCTCGGGCTTAAATTTCAGGCCCGTTAAACTTATCGTGACGTGTTCGTGTTTGGGCTTATCGTGTCGTGCCGTTATCGTGTCAGCCCAATAACGGCCCGACACGAATGATTTACCAGCCCTATATATATGTATATATATATATAGGGATGGGATCTCATGTGGGCATTTCAGTAATCTATAAAAAAACGCCTAAATTAATACCATAATTAAGAACCTAAAATCAAGGGATCCTCTTGATTGCAATCTTGCCAAAATAAACTAAACGTTAATTTAGGAACAGAAACAGGCGTTCCCTATCATCTCCTTCATTCTTCCTCCATCCAAAATTCAGCAACCAGACCAATTTTGACGTCCCAAAAAACACAGAAAAGAAAACCTACAGTCGAAAAAAAAAAGAGCACAAAAACCTTTCAAAAATGGGCGACGAGTTCGATGAATCACAACATGATGAAGTGTTGGCGGACAAGCCTGATGAAAGCTGGGTTTCAGACGCTTTTTTTCCTGGTATGTGTGTTTATGTTTCAAAAAATCGCTCAATATCCTTATTCATCCTGTAGATATTTTATTTAGAAATATGGAATCATAATTGATGGTTATGTTAGTGTAAAGAAATGTACAGAGATGTACACATTAGATATAAGATTGGTGTACACATATATTTAATATTGTGTACATGTAAGCATGCAGTATATGTTGTGGGATGGCTGGGGTGATGATGAATCTTTTATGTGAAATCGTTGTATACACATATTGCAAAATATATGCCTGTATAGCAATGTTTGGTGTATAGATATTTATGTTTTTGTGTTAATTTAAAATGTGATATGTGTTTGAATGTTTATTTGAAGCTATACATTAACATATATAGTTGTGTATAACAATCGGCAAACTTGTGTATTTGCAACATATTATGGTGTATATATACGAAAACTTTGGTGATTTAGAATGAGAACAAACAATGGTGTTCGAATAATTCTGTAGTAGTGTAAAACCATCTTATTTTCGTATACATATGCTTCAATATTGGTGTGATTAGTATAAACATTCAGTGTAAATTGTAAGATTTTTTTTATGAAAATGTACGCTAATATTGAAACTATTGTGCATTTTGAAGTTTTTTTTTTTGGTATACGTTTAACTTATTTGGTGTGCATATACTTTGCAGATACAAGTGATGAAACGTTCCAGCACGTCAAAATACTAGAGCGCCTGGTAATATTACCCGACAATACCAAATATTGGATACCTGAAGTTGAACAAGATAAAATACCATGAGTGGGCATGCAATTTGCGAGTTGGGACATGGGTGTGGAGTTTTATAGGCAATCTGTGCAAGCAAGAAACTAAAGAGGAAGTGTGGAACGTGTGGCAAAATTGCATCTCACAACAGTCGAACATGTCCAGAACAACCTACATAATACAACTACACTTTTCCCAAAGATTTTCAAATTTCGTAGAGTCCAAAAAACCATTGTTATCGTTTGACTTATATTAAATGAACGTCATTTATATTGTAATTGAATGTCATTTATATTATAACTGAATGTCATTTATATTCTAGTTTTACACCGTTTTTTAGTCCATTTGACTTTAAATAAAAAAATACTCTGTAACCTAAACACTTTTATGTTGTAATCACTATCTGTTGATGATACACAACTTTTCAAAGGATTACGATGACTTCCAAATAGTAAAAATAATTGTAGTGCTTCAACTAAAAATCGAAAAATATAGTAAATTTGTGGCATATTGTGGTGTATATATATGAATACTTTGGTGGTTTATAAGCAGTAAATTATGGTGTACACATAAATATATTATAGTATAATAAACTCTTGTTTTGGTATACATTGGTTTGACATTTCATGATAAGTGTGACATTCAGAAGTACATTGTTACATTGAGTTCCAAAATAAACAATAATTATAGTACTTGAACACAAACCGCTTAATAATTATGCATACACACGATTCGTTAAAACATCAATGATAAATCTCCCTAAGTTCTTGAATGTTTATCCCGGTAGGCTCGAATCCCATTTCAATAACTGCTCTTGTTTGATAATTATTGAGCCGAACCAATGCGCCCGATATCACATTAGGGACGGATCTGGTCCTCAGTTTGGGCAACGAATCTTTGAGCGCAGATTTTGCGCTCTTTCTCCTCGGGTTAACGTCACTCGGACCCTCGTTCGGGATTCGGGAGGCAGGTCTCTTCCTATTTCCTCTTGCCATCTAATCTGTAATTTGCAAAAGTTAAATAACACATCACATGACGTACATAATACGAAGATGGATAGAATATCAGGGCACAAAAACATAATACCCTGTGTACTTATATGCCAAAATTAACAAACAAAACACCAAAATATGAATGAAAAAACACAAAACTTCAGTCATTGTGCAAAATATGCACAACAAAATTGATTTATGAAAACTAAATGTAAACTTAATGTGTACTAGTGCAATAACACAATACCATGTGTACTTATATACCAAATTTAACAAAAAAAACACCAAAATATGAATGAAAAATACAAAGCTGAGACATTGTGACAAAATATGCACAAACAAATTGATTATGTACATACCAAAAGCACAACTAGGTCACACAAAAACTAATGAAAACCCATAAATAAACCTCTTCAATTGATATAACTAAAAAACTAAAAAAAATGTGAAATACAACTAGGTCACACAAAAATGGAAGCAGGACATACCTTGATGTAGATTTGCAGAAGCTTTTTGGAGGTTTTATGCCCAACACAATTGCGCCCGTACACAGATGAGTCCCTCTGGGACGATTTTTTCAGAGAAAAAATGGTGTGGCCGGCGGTTTGTGAGAAGGAATTTTGGGAGAGATGAACTAATTGAAGACGTGTGATAGTGGGGTTTGTGGGGGGGGGACGAAATCTTTGAGAATATTGTGAGAAAAAAACCAGGCAAATAAGCGGGAGAAATATTTGGTGATTGAATCCCAAAAAAATAGGAAATGTGTGCAGTTACCATATAAGACGTTACATAATGTTTGTAATTTGCCTATTTTGCCCTTAAATGGGCTGATTTCGATTTTTTTAAAAAAAAAGGAAAAAAAATCAGGCCTTTGGATCAAACATGTTAATGGTCTAGATCTGTCCACACTGCCACATATTAAGGGGCTTGCCACATATGATCCAATACATATATATATATATATATATGAAAGTTAGATCTCTTTCAATAGTATCACAAAAAATTTCTCCATTTCACAATCTTGTAATAAATATTTAAAATCAGTACAATTAAGAAAAGTTTAATTATTAATTGAAAAGGCAATTTTGCTTTTCGTTAGGCAATTATTAAGGTTCTTTAATTAGAATTATATAAAAAATAATTGTCTAAATTTGTGCGCGTACTACATTAATTATTATATTTGTCTTTTTTTTAAAAAATTAATGACTTTTTTTTTTTATCCTTTTCTAACGTATAATATATCAAATTAATCATCTTTTTACAATATTTAGTTTGATACCCTTATTGCGTATATAAAATAAAAATAAATATAATAAATATATATATATAAGATATATTTACTCAAAATTTTATTTTGTATTGATATTTAAAATTATGCATTTGGACTATTTGTCATCAATTTGTATATTAATACATTTTGGCTATTTGTCGCGCATAGTGGTTATTTTGGCTTAGCCCGTTTCTTTATGATTACATAAAATTATATTTAAGTTGATTAAATTCAATTAAACATACTTATTTTAATTGAAAAAATATCTCAAAAATATGTATCCATAATATATATAAATATTAAATCAATACAAAATTGTAGTAGGAAGCATTTTTTATGCGGGTTCGGATCAATGCGCATAACTTTCAATTCCGGCATGATTTAGGGATGATTCTTGAAGATATGGATTGTGAATCCATTCTTTAACAAATAGTCAGAGATATTAAAGCCTAAATCAAAGTTTGGGATGATAATTTCTTGGATCAAAAGTTCATCAACATTTCATGTTTCAAGAGACCCATTTTTGTCAAGAAGATGGACCAAGGTCAGTATTTTGGGCATAACTCAAGACCACATGTTAAATGGTGCTGAAATTTTTACTGTGTCTTCCCAACTCATTTGGATACAACATTTATTAAGACTCCCAAGTCAAATTAAGTCGGCAAGGAGTTTTACAAAATGCAACAAGATCTTTGCCAGTCATGATCCAAAGAAAATAACCACGCCACAATTATTACATCACATCTTGGCCAATAATGCTTGGATTTCATTCAAATCAGTGGGAGAATGAAGCCAAGACATGTGGGAATTAATGTTTCGAAGAGAATCAAGATGAATCAGCAAGAATCCTTTCCAAAAGACCAGACAAATGAAATAATGGAGTTGGTTTCAAATTTTCAAGATTTTGTCAATTATCTTGAAAATAAAAAAATAAAATAATTCTAATAAGAATTATTGTGTTGCCTATAAATAGAGGTCATTTACACTTGCTAAACACACAAGTTTGTATAGAAAGTTAGAGTTTCAAAGAGAGTTTCATTGTTGTTTTCTTATATTATAGTAGATTTTCTAGTATTTCATAAAAAAATGCTTTCTTTAGTTTTCATGCAATATCTTATTTTCTCTACTTAATTTATGACTTTCTAAGTTTATTTTGTTGAGGAATAGAGTGAAACCCTTGATGGAGGAGAAGGAATAATTGTAGCTTTACACTAAATTTTATTGTTTTGATCATCATTTTATCTTTTATATTATACCCTTCTTGTTTTGTGGTATTTCTTGATTTATGCATTCTATTGGCATAATAAATACTTGGTTCCATTTAGTTAAATGTCTGGTTTTACTTCAACCGACTACTAACGTGGATACCTTAATTTGTTGTAGACAAAAGAATGCATGAATACTTGAGTCCATAAGCAAGTATTGGCGTTATAAGATAAATTATAATTGGTAATAAAACATGTTCACCTTATTACATGATTTATATTTAGAATATCTTTCTATTGGAACCTTCATTGTGTATGGATTCCAATAGTAGTAATTAAAGAGGTAAGAAAATATAATCATTCATTTATCCAAAATCAAGAGTGGATCTCTATCCTCAACAATTTTATTATTCAAATTTATCGTAAAAAAATATTTCTTACTAGTGTAAAATACATCTATTTATTTCTCAAAGAAAATATTCTCTGCAAACTTACATAATCTTCCCTGTGGATCGACCTCGGACTCACGAGAAATTTATTACTTGAGACAACCTGCACTTGGGTTTGCAACCTTAAAGTTGTAGGAAGTTTTTAAAGCGCCGATTCTTGGGAAGGCAAGCTAGGTTTCAGGTTTGTATATATATCACTTTGTAAATATTGTTTGTTTATATGCTTACATGGTGTCGTAGTCCAAATTCTCTTCGTTTAATTAGATATAATTCAGAAAATTTGATAAACAATTTTGATTCACCTCCACACACACCAATTATGGCTGAAGAAGTAATTGTTCAAAATGAGATGGAAAGAGTGGAAAATCAAGAAGTGCATAATATACGTTATTATTTGCAACCTCCTCGCCATTCTACTCCTTCTTGTTTTATTTTTCCACTAAATGCAAACAACTTTCGATTTAAGCCAGGCATGATACCTTTACTACCTAATTTTCATGGTATGGATTAAAGCCCATATTTACATTTAAAGGAATTTGAAGAAGTATGTGCCACATTTGATGATCAAAATTGCATGATTGAAATTGTTAAGCTCAAATTATTTCCTTTTTCTTTAAAAGATAAAGCAAAACTTGGCTTAGCTCGTTAAAACCTAGATCAATTGGTACATAGCAAGAAATGCAAACCGAATTTACGAAAAATTATTTCAACTCATAAAACAAATTCTTTGAAAAGACAAATTGAGAATTTTCTCAAAATCCTAAAGATGTTTTCTTTGAATGTTGAGAAAAGTTTAAAGAGTTGTTGAATTCACCATCCACATCATGGTTTTGAAAATTGGCGTATAATCAGTTTCTTTTATG